>OX123203.2:31718493-32918493 GCA_944739405.2 Euclidia mi
AAGATTGATGTAGAACTCGATGAGGATTATCCTCATAGACTCGGTAGATGCGTAACACATCGGCAGTCTCCTATACTATTTCAGTAGCATTTGATACAATCACAGCAGGATCAGATAACCTTTGCATCAACTCAGACCATGAGCCAATTGACCTCGAAGTTCAAATTCACGCTGAATACGACAGTTCATAACTGATAGGTGAGGTTAGGCTTGACGTAGCATAGGTTTAGTTTAGCTAGGCGTAGGTTTGACCTCACCTGCGGCATGCTACATTATTACTTCTTTGATCAAATTACACACATTCACATCACATTTAAAACTTACATTACACATTTATTACTTGGGTATTTAAATTTAACTGTAGTCTGAAATAGATAAGCTGGACGAAAGGGCCAGTGCCGTCCAGTCCATGCCTTGTTTGAAGTATGGTTGAAAGGGCGCACTCGTCCGGTCCAGACTTATGTTTAGAAAGTGGTTAGGTAGGAGGACAGTGTTGTCCGGTCTATGCCTCGTTCGGAGGATGGTCGAAAGGGCGCACTCGTCCGGTCCAGACTTATGTTTGGAAAGTTAGGAGGACTGTGTTGTCCGGTCCAGACTCTTGTTTGGAAAGTGGTTGTGAGGAGTCCTCGCTGTGGACAGTGTTGTCCGGTCCATGCCTCGTTAGGAGGATGGTCGAAAGGGCACACTCGTCCGGTCCAGACTTATGTTTGGAAAGTTAGGAAGACAGTGTTGTCCGGTCCAGACTCATGTTTGGAAAGTGGTTGTGAGGAGTCCTCACTGTGGACAGTGTTGCCCGATCCAGACCCATGTGGAAGGGTTGGTGGAAACGGCGCACTCGTCCGGTCCAGACTTATGTTTGGAAATTGGTTGAGAGGACAGTGTCGTCCGGTCCAGACCCGTGTGGAAGGGTTGGTCGAAGGGCTCACTCGTCCGGTCCAGGCTTACGGTTTGGAGAGTCTGGTACTCTGGTTGTCAGGGTGGACGAGCGGACTGCTTTTCAAGGTAAGCTATAGATAATTGTGTGATTGATACAAAATTGCAAAATGAAGCGCCCGAGGACGGTCGCAGGTCAGTCTGGCCGTGACGGCGCATTACCAGCGCCTCTTTATTATTTCACGTCGGAACGGAAATTGCAGATGTCATGAAACGTCATCACGTCATTAGTACAGTTTTTAAACGAATCGGAAGTGCTCCCGGCCGGTTGTGACGAAACGAATTGCGGTCCAGTGGCGGGGGGGCACTGACGGTGTTCATGTGGACTTGTCTGGCGGACTGCGGGACATTCAGTCGGGTCGCCTGGTTGACGGTACACCATGAATCCGTCTTCGGTTCGTTAAAAGACTTCCAAGTGAAAAGTGTTAGAATATAATTGTTAAGATAATGCCTTTCGTGTTTTAAAGTAGATAGTGTATTTTAGTTTGTGTGTATTCAATGCACAATAACCCAGCTGCGCCCACTTAGTAGGAACTCTGAACACTCTGAAGTGATTATATCGGCCAATAATCTAGTTACCCGCCTACATATGTATCATATTATGGATTTATTTATTTACAATATATTTAGCACCTATCATATCTATTGTATATATGCCTGCGTATGTATGTACAAAAAATAAAAACAATTTATAGTACCTAATCAGATACTTACTGTGACTACACATCAAAGCTTTTTGTCTTTTCAGTCTGTCCATCCTAAGGTTGCCTGGAAGAGATCGCACTTTGCGATAAGGCCGCCCTTGTGCATTTGATATGTATGTAGTACACTTGTCATTTACACCGAATTTGTATTAACATTTGCACAATAAAGAATTATCTATCTATCTATCTATTTTCTATATCGGATAGAATGGCTTCAATGTAGGTGTTGGGCTCGCTTTACTTTTCTTTTGCGAGCTAAAGCTGCAGAGGGTGAAACCACCTTATATAAATTTATCCAACCCGATTTCGAAACCAAGGTGTTGCGTAGTTTATTTAGCGTTGATTATTGCTATTTCAAACAAATGTATTAATTATTTTAACGGAATAAAATTTTTCCGACATTCCGTTCCGTAGCTGTCAAATTTTTTAAGTTCTATACTGAACTTTTTTATGGTAGATCTCTTAAATCATTAGGGATTTTATTATAAATCTTTCCACACATAACATAACAATTCTTTTTAAATAAAGTTGTTCTAGGGGTTTTAGGTAAAATGACTCTATTTGGATCCCGAGTATTTCTCAGATATTTTTCTTTAGCTAGAGTAAATAGTTCCTTGTGCTCTTTAACAAATTTGGCAGCTTCAAATATGTAGATGCTGGGCAAAGTCAATAACTCTAACTTTACGAATATAGGCGGACAGAATTCCCATGGTGGAATACCAACAATTGCCCTTACACACTTCTTTTGTGCGATAATGTGTATGAGATGTGGCTGATGTAGCCAATTTTATTGATAAATTTTCTGGTGCATTGCGGGCACATGAGCTCACCATTGACAAAATTATAAGAAATTGCCGCAGGTGGACGGGCTTTTATTTCATCACGCTTGGTATCAAGCTCAGAGCGCCGTTGAATCTCAGAATCGCGGACTTTGGTTTGCACCAGTGTCCGCCACTCGGATCGTTTAGCAGCCAGCTGCTCCCAGTGAGACGGGTCGATGTCGCATCTCTTCATATGACGTTGAAGCACATCTTTGAACCTGAGAAGTTGTCCGCCATGCTTTCGCTTGCCCTCCTCAAGCTCAGAATAAAAGATGCGCTTCGCCACTCTCTGCTTTGACATCCTGGACACATGGCCACACCACCGGAGCTGACGACGTATTATGTAGGACTCAATGCCACCTACATTGGCTCTGCGTAGCACCTCAGTATTTCGCACACGATCAGACCATCGGATTCTTAATATTTTCCGTAGACATCTGAGGTGGAATCGGTCTAGCATGCGGATGTGTCGGCGGTATAAGGTCCAGGTTTCGGCTGAGTACAAGATGTTGGGCAGTACGACTGCCATGTATACTGCGATCTAAGTAGCCAGTTTAAATTCTTGTGAACAGAAGACCTTGCTATCCAGCTTACCGAACGCTGCAGCAGCCGCACCAATCCTGCTGTTGATTTCTGAATCAAGGTCGCACTTCGATGTTAGCGTCCTCCCCAGATATCGGAACTTGTTGACCTGCTTCAGCTCGTCCTCGCGGAGTCTAATGGCCAGTGTCTGGTGACCGTCGATGTCTAAAGACATCACCTCCGTCTTTTTGACACTGATCTTAAGGCCAAATCTGCAGCAAGATTCGTCGAAATCGGTAATTAGCTGTTGCAGGTCGTCTGGGGACTCTGTCACGAAACATAGGTCACCTGCATACATGATCTCAGTAATCATGTCACTAGAGACTTTTGTGTGGGCTTTAAGCCTCGTCAAATTGAAGATGTTGCCGTCTGTGCGGAAACGGATGCGTACACCTTGCGAAGAATTTTGTACGACCCCTCGGACTACGACTGCAAAGTATAACGCGAACAATGTGGGTGCTAGGACGCACCCTTGCTTTACCCCACAGGTAACAGGAAAAAAAGTCCGATTGTTCGCCATCGGCAGCGATGCAGCATTGCATGTCATCATGCAGGAGTCTGAGGAGTCTTACAAATTTCTCCGTGCACCCTATTTTCTCTAATACTACCCAAAGGGCTTCTCGAGGCACGCTGTCGAAGGCTTTTTCAATGTCGACGAAACAAAGATACATATTAAGACCTTGCTCTCTGCTCTTCTCTTGGAGCTGACGTATTGACAAGATAGCCTCGCAGGTGCCTCGGTCAGGTCGGAAACCAAATTGAGTCTCAGGCAACAGTTTTTCGGATAGTTTAATTAGGCGGTTTAGTAGTATCCGAGCAAATACTTTCCCAGGAACTGATAACAGCGAAATACCGCGGTAGGAATCGCACTCAGAACGATTACCCTTGTTCTTATACAAGGCTCTTATGCGTGACACTTTAAAAGCTGATGGCACTTGTTCATCTTTCCACATAAGATCAAAGAGCTCCCATATAGCTGAATGCAACTCCTCACCACCACATTTGAGCAGCTCACCAGGTATAGAGTCGACGCCCACCGCGCGTTTATGCTGTTGTTGTTTGATGGCAACAACGACCTCGCCACGCGATAATGACTCATCTAACTCGTCAGCAGAGGGGAGTTGAGGAATCGAACGTACGTGTTCCAGGTCAGCAGACCGGTCCACATTTAGCAGAGTGTTGAAGTGTTCTGCCCATCGTTTTAAGATTTCTTCCTTGCTTTTAAGAAGGCTTTCACCATTTGCAGGCTTCAGTGGCACTTTAGCAGGAAAAGTAAATCCTATTAACTCCCGAATCTTCCTGTGGAACTCTCCAAGCTGATTTGTGTTAGCAAGCCACTGCATATGGCGAGCTCTATCCTGCCACCACTTATCCTTCATTTCCCGAGATAGTCTACGTAGCTCCAGGTCACTTTGCTTGATCTCCGCAATACCTCGTTGATTTGGATGTCTATGTTGCCGAAGAAGACGCCGCTGCCTGTCGATTGCTTCTTTAAGAACTCCATCATTCTTATCAAACCAGTCTTCGTGTTTATGGACTTTTAGACCCAGAGAAACTACGGCGGTGTCTAATATATGAGAAGATAGAGTCCTCCAATCAGCATCAACACATCCAGTGCTCCCGATCGGCAACACAGCAGACAAGGCTTCGGCATATTGCTCCCTCGTCTGAGGATCATTAAGCCTGTCTACGTTTAAGCACGTCGGCTTAGTGGCATTGGATCTGCAAGGACGTAGGAGGCGGAGACGCAGCTTTGTGACAACAAGCCTATGGTCAGTCCAGCAGTTTGCACCACGCATGACGCGGGTGATCTGGACTTGGGAAATGTCTCGCTGCTGGACGATCGCGTAATCAATCAGATGTCAGTGTTTGGATCGAGGGTGCATCCACGTATTTTTGTATTTGGCAAGCAGTCTGAACATGGTGCTTGTAATTGCGAGATGGTATTGTGCAAACAAACTGAGCAGCAACTGTCCGTTACTGTTCATGCACCCGACTCCGTGCCTACCCAAGACTCCGGGCCCAGCATTGTAGTCTCGTCCAACTCTGGCGTTGAAGTCGCCCAACAGAAGATTCCGTTCTCTAGGCCTAACGCTTTCGATTATCTTTGAAAGTTCTTCATAAAAATTATCTTTAATGTCATCAGTCTTGTCTAGTGTCGGGGCATAGACACTGATGACAGTAAGGTAATTATTATCATCCAAGTGTATGCGCAACGTGGTAATGCGATCCGAAATGTGGACCGGACATTCTTAGAGACCCTTGACAAGCTTATTATTGATCGCAAATCCAACGCCCGACCGTCGTGATTCAGAGGCAGCACGTCCTTTCCAGAAGAAAGTATACCCCCCACCATGCTCTACCAGCTCTCCTTCATCAGCTAGGTGTGTTTCACTGAGAGCAGCCACATCTAGTTCCCGAGCAATGATGGCCGTTTTTCGCTCTGGACAGGCACTGTTATCTCGGTCAAGGAGTGTAAGCACGTTCCACGCGCCAAACGTCAGGTCCGAAGTTTTATATTATTTACCATTTTCTGTTGCGTCGACCGCGAATTTATCGATGCGGAGGCAGCCGCGGTTGCTACCGTCCTAGTAAATGGGGTGAGCAATTTTTAGGGCACCTTTTCTAGCCCCCTCTCCGGCTGAGCGAAGAGAGCAGTGCTTCCCTAAATAGGGCTGCTCTGTCACTCCGGGTGCTGCCGAATTCTCCCTCTCTCCCCAGATCAGAGAGAAAGCGACCACGGTGTTCTAGGAACACCCCTGAAGCCGCCCGCGTGCAGATCTCAGACAAAGCCCAGCGTACATCAAACTGAACCTCTCTACCTCGACCCATCGCCACGGGGCTTTAAGTCGTTCAGAGTCCATATCCGAAAGCAGTCATCTGCGCAGGAATATTTTTAGTGTATAAGCGGGCGCGCAACCGCAGAAACCCTCTCTCTGCCTAATCCCCCGATGTCCAATGGAACGGGAACCGCTACGATCGGCGGGGGGTTCGGATGCAGTATCTGGCCAACAGTCACTTTCGACCTCGACTGCCGCCCTTGGCCATCAACATTGCCTTGCTAGCTCGTCAGATCCGCCAAGGTCCATTGCTTATCAGCGTGGCCTGCCATCACTGCCGAGCCAGGATTTTTGCACAGATTGGGAGGTATCCAGCCGTGAAGGCCGAAACCTTCACGTTCCCTCACCGGGTTTAGCCCACGAGTCGACGTGGTTTACCGGAGTGTGGCCGTTGTGTGCATATCAACTACTTGGAGCCACCGGTAAGGTTGTGGAGTAACTAACTTAAGGACTAACCACCCTTTTGTGGGTCGACTGGCTAGTCCTGTAGGTTTCCCACTACACCCCTTTTAAATTAAAAGGCCTAGATAATTAAAGCAATAGGCCTGATAAATGAATCGATTGCATGAAGGTGCAGATAAATGAATGCTCCCGGATGTTGGACACAATGGAGAACAGGGGCCTTACTCTCCAAAATAATACCAATCTCAATTTAAAACCAATACAATTCTAATGTAAATTTCATGGTCACGTGGTTTCGTACTCTTGAAATCAATGTTGTCAACATTGGATTGAAATTGGGATCGCCCTACGATTGGGAGGACTAGTGTTGTGCAGAATGTTACTATAAACCAACATTATGACTTTGAATGTCTGTATTTTATAAATAACAAGGTAAATAAATAAATAGAATGTGGCTAATGGTTTAACTCAATGATTTTATCATTTATAAGTCAAATGAGCCCGTAAAAACTGCTAATATCATAAATATGCCATTTTTGGCTGTATGTGGGAGTGTCGTTGCCGCCACAAAAAAAGTTAACCAAGCTGCCAAACAAAACAAACAAACTTATCAAAGTTCTTCAATTTCAAATTACGCTCGAATAAAGTGAAAAAAGTTTTATTTTAAGTTTTCCAGTAAGAATACGACTATAATAATTGATAATTTTAGTTCCGTTGTACATATTTATGTTACGTTGTACATGTTACGTTACGAAGTTTATAGAAGCGGTAAGTAAAAACTACCAAGATTACATTATAAACATTAACTCGATCAATGTTTCCTAAACTGCGTGATGTAGTAGGTATATAGGTACTAAAAAACTTATGCATTTTCAGTTATAATGGCTTATCGTCCTAGCTATGCCCAGTTAGAAGCTTCGGTGGAGTTTCTTGAAGAAAATCCAGGCATAGCCAAGTGTTTGCTTCGCACCACCCAAGCCTAGCAAGAAACTAAGAGGAAATGGGTGAATTTGGCTACCTCTTTAAATGCTCTTGGAGGAGCTAATAAGGATGGTCAAGGAATTCAAGGATGGGCCAAGGTAAAATTTTTCACAATAAGTAGATACCTATTAATAATTATGTAATTTATTCTGTATGTATAGTTATGTCTTTTATTAAAATAAATTTGTTTTTAGTACTGGGCAGAGAATAAATGTGGTAAAGTAATAGGTAGTAAAAAACTTAATAGGTACTTAATCACTTTATTTTTACAGTCTGCACCAGCTGTCTCACCTACAGTAGATTCTGTGCCAGTATTAGCAGAGCTTTTAGACCAAATGGACACATTCTCCATTCCTAGCACCTCACATTATCAAGCGATTCCTATAGGTAAGTGTTCATTCAAATTGTTTACCACTGATTTTAACGGTTGTTAAAGTTTAGGAAAAAAAATCTCATCACAAATCTTAGTATTTTTATCAAAGGCTATATTTGGTAAGAATACAAATTATATGAATATTGTAAGCAGCATTGCAGCCCTAACCCTATGCTAAAGCTATGGGACTTGTCACCGAGAATTTGTGGATTAAAATCCTACCTATTACATTACTGACCTAAATTATTATTAATCTTGAGAGCACAGGCAATAAACTGAGTTAATAGAAAAGAATGAAGGCCTTTAAAAGAAATAATAATTTAAGACTGAAATCCCTGGCATATTTTTCCTCATAGGGCCCTGAATCTTATCCTTGTATATCTCATTTCAGTGCCACCATCAGCCCCTCTGTCTTCAATGCCACTGCAAACTACACCATCTTCAGAGCCACTACCAGCCACGCGGTTTTCTGAGCAACTGAGAAAAAAAAAAGCTGCGGCACCATATCAGGATATTACACCCAGGCGGTGGCAACGTCGTTCTTCAATCATTCAGAGACCAATTACTCCAGAAATGGAGCGGTTTGCAATGATAGACAAATGACATGTAGAAGCAGAGAGAACTACAGCCCAAGCATTGGCTCAATTCTCAGACATATTGAGTTCGCTTGTGGCAATTAAAGAGTGCAGGGTTCAAGCAGAAGAGGCAACAGCTCAAGGCATTGCTGAAATAGCTAGAAATTCTTTATTCTTATGCTATTATTTAAGTTGATTTTAGTTTTATATTTGGATCTCATTCTTAATTATTGTGATATATTATGACCTCAATGTTGATTCTACTGCTATATAGTTGATTCTGTTATATTTTATCTTATTGTTGATTCTTATATTTTGATAAATAAAAGTATTTATAAGTTTAACAAGACTTTACTATCATCCATTACATAAAAATTAAACCATTCTGGTAATATAATTGTCTACCTTCTAGTCAACCATAATAATTGCTGTACTAAAGCAGCACTTTTTTGAAGGCCCCAACCTAATTTAGCAGCTGCTGTTGTTCTGGCTGTCTCACTTGGTTCTTGTGGAATGGGATCAGGGTTATAGTGGTCATCATATTCTATTTCCTCTTCAAGGTCGAGTTCAGGTAAATTAATGCACATGTTGTGCAAGATACAATATGTATTAATTATTTTGGATGCTACGGTGGGATGGTAATGTAGCACCCTGTGCCTCAGTAGGCACAGCCATCTATTTTGAGGACAGCTATGGTACGCTCCACTACATTGCATGCTGAGCAGTGCACTTTGGTTTAATACTACTCTGGGGAAGCTGCAGCAGCATTAATTATAGGTGCCATCTGGTACTCTCTTTGAGCATATCCTGAATCACCTACAAATAAAAAAATATTATTAATTATTTAAACATTTTACAGAATTACATACATAAACTCACGCCTGTTTCCCCGAAGGGGTCGGCAGAGGCATATAAAACGCCCACTTTAAGCCATTGTTTTGATCCCCACGTAATAGGTGGTGAGCCTATTGCCGTAACCCTATGCACCCATACCAACTTACAGAACCCACAGTTACAGAATTCTTATTTTGAATATGTACAAAATATTACTTGCCGAATAAGTATACAAGGTACTTACCTAGGTACCTAAGTGGCAAATTCAACATAGGCTATTTAACATAAGGCTTTATATTTGCATATATTTCCTTAAAAAAATCCTTAATGACCCGGTAATTTGCCTTAAATTCGGTTTCATGCATAGAAAACGCTTTTTCCATGTAACGCATCATACGACGTTCTTCTCGTCTTCTATTAAACTCTTTTCACTTAGATTTATTCAAGATATCATGCATTAACACTATCCTTGCCATAATAGAAACTTACTCCAATACTTTGAAAAGTATACAATGGATAAAAACTTAAAGACGCAGGAGGGCCTTCATCAGTATTATTTCTCTCCATATTTTAATCCGTGGGCGTGCTAGTGGGCGGGAAACTTAAACGACGATAAATTTTACACAAATTATATTTTCTTCACAAATCAGAACGAAAAACAAAGGTCTTACAGTAATCAACCGTCTTACACTTAACTAGTACTGAATTAACACTTAAATTACGATTATGCGCCAGGATCAGCACGATATTGGCAATTTGTCGCAGGCGTGGTGCGCTGACCACCTATCGTTCAAAAGGTATTGAACCAAGATGGCTGCCCCGCTACCACAGACACGACACTCCGCCTGAGTGAGCGCCAAACGTCACTCAATTTCATCATTGAGGTTTTGATCATGGAGGTTTTAATATTCGATACTGCCGACAGCGCTTCAAGCGCCGTCACGGCCAGACTGACATACGACCGTCCTCGGGCGTTACAAGCTTTGTAAGATCTCATATTAGGTTATCTGAAACAAAAGTATTTCATCACGAGGATATCCGCTCGATCATCCTGCCTCAACTAAGCATGAACCAAGAGATTATAGCAAACAACTACGCTAAGTAGGTTTTCGTCGGTGAATTCAACACGGATAAACTATCATATCATTCATTAGCATAGCCTATAACCAGGCATTTTGCAGAAGGGGTTGCCTTGAACTAAATTACAATAGTACACAACGATATTCATCTGGGCAAGACGAGTGCGATGTGGCACTGTCTCTTCCACCAGGATCGACTCACATCTGGGCAAGACGAGTGCGATGTGACACTGTCTCTTCCGCCAGGATCAACTCACATCTGGGCAAGACGAGTGCGATGTAACACTGTCTCTTCCACCAGGATCGACTAACATCTGGGCAAGACGAGTGCGATGTGACACTGTCTCTTCCGCCAGGATCA
Organism: Euclidia mi; assembly: GCA_944739405.2. Lineage (NCBI taxonomy): Eukaryota > Metazoa > Arthropoda > Insecta > Lepidoptera > Erebidae > Euclidia > Euclidia mi. The sequence continues at coordinate 31,728,979 of OX123203.2, forward strand.
ACTCACATCTGGGCAAGACGAGTGCGATGTAACACTGTCTCTTCCACCAGGATCGACTAACATCTGGGCAAGACGAGTGCGATGTGACACTGTCTCTTCCGCCAGGATCAACTCACATCTGGGCAAGACGAGTGCGATGTAACACTGTCTCTTCCACCAGGATCGACTAACATCTGGACCAAGCAAGTGAGTCCCTTCAGCCAACCTTGGTAGGTGTGGCCCGGACGACACTGCCTAGCCAGGATTAACTCACATCTGGACCAAGCAAGTGAGTCCCTTCAGCCAACCTTGGTAGGTGTGGCCCGGACGACACTCCTTGGCCAGGATAAACGCTCATCTGGATCTGGGTAGGGCCTCCCTTCGTCTCCACCCAACCAGGATAGACCACTAGAACTTTACCTCTAACCGGCGTAGCGGATTCAGTCAGCGAAATCGCTACGTCGACCAGGATCGACCACTTTATAAGGTTATCAACACTCAAGAAGTGACATTAACATACCAATGATGACAGATTATCTTGTTCAGCATAAATCTCTACTTCATTTTGTACATCCCATGTTTCAGGATCAGAATAGGTACTGATTGTTTCGGAATCTGCTGTCATGGTACAGGAATTCACAGAAATAGTGTCCGAGCTAGCGGTTAAGGTGTCAGAGCTGTTCGTAGATATCGCAACATTATCGTCGGCCAAAGTTATGTTATCTGCATCTTCTGGTGCCGTCTCGGCCTCATCATAATTTAAAAGATTTGTCGTAATTTCGCGTAAGCCGTCGTGACCCTGAGGTATTGTGCGTAAATTCTCGTGGGAGTACTTATATATTCGATAATAACCATCTAATCGGTTTAATTCGTACCGATCGTTATCTAGCACCGAAGTTATAACAAATGGACCCTTAAACTTTCGGTCTAATTTAGTCTGACTCCGTTCACTATTTTTAAGGAACACAAATGCTCCTTTTGAGGACGGCTTTATTTTTGCGCGTCCCTGGTTAAAACGACCGGCTTCATATTTAGCAGCTTTCTGTATATTAGACGATGCATCACTTCTAATAGTGTCGAGTTCTAAACGATCTTGTTGATCTTGGCCATCAACATTTATTTTTGACAAGCCTAAAGATTGTGCACGTATTCCTAGCATAAGTTCAGTCGGTGAGTATTTCGTAACAGTAGATTTTGTGCTGTTAAGCGCGAGCTGCATGTGTCCTAGTTCATCATGCCTGGTTTTATTTGGATCGTTTTCTATTAAAGTTAACAGGCTTTTGAGCGTACGCATAACTCTCTCAACTTGCCCATTAGCCCTACTCGAACCCGTGGCAATAAAATGAAGCTGTATATTATGCTCAGCGCAAAAGTTTTTGAAATCAGAGCTTATATAACACCGACCTTGATCTGCAATGTTTCGTTTTGGGGCTCCAAATAATCAGACTGCCTTTTAAAGCGCATGTACAGCACTCTTTGCATCAAGGGAGGTGGTATGTTCTAATAAAACAAATTTAGTAAAGCCATCAATTATTATTGAGCAGTATTCTTTTAGGTCACTTTTGCTTTCCTGTAAAGTCTATATGTATAGTGTGCCATGGCACAGGGACTTTTGGTATCGGGTGTAGCTGTACGGGTTGAGATCCTGATGGACCCTTGGAGGCTTTGCAAACTATACATGAGTCAATAAATTTTCGTACACATTTTGACATTTCTGGGAACCAGTATTGCTCATATAATTTGTCTAAAGTTTTATCTTTACCTAAATGATGTATCTCATTGTGGGTGTGATTGATAAGTGTCCAGATCAAAGACCGCGTGGGACAACCGGCAACCAGGAAGTTGTTTTATTTCGATCGATTTTTCTAAATAAGATACTATCTCTAACATCGTACGTTTGAGCGATTGTCTCCGGAAAGCCGTTATTATTACGTTTTGCTATAAGGTCCTGTATTTCGCTGTCGCGTTTTTGCTCCACGGAAAGATGTGCATGCGACCTCAATATTAGGAAGAGGGTTGCGCGAGAAGTAATCTGCGTGTTCCATTCCTCGACCTTCACGATAAACAATGTCAAAGTCATAGGCTTGCAAGACAGCCCACCACCTATGCACACGAGGAGTAAGATCTTTTTTTGATTTTGAAGCCTTAAGTGAGTTGCAATCGGTAAAAACTACAAAGCGCCGACCGTATAAATAGTGTCGAAAGTGTTCCACAGCTCGCACTACTGTTAGAGTTTCTAGTTCGTACGAGTGGTAGCGCGACTCTGCATCCGACGTACGGCGGCTAAAATATTCTACGACATGGGGCATATTACTTTTTCTTTGAATGAGAATCGCCCCATATCCTTCGGAACTCGCGTCGGTATGCAACTCGACTGGCAGTACCGGGTCAAAAATTGTAAGGACCGGTTCAGGCGTAAGAATTTGTATAATAGAGTTACGAATTTCTTTCTAGCTTTCTTTTTTTCTTCCTTTGTAGCAAAAGGAGAATAACTTTCTTGAATTACCCCAGAGTCGAGCAATTCTTGAATTTTTTCTCGAACTATCTGTTTTTCCGCTGGGGCTAGTCTATAAAGACATCGTTGGACGATCTTGTGCGGGTCTATGAAACGTATCTCGCACTTCCCGGTATTTACGCACCGGGTAGGAATGCCATCGGTAAAAAAGTCAGAATACTTATTTAATATCGATAGTAATGATTCCCTATCAGAACCTTGCAAATCCGTATCAATAATAGTTAAATCCGGTTTAGTCGACCTTCATTCGCAAAAATTACTTTGTTTCTTATAACTGAACATAAGTTTATCGTTATCAATTTTAACGCGTAAGCCCTGGGCTAAAATATCTCGGCCAATAATTATAGGGTCAGAAATATGACTGTCAGGTACCACATAAAAAGTAAACTCACTGTTAGGTCATCTGCAATCACGTCGCTTTGAATTTGGGTCTTACTTTGGACGTCATCACTGCCAATACCACTAAGATACGCGACGCTATTACGCACAGTACCACCAAGCATGTCACAATAGCTCTCTTTTAATAGTGAACACGATGAACCGCTATCGAACAAAAACGGAATTGACTCACCAGAAGATGTCCGCAGAATAGCCCTGGAAGGGCGGTGCTCGCATTGGTGGACTTTCTTGACCGCAGCTCCACTACCATTCTTCCTTTCCGGACAAGCAGTAGTTACGTGGCCAGGCTGACCACACACTTAGCAAGTAACAGCAGTCTTCTTATCCGCAGCACGTAATGGATTCGCAGTGTCTTGAAGCTTCGTCCCAGCGTCGTCGCGTCGCTTCCTACACTCAGCAATACGATGTCCAGTGAATCCACAGAAGTGACATTTCCCAGAGAATTTTTCTGTAGTTCGAGTTCTCTTGGCTTCAGCTTCCTGAGGTTCAGTATCCAAGCGTCATTTGAGGGACACTCCACCAAGAATGCGAAATAGTTGAGCCCTGCTGGTGACGGTTTGTGAATTTAGCTCCCGACGTATCAAGTTGTCCCTCTGGCACAACACCGACATATATCTACTTCTTCGACATCGTACATTTGGGTATTTGTTCGATGACATTCCACAACCGCATTGCTGATTCAGACTCCGACTCTTTGGCACTTATTTGGAAACGTAAAACGTCATCGAAATAGTCTTGTATAAGTCTAGGTTTAGAGAACCTTGCGATTAAAATCTCCTTTATTGAACTCCATTTGATATCATTTAAGCTAAGTTTCGTGAGACATTGGGCTGCACGACCTTTTAGTGCACTAGTCAATGCAACGAGGAAGTCAACTCCTTCCAGACATCGGCTTTGCACTATCACTTCAGTCACTCTACACCAACCTTCGATATCCGAATCTGTCTCATCAGGGTCGAATTTTAGAAAAGACAATTTATTGATACTTACAGGCGCTGCCTGCTGAACTGATAAAACACGGTTAAGCAATTGTTTCATGTTTTTTTAAAAAGACTCTCAGCACATGTAGCACTCAATCGGTTTGTTTCGTTTCCCTTCAATCCCACTTCTGATAAAGACGCAGGAGGGCCTTCATCAGTATTATTTCTCTCCATATTTTAATCCGTGGGCGTGCTAGTGGGCGGGAAACTTAAACGACGATAAATTTTACACAAATTATATTTTCTTCACAAATCAGAACGAAAAACAAAGGTCTTACAGTAATCAACCGTCTTACACTTAACTAGTACTGAATTAACACTTAAATTACGATTATGCGCCAGGATCAGCACGATATTGGCAATTTGTCGCAGGCGTGGTGCGCTGACCACCTATCGTTCAAAAGGTATTGAACCAAGATGGCTGCCCCGCTACCACAGACACGACACTCCGCCTGAGTGAGCGCCAAACGTCACTCAATTTCATCATTGAGGTTTTGATCATGGAGGTTTTAATATTCGATACTGCCGACAGCGCTTCAAGCGCCGTCAAACTTATAAAATAGGAAAACAATTTACAAAAAGTTACTCTTTCGTTATTGGATTTAACTCAATAAACAAACCAATCTTGACGCAATACGCAACTGTCAAAATATGCTCGGGAGTAGCTTTTCAAATGCCGATCCCGATCCTATTTAGTTCCTCAAGAAATCGCCCAATTTAAATGCAATTTGGCGCTAGTGTCGTGTTCAAGAGTAGGAATTGTGACAATTACTGACAATCCCAATGTCGATAGATCGGAATTAAATTCAAGAGTAAGGCCCCAGGCACCGACGTAAGGCTATTATCTTCGTAGGCATTCAGGAAGTTAATGATGAGGACTGTCCCGCTGTTGTATCAGACGTCATCACGAAGAAGTTGGGCATATCTGAAGTAACACCAGCATCCTTTAAAACCTGTCACAGGCTTGGGAACATCCACAAGGAACGTCATCGTCCCATTCTTGTGAGGTTCAGCAGTTTGGACGTCAAGAATGCAGTCTGGAAGGCGAAGACGAAGTTGAAGGGTTCGTCTGTTACGGTCAAAGAGTTTTTAACCAAGGCCAGGCAGACTACGTTCACCAAGGCGAGGGCGCACTTTGGCATCAGGGCGTGTTGGACGCAGGATGGTGTAATTAATATTAAAGTGGCGGTTGGCACACGGATCAAGATCACTTCTATTGGCGAATTAATTCCTTTAATGTCAAAATATCCTCAGTCGAAGAGTGATTCCCGGCCTGCAGTACGACCTGGTGCGGAGAGCGTCGCGACAGTAAGCAAGACTAAATCATCGAACCGGCGTACTTAGTTATTTTCCTTTTTATTTTCGTGTTTGTAAATTCAGTTCGTGTTTTATGTCTTGAAATTGCATCTTCTTGGAACGAACGTACCACTAATTGTTGTGCGGTACATTTATTGTTTACTTTTGTTTACCCACAAAGTATCTCATGACTAATCTTTAAGTAACTAAATATGTAATTATTTAGTTTAAATGCACTTCGACGGAATCATAGTGAGCTGTTGTTGAGAATAGACGTGTCGAATAGCATTAAGTAGTCATCATTACATAAATAATAAAACAATTTACATAGTGACCTCAATAAACGCGTACAACATTATGCGAACACAACAAAACTTTACTTGTGTTTAAACAATGTGTCGATTGTAAGTGAAACTGTATGCCAATATAATGGATCACAGTCCTTTCAATCGAAGTGGCAGGACTGCTCGCTCTCTACCTCCAACGCCGGCACCTGAACCGGAACCTCATCGTAGAGCACCGACGCAAGATAACCATGCCTTTGAAGCTATCTCTACCCCAGAAATCCAGTCCTGGATGTCTTCCATTGAGCAGTACCTCAACGAAGTATGCTCCGTAGCAGCAGAAGAAAAACTGAACACTGAGCAGAAGATGAATATCAGCCATCTCTGTCGAAAAGTGGGTCATAAAGTTGGCAGTTCAGTACCAGTCCCTGAAGTCAAATGCTATCCAGGCCCATTGTATTATCAAATCGCAGCAAGACCAACTAGATTTATCTCAAAGACTTCAAGATCTGCAACTATCTATACAAGAGACCTCGAAACCCACCACGAGTCCACCGTCTTTTGCTGACATGGTTAAAAAAAGTGCTCACAATTTCATACAGCCAATAAGTTTAAGTTCGGTGGCAATTTATCCGAACAACAAGCTGAAAACTAGAGAAGAAACTAAATCATTAGTTTAAAAAATCGTCTGCCCTGAACAAATGCAACTACACGTGAGAGGGCTACGCAAAACTAAGAACGGAGGCGTGATAATAAGCACTGAGACTAAAGAAGACATAGAGAAAGTGAAACAATCAGTCCAACTTTCAAACGCAGGACTTACAATAAATGAGCCACTTAAACGGAAGCCTAGAGTTGTGATCGGCGGTGTGCCCTCAGCTATGAAAGAAAAGGAAGTTTTCACATGCCTATACCACCAGAATTTAGTAAACAAACTTCAGGACTGCAACCTTGAGACCTTTCTTAGTGAAGTCAAGTTGAGTCACAAATCGGGCCGTAGAGACGCTGATACTTGTAACTATGTTATAGAAGTATCGGCAGCCATACGCAAGGCACTGATTGTCAAAGACTGAATATTTATTGATTGGTCATCTTGCTCGGTAAAGGATTACACATTAGTTACTCGCTGCTATAAGTGTCAGCAATATGGTCATGCGGCTAAGTCATGTAGAGAGTCCCAAAACACATGCGGGCATTGCGGTGGCCAAGGACATACCATAAAGGACTGCCGAAGACCCTCAATGCGCGACCTGCCTGCACTTGAAGAAACCAAGCAACCACAACACCGGAGCCAGTGACTGTCTAGCAAGAACGATGGCAGAAAAGAGGTATATCAGCTCAATTGATTATGGTGGTGCCTAAGAGCGTCGTTTATTTGAATAATTTGCATATTCTTTTAAACTTAAATTTATCATCTATATTTGTTATTTTATTAAGCCATTCATGTTTCATTCGGCGGTGTGCCCTCAGCTATGAAAGAAAAGGAAGTTTTCACATGCCTATACCACCAGAATTTAGTAAACAAACTTCAGGACTGCAACCTTGAGACCTTTCTTAGTGAAGTCAAGTTGAGTCACAAATCGGGCCGTAGAGACGCTGATACTTGTAACTATGTTATAGAAGTATCGGCAGCCATACGCAAGGCACTGATTGTCAAAGACTGAATATTTATTGATTGGTCATCTTGCTCGGTAAAGGATTACACATTAGTTACTCGCTGCTATAAGTGTCAGCAATATGGTCATGCGGCTAAGTCATGTAGAGAGTCCCAAAACACATGCGGGCATTGCGGTGGCCAAGGACATACCATAAAGGACTGCCGAAGACCCTCAATGCGCGACCTGCCTGCACTTGAAGAAACCAAGCAACCACAACACCGGAGCCAGTGACTGTCTAGCAAGAACGATGGCAGAAAAGAGGTATATCAGCTCAATTGATTATGGTGGTGCCTAAGAGCGTCGTTTATTTGAATAATTTGCATATTCTTTTAAACTTAAATTTATCATCTATATTTGTTATTTTATTAAGCCATTCATGTTTCATTTACTAATATTAAAAACTTAACAGCAACTCATTAGAATATTGACATACTAACATAAAACTGTAAAATCATCTAGTTCGATAAAATGTGTGCGCATTCTAGTTTAAGTTATGTAAGTTTAAGTAAATAATTAAGGTCTAAATGCAACTATTCTGCTGACCCACAGTTTTGTGACTCGCAATTATATTGTACAATACATGACCATCTTAATTATAAGTAGCTATTAATTAGTAACTAAGTTTTATACTGACCATTGTTTATTGCTAAATATGTAATATTATTGCTGTATGCAAATTTGTAAAGAGAGACCCAACCGCCTGTGATACAGTTTATAACTACCCCATGGTTCAATCAAAACTCTTGTTGTCAGAATTGTCACTTTGACATTTGACGTTAAACGTCATTGATAAAGGTTGCGTTCCGAAATCATGTTTTCGCTCTTAATAACATCTTTTTTTTTTTGTAACTTAAAATATTTAATGTGTAATTTGTGTATTATTGTCTTGTTTTGGTGTCAGCTGGCGGGTGGTGCAGAGATATGTTTTTTGCACCGGCTATATATGTACTTTACCTTTTTTTTGTAGTATATTATTATTAATTTTATTGTTATATATATTTTATACATTTGAAATATTTCTATGGCATCAGATGATGAGTCATCTTTCCACTCGGCAAATAATTCTTCTGTTTTGTCTGACGACGACAGTTTTTGTTCGGTGACAGGCACACTTGGCGATTTTATTCGTGGAACTTTTAGTCTTCAACATCGTAATTCGTTAATTAAATGTTTGCCACATTAACGCTCAAATTCTGCCAAGTCATTACAGTGATCTTGTTAAGGCGTTTACACAGTCAAACGTTCATGCCGTCCTGGTCTCTGAGAGTTGGCTCAAACCTCAACTTCTTTCCACCACTTACCCCCTTTCTGGCTACATTCTAATCCGAAATGATCGCACTGGAAAGAGGGGTGGTGGTTTTGCTGTTTACTTACGCAGTGACTTATAAAATTTTAGCTTCCTCTTCTTCTATCGCTGCTGAATTTATTTTCCTTGAGGTTTGTACCAAAGGAGCGCGGACCGTTCTTGGCGTAATTTACTGTCCCCCTAATGTCAATTATTTCACCGATTTGGAATTGGTTCTAGAATCTTTAGGGTCTGAGTACGAGCATCACATCATCATGGGTGATTTAAATACCGATCTCCTGCTCCCAAACTCCCATCGTTCCCGAAAACTCCACTCCATTGTTGATTCTGTTGGTTTTTACATTTTACCTTTGAATGCAACACAGCATAATACCAACAGTGAAGACACATGATTGGCTTTGATTCTCACCTCGGCTCCTTCCCTCGTTTTGCTCTCACGGTCAACATCCTGCTCATGGTTTCTCCCATCATGACCTGATCTACATTTCCTATGTCCTCAAGCCTCCTAAACCCCAACCCAAAGTACTGTACAGGCGTTGCTTTGCACGTATGAACACCGATAATCTGCATGCGGATGCGTCAAAAATTGATTGGGTACCTCTAGAGGTAGCTGCTACAGTTGATGTCAAATTGAAAGTGTTCAACGATATCGTAATCAACTTATACGATGTTCATGCCCCAGTAAGGCGAATCAAATGGAAGCGACCGCCCGCGCCCTGGTTGACACGTGGGATTCAGATGGCGATGAGGCGCAGGGATCGAGCTTTCCGCAAGTTCAAGCGGGATCGTTGCGATGAAAATTGGGTTCTCTACAAAGTTGCTAGGAATCGTTGTAATCAAATGATACGAAATGTTAAACGAAGCCACATTTTCAACAACATTTCCTCCTCTTCCCCTACCGGTATCTGGAAGTTCATAAGGACTCTGGGTATCGGTAGGGTTAGCCGTGTGGATCTGCCGCCGGCGCTTCTAGTCTTGACGATATTACCATTTATTTTGTCTCCACTCCAAAGTTTGATCGTCAGACGATGAGTCGAACGGTGGACTACATCGACCAAACATAAATCCTTTTCGCTTTTCTCCAGTTGCTGAGGCTGAGATCAAAATGATTATCCTTTCAATCAAATCTAAAGCGGTTAGTTGCGATGAAGTCAGCCGCAGGTAAGACTGTGCTGTAAGACATTGCTTCGTACCAAATTTCAAGATTCTGAATTCAAGGGAAGTACCCTGTAAGTTTTGACTCCCTTGCGAGTAGTTGCGAGTTTGAAAGTATAGTAAAATTTCTGTATCTTTTGATTGCGTTGAGATAGAAGATTGATTTTGTTACAGCTTCAAATTATTATAGACCCGAGTATTTGATATGAATTTCAATTTAATAACTTCGTGCGTTCATCAGGGTAATAACTTTTAAATCAATAAAAATATTTTTTTTATATTATGTAACTAACAATTGACTGTTTTCGCAATTTTTCCTTTATTTGTGCTATAAAACATTGCTTCGCACCAAATTTCAAGATTCTGAGTTCACGGGAAGTACCCTGTAGGTTTTGATTTCCTTGCAAGTAGTTGCGCGTTTGAAAATATGTTAAAATTTCTGTATCTTTTGATTGCGTTGAGATAGAAGATTGATTGTGTTACAGATTAAACTTATTATAGACCCGAGTATTTGATATGAATTTTAATTTAATAACTTAACGCGTTCATCAGGAAAAGGGTAGTAATTTTTAAATAAATAAAACATTTTTTTATATGATTTATCAAAAAATTTACTGTTTTAGCAATTTTCCCTTTATTTGTCGTTTAAGACATTGCTTCGCACCAAATTTCAAGATTCTGAGATCACGGAAAGTACCCTGTAGGTTTTAATTTCCTTGGTAGTTTCGTAAATTTGCAGAAATTTTCAGCATGTCGCATGCGGCTGTATCTTTTGATTGCGTTGGCTTAGAAGTTAGATTTTTTTTATTTCACAGCTTCAAGGGACAGTAGACTTGACTATTTATTTTATATTTCAGTTTGATACCTCCACGCGTTTCTGACAAAAAGAGTCTTGACAGACGGACGGACAACAAAGTGATCCTATAGGGGTTCCGTTTTTTACATTTGAGGTACGGAACCCTAAAAAGTAACAAAAAAGGATAAGTTTTTGGAGTGATTATTTTTAAGCTACTTGTAGTGAATACATAACTTAAAAGTTACTAGTATCAATTACTTATTAAATTATAATACTAAAAATTATCATCTAATATGATGGTAAATGTAAAAATCAAAAAGGAATATATCCCACTATGAAAATGTTCGTTAGAAAATTGTAAATATTTTCCTTCCAGTTCATTTATAAAAAGAACAGTTGATATTTTCAGAAAACGAAGAAGATAAAAAAAGTTCGTTTGCTCAACCGACCATATCAAATTACCTACAACTCGACGTCAAAAGTCGACATTTCCACAAAAGGTTCTCCACCGACTTTTCACGTTTCCAGCTCACACGATTGGGACAAAAACCTTCATAAGCGCTGAAATTAACCGCACTTACGTCAAGGACGCCCATTATTTTAATGTTACCTACAATATTCTTACAAAGTTACACAATGTTCGCCGCAGGTTTTAAACACGTAATTTTCACGACGATGCAGTATTTTGCTCTGGAAAATGGAATCACGATTTTCTTCATTGCCGATCCTGATTGTCAGTTGCTATAATATTCCATGGATGGTGTTTATACTTATGTAAGTATGTTTTGTTTAGTAACATTGGAAATAAACTACAATAGGTACATAGTTTGTATTTTTACATTACGTAGGTTTGAAATTATGTTGTTGAAGTTTTGTAATGAGATCTTGTCTTTAGTTTAAATGAATGAGAATGTAAATGATAATTTTAATAATTGTGTTATATTTAACGTCAAATAATTATATAATCTAGAAATAGCATCTTTCGACAGATTTTTTAGAATCAAGAACAACTTGATTTTTCTTCAATTATACCAATTTTCTTTCGGTACTCCAGAAGAAATTTTCTTTATATTACTCAGCGGACTTACTCAGATCTTTCGTGTCTTGGTGTGTTTGACCTTCAAAACATGTATATATGTAGGTATGGTAAGCTCAATAATTCAACGCCAAAGGAGATGTACCATTTGGCCATACATTATGGGCCTGGTAAGGACAAACACGAAACCATGTGTGTTTTGAAGATAAATGACTACTCTATTACCCTGTATAATTTTTTTTTAAATAACTTTTGGTGGAAATAAGATACGAAATATTTGAAATGGAAATTATTCCACAACTTAATATACCTTAAAACTGAATTTTAACATAAATATAATACCTAGGAGTAAATAAAGGTATGTCTTTGTGTCATATAGAACAAAAACTACATAAAGTGAGGCCAATAATAATGAATTATCACCTGTGTACTAGGGAACCTCGTACTATACTCGTCCTAAAAAACTAACCACAACCACGAACACAGCTGCATATTCTTAGCATGGGTAGAAGGTAGTGATTATTATTATTGAACTTATATTCAACTACATTACAATTAAACCCGCACGAAAACACCAATAAATCAGAGCAAAACATTCATTCATCAACTACAGATAAGTATATTGTGGGTAGTAGCAACACGAATAAAAAATGTGTTGCAATGGTTTGAAAAAATATTTATACTATGGATTAAAAAACAAAGCGATTTTTACCGATTAATAATTATGGAATATATAATAAATTATATATTTCTTGATTCATTGTACGAATATATTTATAAAGTAAATAAGAGATATTGTTTTCTAATATAATAATAAAAAATATTATTTCCTTAAAACAATTTCTGCCTACCATACTTCATTTTATTTATAATGCTGGCAACATAAGACATTCATCCGCTATTACCATAGCCTATTCAAAACAATAATCTTTAAAAACTAAAATCTTTCACCGAAGCTCTATCAAGAAACGAAAACGATGTATACATTTTAAAAATTATACGTTTAATTTCAACGATTCACTACTTTCTGGCTGCTACAGGCCGTATTTGGTATTTCTCCTTTAATATTTTTCCTCTTACATGATATTTGACACTGAAATATAGCCACCGAATTTCCATATACTCCATAATAGTGGTTTTTGTAATAAATCAATATTTTTTTTTGGATGTACACGAATTCTAAAATGGTTTCGTGCGTCATCCTGTGTTATGTGCGTAAGATGTACATTCACATAAAATGTAGTAATATATATTAATGGTATTATTTAGAAGTAAGAAAGAAATCCTAGGTGGTGATTAAATAAATTTTATGAAAATATTCCTTGACCAAAAGTTGTAAAATAAAATTACTTTTCAAGTATACGGACACAATCTCCAGGTATGCTTGGTACTATCTCACTAGAAATAGTTATTAAGATTTTTCAGTTTCTTTAATTTTTTAAAACATTGATTTATTCTGGGTAATTGTCCTATTACTTCTATAATTCTAACTTTTCTTTCTGGAGTTTGTATGTCATATTTATTTTCCATTTACTTTAATTTTCTCTTTTTGACTGCCATTTCTCCTTCCCTTTAATATGTTAGGATGCTTGAGAGATACAATAATTACAAGGGTCTACAATAATTTTACGTCACAACTAGACTACTAAGTAGACGTCTGGAAAAACATCTTTGGCTAATGTAAGCAATCCAACGATTATTCAAATAACCATAATAAGATTATTATTGTAATTTTGGGTCTGAATTTGTAATGTAACAAGAATGAATAGAAAAGGTAATGAGTTTCACGAAATAAATTAAGATTACTAATGACATCAAGTTTTGTAACAGCAACGTATAAGCACGGCGCATCACTTAGGCTAACGTCCGCAGGTGGCTTGCTTAGCGCCTAGAGCCTAGTGGCTTGCATTCTGGCTACTAGCTAGGATACAAGCAACCACGCAAACCACCTCTTAGTGCAGCCAGCACTAAGAGGTGGTTTGCGTGGTGGGTTGCTAGGTGCCTTGTTCATTTGCTTGTCGGCACGTCGACGAGATGAACTTTCGAAAATAGCTTTGAATCTGCTTTTCAAGAAAATTCGACTTTAAATATACAATTTCACGGCCTTATCTATCATTTTGGTGCTATGACTTAGGTAAATAAGCCACGGAAAAGTAATGGGGAGTTAATTGATCTTCATAAACAATTGCGAAATTGTTGCAGCTGTATTTTATGGAGTTCAGTAGCTGAATTCCACAGAGGTTATCTTTAAGAAATTGATATAGTTAATATTTCATCCTTTTTTAATTCTATAATTGCCTCGCGCCTAGTGACAAAAAACCAACACGTTTGTTTACTTAGATAGACGCTAAGCGACTAGCTAGGCGCCAAGCGTGCAGTGCGACCGGTCCCGAACATTTCCGAATATTCGTTTTACTAAGCTAGTCGCTTGGTGACTAGCTAGGCTCTAGGCGCTAAGCAAGCCGCCTGCCTGTGCGGACGTAGCCTTTGCTGTTGTGACTTTCAATCGTGTGCGTTAAAGTTCATTTTTAAATGACAAGACAGTATACTTAACGGCTCGCTACTAGTACGTTTGTTGCGATTATTGACACGTTTGTATTTAGGATTGTAATTTTGATTGCATTTGTGTGCTGGGTCGGAGCGGTGATGTTACAATTAGTGATTATAATTAGTGATCCTGTTGCCTGACAATGCTTTTGTGTCGCAAATTAGTAGGACTTTATGTGCAGTAGTGGACTACACTGTTAACGGCTGATGATAATGATTATTATGACACCTAGATCAGTTAGCAACCATCTGTAAGTTGTGAAAGTGTAATTAAGTAGGACGTTCACTCGACACCATTTTAGCAAAAATAGTAATAATATACTTTTATATAATAACCGTGTAAATATCACTAGACAAAAGTGTAATAGATTGTATCATGAGAGTGCTTTATATAGCCCCTTAAGAGAAAGCTATTAGACTAGAGAAGATATTTAAGAAATGTTTTATGGATTCTCGGCAAAGTGATATAGCCAGGTAACGCTTGAATAATAAAAGCATAATAGCCTTCATATTACTTGTTTTTCTAGATCAAATGCTTTATGAATACTTTCAAATAGTCTCAATTTGGTGAACATAAAATGTCAGATACGCCGCCGTTACGAAATAACTTTGAGGTTTGACTCCTTTGTGTCAACCTAAGTCAAGTAGTCTCTGTTCTAATTCAAAGCAAATAGATAAACGAATAAAAAAAATAATGTGATGCATGTGAAAGTAATTCTGATTCTCTTACTGGCAAAACTAAATAGTCGTGCCTAAAAATATAAATAAGCACAACATAAAGAAAGAAGACTACGTTGCTTACTTTAACTCTCTTGGAAATAGTTTCATAGCTGGGGACTATAATGCAAAGCACACAGATTGGGGATCACGTGTGACTTCCCCTAAAGGGCGGCAACTGCTCTCAGCGTGTCAAGACCTGAATCTGCGGGTTACTTCAACGGGGGAACCAACTTACTGGCCCACTGATAGAAAGCGGATCCCTGACCTAGTTGACTTCTGTGTCACAGAAAACATAGCAGAAAATAATATATCGGCAACATCGTGTTTAGATCTATCGTCCGACCATTCACATGTAATAATAACGCTGAAGAAAAATGCGGTTAAAGTGCAAGAGCAATGCAGACTACATGTTCACAAAACAAACTGGTGTCTCTGCCGAAACCTGGTGTCTTCTAACATAAACAGGAAACTTCCACTCAAAACTGATGAAGATATAGAACTAGCAGTTGAAAATTTCAATAAATGTGTACAGTCATCAGCATGGGAGTCCACCCCTAAACAAGTGGTACCTGGTTCAGTTACCTACCCACAAACTATGAGAGACATAGTCGCTGAAAAACGGGATGCCATGAAACAGTGGCAGCAAACACGACATCTCAATCCCGAAGGCCACAAAAAGGGTAAAACAGCCAAAGACCATCGTCCCATTTCGGTACGGTTGCCAGTTGAGAGGTTAAAGGAAGTATTCCAACTCAACAACTATGATAGCAATGTGGATATAGCAGTAACATCGAAAAGGTGTTATCCGAAACTTACCAACTGGATCCACCTATAAAAATATTCACCAAAGCAGAAGTTTGCGGAGCCATACGCTATCTCCATGTACACAAAGCTCCGAGCTACCACCTTATAACTGGCAAAATTTTGAAAGATTTACCCGAAGAAGGAGTAGATTTCCTTACACAGATCTACAATGCCATCCTACGGAGAAATTATTTTTCTATGCAATGGAAAGTAGTTTAAATAATAATGGTACTCAAGCCGGGAAAACAAGCCCAGAAAGCAAAATTCCATCGCCCGATAAGCCTCCTACCTATACCTTCCAAAGTTTTGGAAACTCTTATTAAGCAGGATTAATCCAATAATCAAGGAGAAGAAACTAATTCCAAAACATCAGTTTGGATTTAAGCAAGGCCACAGCACAATTGAGTAGATAAACAGGCTGGTAAACAAGATTCACAGCTGTTTTGAAAATAAAGAATACTGCTTTGCACTTTTTTGGATCTATCCCAGGCTTTCGACCGCGCTTGGCACGAGGGCCTTCTGTCTAAATTGAAGGAAATGCTCCCTTTGAACTACTTCTTATTCCTAAAAACTTACTTGCAGGACCGCCACTTCTTTGTGAAATGTGGCGAAAATTCTTCCGACCTACAAACGATACTGGCTGGGGTTCCACAGGGTAGCGTATTAGGCCCGACCCTCTACTTGTACTTCACAGCGGATCTACCAGCAACCGAAAGTGTAACAATGGACACATTTGCTGATGATTGCCGGTGATAAAAGCGCATCCAAAGCCACTAGGTTACCACAAACAAGCCTGGACAATATAGCTTACTGGCTAAAAAAATGGCGTATAAAAGCAAATGAAACCAAATCGGTTCACATTACCCTTGCACTAAGACAAGAAACATTCAGTCCAGTCCCTCTTAACGATGTCACTGTACCCCAAGCAGTGGTAGCAAAATACCTGGGACTATATCTGGTCAGACGACTCACCTGGAAATCCCAAATATTTACTAAACGCAAGGCACTGGGCCTACAATTTAGGAAGTACTATTGGCTATTGAACAGAAAATCTAAGCTATCCTTGAAAATAAATTACTCATCTATAAAACTATTACAAAAACAACTTGGAGGCATGGTATGGTATGGTATCCCCCCAGTTGTGGGGATCCTCTGCCAATTCAAACCTAGAGATACTACAAAGATTTCAGTCCAAACTACTCAGAATTATCGTAGATTCACCATGGTATATACCTAAAGAGATACTGCACTGACATTTGAAAATGCCAACTGTTAAAGAGGAAATAAAGAGTAGAATGCCCAAATATATGGACCGAATTAAGAAACACACTAATGTACTAGCAGCTGAGTTAATGAAACCTAGACTGGTATATTCCAGACTCAAGAAGAGAACACCTCTTGACTTATGCCATGATGGACTTTGACACAGGAGATTAACTGACTCCTACTTATTGATGAGGCTCCGTCACTGGATGGTGACCTCAGAAGTTGATCACATATCATAAAACTACTGCTAAATGTCCAAGAGTGACAGATAGCATTAAGAAAAAAAAAGAAGAATGTAACAAGATTAAAATAAATAGAAAAGCGAACAGTCGCAAAATGAATAGCTAAATGCATAATTTTACGAAATATGTTAGTTATTCAAATAAATGAACAAAACATGCTTACCAATCAGACCGTAAAGATAGAGATCACAATCAAACCTTTCTATGATAAGATCGGTGTTATATTTACATTTGTTTTGAATCTCGCACCAGCACCAATACAAAAACAACAATTTGCATTCGATTAATGAATATTCAAACAGTATAATAATCTTATGGGCTTTAGTACTGATAACTCGTAAATTGAACGATGAGTACACAAACTTTGGCCAAATAAATATATTTTTTTATGAAAACAAACCATTTTTTATTGAAACAAGGCTGATATCTATTATTGGCAATCTCATTTGGGACTTTTTCCATAGTGGTGTATAATAATTAATACACCTTTACTGTTGAAAGAGGATGACAATATGTAAGGGAAGTAATATTAGAATAAGCCGGTGTTTTCCTAGTAATACGGATGAATAAATGCATAAAGGAATGGAAAACGTGTGAAGATATTATTCAGTATAAATAATACAAGAAGGTAGACCGGGATTGCCTCTCACGTTCTCGTTACGAAGAAATACCTTTTTATATACATGTAGGTGGGTAACATGTTTTATAAGCGTTTCTTTGTGAAATATCGTTGAAAAGAATGGTCATTATTGATCAGGAAATCATAATAGTTATTATTATTAACTAAAAAATCGTTAGCCTTTTGGATTTTCACGTCAATGCAATGCAAAATTTTTTTAGGCGAGGGTAATATTGCAAGGTCACGTCTTTGGAGCTATGAGTAGCATTATGATATATGATTATGTATATGGTACACTGGTCCGTTTGCTAATAACCCGCTTATAATAAAACGTAATAAAAAAATATGTTAACGTAGGCGCAAAAAGTTCTAAAAGCCTTTGCTTACCGTGGAAAGGTTGGAGAAGCAGGAAATGCACTGAAAAGAAAGAGAAAGGTATAATTAGACATGCGTTATAATCATAATTCAGGAGTACAGATTTTCAAAGAGAGAGAGAAGAAACATCATTAAGATTCATAGACCCAAATTAATAGAAAAAGAAATGAATGCTTTGTTATGGCGCTAGTTGGAAAACAAATAAGGCATCTGCATCAATTATTGTTGTAGTACATGTACAATGTAATGTACAATGCTGGTATTCTCGCAGGCTTAACACAATTAAAAATTTGACTACATCAATGTATTGTATTTTGTTGCTTTACGTCAATATTGTGAGAAAGAGTATAAGCACATTGACTTCGTTTTTCCAAAGGTCGCTAAGCCTAGTGTTCCTTGGCAACAAACCGTAAAATGAAGCAAAAAATATTCTTAAGCCGTCACACGCACCGTACCTTCAACTCACTTTTTACACATCCATCCATCAGTACCTACATTATTTACTTTGGCATATAAACAAAAGTTCATTGACGCTTTCAAAAGATCGTAGGCATTCTTGTAATTCTCACGTTTTTACTAAAGCTGCCGCTTTACATTATTTTTATTCAAAATCTGTTTGCGTATTTGCTTTGGCTATATTCTTTTTCTCTTTGATAATAAGATTCAATCAATCAGCCTATCGCAGTCCACTGCTGGACATAGGCCTCTCCCAACACGCGCCACAGTACACCGTCCTCAGCCTTCCGCATCCAGTCTGTCCCAGCCACCTTTTTCAGGTCGTCGGTCCACCTAGCCGGGGGCCACCCTACCTTACGCTTGCCGAGGCGTGGTCTCCACTCTAGGAAACGCTTGCTCCATCGGCCATCAGTCCTTTTACAGATATGGCCAGCCCACTGCCACTTGAGCCTACTGATTCTGTTAGCTATGTCGGTAACTTTGGTTCGTTGTCGGATAACTTCGTTTCGGACTTTATCCTTCAAAGAGACGCTAAGCATAGCCCGTTTCATAGCTCGCTGCGTGACTTTTAGTTTGTGGACTAGTCCAATTCGGTGCCGAGACATGGACACTCACAGTGGTGAGTGTCCACGTCTCGGCACCGTACGTCATAACAGGTAGGACGCATTGGTTGAAGACTTTGGTCTTCAGGCGTTACGGTAGGGGCGAAGAGAAAACTCGACGTAGCTTGCCAAACGCTGCCCAACCCAACTGGATCTTGCGGTCGATTTCTTTCTCGAAGTAGTTTCTTCCAAGCTGGACTACTTGCTCAAGGTAGACATATTCTTAAACAACTTCGAGCATCGATCCGTCGACATAAACCGGTCCCGGCACAATGTGTTCGTTGAACATAATCTTGGTTTTATCCAAGTTTATGCCGAGACCGACCCGTCGATAACATTCAGCATTCGTTATATTATAGTTTGCAAGTTATTGTATTATTATTTATTGCATATAAGGTAGGCGATTACTATCGCCCATTGGCCCATAACCCCAGTGGAATCACAAGTGCGTTAGCGATCAGGTTAAGAAAAGGATTGATATAATTTTGTAAAAATACTACGCCTTACAAATTGTATTGCGTTAATTTGAAATACAGTAAAATTTAAGTTTGAAAGAAATGTGTTTAAACCAGAGCATTTGGCGTTCCATAGTCTATGCCTATCTCAATGGGAGACAGGCGTGAAGATAGACAGAAAAATTGAAAAGTTTCTGAGTGTTTTATTTTGTTAATGATTACCGATCACAAAAGGGATAATCCCTACAATATGTAACAACGTCCCAAAAACTATCGAAACAATACTAGAAGTCCGTTTTCCGAATTAGTTAAATTAGTCCGAATTCCAACAGGACAACTCCGATGTACATATAAATATCTAAACACCTTTTTTACGCATTTTCAAGTCTCAATGGCTAAAATAGTCACAAATAAGTAGCAAACCTACATATGTATATATAAATTTCTTGCGTTACTAACTGACCGACTGACAACGCACCGTCAAAACTATTGCATGTAAGTAGCTGAAGGCATATTAATTTCTGGGCCTAAAGAGCATAGGGGTGCATCTAGAAGGGATTTCTCAAAATTCCCACGAGTACTTGCAGAAAGGGATCATTTAAAAAAAAATGTGCGTGCGTAACTCGGTGTCGCGCGTGAGCGCGGAAGTACGTGCGCTGCAACGCGCGCTAATAGTTATTATTATAAATGTATTTAGTGGCTATACACGCCGCCCGATACTGTAGCTATGAGTTGTTCACAGCAACTCATAACCAACGAGCTCTTGGCATTCATTCAACATGCCATCGATACCATGGACGAGGTCAGCATTCTGCAGATCTGCAAGTCCAACTTCAAGGAAGACGATATCAGTCGTGGTAAAAAGCTACTGTATCAGACGCTGAACAAGTTGGATCAGATGCCGTCTCGGCGAAGGGATGGAACCGAAAAAAGTATCCAGGACATCATCTCCGTATTGAAGGTGACCGACCCTGATGACGTGCCTACTTTTGTGGCGAAGGATCTGCATAAGCTGCCGCCCGTCACATTCGACCACATCGACGTGACCAGGCTGTTGAAGGACATAACATCACTAAAATCCAGCCTGGCCGAGGTGCAGTCCAAGTTAGAGAAGTCGGACAGCACCATAAGCGAGCTACGTGCAGAGGTAGTGTTATTACGTAACGCTATTTCTATAAATAGCTCGCCCAACTCTAACGTCAACACACAACGCGGGGCTCAAAATGCATCGATCGGTAGTTTGGCGTCAGCGAATTTACTTGCGTCGCCTGCCGATGGTAATGATACATACGGGAGCGGCGCGGTACGAACGAGACGGCGTTCTCAGCGAGCGGAATGTTCTGGACTGTCACTCGCGTCCACGATCGCGGCGACGAATCAGGCGAAGGCATTGCCCCTTCTTCGGGAATGGGAGACAGGGACGGAAATATGATATCGCTCGCACTAGAACGTGGAACGATTGATGTTGATGCGATTAGTTATGGATAGGAAGGTAGATGGCGCTACCAATCGCAAAGACTGAATTTTGTGTCTGTTTTGTATGTTTGTATAGTTCTTTGTAGGTATGTTTATTTGTGCTTCTTCTTTTAATTTTTTTACATAATAAAATGAAAGCTACAGCTGCTATGGCAATGTTGACGACTTCGTTATTCATCGTAATCCATAACCAATCACAAAGTGTCAGCTCACTAGCGTTCTACATGACTGTCACAACTGGAATGATGCGCGGCTTTCTGCGGCTGCAATCAATCAACTATCATGATCTATCATGGAATGGACACATTTTGTGAAAGAGTAGTATCTCTTATCCAGTAGCAAAAAAGGTAAACTTTCGTATTAAATTATAAAATACTATTGAATGAAACTTACCACAAGGCCACTGCGTTTATCTAAACGACTAGGTGAAGTGCGTTATTCTTTCCACTTTAAAATTATAATAAATAGTTAGTAGCTTATAAATTCAAGTGTTGTGTCCACAGTGCTTGTATCATCATGTTCTGTTTGCATATCACTTGACTTTATAAAACTTACTACCTTGGTGATTATGGAGATACCTACTACTAGTAACTGTGGATTACGAAGCTCCAGTCTTGTTGGAATGACAGAAAAAACATTTATTTTGGTAATATATTCTACTTGCTGTTGCCCGCTGCTTTATCTGCGGATAAAAATTACATAAGGTAAATCTCAACTTTCATAGAAAATTGCGAGAGCCCTTAGACATCTTTAATGCAGCACTTTCAGAAAATAAGTTCTTAGCGGACACCTTATATGTATAAATTAATTACCTGACAATTTTTCATCTTTATACATTCAGCTGTTTTTTAGATTTCGTGATGAGTGGCCTTTCGCTTTTATATAATTATATAGGTTACTTAGTAACTGTTTCTACAGGAGTCATCTTACATCCACAGGGGGTAAGTTAAATAAAAGTAGAGTGTGCTCTATTTCGGAGTATAGGCTTACACTGTGAGCAATTTAATCAAAATTGGTTTCTCAATTTTGCTGTGATACATTCTATCGAATTTATACGATTATGACGTAGTTCGGATGTGACAAAATATTAGTCACAAAAATTCCAAGTGATCGATCTGTGTAGTATTATTATTCTCCTTTACTGACTGTAAGGACTATGGCCTTACCCTTCTCATAGTGAGAAGAGGCCCGTGCCCAGCAGTGGGACAGTTTATATATAGGGCTGATGATGATATTGACTGTACATGGAGCTAAAATTTGGCTTGTATGTTGCTTGGAGAGCGTGGGTGCACTAAGAAGCGAATTTCCAAAATTGCATCGGGATCGGACGGAAACGGTTAAATTAAAGTATATTGAGTGGTTATCATGCACTATTCTATAAGTTTTACTTTTTCCGTAGCTACCACCTGTCCAGTCTATCCACAAGATAGATTATACTCACTTCAATCCTCGAGATCATCCTTTAAATCTTTACTAAAGCGTCAAATGTAGTTTTTAAAATACAATAGATCGCAGAAATATTCCTAACATTATTATTAAAAATCTAATCATAACTTTCTGGCACTTTGTTGTTTATTCCTGGAAAGTTAAACTTGGCTTGTGATATGAAACAAACAATGTTGCTCGAGTGAACAAAATTGTGCACTTGAAAGTACTTTATTCGACTAACCTAATCGTCTTTTCACTTCTTGAACAAAAGCATACTCGGTAACAATTGATGATCTTGAAATCTGTAACGCTCCAAAATTATTCTACTTAGGAGTAATTGTTATGACATTTCATTTCGAAGCATTTTAGTCTTTAAGGTGAAATCTTTAGATACGTATAAAGAAGCAGTCTACGAATTTAAAGGGAGAATGCGTCTTTTCATCGTTTTCTTTGAAATTATGAACTGAAAGATAATACAGAAATTTTCACACCGATAAATTAAGGACTTTTGGTTAATTGAAATGAACACTTGGAAAAATTTTCCTTAGGGAACGCCCTAGGGAAAATTACTGGCTAAAATAATATCTTCGAATACACATGGCCCTAAAGTTTCTGGTTTTATCGTTGTCTTGGTTATAAACGAAAACTTTGAAGAAAGTAGGTATCGTTTTTATAATAACAAAAATAGATCAAGGACGAAATTAGACAGTTTATTTTCCTCAAAAACTTTTGATGGATGTAACAACAAATTATGTTTGATTATTTTTCTTCTGCTCCACATAATTGTTAATGTAGAGCTAAGTAAATATTATCTAAAAGTCAGGCCGATATTTAAATTAAGGTTGGATAGAACAGAATGTTCTAACCTTTTTTCTGCACTCCAATGCCCCAGTGAACATGCCATTTCAATTGCTAATACAAGGTCCTGTACCGACTCCATATCGCTTCATACGTTTAGAATGCTTAATAAAATTTGCATACACTTTTAATTGAAAAATTCACAGTGATATCTGTCGACCCTTTTGCCTTGTAGAATTTAAAGGAAATTAATACATAGAGTATTAATCCATTTTTTACGTTGGAATATCGAACTCTTTCAACGAGCTGAAGAATTTGTCAAAATTTCGGATCAGCATTCAAAAGAGTTCGGAACTTACAAAAAAAACATATTTCATCCGCCATTATTAAGTCAGCGCGATAACGACCTCATTAATTAAAGTTCGGAAACACTCAATTATAAGCTCCTAGGTTATGAAAGTCAAAACACGATTGGAGTATTGACCAGAATTCTGAATACCCAAATTATTTTAGAAGGAAAAAATATTCACCTGAATCGTTATGTAATGTTGTCGAAGATTCTTACCAAATTTTAAGGTCGGGCTTATAATCTAAGACTACACCTAAAAGCTTTTCATATTAATCTATTTACGAGGATGATTCATATAATAACATTGTACTTAGTCTTAACGCTGAACGCAGCTGCTGCCATATTACAAATAATGAGATTTGTCAAAAATCCGTCATGAAAGATAGCGTAAAAGAGAATGTGAAGTCATTTTTGTACTGTAAGTACAAAGACGAGTACGCCTAAGTGGGACTCTCTTACATCCTAAAGGTGGGAATTCCAAAAATTCTCCTTAGGTGCTTTCCTGCACTCTCCAAGAAACATACATGGCAAATTTCAGCTTCTCGCGCTTAGTAGTTTCAGTTGTACGTACGTTGTTTGCTAGTCTTACAGACCGAGCAGACCAGCAAAGATAATAATAGTTCAAAATTGATGATAGTGAAAATTTTACATTCTAAAAAATACACGTAATTTTTTCATAAAGGTGCATTCTACTTCAATTTTAGTAATAGATATCCAGTGAAACTTTAAACTAAAACACGGTTGGGTTGAGTGACTATTACACTAAAACCTAGTTTACCTAAACCTTTTAGAGTAATAGTTTAGCTTCGGCCGCACAACCGCCACCGAATGAAGCGGAAAGCTATTTGGAGAAAATTGGTATGGAAATAATGTAAATCGTTCGTATACCCGGGTTTATAATAACTACATTCGATTTGCTTGTACACAATTTGAATTTAATTTCTTAATTTCAAACAAAGTTTAAAACTAAACAAGTTGGCTGTTTCTAGAATATTTTGCGTAGAGTAAAAGTCAAATCGCTATTATTTACGATGTTATCCAAATAGGTTCTTTGGTTTGCGATCTCTTACAAGTATACCGAAAGTCATGAAGATATAGGTGCTCTTTCAAGTCAGACGCGTTCATTATAAATTCATTAATTTATGCTTACAGGTTATAGACAGCTCCCTTATTTATTTAATTAATAAGGATTTAACTTGTCATTTTTGAGAATTATTTGTAATTTTAAGTTACTTATATATATATATATATATATATATATATATATATATATATATATAGACTCACGCCTGTATCCCCGAAGGGGTAGGCAGAGGTGTAATATTACACACACATTTCGTCATGAATTTTTTAGGTCCCACGTAATAGGAGGCGAGCCTATTGCCGTACCGGGCACATTACCAGACTCCGTGCTGCTTCTGAGAATTTCCTAACGGACCCGGGAATCGAAGCCGAGACCTCCCAATCCCACGCGCACATTTATGCCGCGAGACCAACGAGGCAGTCTAAGTTACTTATAATACATGAAAAAGGTATTAATTACTTCATTAATGTCTGAGGTCTGAATGAATGCAGTGATGTAATTGATATTCATGTGGACAGTTTGGGCAAAATATACAGGGCCCTTAATGACTATCTTAGATAATATGTTTTATTTAGTTGAACTTTATTTTAATATTGTTACACTAAATTTAATTTAATGCGAGATATATTTGTATTTTTTTTTATCCAATTTATATTGTAATTTTATTCTTTTAAATGTTTGTCTTTGTCTCAATTCGATTAGGTAATTTATGTATTTTTTTAAATTTTAATTTATGTTAACTTCCAATTTATAGTGTAATTTTAATTTCTTTTGGTTACATGTATAATTTAATTTTACTATTTTTTTTTTTAAGTTGGCACAGCTGTATGTAATGCATGAGGTGTTAACCTGTAATAGATTGTGACACTGAATTATGTGTCCTTAGATGAATGTATAAGTGTTTACAATTGTAGGTTAACCAATTAAATAAATAAATAAATAAATAATCTCGCAGAGTAGGTTCGGATAGATAGGTAGGACATTAGGAAATAGATAGAAAAAATAATGCTTCCTTTTAAATCGCTGTATTGTCACTGACAGCTGATATTGCTAAAACACGCCGCATTAAACTTGAGTTTTTTAAATACTGGTATCCTTTGAATTAAAAGCATTTTACTTCATATACATTGGTTACTATTACAGCTCTATGCAATCTAAACTAGCCTACATCTTATTTTATTCTCTTGTAAACTGTAATGGCCCATAATCTTAAAATAGTGGAAGTATAACAGGTACAATTCCTCCGACAGTGAATGAACTCCATTTGTTCAGGTCAGGGATTTCAAATGGCGTACCTATATCTTCCGCTCTAATTTGTATTAAATGAATAGAACAGTATGAAAACATTTTAGTTATTCTTGTGAAGGTCATTATAGAGACTTGAAAGAGCAGAGTAAACGGTGTAAGTATTGTACACTCTAATGTATTGCGTTTTATTAATTAACAGGCTTTAGTCTTTTGCAAGATGCACACGGTCTAGTAACATAATTATCTGTTTTTGCTTTTCGGTGGATGGATTTCCTTAAGCTGCAAAATGAGATTTTGTTTGTTCTCTAAAATACTTGTCGGATATCATTTATTTATTTACATCACACACATACACAAGTACAAGTAACTTTTTTTCATACACTTAACCTTTTTGTTTTTTGTTAAAGATATGTAAGCTACATAGTTTTTATTTGTTTTGTACCATGATGAATGAGACTGGCCTCCACGATACAGGGAATCCTAGTGTGGGGACCAGTGATGTATCCTATTTAATATGTATTTTTCTGAACAATAAAGATTATTTATTTATTATACACATCAACAGCATAATCACAACATTGCATAAGGTTGATAACATTTTAAGAAATCAAGTATTAAGTAGTAAGTAACGGATAACAGCTATATGCATGACATTTAGTTTTATTATCTACCCGTAATTTTCAGAGCACACAAGTGCCAATAACATCATTAAATCAAGATTCAAACTACCAACAAATTAAACAAAAATAATGAAAAAGAATGTGTCTTTAGTGCTGAATAAAATAATAAAAATGCTAAGAGTTGTCATAAAAGAAATACGGAAATGAAAATTAAATGTTGAAAAATACATAAATTTAAAAATGGTACACCATTGGTATTGGCAGATTGTAGACTATGCAGTGTACAAGAATACAAATTTAGTACAAAGTGGTCAGATTTAATTAAACTCTCAATTTTAATACGCTGCAATGCTAAAACACATTCATGCTAATTTTCAGGGGCGGTCACTGTTAGGCGTTTTCATTTTCAAACTGTATAAAATGTCCGTTGCATTCACATCATATTATTTAATTTCATCAACTGTGAAACACGTTGTTTTTGCTGCATAAGTAAACTTATCTGCAAGTAAATGTTACTAGTTTTTATTTATTTATAGTGGTGAAATCTTTCCAAAACAAGAGTTGGGGCTGTAAGCAGAGCGTGTTTTGGTTGTATTATTTCTCTTCGAAATCGCTTTCTTTCGCTCGAAATCAAAGAAAAGTAGATTTCAGGGGCATGAAAGTACTTTTTGATCATATGCCCAAAGAGTGAACGAATCCGTTCACTCTTTGGGCAACTCCCCTACCCTCCACTCTCCCACTTTTATTCATGGCCTGGAATACGAGTACGGTGTACTATTGGCCTGCGAGATTTACTCAGTCTGATGGATACTAACATGGCATTTTTTGGCCCATTAAGCATAGGCATACCCCTAACTAAGAAGAAAATCGTGTAACATTAAACTCTTTGTATCTTCTTTTACATGTCTTTTACATATTTGTCTTAGAAAAATATTAAAAGTTACCGTAAGTATATAAATCGAAGCTGTTGAGACGTAAACTGTGTCACACTTTAGTTCTATAAAATAAATCCTTTAATTCTATCCGTTGGCACTACAATTCGGTTTTTGTATGACAGCAGCTATTTTTGTATGACCCAAGTAAATGATAAACTTTTCCTACGATACGTCTTGAAAAGGGTCCTGTATAGTGTTGTAAAAATACCGTATAAAACCAAAAGGCTATGTATTAAACCGGTATTTTATTATAACTTACGGTATCATTGGTATTTTATGTATTTTATATTCTGATTCAGTTTACAAGACCCTGCGATATTGCGACGAGTTCTAGTTTAAAACATTAAATATATTTTAAGTTTCGATTGTATTCTTTGTTTTAGAATTACCTACTAATTAATAATTTTGGAATTTTAACTTTTGGAAAAATTCATTGCAAAGCTCGAAATTCGTATCGTCGAAACACGTAGATAAATTACGTGTTTCTAAATTGGTCTCGATTTAGGTACACAAATCTTGGTGTTCCTGACAGCACATTCGAAGTTAAAGAAAGTGGTGATGTAGATGATTTAGCTGAAAGTATGTTGCTAGAATGCATTACTGCGTCGTCATCTACCGAGAACGTTGCAACACAAGAGGATTGAGATATGGAGGTAGAAGATCCTCTAAATCTCGGGTTTTCGAACTAGGAAGACAAAAAGCGTGGGCCACGTCTGTGCTTTTCTTATGGATCTTGTATTAAGGTTCGGGCTTTACGTGTCTCCACGCAGAGAGGAACATAATGTAATTTAGAATAAATAGAGAGATGATTCAAATAACTTTAAGGACCCCTTTGCTCTAACGTACCTTAAAATGTTACGTGTTTTTCTTTAAATCATATTTTAACCTTTTTTTTATGGTAATATTGTTGTAGCTAATAGTAATTATGGGTCGGGTTTCGAAACGCGTCGCCTGAATTTGAGGGTATTGGTGGTATAGGGGGCTTAAGGGAGTTAGTTTTAATCCCCTAAAAGTAATTTTGGCTGCCGGAGTTGCGTCTAAATATTTTTAAACAATTTCCAAAAACTCTTCATTCAAATATGAAAAATGGAACGTAATTTTAGGTTTTATGTGAAAGTAACTAAATAGGTTGTGTTAGGTTCTCTTTTGACCCTCAACCCGAAAATAGGAGCCCTGCTAAGCAGGGCTCCGTCAACCTCAGTTTATTAAACTAGTGGAATCAATAAAAGCGATATTTAGGTTTTATGTGAAAAACGTGAAACGAAACGCAACCGCCATCTTGTATGAATTATATTGACAGCTAATGTCAAATTTGTGCCTCATTGCTTTCGAGTACCTAGGGTTAGGTGCGACTGTAATAAGTAACTAAATAGGTTATGTTAGGTTCTCTTTAAACCCTTAATCCGAAAATTGATTTACAACCTTAGTTTATTAAACTAGTGTGAAGAATGTGGAAGTTGGCAATGCCATACACACCGATGTCTGGAGGTTTTTTTTCCAGAGGAAACCAAGTATTTCCGGCAAGTGAAAATGGTGAGGGGTGGTTCCGAGACCTTTTCCCCTCCTCCTCCAATCTCTCACAACCCCTAAAAACGGTGACGTATTTTGAAACCTTAACCGTAATTATTAATAATACAAACTTAAAATATAATTTCTTGCTTTATTCCTGTGCAATTCTACCGTATTCAGTATTTTTAATGATTTCTATGATCATTTACTTCAAAAATATAGAAGAATTGATTTATACATAAAATACCTTAACCGTAATTATTAATAATACAAACTTAAAATATAATTTCTTGCTTTATTCCTGTGCAATTCTACCGTATTCAGTATTTTTAATGATTTCTATGATCATTTACTTCAAAAATATAGAAGAATTGATTTATACATAAAATACCGTAGTAAATGGTATAATACCGTATTATACGGTATTTTTCGTTTTATACATTTCAGTACAAATGGTATAATACCGCACTTACATCTCTAGTCCTGTAGGACCCTAAAATCCTTTTATCTTGATAGGTAGATGTTAAAATGTCTATCCCGCAAGAAAATATGTAATTTTTTTGTACAAGAACCTTTGAGTGTAGTCGGTTAGCTACATTATAACACCAACTCTTGAGACAGAGTAAGTGTAACTCGATTCGGGGTGTGTATTGTGAAAATTATGCTCATAGTTTGCCATATTATTTTTACGTCTGGTATGTATTTTATACAAATCTTAACAAAACTGTCGAACGCGGTTTTAAGATCAGATATGAAAGTGCTATATTAAAATTTTATCATCGCGTAAGTCAAATACTTACTTATGAAAATGCTTTAAAGAATTGGCTAAAATAATTAAGTCTGGGAATAGTCTTAGAAGTGTTTATGTTATTTAAAATTGAAGACAAAATACAGAACATTGTTTTTATACAAACTGCGATCGAGCTGCAGCACCTATTTTGAGAAATTTCGGTACGAAATTATGAAGTTCGGTGAAATGGAGCACTTCAAAACAAGTTGTAGACAATTTTGTTCCCAATTAACCTCTCAAAGGAGTTAATCGGGCACCACTTTGATGAAATTGTAGGTAAGTCAATGATGGTTTCGTGCTTGCGTCCATTACAGACTACAAACTTTTGAAGATATTTAATAAATTAACATAATATTCTTCTACATACAGCACCATCTAGTCTTAAACTAAGCAGAGCTTGTATATGGGTACTAGGCAATGGATAAACACACTTATATATATCTCTTTTGTAAATACATATTTTTTATACAAAGTAACACATAGAAATGCTCTGACCAAACATCTATAAAGATCAAATAATATTAAATATTTTATTACCAACGTTGTTAATATTCTACTCTGAATATCGAAGCTTCCAAATTTAATTAGCTCGCTTATTAATCTTAATGATACCTGTGCTACGCTACGATTTACCGTACGTAATAGGGACATGATATTTTCCATACTTCCCACATAAACATACATAAAAAGTCTCTATATTTACAAGCTACCGCAGAATATTCGTTATGTTACCCAAACAACAACATCGTAGGGGAAAAATGTACGCATAAGAATTTTATTTTACCATAATTAAGCCGAAATTTTTTAATATTTCATCCGTAACAAATTTCTAAGTATTCAACAAACATTATTTGCTTCGGGAAGCGAAAACTTAAACAATGTTTTGTAACAAACATTGGAACATTGTTTTGCGACTTTGTCGAAAAACTGGGATATTCTGTAAAGTTGAAACCACAATAAATGAATGGAGTTACTTGGACGTCGGTTTATTTGCTAGGACTGTAAAATTTGGATGGTTATAACACGAATATCTATACAATGTGTCAATCTGCATTTGCAAAATATTTTAGTAATACAATAAAGACAGTATACTTATTCACCTAAAATTATTTCAAACAGTGTGAGATGATATAAAACCCTATTTTGATTAAATTTTAATTTGATAGTAAATCAGAATAAAGTGTTAAATGGTGCTAATTAAGACTGTATCGCGCAGTCAATGTAGGTACGTGTGCTTGTGAGTGTTCGGCACCTGCAATGGCGATCAGCTGAGCGGCGGCGGCGGTCAATACACCGAGTTAATTTTCAAAGTGTATGATGACGAAAATTTTTTTTTTACTTTTAGTGACTTATTTTTTCATGTATTAGGATTCAATTATAGATACTGACAGACTGGCAGACAACGCATAGCCAAAACTACTAGGCGCAAGAAGCTGAAATTTTGCAAGTACCTATATGCCTTGGGAACCATTGGCGTACATTTTAGGCGATATTTTTTTCACGGGAACGTGAAGAAAAAGTTAAAATTAAATGCGGTGCATTTTCTAGTTCTCTACAAAATCCGTTAAAATAATAATTTGCAAGAATTTAAAATTAAAGAGATAGCAACGCCACTAATCTGATGTACATAGCCTGCACAGTACATCACTATCTCCCTCGGGAAGAAAAAGGGTCTTGTTTACTTAAGAATAAATTACTGTTCTTAAATGAAGAGTCTTTTTATAGAGAGCTTAGTAATTAACCTGGAGTTTACTTGTAGCAACGAACTATTTACCACTCTGTGTTTATTAGTATTTTTAGAAAAACGTTTGCTAACAAGTTGATTTTTTTTAAGTTAATTCACATCACGAGTGTTGTGAAAGGTCGTCAAACTTGTAGTCGCGTAGTTTTTTTTTTCTTTTTAGTATATATAGGTTCGCGTTTGACCACTATCTTGCCTGATGGTAAGCAATGATACGATCTAGGATGTAGCACGCTTATCTAGAATATGCCTATTCACTCGCGTCTTGAAGACACCCAAATCGTACTGATCGGGAAACACAGATTCTGGCAGGGAGTTCCATTATTTTGCAGCGCGCATGATGAACGAGGAAGCAAAACGTTTTGTACGTATGGTTGGAATGACCATGTACCGATGGCGCTGGGCAGTGCGTCTGGTTGTCCGATAGTGGAAAGGGGATGAGGGGATTAAATCGTGCAGTTCCGCTGCACACTCTCCGAAATGTATACGGTAAAATACCGATAAAGCAGCAACTCGTCGTCGGTGTTCGAGGCTTTGAAGTTTTTAGGTAACTTCTTCATCACCAATGAGCCTCCTGGCTCCTCTCTATTGAGTCAAGTGTCTCAAGCTGGTATTTGGCCGATCCATCCTAGAGATGAGAACAATACTCCATACAGGGTCGGACTTGTGCTTGGTATAGACTTAGCAGTTGTCCCGGCGTGAAGTATTGTCTCACTTTGGCCAATATTCCGAGCTTTTTTGACGCAGTTGCAGCTTTCGACTCAATAAATGAGCCAAAATTGAGAGTCAGGGTGAGTGTAATACCAAGAAGCTCAAGGTGGTCAGCTATCGGCACAGATACATTCCGGAAAGTTGCAGACATTTTGAACGCACTACGTTTAAAAGAAAACAGACACGCCTGGGTTTTTGTTGCATTAAACTTGACCAGGTTGGCATCTCCCCATTGGGAAACTGCCGTCAAGGCCATGTTGAAACGCTTAATCATATCTTTCCTAAGCTCTTCTGTTTGTGCGCCACTAGCACGAGCATTGGACGTGTAACTCTCTATGATCGTGGTATCGTCTGCATATCCTAGAGTCCCCGGTATAAGCATATCGTTGATATGCATCAGGAACAGCGTTGCAGAGAGTACAGACCCTTGAGGAACTCCAGCATTAATTGTCATGTGGTTGGACGTCCAGCCGTCAATGACTACTTGAATCGATCTGTCCTTCAAAAAGTCTGATATCCAAGCACAGAGTCTAGTGGGTAGACCAAAAGATGGAAGCTTGCTGATAAGGCTGTCCTGCCTGACCCTATCGAATGCCTTCGAGATATCAAGAGAAACTGCAAGAGACTCTCCGTGATTCTCGATAGCTTTGCTCCAGATATGCGTAGCATAAGCTAGAAGATCGCCAATGGATCGGTTTCGGCGAAACTCGTATTGTCGATCACTGAGGAGATCATTTGCTTCTAGATATGTAAGGAGCCGGTTGTTTAGTACACGTTCCATACTTTTACAGTATATGGATGTAACTGAGATGGGCTTATAATTGGATGGGTCGGCTTGACTACCTTTTTTGGACACAGGTTGCACGTTAGCTAGCTTCCACAACCTTGGTACTTTTCCAGTGCTTAGGGAAAGGCGGAATAGGCGTGTCAGTACTGGTGCAATTTCAGGTGCATAGGTTTTAAGCACTATGGCTGAAATACCATCGGGACCACTTGCTTTATTCACATCTAGCTGTTGTAGTGTTTTCCGAACCTCCGTCTGACGAATGCTTATGTCCGAAATTCGAGTCCCGCAGAATTGTAGACTCGGGGGTATTTCGCCTGCTGTGTTAAGATGTGAAGATGCCGCGAAGATTACAGCAAAAAGATTCGCTTTATCTTCAGCAGTATGGGCTAGTGTCTCATCAGGTTTCAGCAGTGGTGGAAGTGAGGAGCGGCTGAAGTTTGATTCGACCGCCTTAGCCAGGGACCAGAAAGCCCTATTCCCTATTCTGCAAATGTGGTCATATTGGGCCTTCTTGAGAACTTTTTTG
This sequence comes from Euclidia mi, assembly GCA_944739405.2. Lineage (NCBI taxonomy): Eukaryota > Metazoa > Arthropoda > Insecta > Lepidoptera > Erebidae > Euclidia > Euclidia mi. Next base: position 31,762,471 of record OX123203.2, read on the forward strand.
CATGTTTTGGCAGCTCGGTTAAAGGCTCTCACCTTCTACAGCAAGTCCTTAGATCTGCGCTTTCGAGCATCAACCCATGCTAGGTAGGCCTCTTGTTTCAGCATTACAGTGCAACTTAAATTGGATGATCCGTGTCAAATAAAAAGTAGGGGTACTTCAATTAGATGATCTGTGTATAAAATGAAAGGCACGGTCTGAACATTCAGTTCCTATATGAAATGTTGTACTGCATCTGCTAAATCTAAAGCAGAGTTGCTAGTCTACTAAAACGTACATGTATTTCAAAATTATACACTTATGTAACCTTGAAATCAGCTTAGCTTACTAAAATTTTAAACTAAGCTTGGGAAAGAAGCTAAGTTATTAGCTTAGCAAAAATGCTACCGAAAAAATCCAAAAATCCCTACGCGCCCACGACTGGTGCCGCAGTCGGTCAAAACGTCAGAAAATATCGAGGTATATATTTATGCCATAAATATCTAAGTTATCGCGAGTAAGACCGACTAAATAAACTTTTATAATTAAGTCAAATCGTGAATGTTTAAAATCGCTTGCAACAGTAAAAAGGCGATGCAGCAGGTTTACTGTAAGTCCCTCGCCAGCCTTCAACATTTCAGACGTCACTCTATCGCACCCAGCAGACTTTCCTGACCTCACACTTTTTAGAGCTTTCATAAATTCATCTTTTCTAATTTCGTCATCCGGGCCCACACACGCATCTTCTATTATCTCTTCTCGCTCTGTTTCACTCAGGTTTTTCTCAAATAAACTCTCAAAATATTTTTTCCAGCAATCCAGTATCATTCTTTCTTCATTCATGACCTCACCTTTTTCATTCCCAATCACTTTCATCAATGTATTCATATTCTTCCCTCGCGCTTCTTTGACGAGTTTCCAAAACAGTTTTATATTGTCTTGGAAACTTGCGCCGAATTGCTTCTCATATTTCTCCTTTTTCTCATTCTTCTTCCTCTCTATACATTCTTTAACTTTAGTTTTCTCACACCTATACTTGTCTTTCATTTCTTTAACACGATCTTCATTCATACCACCACTAGCTCTATTCGTTGCCTCTATTGCTAGGATATCCAGCCATGCTGTTTTCTTTTCCTCAACCATACTTCGAATTTCACCATCCCACCAGTCAGCTTTTTCGCTTTTCTTACTTCTTCTTTTACTCACTCCGCATACGTCTTTAGCACATCTCACTACGTTGCTTTTAAATACCGACCATACATCGCTCACACTTTCCTCATTTACATCACTCCATATTGTATCCAGCCGTTCACTCAATTGCTTTTTGTACATCTCTTTCACACGCTGCTCTTTCAATCTTTCCACTTTTATACGTACTAACTCAGTGGTACACGCTTTAATTGTGCCGTCAGCGTTTGAACATACCACTAATTCTACTAATGACTAAATAGTGAACAGTGCCAACATCAGGTCCACGATACGCTCTAGTATCCACTACTTTCATTCTCATTCTTTCATCAACTATTACAAAGTCTATCATGCTTCTTACCACAACATTTCCTACCTTCTTTTGCCACGTGTACGTATGTATCCTTTTGTGCTGAAACCACGTATTCGTCACTGACAAACCCATCTCCACACATACATCTAACAAGTATACTTCGTTCTCATTCACATTCTCATCTCCAAATGCCCCAAGTACATTTTCATACCCATCGCGTTTCACTCCAACCCTTGCATTAAAATCTCCAAGCATAACAATACGTTCATTCGCCTTACGCAATAACACTACCTCTCTCATTTTTTCCCAAAACCGCTCTTACCGCCTTGCTATAGGAGGAATCCGGTGCATATACACCTACCAGAAATAGAGGTGTCAGGCCTACTTTCATCCGGACCCAGATAAGACGCGGACTTACGCACTCATACTCACGCATGCATTCTGCCATTTGCTCTGAAAGAATTATACCAACGCCTTTACTGCCATGTTCTTCATCGGTAACCCCCGACCATATCTCTGTGCGCGTCAGCATGTCTTTCCCCTTACGCTTTGTCTCATTCACACACAACACATCTAGTTTTCTTTCATTCATTACTTCGTTAACATCATCCATCTTCTCATTCATTCCTCCTCTAACATTTAAAGTCGCAAAACGGCATTCCGTTGCCCACTTTCCGCCCCGACGCGAACAATTCCGCATAGGATTTAGATGGTTTTGGCGTGACGTATGGCGAACATCGTCGCCGCCTGCAACTGTAAGGTTGCTCCCCCCAGAATACAAGGAGCAGCCTCGTCCTGTAACTACAGGACGAGGAGGGGATTCTCCGGCTCCGCCGGTACCCCCCTGGGGTAAACTTACAGAAATATTACCTACAGCCATGATCACGTGGGTTAATTATTTGACTGTACTCTTTAGGTTTTAACAGTCAGTACCTAACGGCGGGGCAGACTGCCGGGTTTGTTTCAAGTTTTCCTTCTCTATGGTTAAAGACGTCAATATTATATTTGATGATAATGTGTCCGTCGAAATACCTTAGTCGTCTTTTACGACACCTCGGTAGGAGAGAGGGTGGGCTATTCTACTCCACCGGCCACCACACGGCAAAGTACCATCTACTTGTAAATATAAATCGACGGTTGAAAGGCTAATTGGTACAAGCGATATTTTGTTATATTAAGTTTTGCGTATAGTATAAGTATAAAGCGATATTGAGTAATATACATATTCGGAATCAGCAATTTTTCTCCGTCGTTTGAGTCAGGTTTCAATTTTAGTTGACTAATTTTATGGCGCTAAGCACCTACAGCAAAACAGACCTCATTTCTAAGCTCATTGATCTATACGACACAAAATTAGACAAATTTGAGGACTCGATGACTTAGGCTATTTTAATTTTTCTAACTTTTTATAATAAAAGTTACAAAATATTTATTTATTTTTTTTTTTATTTATTTATCACATAACTTTGCCATTACAGATATAACTTAACCTAATTCGACAAAGAACCTAACTTAAAAAATATATTTCCTTAACTATACTTCCTTACATACTACACAGTAAGTGGCCCTTGTGAACTCGCTCAGTGTACAGTTAAATATGTCAATCTCATCAGCCACCGTGTTGAGAGTGCGCAACGCGCGAGTGAGCGGTGCGCGCCCCAGCAGGTTGGTGCGCGCACGCGGCACCACCAGCAGCCGCGGCCTGCGCCGCCGCGTCACGTACTCGTCCGGAATACAAAAACCTATCTCTGAGAGTATACCAGAGTTTTGTATTGTACCTCTCAAAACTTTCAGAAGATAAGTTGCCAATGCCACTTCACGCCTGACTTCCAATCTGAAATACCCCACCATACCAAGACAGAATAAGGTGGGGTACAGTAACGGGTATCCCGGATATATCCCATATAATTTTAAATACATAAATCTGATATATTTGTTCTGTATCCGCTCGAGCATCTTTTTATATTTAATTTCGCTCGGACTCCAGATGGCCGCATTGTATTCCAGATGACTCTTCACAAGAGCCTCGTACAAAGCCCTTAATGCACCGATGTTCGTGAACTCATTCGCCCGACGCAGCATAAACCCCAGATTCCGGTACGCCTTCTTACAAATATGTACCACGTGTTTACGAAACTGTAAGTCGCTGGTGAAATGGATGCCTAAATCCTTTACCTCCGTGACACGCTGCAGCAGCTCCCCGTTCATACTGTACTGGTGGTGTTGTTGGTTTCGTGTGCGGGTGAATGAAAGCACTGAGCACTTTGAAACATTGAAGTAAAGCTTATTGCAGTGACTCCATTCAGCGACTCTATCCAAGTCGCGCTGCAGCATGTCACTATCAGCACTGTTTTTAATCACCGCTGACAACTTAAGGTCATCAGCAAACAGTACACATGTTGACCTGACCATCGTCGGTAAATCATTTACCATGATAATAAATAATAAGGGTCCTAGATTACTGCCCTGACTGACTCCCGATCTTGTGTAGTAGGGCTCCGAGAAGTGTCCGCCACAGTCGACATACTGACGCCTATCTCGAAGATAACTGGCGAAGAACTTTACAGTATGAAATGTGCAGCCCATACCAGCCAGCCTCGACAAGAGTATGTCGTGGTCGACCGTGTCAAACGCCTTCTTGAAGTCCAGGTAGGCTACGTCAACCTGAAGCCCAGCGTCAACAGCTGGTACCAACTGCGTCATCAGGTGAAGTAAGTTTCCCGCTGTACCGCGTCCAGGACGGAAGCCGTGCTGCGCATCAGACAAATGAGCCCCAATCTGTGCATAAAGGCTACTGTGAACAGCCATCTCGAATACTTTGGCTGGTGCGCTCAGCACTGCAATAGGTCTAAAGTCACTGACATCCGTGCCACCTCGACCTTTTGGTATAGGTACCACCCGAGTCAGTTTCCAACGAGTCGGAAAGTGTGCTACCGATAAGCAAATATTGAATATGTGCAGCAAAGGTCCCGCTAATACTATGCGGCAATCCCTCAAGATGTAGGGTGGAATCCCATCAGGACCCACTGAGCGCTTAGGCGGCAGACAAGTGAGCGCGCGGCGAACGGCCGCCCTCTCGAGGCAGGCGAGGTGCGCGTACGCGCTGCTCGGCGCCGCCTCTCTGCACGCCGCCTCTGCGCTCAGTGTGCCCGCCGCCTCGCTGTACACAGAGTGGAAGAATCGTGCATACTCCTTAGCAGATTCGTCACCTAATAGAACTCGTCCGTCTTTAATCAGTTTGTACTGACTAGACGTGTCTTTGTTCGACCTTACGTAATTCCAGAATGACTTAGGGTCAGTAGCGAGATTATTTTGTAATCGTTCTTTATACCTGAGGTGACAACTCGCGGTATCCACTTTTACCCTTGCCCGACAGCGAGAGAACGCCTCATAATCACTCGGACATTTGGTTACTTTATAATTTTTATGCAACCTGTATTTTAATTTAATTAGTTTGATAAGGTCTATGGTATACCATTCTGGATAAATTCTTTTACTAATATTATTATTTTTCGGAGGAATGCTAACATTAAAGGTTTCATATAATTTGTCATAGTAGAAGTTTAAAGCCAAATCCGGATCTTGAATGGAGTATAAATCTGTCCAGTCTATTAAATTAATTAAATAGTATAACTTACTGTAATCTGCTTTACGAAAATTCCATTTCTTATATTGTGACTGAAATTGTGATTGTGACTGCGGTTGTGATTCGGGAGCTGCGGGAGTGGAGCGTGTCGGCGCACATGACGCCGCGACGCCGACCGCCAGCGGCGGGTGATACGCGTCCACGGGCTGCAGGCCCTCGTCCGCAGCGCACACCGTCACCGCGCCTCGCCCACTCAACACTAGGTCTAGTTGCCTATTATTGCAGTTCGTTACCATGTTACACTGAGCGACCTCACAAAAGGCCACGAAATATTCAAAATAACTACTAACATTACTATTGCACGAAATTAAATTAAAATCTCCTAAAATTACTATATTACTTTTGTACTTTATACACAATTTCTCTAACAAACTAAACATTAACATATATTCAGACTCTTCTGCCTTTGGTGGTATATACACTACACAACATACAAATAAGAAACGACTCTGTTTATATACACTTGCACATATTATTTCAAATTGTTGAGTATCACTATTAATATCATGTGGCATTTTTATTCGTCGCAATTCAAAACGCGGTGTGGCCACTAAAAGTACGCCGCCCTGTTTGCGTCCGTCCGCTCGGTCACATCGTAGTATCTGGTACCCCGGCAGTGAAACTTCCGAATCGTAAATTGATTCGTTACATCCGGTGTCAGTGATAGCGAACATATCAGCCTCCGACGATTCCAGTAGCGATAAAAACCTTGATGTTTTAGTTCTTAGTCCTCTAACGTTTTGGTAAAAAATGTTGTATACCCTACTGTGTGTCTGTTCGCATGTTGTTTGTTGTGGCTCTGGTTGATCGTCGAAAAAAAATCCATTCGCTGAACTCTACATTTAAAGGCCAAACATCAGGGTTACAAAGTCTATCAAAGCTGTTTTCTGGTAAACCAATTCTAAATGATGAGTAATTTCTTTCAGTTTTTGTTCTTATCTTTTCTACGATAAATTCCGAGTTATTTCCTAATATTTCTTTTATATATTCCTTAATATTATCTTCTGTAGTACTTTTCTCCAACCTCCATACATGTAGATATTTTTTCCGTTCAGCCGCCTTCAAGAATGTGACCGAAGTGTTACCGCCTTTCTTTGCTGGGTTTTTAACTCGTTTGTTGTTTTCCACTACAATCCATTTATCATTGGTATTTTCCGTAACCGCTGTTTTACTGGCCACCGCCGCGTAGGTAGGCAAAGCAGGCGCGCACACGGCCGGCAGCGGGGGCACGCTCGCGGCCGGCTGCGCGGCGGTCGCGGCGGTGGCGGAGGGCTGCGCGGTTGCGACGGCAGCGGGCTGCGCGATCGCGACTCTCGGCGGAGTCGAGCTTGCGGGGGCGCGAACAGGGCGGGGCTCGGGCACATCGCGTGGCAACGTTGCATTCGTCTGCGCAGCCGTAGTGACAATCCTATCATTCTTCAGACATCTAATTTCTTCTTCCAGACAAGTGCACTTTTTATTAGCTGCACATAAATCTTCCCTCAACTTTTTATTCTCCATAACCAAAGTTGCTACTGAATTCTTAATTTCCTGTATAAGTTTTGTTTCAATAGTATTCAGTCTGGCAGACATTACCCCTGTTAATATATCCGTAACACTCTGGATACTATCCATCATATTCATTGCCGATGACATAGTATTTCCGACTAAATCAGTCTCTTCGCAACTTTCAGTTGGTTCCTCTACAATCAACGTGGCTCCAGAGCAGGAGCCGCGTACCGGCGTATCATCTGTCACTCGTACACGACGAGTTACATTCGAACAGGAATCGCACAAGTACGACCCTATCAGCTGGGCTTTTTGCTCCCTGAATGTGGCCGATGTAATATTAAGACAAGTATAATGGTACCCTGTCTTGCATCCAGTACATCTCAGTAGATCTCCTAATGCAATTTTATTATTGCATGCAAAACAATTCATTTTGAATATCCGCGCTGCGCAAGTGAGACGACGCTAACATTCATAGCCAAGTGTGAAAGAGTAAGATGCGCGGTGCGATTCGCGCGCCGCTTGCTGTTTGGACGCCACTCTATTTAAAATACCTTTGATATTTAAATAATAGCGGGTGGGTTGAATTATTAGTTTATTAGTTCGTTATAGTTAGTTTTTACACTTTAACTTAGGTTCAGTTTATGTTTGGCTGTTGTGTCTAAGGTGTTTGTTATATTTGTTCATTGTTTAGATCATTTTAACAACACAGACATTGTTTAAGACGCTCTTGTACCAATTAGCCTTTCAACCGTCGATTTATATTTACAAGTAGATGGTACTTTGCCGTGTGGTGGCCGGTGGAGTAGAATAGCCCACCCTCTCTCCTACCGAGGTGTCGTAAAAGACGACTAAGGTATTTCGACGGACACATTATCATCAAATGTAATATTGACGTCTTTAACCATAGAGAAGGAAAACTTGAAACAAACCCGGCAGTCTGCCCCGCCGTTAGGTACTGACTGTTAAAACCTAAAGAGTACAGTCAAATAATTAACCGACGTGATCATGGCTGTAGGTAATATTTCTGTAAGTTTACCCCAGGGGGGTACCGGCGGAGCCGGAGAATCCCCTCCTCGTCCTGTAGTTACAGGACGAGGCTGCTCCTCGTATTCTGGGGGGAGCAACCTTACAGCTGCAGGCGGCGACGATGTTCGCCATACGTCACGCCAAAACCATCTAAATCCTATGCGGAATTGTTCGCGTCGGAGCGGAAAGTGGGCAACGGAATGCCGTTTTGCGACTTTAAATGTTAGAGGAGGAATGAATGAGAAGATGGATGATGTTAACGAAGTAATGAATGAAAGAAAACTAGATGTGTTGTGTGTGAATGAGACAAAGCGTAAGGGGAAAGACATGCTGACGCGCACAGAGATATGGTCGGGGGTTACCGATGAAGAACATGGCAGTAAAGGCGTTGGTATAATTCTTTCAGAGCAAATGGCAGAATGCATGCGTGAGTATGAGTGCGTAAGTCCGCGTCTTATCTGGGTCCGGATGAAAGTAGGCCTGACACCTCTATTTCTGGTAGGTGTATATGCACCGGATTCCTCCTATAGCAAGGCGGTAAGAGCGGTTTTGGGAAAAAATGAGAGAGGTAGTGTTATTGCGTAAGGCGAATGAACGTATTGTTATGCTTGGAGATTTTAATGCAAGGGTTGGAGTGAAACGCGATGGGTATGAAAATGTACTTGGGGCATTTGGAGATGAGAATGTGAATGAGAACGAAGTATACTTGTTAGATGTATGTGTGGAGATGGGTTTGTCAGTGACGAATACGTGGTTTCAGCACAAAAGGATACATACATACACGTGGCAAAAGAAGGTAGGAAATGTTGTGGTAAGAAGCATGATAGACTTTGTAATAGTTAATGAAAGAATGAGAATGAAAGTAGTGGATACTAGAGCGTATCGTGGACCTGATGTTGGCACTGTTCACTATTTAGTCATTAGTCGAATTAGTGGTATGTTCAAACGCTGACGGCACAATTAAAGCGTGTACCACTGAGTTAGTACGTATAAAAGTGGAAAGATTGAAAGAGCAGCGTGTGAAAGAGATGTACAAAAAGCAATTGAGTGAACGGCTGGATACAATATGGAGTGATGTAAATGAGGAAAGTGTGAGCGATGTATGGTCGGTATTTAAAAGCAACGTAGTGAGATGTGCTAAAGACGTATGCGGAGTGAGTAAAAGAAGAAGTAAGAAAAGCGAAAAAGCTGACTGGTGGGATGGTGAAATTCGAAGTATGGTTGAGGAAAAGAAAACAGCATGGCTGGATATCCTAGCAATAGAGGCAACGAATAGAGCTAGTGGTGGTATGAATGAAGATCGTGTTAAAGAAATGAAAGACAAGTATAGGTGTGAGAAAACTAAAGTTAAAGAATGTATAGAGAGGAAGAAGAATGAGAAAAAGGAGAAATATGAGAAGCAATTCGGCGCAAGTTTCCAAGACAATATAAAACTGTTTTGGAAACTCGTCAAAGAAGCGCGAGGGAAGAATATGAATACATTGATGAAAGTGATTGGGAATAAAAAAGGTGAGGTCATGAATGAAGAAAGAATGATACTGGATTGCTGGAAAAAATATTTTGAGAGTTTATTTGAGAAAAACCTGAGTGAAACAGAGCGAGAAGAGATAATAGAAGATGCGTGTGTGGGCCCGGATGACGAAATTAGAAAAGATGAATTTATGAAAGCTCTAAAAAGTGTGAGGTCAGGAAAGTCTGCTGGGTGCGATAGAGTGACGTCTGAAATGTTGAAGGCTGGCGAGGGACTTACAGTAAACCTGCTGCATCGCCTTTTTACTGTTGCAAGCGATTTTAAACATTCACGATTTGACTTAATTATAAAAGTTTATTTAGTCGGTCTTACTCGCGATAACTTAGATATTTATGGCATAAATATATACCTCGATATTTTCTGACGTTTTGACCGACTGCGGCACCAGTCGTGGGCGCGTAGGGATTTTTGGATTTTTTCGGTAGCATTTTTGCTAAGCTAATAACTTAGCTTCTTTCCCAAGCTTAGTTTAAAATTTTAGTAAGCTAAGCTGAGTTCAAGGTTACATAAGTGTATAATTTTGAAATACATGTACGTTTTAGTAGACTAGCAACTCTGCATTAGATTTAGCAGATGAGTAAAACTTCCAGGAGGATGGATAAAACTTTTTTTTTTGGAAAAAAAATCATAAAAAACAACTATTTGATAGACTTTTATTTATTTTATACAGTATATCCCTAATTAAGTAAGGGTTCTTTTTAAGCTTTTACTGTTAATTGTGTATTATTTTGGAAATTTTATGTTGGTTAGGCCAAAATGCATCAAATTTAGTATTCTTTTGAGAAAGGCAAAATGGTTCAAATGCCTACCGTAAAAAAATAGCTGACAGTAAACTGGTTCAAGCATCTACTTAGCATAAAACAATACGAGACAAAATGAATTTAGCGCCATGTCAACTGACAGTTAAATAAGCACAATTATTGTTAGCAACATGATGGTGTTACACCAGAGTGAAGTAGTTTGATGCCGATGCCCATTAGAGGGACTGCAGGATGAAACAAACCCCTTACTAGATTATTAATAGATATAGAAGCTTAGGCCAACATTCAGCGACATCCATAAGATTTTAATGAAGTTGAATGCAAAATGCGCCAAACGACACAGCGTATTTTTTTGGTTTAATGCAAAATAGTCCAAACGACAAAACCACAACTACGGCGAAAAAGCCAAATGCCTTAATAAAAGAAAGAGTGTCGATTAAGGCATTTGGCTTTTTTTAACTGTCAGTTGACATGGCGCTAAATTAATTTTGTCTCGTATTGTTTTATCCTAAGTAGATGCTTGAACCAGTTTACTGTCAGCTATTTTTTTACGGTAGGCATTTGAACCATTTTGCCTTTCTCAAAAGAATACTAAATTTGATGCATTTTGGCCTAACCAACATAAAATTTCCAAAATAATACACAATTAACAGTAATAGCTTAAAAATAACCCTTACTTAATTAGGGATATACTGTATAAAATAAATAAAAGTCTATCAAATAGTTGTTTTTTATGATTTTTTTTCCAAAAAAAAAGTTTAATCCATCCTACTGGAAGTTTTACTAAATGTTGCTTAGATCAATTAGCCTTTCAACCGTCGAAATACATCATGGTCTCAACGATGACGTCAAATAATGATTTGAAAACCATTGATATGAGTATTTGTTCCAGCCTCCATAAAAAACACTTCGCTGCAGATATATATCTAAAACCCACCACATGAGATAGACGATTACCTATTTATACAAAACAAATCCGGCTGTCCGTTAATTTCAAGACCTAAAAAGGTAAAACAACGATTCGATAAGACAATTCAAACGCAATACAACCAAACTTTGGCAAACATTCCTAACCATAAAGTAGCGGAACTATATAATGAAGTTATCTAATACTTTATATAAAGTGGCTATTTAAATCACAATTACGTAGATAATTTACATTTGTTTATGTATAAAGACTAAGTGTTTACATTATACCCACTATGTTAAAAAAGCAAATTCCTCATACTTATTATACAATGTGATGATTGGATGAATGTTTATGTATGCTTCTATTTAAAAACAGCGTTACGGTATTTTCAAATTCGGTTAATGTAGTCCAATTATTATGACTATCTGTACTTATATTATAATAAAAAATGGTTTGCTTATCGTCTTTTCAATTAGAATGTTTAGAATTTTTATTTTAGCAAATCGTGGGAATTTTTCGTAGTTTATTAATGTAGTGGTTAAAATCAATTTGTTTTGGCAGATTTAGAATGAATGTGTTGGTGTGTGCATGGTAACTAGGTTTGGGTGTGCAATTTTATAAATTTTGTTTATAAGAGAAATGTTAATACTGAATGTACCTACGGCTCTAAATAATCAGTCATGTGTTATAATTATCGTAAATAGGCGTTTGTAAAATATGATCACTTCGTGGCTGTTTATTTACAATTACAATCTGATTATCTAGCCTCTACATTAAATTGGCACGGTATATAGATTTTGCACTGTATTTCCAAAACGGGTAAATGAAAAAAAATGTGCGTGTGTACCCCCTTCTTATATCTAAATGACAACCAGACTGCGTCTGTATTAATTATCACAAGGCTTGCTTTTATTACTATAAAAATGAACTTAAAATCACTTTTACTTGAACTTCTCTAGTAATAAAAAGTACCAATCTAACTTCCCTTTATTTAGTGAATACCTTTTAAACAATAAAATAAGCGGAAAATAGCACCCTTCATTAAATAGTTCACTTGCCACTAACTTCTTTTCGCGTAAAATTTAAATAAGTTTAAAATGAAACGTTGAAAGTCTTGAAAGCGAAAATAAAATTATTACAGAAATATTGCCACTGGGTTAAATTAAATTACACTTTATCAAAAATGGAGATATTTATTGGAATCATAAGTTGCTTCGACTTATTTATTTTAGTTTAATTTTTGTAAGCAGCGATACCTAACCTAGTGGAGTGACCGACAGACTGCTACGCAAAGGGTCTCGGAATTAAATGCACAGCACGCGACAAAGATTTTTCGAAATTAAATTCCTATTAAATTATTAAGTATAGCTTGCTTAAAAGTAAAGGAAAACAAGGTAAATTTTGTTAACTGCGATTCGAGTGATCCCTGCTTTACAGGACTTTGAAGGACTAAAAGGTAAAAAAGAGAGTCTTACTCACCTCCCTTACTAAGTTTACTCAGTCTGCCCTAAACTGTATTCATAAAGTAGCGGAATAGACTACTCACAACAGAGTTTCTACCGCAAGAATAAAAAAAATGACAGTCAATATTCGAAAAAAGAACTGTGTAATAATATAACATCCACATAAAAACGTCACCGCCAAAACCAAACGCGAAAGTCGCAGTACAACTCTACACAATGTACCTTTTATTGGTAAAACGTAGGTAACCGAAACAATATCCGAAACCAACGACGACGTGTACAAACATCCATATCCGAATGCGATCATGCCCCATACCTAGTCTGTACAAAAGGCACGAAAGAAAGGTATATTTACAATTGCGCAGCTGTTTCGCATTTCGTTTATATTCGAAAAAACTGAATTGTATTTTTATTTTATTCACTGGTGTGTGCAGTGACAGGCTGGCGAGCTCTTTGCTAAATGTTTATTGTTATTTGATATGTTTGATGGTTTTTGAGGACGGTGGATCTGAATTTTTTTCTGTTATAAAAGGCAGACTTATCAAACAAATTGTGATTTTTATCGTCGTGTAATGACGGGCCAGTAAACTTATATAATGATTTTATCAATTTATATAAATACAATACCATTTAGGCCCTATAATTTATTTAAATGAATCTATGTATACATAGTATTTTTTCTGAAATATGATTCTTACCAGTTTTTGAGGAACGTAATTATGTTTAGACTATCCTAATAGTAAGCCACGAAATCATAAGTTATATTCTGTACTATTTATTTCTTGAACCCACGTAAGCAAACGCGTTTTATCCCTGTATTTATACTAATATTATAAACCTTGATTGTTTGCTTCGTTGAACGCGATAATCTCAGAAACTACTGGCCGATTTAAATTATTCTTATTGTGTAGTATAGCGCATTTATCGAGTAAGGCTACAGGCTATTTATATAACATCAAGCTATGAGCCACGGGTTCGGAGCCCCAAATAAAGCGATTGTAATCGCGGTCTTAGCTAGTCTTCAATATTAAAGCTACTTCTTTTTATAAAAGCTATCGCCAGTACAAAGAAACTTTAAAACTACTAAATACCTCAAATTCTGTCTACTGAGAGCAATGTTACCTATTTCATGTAATTTAGATTGCACCGTTGGTCTGTGTTGTTTTAGTGACACGTAACTGGGACAATTGAAATAGATTTCCTATTTCTATTTTCATTTAGTTCAGGGGTAAGTCATGTTATACGGGATGTAGGGATGATTAGAAAAAAAGTTTCAACGACTTTTGCTTTTAACGCATGTTTTCTTAATATAAAAAGATAGATAGATAGATAGATAATATCCTTTATTGTACACCAAAATAAAGTACATTTCTAAAGTAACTTAAATCTACAATTTATGTATGTACAGTCGGCGGTCTTAGCGCCAAGGGAGATTTCTTCCAGGCAACCTGTTAGTATCTGTTTAACCTTTTAGAGGTTAAACAGATACTAACAGGTTAGGTTTACAATAATATACTATGAATCAGGTAAGTCTGTTAGAATGGTGCCTGAAGTATACTTGTTAATATTCTAATTGCATGTTGCCAGTGCCCAAATAAAATTACTGTGTATACTAGATTGGGATGTCAGCTTATTTCAAGTCAAAATTTAATTTAAATCGGTTTAGGGATCAGATTAGGTTTTGCATTTAAAGTAGTCTTAGTAATAAGTAATGGAAAACACGTCTACCTATATTTTTCAGTATTGAAGAAAATAAATCGAATTAAAAGAGAAAATCCTATTGTTAGTTACAAAAAGAAAGTCTGATATTTATCCAGCGAAAAAACGTTAATTCAAATACTACAACGCCTTTCTACAGAGATAGATAAACATTACAGCAATATCTTAGGACAAAAACTATCCATAAATTTTCTGCCAAAAACAATCCACGCGTTAATTTGTCCAACGAAACACTTAACCATATAACTAATAGCTCTACCTCCACAATCTCTCGAAACCAGGCTTCAATCCCCCACATACGGAACATGTAATTCCGTAACAAATTAATGGTCAATCCATCGACTACATTCCAATAACGTAGACAGCGTAATAAAACCGAACGATGCTTGACAGGCAGGAAGGCAGGAGCCTAATAAGAATGGTCTCAATTACACCGTTGCTCGATAGATAAACTTGTTTGTAAAAAGACCCTTGACGGAAACTGAAATCCCGTATTGTTCCAATCATTACGATATTTTTTATTTTACTTCGGCACCATACCTGGGAAATTATTGATTCAGGAGATATTGAGGCTCAAAGTTACCAAATATTTTTAATTAGTTAAAAAATCGATGCATTTACCCCGCCAAATTTGTTCTATAGATGGTAATTTCGAGCATTGCACGCGCGCACTTTCAATAGTGGCTTAAAAAATGTGTCTATTTAAAAAAAAATTGCCCAGGTATTATTTATGCACAGTATGACTTGGCATGATGTCGGTGTCGATGACTTCGGCTTGGTGATGGGTCTTATGTCAACCTGTATACAAGTATCAAGAAGTTTTCGTCCATTCTACTCTTTTGTTTCAATTGGTTTTAGTTAATTGTTTGCACAAAAAATTATGTCGTATACTTTGACGGACGAGAGATGAGTGGGCGAGTAAAAATAGAATTGCTTTTTGATTGTTTGGTTTTCCTAATGGGAACTGTTATTTTGTGTCATTTTCGTTATGGACTGGCAACCTTCTATATATATCAAGGGAAAGGTCACTCATTACGTAATCTCGAAAACCGCAGAACGTAGATAGATGAAATTTGACAGGGAAGTAGTTTATACATAGTAGACGACTGCTAAAGATGGATTTTTCAAAAGGACTGGATATAAAAGGCTCTCGCAAGTATGTATGAAAGTTAATTTTTATCTGCGGACAAAGCCGGCGGGCAACAGATGGTATTATATACAAAGTGTGCTTTGTAGTAAGAAAGATAGTAATGAAATTAATAAATTCAGATCAGATCTTGGCGTGTACGCGCATTAATTTAGTTTACAAGAAGTTTACAGCTCTGATTTTGTTTTAGCATTTTAAGGTTTAAGCATATTAAAATGTAATCTGCGAAACACGGTGTTTATATTATTTCCAATTCTCTAGATAGATTTTTGTTTTGATTATTGTTATTGTTTGGATCTGCTTTATCACACTAAATTACAATAAAATGTTTAAAGACTAGTCCCACATTAAAACTAAACCATGCCGGGTTACACGGTGACTTTAAAATATTCAAACTACGAACACAAAGAATCAACTCATTACTCAATTCAACCTGTGAATCATACAATACCTAGTGCAAAAGTCGTGGGTTTGATTCCCGCTCAAGTCAAACATTTGTGTGCATGAATGGATGTTTGTCTTTGTCTGGGTGTTTCTATGTATAATATGTATGTATTCACAAAAAAAAGGTATATAATGTATGTTTATCAATTGTCTAGTACCCATAGTACAAGCAATGCTTAGTTTGAGACTAGGTGGTGTTGTGTGAGTGTGGTAGAATGGATCACGTCAACGCAGCACTAGACCATACGTGAATACCTAAATACCAAAGAATACATGACTAACACTGATATTAGTCACTATTTTAGAATTATCTTACATGTTCAATGCAGTAACAGGCCATCAAATCTGCTTTTATGCCGATGTATGTCCACTTATTTTATTAATTATTAGTTCATTGCTACGCGTCTGTGTGATTGCAGTCTTTTTTACTGTCAACCATAATACCACTTAATATGTTATAAATTATATGGTTGCTCATTTATCTGAGAGCTATTACTGTCGTCACAACATTGTCCTTTTTAACGCTTTAATATTTATAGCTCTTCTCATCGCATGTGAGTAATGTACACACTTGAAGACGTATATTTCACTCGCACATTAATATTTACTGGCTATTCTTATTTACTTTCATTCAATTTCCAAGTACTAGTTGACAAGTGTTTGAAAGCTGAAGCAAAAAAATACAGATCACCTGATTCGTTGGCACTTTGAATGACACTAAAAGTAACCGATTATCAGAAAATTACAACACGATAAGGCCGTTTCGATATAACTCATAACCTTATTTCCCTCCTCAGTAGCCTTAGAATATGGTTATTTTCAGGCTCTTCGATTTTTAGAAAAAAGGCAAACACAAAAATGTCTTGCTTAGAAAAGCTCCGAGATTTCTTATATATGATAATGGACTGCGAACAAATAAACCTAAGGCAATGAATCAGGTAGCACAATATCAAAACGAAAAAATATACTTCATTTTCTGGTATACTATTACGTATAAACCAGAAAATATTTGGCAAAATAATATATTTTCGATCACATAATATTATATAAATAATATATCAAAGTGAATTTCTTTACGCCTAAGAGTCGATTTCAGAGATGGCGAAATTATGTTAATGTAAGCCGCCCAGTGCGATTTCTATGTGGGTGTGTTTATGTGGATAACTATATTGACTGCTCGGCAACTATAAATATAGTGGTATTGAAGATTCATTGGGTTTGCAGCGAGTTATTCCGGAGATCAGATTGTCAATGATTGCTTTCGAATCCTATTCATGGCTGTACATAATCCAATCTATGTGTAAAACACATTCCGTTTCTGGAACGGCCAACTGTAACAGTAAAATCACTGGCATAAGATATTGTTCAATATTTATTTTGATCATGTTTTTTTAGATAGTTACGATCTCATATCATCTTATTGTCACGCTTGTCTGCCATTGGGATAGGCAGAGACTATCGCACGGCAAAGACGGTTCAAACACACTTCTTTCGCTTCCTTGATATTCATTAACCTCATCGGGCATGCTCGATGGGTATGAATACTTTTAAATTGGCCCTTTAATACGTGACCAATTTCTTTGACGTACGTGCGACCTGGGCGAGATAAGACTTTTTGTATAATGAGAGATGGCAGTAAGATGAGTTGCCAGAAATACAGAGGGAGGCGAATGCTACATTTATCCTCTCGCTTTCTGAAATTGTTTGAAGAGGGCCACAATGTGCTTGTAATATATATAACTCTGTCTATATCTTCAGAAATATGCAGTTTTTAGGTGCAGTTTCAAACTCACGGTCTGTGTATACCTAGTCTTGTTACAAAAATATCAAAATTCTGTTCTAATATTTTTGTTATATTTACCTATTAGTCGTATAATACAGCTACTGAAAACGGCTTACCTGGAAAAGGAAAATAATATTAAATTTTACTTCTAAAACAGTAGCTTACAACGAAAAATAATACAATAAGAACATTCGATGGACACATCTACAGCATAAACGAACAGCAAAATGTTTTTTTCACATACAAATACCAATTTGTTCCGAATGAAACCCATCATTACTTCAAAACAGATTCTAGATTAAAGAGTTTGTATTCAAGACGTAGTAAGAATGCGAGTCTGTGATGTATCGGAACCATTCATCACTATATTTATATCTGTAACAAGAACATTGAACGTTCCATTCAAAGTTTTCTTATTTCTTAATGTATCGAAGATTCAATTGATCTTATTGAGAAAAAGTGTTAAAAATATGCGCTTTGTGTTTAAATAATGAATATGAAGAACACTAGGGAAATTGTTAATTTCCGTTTGCCTCATTGAACACTTTAAGCCATTGATTCCTGCTGTTGATGTAAATAGTTACAAATATGATTATTAATATTGTATTTTAGTACATATATAACGATCGATTTGTTTACCACAAGAACAAGGCAATAATTACTATCAGCTTCACATAAATGTTATCCCCAAGTAGTATGTAAAATCTAATGATGATCGATTGCTTAGTTACTGTGAAAGTACCCAAAACACAGAATATTGCCAAATATATTAAACCAAGGACAAGCTGATACCGAATCTGACAACAAGACCTACGTTCAGGGGATCGTTGGCTCATCCATTTGTTTTGTAGACTTGACTAATGGTTGACTATAATCGTTATTGTGCATAAATGTAAACTGAACAGACGTTGACGTCGTTAAATTTAACAAGAATATTACTGTATCGTTATATGACTGCATTAGTCTAAAATGAAAAATGTATTCAGATTAAGCCCGAAAAAACATGCAAGATGTTATATTTCATCGAAATATGAAATCCTTCTTTTTACTTTTGATGTCGTTTCATGCGGCAGGCATAAATCCTATATCATGAATTTACTTATGTTTAATCAACAAAAATAAACAAAAGATTATAACCATTACACGGGAATCACGCTATCTATTAATGAAAACCGTATAAATATACAGTTGGTAGTTTTTGGCTTTACCACGCTCATACAGACAGACCGAATACGACAGGGACTTCAGTTTATAATAAGTATATTATTATATGGATCACTATTGAACCAAAACACAGCTTGAATATTTTTCTTCCTATAAACGGTAAAAGATTCAAACAATGCTTATCTTCAACATTACTATACAGTCAACAAAAGGAATCAATACAAGGGATCATAAAAAAACAGAGGGCAATAAAATGCACTACACTTAACACAGTTTAATGTGAACGGTTCAACTTAATGTGGGTAATTAAAGCTTAACCACTTAGTTCTCCGAGACATTATGTCCGTTTCTTTTTGATAAGAAAATGTACAGTTTTCTTTATGGAACTCAACCGTAACGGATCTGTTCAGTGTCGTACGAGGAAGAAAATCTTTATGAGTTGAGCTGTTGAAGAATTCATAGTAATAAAACGTATTCTCATGTGCATTTGAGGTCCTTAGAGCATTGAGTCTGCTTTGTACTTTATCCAGATTTAATGCAACATTAGTTTGTATATAGCAACTAACATCCGACCTATGTGATCCTAAAGGATAGGTACATTATTCACTTTCGACACGTTACTTGTTTTAATCAACTATTTCTAATCGTTTAACATCACTCGTCACTGTTTGTGAATCAAACGTTTATTTTAAATATGTATTTGAGCAAGATTTTATCTAAATATGTATATTTACCTCGACTGCCTCGTTGGTCTCGCGGCATAAATGTGCGCGTGGGATTGGGAGGTCTCGGGTTCGATTCCCGGGTCGGGCAAAGTGTTATTGGGTTTTTCCGTTAAGAAATTCTCAGTAGCAGCTCGGAGTCTGGTAATGTGCCCGGTACGGCAATAGGCTCGCCCCCTATTACGTGGGACCTAAAAATTCCTGGTGAAATGTGGGTGTAATATTACACCTCTGCCTACCCCTT
Organism: Euclidia mi; assembly: GCA_944739405.2. Taxonomy (NCBI): domain Eukaryota; kingdom Metazoa; phylum Arthropoda; class Insecta; order Lepidoptera; family Erebidae; genus Euclidia; species Euclidia mi. The sequence goes on from OX123203.2 coordinate 31,781,999, forward strand.
CGGGGATACAGGCGTGAGTTTATAAAAAAAATGTATATTTAAAGTCGATTACTTTTAAATAGCGCCTATTAAAGTATATTGAGTATAACCAAAAAACCTCTTTGTATTCGCCCTTTCAAAATAAGTTAAAAGGTATATAAATAATCTACAATTAAGGTTATGTACCTAAAGCTTTTACCTCAAAATCGCCATATCAGATTTAATAAGCAAAAATACATAATGACGATAATTATGCCATTAAAATTGCTCGAAAATTTCGTATTTGGTGTTCACATTTTTCGGCGTTGATATCGTGAAAAGGATGCCTAATTTATAAAGTCGTTTATTTCATGAGAAGTTAATATTAATATATAAATTCCTTGCGTTACTTACTGACTGACAGACACGCTACAGCTGAAACTATTGGGCACAGGAAGCTGAAATTTGGCATGTATGTTCCTTGAAGACCGTAGGGGTGCACTAAGAAGGGATTTCCCGAAATTCCCACGGGATCGGGATCGGCCAAAACAGGTAAATTTAAAAAAAATGCAGGCGTAGCTGCTGGCGTCCTCTAGTTACTTAATAATCCTTGAGAACTTCTGAGATTATTAAATGCGTTTTGTAGGAATTCGGCGAGTTTAGTACTATATTTAAATTTATGATTTTGAATAAGGTTGAAAAGAGTTTTAACCCTCCGTATTCACATTTATTTATCTTTTAAGTATTTTCTTCGTATATTGTTAGTGAACGTTTGTTACAACTCAATTGTTGACTTTTTAGTTATGTTACAATAAGAATAAAAATATCATTCTTTAGATAAATGTTATTCTTTATCTAAAGATTACTTACTTTGTAAATGTCTGTGAAGTCAAGTATATGAAATCTGTTTAAGCATTCACAAGCATACACATAAGTAGGTATAGCTTCTCTGCTAACTGATTAGAAAAGTTAAGATGCTGGTGGATAAGCTAACAGCAACTCAATAAAATGGATATTTTATTGAGTTGCTGTTAGCTTTAATCTAAACAGTTAAACTAAAAGGCTGTGTTGTTGAAAGTGTTATTCTAACAACATTCTGCTAAATTCGTTTCGCCATACGCGTACTATACTGAAAATGTTTAGTTTAACATGAGTAGTTCAAATTGAATAGTTTTTTTAAATTGGACTTGTTGCGTTTTATGTTTTTTACCAAGTGTATTATTCGCATTGAATATTTTTAAGGTTGACAAAACATTTTGATCATTTATCAAATCGCATTATGGAATTCTTGAATTTGTTAAGACTGAGAATATTACAAAAAGAAAAACCACTGTAAGTCCAAATGAACAGCTGAAAAGCCGAAAAAGTAATAAACATGTTTTTCACCTTTGTTCACTTGACAGAGAGATCAAACAAGACCCTAAAGCGTTTTACAATTGATGTCTAAATCTCTAGAGAACTACATTCGGCCCACATTTGTATAATAAAACACGTACAGCCAATAAACAATAAATAATGTCCTATACATCACACACATCTAACTCAATAACTGATCTAACTGCCAATCATGTTCGTCCCGAGAGAAACCCTTTACCCAACCTTATGGACTGTTTTCATTGATTAAATTTTGATCGAATACCGTTACAAGAAATTGTTTCATCCTAAATTTACACCCGGGTTGGGTGTTTTCATAATGAAATAACACACATTATATCAAATTATTTTTCTTTAATGTATATTAGTAGGCTGTACACATTCGAATTAATGTGTACCTATGTATAAAATTCTTGCGACTCACTAACAGACAACGCACAGTCGAAACTATTGAGCGCAAGTAGCTGAAACTTATCTTCCTTGGAGACCGTAAGCACGGTAACTACTGCATTCCAAGTTCAATGCGCTTTGGTACACACTTAGAACTGAGTGCGTACCAAGCCCGACGCTTGTAGGTATAACTCGCGTTCCGATCGTTTGTATGAAGTTAAAACACTATATATGTAGATAACATTACCGTGCCATCAAGCCGTACTAAGCATGATTTTCACAAAATGCCCACGTGATCGGGATAAACCCGTTAAATAAAAATAAAATGTGCAGGAATAGCTGTGGGCATTCGCTTGTATTGTATAGTGAGAAAACATCCTAGCTTCGAAACGAAACTTACTCCGTTTGCATGAACATTTCCAAAGCGATTTTACTGTTTCACGGGTACGCTTTGTGGGAAACGGTTAAGTTTTGTGGTCTACCTGACCCAAATGTACGTTCCTGACGTGTTTTGGCGTCTTCTTGTAGCAATTAACTTTAAAATAGCCCGTGGAAGGGTTGCGTTTTGAATAGGGGAAGCCAAGATGCGTAAAGTTTGCCTCATGAAAATTTTTACGACCAGTACAGGTTGATGTTTCACCAAGTTAGAGGTTGTTTCCTATACGAAACTTTTGTTAGTCGATTACAAGCATTAATTTAAGAATAGTTTAGGTTCAAAGATACCTACAGGTAGGAATCCAGTGTAGAGGCCTTTCCACAGAAGTGAGACACTATAACAAAAAATGGAGCATACGTTGGTTCGTGCAGTTGCTAGTCGTAAATGGTTTTTAACAGTAAAATATTGCTAATAAAAATTAGTCGAGTAGAAATTTAATCAGAAATTAAACTTGGTTCTTACCATTTAAATCCAACTCACTCGAATCAACCGAGTAGAAATACAATCTAAAGTTTCTTCGTATTTTATTCGAGTACTTTGAATTGCGACAGCAAATAACTATCATTTGAGGTGTTTTATACGTTGAAATTAAAAAATATTTAATCCAATTGTACTTTTCTCCTTTGTATTTAATAAATAGATTACTTTAAGTACAATTGTTGGTAATTTAAAACTTTCATTATAAAATACTTATCAACTTTAATAACCATACTTTAGGAATCACGGTTCACGTCGCTGCTAGTGCAATTTCGTCATTATTATTGGTATAATTACTTTTTGAAACCCCGTACTTAATGTAAGTACCACTTATATTACGTTTAGTACCTAATCGACCATATTCACGCACAAAACTAACAAGTACTATGATCAAAATTGTACGAGGGTTTGAAAAGCTGTGTAATGGTTATTTAACTTAAATTTGCACTTCTAGATGATACTACTTATTATTATGATTTTAAATTAGGCATCAATACGATTAGGTAAATTTTGAAATCAAACTAAATGTGTAAAGTTTGGATTAACATGTATAAGAGCTACCCTTTAAGTCAATATATTTTTTGAATATTATTGTACAACTAGAGGATATCCGTAGCTACTTTCGCACATAATTATTATTTTAATTTAGCCGTCTCTGCCCAATCCCGTGGGAATTTTGGGGAATCTCTTCTTAGTGTATCCTTATTTCAGCTTCTTATGCCAAGTAGTTGCAGCTGTGCGTTGTTTTTCAGTATGTCAGTTTGTGACGCAGGGATTTTGTTTAGACAGATTTTGTTCAAGTAATCACAATGTCATCTGCCTTTTAGACATCTATGCTTATAAGTACCACGTAAAACCGCGGACAGATAGACGGATGGACATCGCGAAACTATAAAGGTCCTTATAGCTTACTACGGAACCCTAAAGTACATTATGTATCTACAATACTGCCTAAATTCGTCTGGACCGATTTTATTATATTATTTATAAAGGCAATCTCTTCTTTGTGTAAAACTTTTATCGATCCATATACCTATAATTCTTTCGTTCCTATTTGTAAGTAAGTATAGTTAGTAATTACTTAGTAATGTAGTGTAATAATACATAATTATACTATACTTAATAAAGTCCGGCAAAGATCCAGCGAGTGAAGATATAACCAAAGAAGAAAATAAGTATATTTAGAAATTAATATTGAAACGAGATTATAATTTCAGTGAAATAAAAAATCTTAAGAGCAGCAAATATGCCTCAGCTCTCCAGAGAGTCTACAAGTTAATTTCATATTTACAAAGGACCACTTTGCTAATATTAAAAAACATAATTCTACATTGTAGAATATTGTTACAGAGAACTTCACAAAGTATTTATGAGTTATGCCTTCATCATCGACCCTGAACCACCTGCTGGTCACTGGCCCCTTCTCATTGTGAGATTGGCCATACTGGCCAAGTGCTAGTTGACAAACTTCACAAGTCTTTCAAGAACATAATAGAAAACTCTTAGACAAAAGCTCTTAGGAAACTGAAAATTTGGCACGTATGTTTTTTGGATACCGTAGAGGTGCACTAAGAGGGATATTTCTAAGGGCTCTTACAAGTTCCTATAAATGTACTTTTTATTCACGAGTACAGCCGCGGGTAACAACTTGTATAGCTATAAAATTAAAAAAGAAATATCACATTATCTGTACTGACTCTTCTGAATTGAAAGTCATCACAAAAATATCTTGTTAGCAATTTAACCTCGCCAAGTTCTTAAATCGACATTTCAATAAACTGCAACACAAAATTATTCAAATTATGTTAAGAAACACATACATTTAAATAAGCATCCATTCTATTTCCATCAAACATGATTAATCTCTGAGATTGACCTGCAATATGTTATAAAAACATCAATAAATTTGTTTTATTGCTATATGTACTATTTCCAGAGTGCTTTCAATGATATAAATCGCGTACTCTGAACCTCAGCAATTCATCATATAAATTTTCGGCATATAATTTACTAGGTTTATTTAATAGCCTGTTAGGACACTGGTTAGTAACTAAGACTATAAGAAAGCCAGAGATCGTGAGAAAGACCGCGAACAATTTATCTTTTTGTTATGAGCACGATAATTTGTTTTGTCATTTATCTATTATTATAATTATATACTAGCCACCTGTCTCGGATTTGCACGGTTATCATATATAAATTACACATTTTTTTTATAAAATATACAAGTAAAAGTATATATATATATATATCGATGGTTATAAATCTGTATGGGACGCCGTTAAAAATGGTTAAGACCTTCAAATATCTAGGACACATACTAACTGAGACTCTAATGGACGACGATGACTTAGAACGTCAAAGACGCAATATCGCATGTAAGAGTAACATGTTAGCCAGAAAATTTGCTCACTGTTCTGAACAGGTGAAGATTACGCTATTCCAAGCGTACTGTACCTGTGTGGGGGGGATCAATAAAAAGTAAATTCATTGAGCTAGAGAGGGCTCAGAGGTCCATTATAAAAGTGATGTACCATAAGCCGTATCGATTTTCTACCGACGAACTGTACAAACAAGCTAGCATCTTATCTGTAAGACAATTATACATTTTCCATATTACCCTTAAGGTACACTCAAAACTAAAATTTGACCCAAAAATAAGAAAAAAACGAAATTATTGTAATGTTGCTCCCACCAGAACGGTCAGTACATCCTTCGCAAGAAGACAATTTGATAGACAATCCTCATATTTATATAACAAAATAAATAAAATTATCAACATTTACCCAATGACTATTCATGACTATAAAAAAGCTTTACTGTTTTGGCTGAAGACCCTCAATTACTGTAGCACAGAAGACCTGTTACATATCGTATCATGATATGTATATATTATTATGACATACACTGACACACACACCCACACACACACTCGCACACGCACACGCACACGCACACGCACACGCACACGCACACGCACACGCACACGCACACGCACACGCACACGCACACGCACACGCACACGCACACGCACACGCACACGCACACGCACGCGCACACACACACACACACACACACACACACACACACACATATACACACACACACACACACACGCACACACAAACATGGTTTCTTGGTTTCTGTTATGTATTCTTCTATTATTTATTTTTTATCTTTTTATTTTGTAATTTTATTTTTCTTCTTTGTTTTATAGATAAACTTACCTGTCTAGTTTCATAATTGTGTAATGTGAAGAGCGGGGGCTCCTAACACAAGTATTTTTCATGCTTAAAAGGAGTACCTCAACTACTGATGTTAACTAGCTTGTAAGAAAATGAAAATAAACAAATTTTATTTTTATTTATTTTATTTACTGTCAGTCGTTCTACACCAGCCAGCTTTGGTATAGGTACACGAAAAGCGCATATAACGCGCCTCGTGTACAATATAATAACGCATTTAGAGCTATGCTCAACCTACCGTGGCGCTGTAGCGCGACTGGCATGTTCGCGGACAGTAGGGTAAAGGACTTCTAGCTTTATTTAATAAACTTAGAACATCTTTTCATTTGCGATTAAGTAACTGCAAGAACAACATTGTAATCGCCACTTTTCGCACTGTTCATATACTTAGAGCAAAGCCTAATTTATGTTGACTGTACTACCAACCCACATAGGTATACAAAATTTTATGCAATTTATATAATTTTTAATATTTGACATTTATTTCATAATTCTATGTACGTAATTAACTCTTTATTTGATTTTAACTTGTTATGGCTATAATGTGTGTTTTTCTTTAATTTTGCTATGTAAATTTTTATTGTGTTATGTAAATTTCTATGGGTGATTTGCCTGAAATAAAATTATATTATTATTATTATTATTATAAATCACTCCCACTGTTAATAATTTTTGAGTTTATAGCGTACAAACGGGCAGATGTGTGTGTGATGGATGTGGTGAGAGACTTTTCTGTTATGTATAATATTGTGACGGCCGGTGTCATGTCAAAATTGTCATCACTACGGATTTCAAGGACTACTGACGTCTACACGACAAACTAGCCGGTCGTCAAACACAACAATTAGCAAAGAGGTTTGAAAACTATTTTATTATTTGGAAATGACAGTTTTTAGTTTGATGACGTATAAACTCTGTCAAGTGTTCGCCAAATTCACCAGTCATTGACAACAAGGCGATGGCCGTGCGGATAACACATCCGCTTCACGCTCTGAAGGCATGAGTTCAAATACCAGTCATAACAATTATGTGAATTTAGGTTTTTATGAAATTTGGAAAATGTTTATGAATATTTGGCAAGTATTTAAAAAAAGATTATTTAAATATTTAAAAATTAGAAAATTCTAGAAAGTTCAGGAAGGAATGGAAAGGTTAAAAAGAGACAGGAGATGGAAAAACAATTGAATAATGAAATGACAATCAAAATTAGTGGATCTGGCACATTCCTAGGTGTATATAAGGCTGTGTAGACGCGCTGAGCGCCAGTTTAAGTTGAAAAGTGGTAAAGTGGAGAAGAAAAGGAAGATGTAAAAGGAAGAAAGAAGAAGTAGTGAAATAAAGTGAAAGTATAGTGCAGTGAAGTGAAAGTATAGTGCAGTGAAGTGCAGTGCAAAAGACGTTAGTGTTGGTGCTGTCCGCGTCGAGATCGAACGACGCGTCGTGTGTGTTAAGTTGAATAAAGTGTCATCAGTGCTACTCGGTGTTTCCTTCCAATCCCGTTACCCCGTCCGTAACAATTGATGTCAGAAGTGGGAGTGGAAGGATTAAAGATGCCAGTCACGCCGAGGGAAGGGCCTACGACACGTGCGAGGGCTGCCGCTCAAGAACAAGGCGACTCGAACCCAGAAGCTCCTTCGCAAGGAAGCGGATCCGAAGTAGGGGTGGGGAATCTACGTCCGCAAGCGCAGCTAACCCGCTATCTCTCGCAGACCTCGCAGCACTATTCCAACAGTCAATTCAGGAAAACTCGCAGCAGCTTAAATCTGAACTCCAGCAAAACTCGCAGCAGCTTAAATCTGAACTCCAGCAAAACTCGCAGCAACTTGAATCTCGACTCGAGCGGTCACTACAGCAAAACTCGCAGCATCTTAGCGAGATAATGGAGAGCCAGGATGAGATTCGCCGTTTTCTATCGGCGAACGCCCGTAAGATCGCCGAGATGGAGATGTGTATCGGTGAAGTGAAATCTCGCGTGGCTACAATAGAGGTAGAGATACAGCCCTGCAATGCATCAGTATCGGAAGAGGTGCAGTCCCGCATGGCGTCAGTATTGGAAGAGATACACACCCGCATAGCTGCGGTGTAGGAGGAGTTAAGAAAGATAAAAACCAATAGCACTTTGGTTTCCGTTAACCCATCTAGTTCTGGTGGTTATTTTAAAGTACCATCATTCGATGGAACCACGTCCTGGGAGGCTTACAGGATGCAGTTTGAGGCCGCCTCTATCAGCAACGGTTGGTATAGCAATCAGGCCAAGTTTGCACTTATCCTCTCGTTGCGCGGCGATGCATTATCGGTGCTTGAGGCTGTGGGAAAGTACGCCACTTACGAAGATCTTATTGAGGCCCTGGAATCCAGGTTCGGAGATACGCACTTGCAATATGTGTTCCGAGCCAAGTTACGCAACCGCCGTCAGTATTCGAACGAATCCTTGCAGCAGTGGGCGATGGAAGTGCGAAAGGCTTATCAGTCGGCACCCGCGGAACAAGTTCGAAGCATGCATTTCCAGGCGTTCATCGACGGAATTCATGACGATGAGGTCAGAGCTGCTGTGCGCTTGAAACACCACAGCAATGTTAAAGACGCATAAGAAGTAGCTCTCCGAAACATGTTACAGAAAGAAGTAAGATTGACGCTAGTGTTCAAGTGTTGAAAGATGATCAGGAAGCAATTACAGCCAGGACTTCAATGCAAGCGCTGATCAGAAGACGGAAAGCTTCGAAAGTTTGTATTCGACAACGCACGAATGGAAACACCAAGTCAAGTTCACCTCGACTGACAAAGGCTACCGGCCAGTACATTCCAGTTAAAGGTGAACAAATGGTGGCTATAAAAGTCAATGACAAGCTATACGGGCAACGAGCGGTTATTGCAGATATCGTAGACGATTGCATTGTTGGGCTGGATTTCTTCAGAAATCATCAGTGCAGATTAGACGTCAAAGGTGAAATTCTTAAGTGTGGAGATTCCAATGAAAGGTGGTGGCAAGGGGCAAGTTTTGTGCCTCAAAGAAAGCAAACTTACACATAGATCACAGGCTTCTATATCTATAAAGTTTAATGATTTGATACATGTCGATAGGAGAGCAGTGTATTATGGGTCTAAGGATGCACGGGACGCGCATGTCTTAGAGGGGGGTAGTGTGACAGCCGGTGTCATGTCAAAATTGTCATCACTACGGTTGTCAAGGACTACTGACGTCTACACGACAAACTAGCCGGTCGTCATACACAATAATTAGCAAAGAGGTTTGAAAACTATTTTATTATTTGAAAATGACAGTTTTTAGTTTGATTACGTATAAACTCTGTCAAGTGTTCGCCAAATTCACCAGTCATTGACAACAAGGCGATGGCCGTGCGGATAACACATCCGCTTCACGCTCTGAAAGCGTGAGTTCAAATCCCAGTCGTAACAGTTATGTGGATTTAGGTTTTTATGAAATTTGGAAAATGTTTATGAATATTTGGCAAATATTAAAAAAAAAAAAGATTATTTGAGGCAGCGATAGCCTAGTGGAGATACCAACAGACTGCCATGCAGAGGGTATCGGGTTCGAATCCACGGCGCGCACCAATGACTTTTCGGAGTTATGCGCGTATTGAATTGTAAATTATCGCTTGTCCCGTGCCTCGGAAGAGCATGTTAAGCCGTCGGTCCCGGTTGTCATGAAGATCTTTGACAATCGTCACAGGGCGTCAGAACCTTCTAATAAACTGACACTAGTCTAAACCATGGAATATCGCTATCCCTTCGGGTTGCGGAGGTCAGACAGGCAGTCGCTACGTGGAACAGCTAATATTCCGTCAAATCCTTTTTGACTAGAAAGCGGACCCCAGATTGAGTAAAAGGAAGAAAGAAGTAGTAGTGAAATAAAGTTAAAGTATAGTGCAGTGAAGTGCAGTGCAAAAGACGTTAGTGTTGGTGCTGTCCGCGTCGAGATCGAACGACGCGTCGTGTGTGTGAAGTTGAATAAAGTGTCATCAGTGCTACTCGGCGTTTCCTTCCAATCCCGTTACCCCGTCCGTAACAATATGTATAAACATACTTGTAGTAAGTTTATTACTTATCTAGTTACCATAATATATTGTCTCTGATTACTTTGAGATTGGATAACCGTGTCAATAGTCATATGATATAACTGTTATATTAGAAGCATAATTAATTTATCTTGATTCTCTATGACAAATGCAGCGAACTGTGAACCTTAGCAATTCATCAAATCGTCGTATAATTTATTAGTTTGAATTGTCTGCAAAAGTTTGAAATGGTTTTAAAATGGAGTGAAATTTCTTTTGTCTGCAGAGAATTATGTATTAACTGAATTGATAACTTACGAGATATCTCTGCCATTTTGGTGGCGAATTGTCTGTAATTTCCTTCTATTCAAATTTTCAACTTTATTTCAAAGATGTATGGTATATAAATTTTAGTCTTTTCGGATAAATCTACTGTTGTATGTATGTAAAGACTATTATAATAACATGACTTTAGCTTAAAGAGACAGTGATACTTAAAGAAATGCTTGTTTTTAATGTAAATGTTGTAAGTTCGTAAATGTTTCACTAAACAATTTACAGTAGACTAGTTCTAGATATGCTACCTAAACGTACATTTAAATGAATAATGCTCCACTCTGTATATTTATCAACCGAATTCAAGTGTAATCACACATTTAATGTCATCGCAGTGTCCTAAAAGCCACAATAACAGCATGTTTCCGGCGCCACAACGAAGTGTGAATTAAACAATTGCAGTTTTGTTTAAACTGACAATATTCCAAAAGATAAAAAAAAACTTTTAACTGAATATCGACTATCATTTATTCAACAGATCCACTTTAAACATGTCCGTTTTGAATTTATAGGAATTACTTTATTTTTATAAAAACGTTACATTCATGTTACGAAAACTATCAGAATGGTTTTGAAAGTATTGTATAGTTTATTTTTCGGTTGTGCCTTTACGTTTCCCATTTGCCTTATTTATGAACTATCTGATAATAGTAATATAATCTTATTAACCCTTTTTCTACAAGGCTTTTTAAACTCTAGCCCTGTTATAATATCGTATTATAATAAATAGTTACCCACCTTAACAAGAGAGAATATTTCTGGTTACATCAGATTAATACATCAGTTAACTCAGTCCGTCTGGTAGCCGGTTTAAGGATTGTATCTTTAGTAAGTGTCTCTACTCCGTTTTATTCCATGGTTTGCGTAAGAGGCGACTAATGAAAATAAACGAAGCAAATGGCATCTTCGAGAAGAGACGAAAAACTCGACTTCAACCCTATGCCAATCCGATTGGCCAGCATATTGCATTAGGCCGAGTCCTCTTCTTAACTTACAATGCTATTATGACGCAAATTATGAAAGGCCTATGTCCAATAGTGTACTACAAAACGGCTATATATATACCTGAATACTTTTTAAATTTTATAATAGACTAGCCGTTCCCCGCGGTTTAACCCGCGTCCTGAGGGAACTACTTCGCGTAGCCGAAAAACCCAAATATCTTACGGACCCCAATTTTTTCTAAAATAAAATATAGCCTATGTTACTCGCAAGTAATGTAGCTTTCTAATGGTGAAAGAATTTTTAAAATCGGCCCAGTAGTTTTTTATTTTATGCATTACAAACAAACAAACAAACAAACAAAAATACAAATTTTTCCTCTTTATAATATTAGTGTAGATGTAGATTAAAATCGTAAGGCGCAGTGACCGAACAGCTCAAAGAGAAAGACAACGAGAGTATTTCAGTTTATTTTGTGGGCGTTTCCTTTGTACTTGATGCGTTCATTGTGAGGTCATACTAAACTTACTAGCACTGGGTGGCGGCCTTTATATAAAAAATACAATGTGTATTATGCTATGTTCGGCATAGGTACGTGGTATAAATGTGATGATCTATTAAATTTAGAACTGTGTAGACAAAATAAAATTGTACCTACCACGTATCGTACTACTTCTATGTAGTATTCTTTAAGTAGATCATAATTATACTAATAGATAGATAAGTTTAGAATTAACTATAAAAGCAAATGTTGGTGAAGTTATAGATGTGGATGTATGGTATTCTATTACGCTTAAAGTACGGAACAGAATTAAAAAAAATAGTATAATTGGTTCTTTGTCAGAATAATAGGTTACCTTTTTTCGCGGTAACTGACATCATGCGGGCACATCTAGCAGTGTAAAAGTCAAAATATTTACTTGGCTACCTCGCTATGTAGAGTATTTAGGATTTTAACCCGTAAGTTCATTAGTGCTTTAGGTCAGGTTTCATGTTTATGACCTAAATCTGGAGTAATTTCGCTAATAAAATTATTGTAATGAAGGTCCTTCCCGCGATATTGTACACACAGCTACAAGTCTAAGTTGACAGTTTCAGTACGATTTAGATACTAATTTCCCACGCCATAAGAACGGTTCAAAGATCAAAGTGTTTAGCCTGATAGCTATGTGTACAAAGGAAAAGAGCTCTCTTTGAAATAAACATAAATCGTTTCCAGAATTGAAAAAGTTTTCTTTTTAATATACATTTCACAACAATTATACTTTTGATAATCTTGAAGGCAGGGCCGCGTGTAAGGAAAACCCGAATCATTTTATATTAGGGTGGCTGTGCTTAAGTGCGGGTTCTCTCATAAAGAGAGGGATAGATATAATCTTCTATACTAGCTCAGTACGGTTTGGCACACATTTGGGGAGGCTTATGAGAGCTCGTATATACACAGGTGTCTTTACAATGATCTTCGTTATAGCTGACATGCTTGAAATATTCGGAGGTAATCTTTGAAATTTAAAGTGGTATTTCTTTTAAGAATATTTTAAATAAATTAAGATAGGTAGATATATACCTACACAAGCTTTAAAGCTTAGGTAATGGTGTAAGTTTGCATTTACTACTAATGAATAGGATAATAATATGTCTTCATAGATCTTTACAACGGCATTCTTCCTAAACACACGCTCTTTCTTCGTTACCAAATTCATCAAAATTGATTCTGTGCTTTAGGCTGAAAAACGCCAAAAATACAGACATTCAAGATTATATTTGCCTTCCGCATATTAGCGTAAACATAAATCGTCTCCTACAATATCCACAACAAATCAAAAGTAAGTACAAGTAGCTTCGACTCACTGGCTACATAACCTACAATAATTACGTACATGAAGATTGATGACAAAACTATTTGGTTGCCGGCCGAGTGATTTTATACGTGATGTACAATCGCGCACAGACGATGCAATTAAACTGTCATTTGTACCCGTCAGTCCACTTCATTATAGATGCAATGTCAATGCTGAGTTGGTAGGGTTGGCACATTTATGTCTGAGTCGCGAGTGCTTCTTGAAAACCTGTCTCTGCGAGCGCTCTAGGCGTTCCCGTACACCCGTGTGTTCGGCTCGCACTGGGCGGGCTATCCCATTGAGTGATGGATGTCAGACAACAGTCGCCCAAAGGAAAAGCTAAAATTCTGACAAATCTGCCGTTTTAGTCTAACATGCGGACATCAGCTTCAAGGTGAAAGACTTGGATACAACCGGGATAGTGACTATGATAAGTGCCCTTATTTTTAAGGTTTGAATTTTATGACTGAGTAATCATCTAAGAACAAAAATAACCAACTAGCTTAACGTCATAATTATATTCTGTAGAGTTTCATTTTCGCTACCTTGCCGTGACCGCCTTTTTGCGAAAGACCTCAGATATTTACATAGAGGCGCATTTACTATGGGCGCTCTGAAGACAAACTTTCTGTAATCCAAATTGCCGCTTGGCGGCGTGGCAGTCGCGCTGTGACAGCTGTCTCTACGAGAGCAAGAGAGACGAACGTTCCTCCACTGTATCTTAACTACGAGAGCAAGAGAGATGGCAAACGATGCCAGCGCCACCAACGGCGCCAACTACAAACTAAACTGGAGACAGTCCCTGTAAATCCCTGGAAACGGCACACGAAATCCTTAAGGACTGAGCTTCTATGTAAATCTGTATTCATTGTCTTTGCCTTCAGTCCGGTAACCTGTCAATTTGACACTTTTGAACGTCTTTAATATTTCATGGCATAGACGAGTGGCAGTATGATCAAGACTACTGACTTCTCTTAACGAGTGTGTAAATCTTTGTTACAGCCAGAACCGACGCGTCGGCTTAGCCTGCTGTCCAAAGCGCAAAAACGGTAAGCGTCAAAAAGTCAGTGATGCGTGCTGAAGGTTTGGACCCGATGCCCTTTGCTTGACAGTTTGTTGGAATTTTCACTATCTCGCTGCCTCCATTAATAAAAATTTACTGTCTCGTAGCGCTCATAGGGAGACATGGCTTGTCGTTCATAACGTATCAGATGGGTGACCGTGTGTGGCATTTACATTTACGCGCTACCGTGCTTCGAGGTCACGTAAAGCCGTCGGTCCCGGTTCTTGCCTAAGGATAAGGATCGTTAAGCCATGTCGCAGGCCTTCGGGCAGTCTGAAAACTCCGATACCAGAGATGGCCACACAACATAACATAACTTCACGCCTTTTATCCTCGAAGGGGTAGGCAGAGGTGTATTACACACCCACATTTCGCCAGTTATTTTTTTAGGTCCCAATGTAATAGGGGGCGAGCCTATTACCATCTACCGGGCACATTATTAAGCGAGCGATCATTAACATTTATAATACACACATAACTCCGAAAATACACACACACTGGCCACACACTCACACGAAAAACAACCATTGACTGCCTAGAAACAAAACAGCGTGTTATTTCAAGTCTGAGAATCATTTATGTTTGCACGTTTGTAAAGATAGAATATCAAACGTGAAGATTGATGAGAAAACTCTATGGTTACCGCTTGAGTGATTGTATGCGTGATGTACAGTCGCGCTCAGTAGATGATACAAATAAAGTGTCATTTGTATCCGTCAGTCGTTGCATTATAAATGCAATGCCAATGCAGAGTTTATAGGGTTGTCGCTTGCCGATTTAATATTTTTACTCTAATCGACTCATGCTTTTTATTCGTCAGGGTAGGCAGGGACAATAGTTCGTCACTTATTTCTTTTTATATAATGTGCCTCAGTTTTGGGTGCAGGTCAGTAGATTAAAGTAAATGGAAAGGTCCTAACCTTTCCGTTTACTTTAATCTACTGTTATAACAAAACTTCACAGTTTGTTTAACTGAAAGTAGCTATCTCAGAAATAGACAATGAGTTTTAATAACAAAAGAAACTATTTCTTAATACTTTCATTACAGAAAACGTAAATTTATATGTTGTGATTTTCAGAACAGGTATGTAATTAGTATGAAATAGGTACTAATGCAGCTTTCTTAATTAAAAGTATTATAAGACTTAAAATAGACCGCGTATGCAAGAGAATTAAGTTTTTATGATCTCTCACTTACAGTAATAGTAATATTATCTAAGCTCTAACAAAATATACAAGAGAGAATTTAAATTCCAAATATTCATTTCATCTATGAAATGTAAATTTTTGAATGTTTATATATGGTTAATACCTCTGAATATTCGGTGGTTGACCTTATGCGCACAATATCTATTCCATTATGTATGAAAACGAATTCAGTTTAAAAATTCAAGTCTTGAAAAATATTACAAAGCTGTAGAGTACATTTTATTTCAATAATAATAATAATTATTATTAACACTTCCTGCAATTACAATGCAAAAGGCGGACTTAATGCTAAATAGCATTTTCTGCCAGTCAACCTTCGGGTGGTGCAGAAATGATTGTGGCAGGTGTTTAAACTATAAATATGAAATATTTCATTATTTGGTTAAAATCCATTAGCATACATAATAATAATAATATAATAATAATAACTTTATTGGCATAATAATAAGGTTGACAGCTGTTCGTTGAAGCTCTGACTCCTGAACTAGGTTTAAACCTGTCCCCCCCCGTGGGATCTCCACCTTGTCGTGGTGGGGGGGCTCAGTAACCGTGGATTGGTCACCCGCGGTGAAGCTAAGAGGGATCCAGGAGGGGACGCTCCGCGTGGGCTTGGAGGGGCCTGCGCAGGATGCGTCCAACGGTGCGGGTGCGGGGGACAGTTCTGTCTGTCCCTCGCAGTCGGGTGCGGTCGCGGGAGGAGAGGCGTGTCGGTGTTGCGTTGCCGCGCGCCCTATCTCCCGCGACCAAATGGGGGTGCACCATTCGATGCGTCGCGGTGGGGCCGCAGAGGAAGAGGAGATGCGGTGATGCGTTGCCGTCCTCCCTATCCTCTGCGGCCGCTGGGTGTTTTGGCGGCGGAGTCCAACACCTTAATTCGTCGCCAAGGGGGTTTTGTTCGGGGCCCGCCTGACCATCTGGCGGGCCAATACCCGTCGGAGGGTGGCGACGAGTGCTTTGGTGATGCCCCACCATCCGACACACGGGTACATGGCGGAAGTCGAGGTGGTTTTTAGTGGAAACACCACATACTCCGGCTCTTATTTCCCCCAAGAGTCGGAGATCCGAAGGGATTTTCCACCTCGTAAAAAAAAAAAAAAAAAGTTTAAACCTGTCCCCCCCGTGGGATCTCCACCTTGTCGTGGTGGGGGGGCTCAGTAACCGTGGATTGGTGACCCGCGGTGAAGCTAAGAGGGATCCAGGAGGGGACGCTCCGCGTGGGCTTGACGGGGCCTGCGCAGGATGCGTCCAACGGTGCGGGTGCGGGGGAGAGTTCTGTCTGTCCCTCGCAGTTGGGTGCGGTCGCGGGAGGAGAGGCGTGTCGGTGTTGCGTTGCCGCGCGCCCTATCTCCCGCGACCAAATGGGGGCGCACCATTCGATGCGTCGCGGTGGGGCCGCAGAGGAAGAGGAGATGCGGTGTTGCGTTGCCGTCCTCCCTATCCTCTGCGGCCGCTGGGTGTTTTGGCGGCGGAGCCCAACGCCTTAATCCGCCGCCAAGGGGGTTTTGTTCGGGGCCCACCTGACCATCAGGCGGGCCGATACCCGTCGGGGGGTTGCGACGTATGCTTGGGCGAAACCCGACCCTCCGACACACGGGTACATGAGGCACACGGGTTGGTTTTTAGTCAGTAAGAGTCTGACAGTCCCCTTCGCCCATCCCCCAGGGCGGAGGGACTCCATGAGGATTTTCCAACCCGAAACCAAAAAAAAATAAAAAAAGGTTTAAACCTGTGTTTTGGAACGCCGTCGCCTCCTTCTGCGAAGCAGTCATGCTGAGCAAGGAGGCGGCGGAGCGGGAGAGGGAAATACACCGCCCTCTCCCTAACCGTAGGTCCGGGCGTCGGGGACGTCGCACAAGAGACGACCTCCGACCACCCTAAATTCAGTGCCTGCGGACGGTGAGGGCTGGGGCCGCTCCCTGTCCGCCAAAGGGCGGGAGGCGGCGCGTGTCCTCGCCGCCTCCCAAGTAGCTTTGTGAGGTGATGGATGCGAGAAGTTTGATGGATGCAAGAAGTTTGATGGATGATTGCGAGATCATAACGAGACGGGGCCCGCCAACACAAACGGCGGGCCAATCCCGGGCGGGGTCGCGAGAAAGTATGCTAATCGCGAATCGCGTGACCCCGCCAAAAAACGGGACCCGTAGGGACACCGCGGTGGTTTTTAGTGGGTATGCCCCGAACGCCTGTAGGGGAGAGCCTCCACATACCTCCTCCGCCAGTCCCAAGCCCAGCCGTTCTAATGGCTGGGTTGGCGGAGTTGAGATGACTCATAAGGAGAGTTTTACCACCGTAGTGAACAAAAAAAAAAAAAAAAAGGTTTAAACCTGTGTTTCCCCCTCGTGGGATCTCCACCTTGTCGTGGTGGGGGGGCTCAGTAACCGTGGATTGGTCACCCGCGGTGAAGCTAAGAGGGATCCAGGAGGGGACGCTCCGCGTAGGTTTGGAGGGGCCTGCGCAGGATGCGTCCAACGGTGCGGGTGCGGAGGACAGTTCTGTCTGTCCCTCGCAGTCGGGTGCGGTCGCGGGAGGAGAGGCGTGTCGGTGTTGCGTTGCCGCGCGCCCTATCTCCCGTGACCAAATGGGGGCGCACCATTCGATGCGTCGCGGTGGGGCCGCAGAGGAAGAGGAGATGCGGTGTTGCGTTGCCGTCCTCCCTATCCTCTGCGGCCGCTGGGCGTTTTGGCGGCGGAGTCCAACGCCTTAATCCGTCGCCAAGGGGGTTTTGTTCGGGGCCCGCCTGACCATCTGGCGGGCCAATACCCGTCGGAGGGTGGCGACGAGTGCTTTGGTGATGCCCCACCCTCCGACACACGGGTACATGGCGGAAGTCGAGGTGGTTTTTAGTGGAAACACCACATACTCCGGCTCTTATTTCCCCCAAGAGTCGGAGATCCGAAGGGATTTTCCACCTCGTAAAAAAAAAAAAAAGGTTTAAACCTGTGTTTACCCGGCGGGGGGTTGCGATGTATGCTTGGGCGAAACCCAACCCTCCAACACACGGGTACATGAGGCACACGGGTTGGTTTTTAGTCAGTAAGAGTCTGACAGTCCCCTTCGCCCATCCCCCAGGGCGGAGGGACTCCATGAGGATTTTCCAACTCGAAATCAAAAAAAAAAAAAAAAAGGTTTAAACCTGTGTTACAGAAGTCAGTGACCCCTCACAATTTTCATGTTCACGTATTATTATCCAATATTGAAACTTAAACTAGATAATTATAATTTTAAGAAGTAAGATAAAGGTAGACAAGTGTTTGTGTGAGTGGATGTATGTATGTGTGTGAGTGTGTGTTTTGTGTATGTGTATGTGTAAGTACGTGTGTATGGGAGTGTGTGGGCGTGCGTGTGATTATATGCGTGTTGATGTTAAAGTGTCTGCGTGGACTGTATAAAATGGAACCTATCCTAGGAGTAATGTTTCTGTTTGCGTATAATCTAACCCTTGCAACCATTCCTTAGTTTTACGCGTCATTTCGTTATATGTCAGAGGGTTAGTGCTGAGTTTTCTGTTTATTTTATTGTACATATATGAGCTGAGGAATATGTTGCTCACCTAGCAGTATAATGGCACATTTACAAAAAAGCGAAATTGAGTTTTTACGGCCTAAGTGTTTAAAAGTGTATAATTTATAAAGCGGTAAAACGGCACGGTGCTAGTTTTCCTACTTGCTGAGAAAGGGCGTTAAGTGTCAATGTAGTACTTAGTACGTTCCCTCTGCTTCCGCGCATAACAACGGCTTATTTGTCAGTTGTGCCGGGCGAGGTGCAATCGCTTCTAAATCTGTCTTGGCGTAAGTGGCAAATGTCACATTTTATTAACATAGTAAGTTAGTAGACATAAAAAAAAATTCAAAACACATTTGGCAAAATGGCACATTAGACAAAGGAATGTCACATCGCTATTTAACAAGTATTCCATGCGCAAATCTAACTCACAGCTAACTACAGAGAGACAAAGCTTGCAATGCTTATAGTTTTGTTTACTGCTTAGTCAATTAATAAAGATACTTAAAGGTAAAGTAAACTTCCTTAAAATTTCGGAGCAGTAAGGTAAACCTTGATTTGGATCTGGATTTCACTATCGTACCTTTATCTAAACTTAAACTGCCAAGCTTTTAAGTGCTTTTGTGTTTAGAACGGAGAGTAACTATCTTACCATAATATGATGATAAAAAAAATATGATTATTACCTACGTTTACAATAAAATTAAGAGAAGATTCGTGATTATTCTTTATTTTATTTATTATAGTTTGATGATGACTATTTCTTAACGTTTCACGAGCCAAATATAGGTTATTATAATATTTTAGTTAAACTTTTTAGGTAAGTATATTTATTTAAAAGGAAGTGACACAACATTACTATTTAAAAATGTATTTATTGCTTTTCGAAGTATTAACCGCGAAATTTGACACATTTTTCCATACGATGGAACCAATTATTGAAGCAACCATTCCATTCGGCAGTTGGGGTCTCCAAAATGGCTGTTTTGTAGGCGTCCACAGCTTCTTCAGGTGATGAAAATCTCTGTCCACGCAATTTATTCTTTATTTTAGGGAAAGTATAGAAATCATTAGGGCTTAGGTCGGGGCTGTACGGCGGATGGTTTAATAATTCTATGTTTTCTTGCTCTAAAAACGGTTTTGTTCTGTGCGCGGTGTGAGAACTCGCATTTTCGTGATGGAGGATGATGCGGTGGTTGCAGTTCTCTTTACTGAGTTCAGAAACGAACTGTGGCAAACAAATGCTAACATACCATTCTGCATTAACCGTTCTCTGTCCCTCAAGAGGAATAGTCATAACATGGCCGGTTTTGGAGACAAACGTGGGCAACATTTTTTTTGCAACACTCCGGAACGAAAAATTTTTGTTGGCTTTAACTCATTTTCGAACACCCAAACTCGTGACTGGTTTTTTTGTTTCGGGTTCGTACGCGTATATCCAGGATTCGCCACCTGATACGATGTTGTATACAGCATTTGAGGATCCTGCGTGAAATCTTTCGAGAGTTCCGACGCACCAAGTAACGCGAGCCGCTTTTTGCTCTTCACAGAGCAAATGCGGTATCCATCGGGAAAACAACTTTTTTACACCTAATTGTTCAAGCAAGATTATTTTTCTTTGACTCATGCCAATGTCTAAAGTTGCCTGAATTTCGTGGTATGTCACATGTCGATCTTCCTCAATCAGCTTACGCGCAGCATCAACGTTTTCTTGGGTGACTGCAGTTTTTGGACGACCTTGACGGGGATCATCACTGAGCTTGACACGTCCACGTTGAAATTCAGCAAACCAGCGATAAATTGTGGTTTTGGATGGGGCTTCATCACCAATTGCAGAAATAATCCGATGAACACACTGTTTTTGTGTTAAACCACTTCGAAAGTTAAATAAATCATCCCTCTTGAATTTCTCAAGTCAATTCCATTTTCTCAACGACTAAACAAGTTTAACAAAACCTTGTGACAAGACCGAGAATCTTTTTTTAAATAAATAAATGGTATTCGATTTTTAAAACCAAGGAGTTTTCAATTAAAAAGATTTTAATATGACAGGAACAGTGGAAATATTCCATTCCCGATACTTTTAGTGCAGCCTATGTACGCATGTTGATTTCAAATAAAAACTGTCTTTATTTCTTGGTTTTCACATCCTGTTTAATAATGGCTTTGGGGGCATATATGACATTTTTGGAAGTTGTTAAAAGTATAACGGCACAATTGCATGGCTCTTCTTCTTTTTTGACTGTTATGAAGCAACTCCTGGAAACCTGAAGTGGATTTTTTTATCCCTAAGTATCTATTAAGGTCTTTACTATTTGCTAAAACCATAAAATTCATTATATAACGTAAAATTAAGTCATAACTTCGTTTCAAACATTTGTAAAATCTTTGACCCTCATTTCTGTAAAATAAGAAAAAAGTAGATGTGTCATTATACCGCTAGGTGTGCGATGATTGTGTTGTCGTCGTGCGGATGCAGTGGTACATTTGACGGTTGTACAGACATTGTGCACTGTACGTCTTAAAGCAGCGTATTTGTTAAAAGGCGTGATGAGGTGTTGTTTTTGTAGGAGATGGAGAAGGTACAGCTGCCTTATTGTTAGGACTTGACAGTTATGGTATAGTTCTGTAGTCGGAAAACGGAATGGTTTGAAGGTCATAACTTTGAGCAGTGATCGCTGAGCTCTTTCGAGACGTATTATGTGGGTTTTGCATGCCCCTCCCCAGGCTGTTATACAATATCCCATCACTGATTGTGCCAATGCAGAGTACACCATTCTAAGGAGATTATAATCACCTACATGCCTTAGATTTTTGAAGGCCCACATCAGTTTTCTCGTGCGACATGTGATAAGGTCAATGTGATCATACCAGCTAAGTTTTTCGTCCAAAATAACGCCCAGATATTTAGCAGTAGCTGATCTGTGAATAGAGAGACAGGCGCAGGGATTATTTAGGTCCTGAGTGTTGCAGGAATGAACCTTAATCTTCAAGTCCGGTGACTTTACTTCGGCAAAGGTGAAGTTTATGTAAGTGGTTTTTGTGACATTGAGAGTTAGTAGATTAATTTCTAACCACTCGTTGATTTTACGAAGTCCCGACTCGGCGAAGGATTTCGCCTCGTCCCAAGTCCCTCCATGAAATACAAGAGCTGTGTCATCTGCATATGTGAATATTCTACCGTTAGTAAGAGACTGCTGACACAAGTCATTAATGTAGATCAGGAAGAGACTGGAGGCGAGGACACTTCCCTGTGAAACTCCGTAGTCAACTCTATTTTCAGAACTGATGTGCTCACGAATCTTTACTCGCTGCGTACGATCACACAGAAAGTCTTTGAAGATTGCATGAGGTTTTCCCCGAATTCCCACACACTCTAATTTATTCACAAGGGTTGGAATACAGACAGTATCAAAAGCCTTGGCTAAATCGATAAAGACTCCAATGCATTTTTGTTTAGCATCCACTTTTGACGTCACATAGTCTACCAATTCAGTTACAGCGTTTTCCGTGCTTTTTCCTTTCCTAAATCCGAATTGAGAATCGGCTAGAATTTTATTATGTTCTAGATATTTTACTAGTCTGTTATTTAGTACCTTTTCTAGTATTTTGGATAAGGCGGATAGTACCGATATTGGCCTGTAATTTTGTATACTGTCTGCGTTCCCTCCCTTGTGAACGGGAGTTATAATGGATTTTTTGAATACTTGAGGGAAAACGCCTTCTTCGAAACACAGTTGTATGATTTTGGTGAGAGGTGGCACTATAATATTCTTTCCTAGTTTTTGAAATTTGACTGGTATAGAGTCCCATCCCGTAGCACAGTCATTTTTCAAAATCATAATTAGTGACTCGATTTCTGATTCATCTGGTGAGAGCAGTACTATAGAGTCAAGACATCGAGACAAGTCGGCTTTATATGCACTATTTTTAGTTTTTCGAGATGCTATTATTGTACCCGCTAGCTGTTTGCCTATTTTAGAGAAATAGTTGTTTATATCTTCCACGGTCTTAGATATATTTTCTGAAGACGATATTAGACAGTCGGCTGGTGTTTTTTGACTCTTTAGGTTTATTACAGTTTCAAACGCATTCCACGTTTCCTTTATGTTTTTCGCTGAATTTAATAATGATCTTTCGTAATTTATTTTGAGTTTCCTAATAAGTGCATTACAGAAATTACGATATCTTGTAAATGTTAGACGGATAATGTTGTTATTTGGGTTAGAAGTAGACTTTTTATGAAGCTTATCCCTATTGCGTATGCATTTGAGTAAGCCAGGTGTCATCCAGGGCTTTAATGTCCTTTTCCTGCTAGGCACGTGTATAAGACTTGAGTGATGCCTTATTATAGATGACAGTGTATTCACAAATAGCAATGCAGCCTCGTTTGCGCTAATGGAGTTATTGACGAAGGAAAAATCTGTGTCTGTAAGATGGTCGATAGCAGCGTTGAAATCTATCCTAGTTTTCGATAACTTGTTTATCTTTTTATGAGTTCGAGATAACATTAATAAGATTAAGGCATGATCTGTAATAGTTGAGTCTATGACAAATATTCTTGCGGCTCGCGATGTGTTTAGCATAACATGATCCAAGCAGTTGTTAAGCCTTGTAGGGTAAGTATGCCCTGGGCCTCAAGTCTGTTATTACAATAGTGCCAAAATGGTCAATCACCGACTTCATAATTGTTGATTTTGACAAGTTTGGTAGTCTACTGTTACAATGGTGCCATTATGATTTTCCGATGGTCAACCACTGACACTCCATTGAAAGACATGGCATAGATTGGTAGTCTCGTACATAATGACAAATCGATGACTGACGTATGCGGTAGTCTGGTAATATTTTGACAGTTCTTTTGATCAGTGACCTACCATCGTAACGCCATCGTGCAATCATTGCTTTTGTCTAGTGTTTGCTTGTGAAACATAGTGATAGACAATCAAAAAGTTTAATGTACTACAAAAAAGAGATAATGTATTAACTGCGAACTAATATTCTCGAGCTAACTAACAAGCCAGTCGCTTATCGAGGATGACTACAAACCCTTTTACGGATATTCCCGAGGCGAAATTTGTAAAAACGTTTCATCTTAGAGAGGAAAGGAAGTAAGGGAGTTATTTCAAAAACTCATTCCCCTTAAGGCCAGACCGCGTCAAAACGATAGCGTATCGGCAGAAATAAAGGTGAGAAAACTGAAGTTAATATTGATTTATTATTCTATTCCTATAAAGAAGAAATTTATTAATTAATGTTATATTTTTATTGCTGATTCTGGTAGCACTCATTTTACGCATCAGGATCTTACCAGACCTTGATTGGACAGGGTGCCCTCCATGACATTTCGCCAATTACTGTGTCGCAGCCCACTAAAGAAGTTACAGAGGCATTATATAATATATACCATCAATGTTTTAAATGGGAAGGAATATCATAGTTCGCCTAGTTCAGTTTGTGGTTTTCCAAATTTGATGTTCAAGTGTCTACTTGAACATCAAATTATACATGTAAATTCTGCCTTCCGAAATATACAAGAACATCAAAGCTAAATACTCATATTCCAAACATAAGAAACAGGAAATTAAATAATATTTTCAAACGTTGTAGCTATGCTTTTAACCCAACTATGGCAGAGCTCAGATGAACTTAGTTCATCTGAGTGACGGAGCTAAAAAGAAAGAGTAATGTTTTTACACATTGGGAATGGAAGTGTTAGTAGTAGATAATGATATGACTATAGATAGTGACCAGCAGTGGTTTGGTACTTAAATAAATGATAATGTCATACCTATGTGATAGTTTGAAGTATTAGTACAATAAGATCTTCCTGATCTCTTTTTAATATTGCCATACCTAAATGACAGGAACAGTTATGTTAATGATGCTTTATATAATGTTCCTAATTTATCAATATATTCTACCTATATTTTATGGAGTCCTGTAAAGAATTTAAGTACCTACATAATTCAATTAAATAATGTCTGAATTATGATGAAAAGTGTTTTTAAATTAATTGCATAGTATAGAAGATCTTAGTATAAAAGAATATGATGTAATGAGTGGTGTGTTTATAAATATTTACTTATCTCTCTTACAGATACAAAATTCAAGCAAACGGGCAACTTCTTTATGAGTTTTGTGACTGCGCATATCCATCTGTTTGATGTCTCAAACAGACCTACATATATGTGAGGATTCTGCAAAGCCAGTATGAAGAAAGTTGCTTTGCTAGTAGATGCAAAAGTGAAGATTTGTGATAGTTAGTATATGAGAATAGTGTTCAATATTTGTGTCTATAATTGGAACCAATAATTCTTTATAAATTCATGTACAGAAATTATTTATCTTTAATAAAACAACATTGTTAATAATAACACATAATTATGAGTTTTATTTTCCTTCTTGATACAGTTACAACACATGAAACACAAATAATATTTTAATTGTCATAGGAATGTATCTATGATAAGGCGGCCAACCGTCCCGTATTCTGCGGGACTGTCCCGTAATGCTGTATGAAATCCCGCTTTGAAATAATTAGGAAAATAGTCCCGTAAAATGTTGTATGCGTCCCGCATGTCCCGCATGCCTATTTTTCTACCACACTTACTAACACAACACCCACACGCGCGCATGAAGAACAGCGCATAGAGCAGTCCTATTCCTAATGCGTTGTGTGTGTGTGTGTGGCAAGCGTATTGCGTGTAATCTCGTACTCTCTCTTTCTCTCTACTGAACACATGAAGCGTAAGAGCGGGATAGGGGCGCGCGCGTGATTGAATTGTTTTGATTTTAATGCTCCTGCTACACCCGGCTGCGTCTTAACGCGTCAATTAGCGCGTTAATTTAGGCGCTACGTAGATGTGGCCAACGTTTTAACGTGTTAAATTACTTTCCAATCCTTGTTTCCAATGCGAGTTTTTAACGCGTTACGCCATTGCCACTAACGTTAACGCTAACGCAGGTGTAGCAGTAGCATAAAAATCAAACATTAGTGCACGCCGTGACACGATATTGATAGGTTATATTAAGTATTGCTTTTTGCTTTAAGTTTTTGTTTTATTAGTTTCGTTAATTTAACAATGCCGCCAACAGTGAAAAATCGAACTTGTAAATTCACTGAAGATTTACAAAAAGAATTTCCGTTCTTGCAAAAGTAACTCCTTCGGAAGTGCGGTGTAACAAATGCAACGGAACCTATATATATAGTTATCGTATTTTCCTTGATGAATACTCTGTGGACGTCTGAAAAATCGTCACTAAAAGTGGAAACACTACGAGCTCTGCTTGTACCTACTTAAATTTTTTATGGGCAGTTGCCAAGTTTTTTATAACATTCTCAATAAAAATCCTGAGCTTGTTAATTGTATAAATGACTTGTATGTAACTAAGTTTTGTGTTTCTATACTGCACTAACCTCCCCCCCCCCTCCTCCAACTCTATCTATTTACCAAAAGTCCCGCATTAAATTTTCAGAAAGTTGGCCGCCTTAATCTATGATCTAACTCAATCTTCAATATTTTATGTTTTGGTTATGCCAATTCTTCTTCGAATATAAACACCTTTAGTAGTTAACTCGCTATCTTTAATTATAGTATTTACTCCTGTCGATATAATCACTTTTCTTTGAGGTGTGAACTGCATAACCTTGCTGTATCATTTCCTTTGGAATTTGTTATCCATAGAGCATTTTCCATTGATATCTTCGTTTTGGCTCTAAGAGAAACATACGAGCTACTCGGTATTTAACAATTCAACGCAGTTCATTGAGATTATTGAGAAATATATCAAACTAGGACTTTGTTTACAAAAAGGTATGAGTTTTGAACTTTTGACAGTTCTTACTTCAAAACATGATTTGACTTTGACAGCTAAACAGAACAAATATTATTGAGTTGAATGGTTAAATTCATTGTTTTTTTGCTATTTACGAACTTTAATACAACTTTAGAGTGCTTATAACACTAGTAATGAATATTTAAAAAATATATAATTGAAATCTGGCATGAAAAAAATCAAATTACATGGTAGTTTTTCAAAAATCATTTCTTCTAATGGTTTTTTTTATCTATGGCAATACAACAATGCCATTCTGCCACCATTCAATTACGAGACCACTGATCGATCACTGAACTATCATAATGAATTACCAGACTACGAACTTTTGTCAAAATGACAATGGGATCGTGTTGGAATGACGAATGTGTTTAAAATAGCAGACTTGAGGCCCTGGTATCTATGCATATATACGTATATATATATATAATAAAAATTATATAATATAAATAATACATATTATACTAATAAATACATACAATTTACATATATTTAATACACAATGTAACACACGTGAGAGACGGTTTTATTATGGCCTTTCAAGAGACAGTTTGGTATAATACTGGCGCACCCTAGCCCTAAACGTGAATCGATTGGTTGCCGTCCTGATCTCAAGAGGGAGCGCATTCCAAAGAAGTATAGCTTGTGACGTCACGTCGCGCCCCAGCGCCGCGAGCCTCGCTACGAGTGACGCACAGCAGTGGGCCGCTCCCTCGCCCCCTCCTCCTCGCCGGCCTTATAAATACCGGGGACACACGAGGCCTCGCCCCGTTGCTCCGGCCAACACCACCAAGCTGAGTACATCATCTGAAGACCTGTGAAGTGCCAACGTCCACGCCCTGGATAATTATCTCATCCGCAAATTTTAAGTGTCAGCTCATTTTGTATCGAATCGAATAACTAGAATTATAACGCGAGTTTAAACTTTCCTGGTGATATTTTTTTATTTATTTCCCGTAAGTCAACCTAATTATCTCTCTTTAATTGCTCGGCGAGTGATCGATCCCGGCTACCACGTGGCAATCAATCACTCGTGCGACAAGCTTGTACCGAAAAAGAAGAGTGTACAAGGCTAGAGCTATGAGAAGGATACTGAAGAAGAGAATTATTAGAAGAGCGAAGATATCTGTCATGATTGGAGCAGAGGTACTGATAGTGAGGCACTAGGTAGCTGGAGATATTAGACGAATGAAGAAAAGTGAAAAGAGTAGTCAACGCGCGCATGTTACGACGCTGACGTATAGGCAACCATGACAGCTGTTGACGATATGAGGACACATGGTCATATTTACGAAGATTAAAAATGAACCGAATGCAATTATTGAGAAGTCGGTCAAGTTTATTGAGCAGGTCTGCATTCAGGTCGAGATAACACACATCACCATAGTAGATTATAGGAAAAACCAAGGACTGCACAAGCATTGTCTTTGTCTTGACAGGTAGAAAGTTTTTCAGGCGGTAAAGAGAGCGCAGAACCCCGGTAACCTTTTGGCAGACGTTTGTAACCTGGGATTGCCAACTAAGTGTGGAGTCAATGTGTAAATCGAGATCTTTTACGGAATAACTGAGAGGTATATTAGTGCCATTGAATGTCACCGGTGGCAGTGATGCCAAGTCCAGCCTGTTTATTATTCTAGAGCTCCCAATAAGAATAGCTTGGCATTTCACAGGATTGACACATAGACCGTACCTCTCCGACCAATCTTGAATTCTTGCTAGATCTCGGTTCACAGCATCGATCGCATCTGGCAGATCCTCAATTTTGGCCTGCGAATAAAGTTGTAGATCGTCGGCGTACAAATGATACGAACACTGAAAATCCAGGGTAATGAGAATAAAGAAAACAAAAGAGGAGAGAGTATGTCACCTTGTGGAACACCAGCCTCAAGGTCTCGCCAACTTGATGAATATTCATCGACTCTGACAGACTGCTGACGTCCACGAAGATATGAAGAGAACCATTCCAGTGCTTCGGAAGAGATCATAAGATAGGATAGGATGGATAGTAGGATATCGTGACTGACGGTGTTGAAGGCGTTTGAGAAGTCAACCAGGACCAGCACAGTGATCCTAGTGTCCTCCACACCCGCCCTTATATCGCCAGTCACTTTAAGCATAGCAGAGACTGTACTATGCCCAGGTCTAAAACCGGACTGGTAGGGACTGAGGACATTGTGTTCATGCACAAACTGGGACAGTTGCTTATGAACACAAGCCTCAAGGACTTTGGAAAGGAAAGGGAGGATGGAAATAGACCGGAAGTGATTAGGAGCGACGGGATTAGTGACTTGGGGTAATGGCCGAACATATGCTTTACGCCAAATATTAGGAAACCGCCCAGAGTCAAGGGAATGGTTTATTATGTGGGAAATGGCAGGAAGAAGGTGGTCCAGGATGGTGATAATCATGTAGCGGCTGACATCATCACAGCCAACCGCTTTAGATTTAATTGAAAGGATTATCTTTTTGATCTCAGCCTCAGCAACTGGAGAAAAGTGAAAAGGATTTATGTTTGGTCGAGCCAAGCTATCTATGTAGTCCACCGTTCGACTCATAGTCTGACGATCAAACGTTGGAGTGGAGACAAAATAAATGTTAATATCGTCAAGACTAAGAGCTGGCGGCGGCTCCACTCGACTAAGCCTTCCGATACCCAGAGTCCCTAGGAACTTCCAGATATCGGCAGGGGAAGAGGGAGGACCCAATTTTCCTCGCAACGGTCACGCTTAAACTTGTAAAATGCTCGGTCCCTGCGCCTCAGCGCCATCTGTATTCCACGCGTCAACCAGGGTGCAGGCGGTCGTTTCAATTTAATTTTCCGTACTGGGGCATGAACATCATATAGTTTGGTTACGATGTCGTTGAAAATGTTTAATTTCACATCAACAGTAGCTGCTGCCTCCAGAGGTCCCCAATCAATTTTCGACGCATCCAAATTTAGATTATAAACGTTCATACGTGCAAAGCAACGCCTGTACAGTACCTTGGGTTTGGGTTTAGGAAGTTTAAGGATATAGGAAATGTAGATAAGGTCATGATGCGAGAAACCGGGCGCGGGATGTTGACCGTGAGAGGATACGAGGGAAGGAGCCGAGGTGAAAATCAAATCCAACCATGCTTCACTGTTGGTATTATGATGTGTGGCATTCAACGGTAAAATGTGAAGACCAACAGATTCGACAATGGTGTGGAGTTCTCGGGAACGATGGGAGTTTGGGAGCAGGAGATCGGTATTTAGATCACCCATGATGATATGATGCTCGTACTCAGACCCTAAAGATTCTAGAACCAATTCCAAATCGGTGAAGTAATCGATATTTGGGGGACAGTAAATTACGCCAAGAATGGTCCGCACCCCTTTGACACAAACCTCGATGAAAAGAAATTCAGCAGCGATGGAAGAGGAAGAAGAAGCAATAATTTTATAAGGAAAGTCACTGAGTAGGTAAATGGCAACACCACCACCCCTCTTTCCGATGCGATCATTCCGGATTAGAATGTAACCAGTAAGTGGTGGAAAGAAGTAGAGGCTTGAGCCAGCTCTCAGAGACCAGGACGGCATAAACGTTTGACTATGTAAACGCCTCCACAAGATCGCTGTAATGACTTGGGAGACTTTGAGCGTTAATGTGGCAGAAATTTAACGAATTGCGACGTTGTAGACTAAAGGATCCACGAATAAAATCGCCGAGTGCGCCTGTTACTGAATAAAAACTGTCATCGTCTGAAAAAACAGCAGAATTATTTGCCGAGTGAAAAGATGACTCGTTATCAGATGCCGTTTAAAGATTTCAAATATAAATATATAACAAATATATGAATTGACTATAATATCTATAATATAAAAATGAATCGCAAAATGTGTTGGTAAGCGCATAACTCAACAACGCCTGGACCAATTTGGCCAATTCTTTTTTTTTAATGTTCATTGAAGTTCAAAGACGGTTTTTACGGCGAGAAAAATTCTAATAATTGCCGGAAAAACCCTAAAAACAGCCCTTTTCTTTTTCCCATACAAACGTTTTCTAACTAAAACGTAGAGTCAATTTGTAATTTATTACCGCTGCATAAAGTTCAAATTCGCGTGCGCGTTGATATACTTCTTTGTTTAATGGCAGTTTTGACAGATTTCCGGACCTGAAGTCTCAATGCTGCCGCCCAGCGGGCTTCATGTCAGAAGAAACCCATTGATAATCCCCAGTAATCCCTGCTTAATATTATAAATTCGAAATTGTGTATGTATGTACTTAAGTTCCGTTTTCACGCTAAAACGGCTGAACCAATTTTGTTGGATTTTAATATAGAGATACATACATATATTGGACCATGTAGAGTATGTAGACAGATTTAGGCTACCATAAGTTGTAAAAATGTAGCGCTCATAGCAAGACTTGGCTTGCCGTTCGTAACAGATCGGCAAAGTTAAGCAACGCTTGCACCGGTTGCCACTTGGATGGGTGACCGTTTGTGGCATTTTCATCTGAGCGTTACCGTGCTTCGGAGGGCACGTAAAGCTGTCGGTCCCGGCTCTTGTCTAAGGATAAGGGTCGTTAGGCCATGTCGGAGGCCTTTGGGCGGTCTGAAAACTCCGACACCAGAGTTGGCCACACACTCACACGAAAAACAAACAAACAGTTGTAAAAATTAAACTGGGAGTGATTGTAGGGAGGGTAGAAGTTTGTACGGCACAAATTTACCTCTTGGAAGTAAGAACGCATGCGCTGATAATTGATTGTTGCGCATGTGCTATCGCATATCTGTCAGTACTGTCACGTCATACCTACATAATGTCGTATTGTGCACGTTGATTAAATTGTTCGCATATCTATACTTATTATAATAAAGCGGAAGAGTTTGTTTGTTTGTTTGAACGCGCTAATCTCAGGAACTACTGGTCGGATCTGAAAAATATTTTTGTATACGATAGCCCAGTTATTCCGGAAGGTTATAGGCTATATTACATAACGCTTTGACCCTTTGGGCCGGGCAAAAGGCTAAAAAGGCTAAAAGATAATGTCAGCTAATCTCAGGAACCAGCAGTCGGATTTAAAAAAATGTTATTGCCTATGATAGCCCACTTATTCCGGAAGGCTATAGGCTATATAAAATTACGCCACAACTTTTAGGAGCCAGACAAAAATAATAAAATGGTCAAACGAAAAGGGGGAGGGTTGGGTCAAAGGCAAAAAAGGCTACAATCTATATGGGCATTGTTTTCGAGATTTTCGGGACGCTGATTAATAATATGAAATTTATTTAGTGATCCAAGATGGCGGACGGGAAATCAAAGATGGCGGATGAGAAAATTTTAAAAATCAATATGATTATCTCCTTCGATATTTTAAGGGGTGGGGAATCAAAATACAACATCTATTTCGTGATCAAAGATGGCGAATGGGAAATCAAAGATGCCGGATGGGAAAATTTAAAAAAATAAATATTGGTATCGTCTGCGATGTTAAAAGGGATGGGGCATTCAAATACAACATCTGTTTCGTGATTCAAGCTGGTGGATGGGAAATCAAAGATGGCGGATGGGAAAATTTTTTAAAATCAATATGGGTATCGTCTCTGATGATTTAAGGTATGGAGAATCCAAATACAACATCTATTTCGTGATCAAAGATGGCGGACGGGATTTTTTATGGGTGTCGTCTCCGATATTTTAAGGAATGGGGAATTCAAAAACACCATCTATTTCGTGATCAAAGATGGCGGATGGTAATTTAAAAATAAATTAATATGGGTATAGTACTATAGTCGTACTATAGTCGTAGTAATAGATGTCGTATTTGGATTCCCCATCCCTTTAAACACCGGAGTGTTTAAAGGGATGGGGAATCCAAATACAACATCTATTTCGTGATTTAAGATGGCGGATGGGAAATTAAATATGGCGGATGGAATTTTTTTTAAAGTCGATATGGGTATCATCTCCGATATTTTAAGGAATGGGGAATTCAATATTATATAAAAATCTATGTTTGTTTGTTCATCATTTATAGACTCTGTGGTGATAAGAGATTAAGCGCTAAGTCAATAGTAACTTTGGAAAAGGGGCTTGGAAAAAAGAGAATTAAATAAAAACTCTTAAAAAGGCGAAACGGAGTTCGCTGGGTCAGCTAGTAGGTACTAAAAATATATACTACTAAAATATTATAAAAAACAGTTAACGATCATATTATTACATCTGGTGCAAAAATCACATTTCTGCACCACCCACCAGCTGACACCAACACAATAATACGTTAAATAATTTTACAGTAAAGAAAAATAAACTAATAACAATACATATTTTACGCATAGCGGAACGCAATTTTACCTATGACGTTTAACGACTAATGTCAAAGTGACAATACTGACAAATGACAATGTTTGTTGTAACTTGTGAGGTTTTACGTTATATTTTAGTGTGTAACAAAATAAGTATTTACTTTTAGTAATTGAGTTTACTTTCAAATTAGTTATAGTGGGTAAACACAAGTAAACATTTAAAAAAATATATCCAAAACAGATGGGTAGTACGTTCCAAAAAGACGCAAATTTTGAAACATAACAAAAACTAAGATAGAGTTTAATAACAAAAACAATAAATAAAAGATCTAATTACGCTGGGTCGACGATTTAGTGGTGTTGCTCGCTGGTGCGACGCTATCAGTACCTTGACTTCAGGCTGGGAATCGCTCTTTGTCTGCGGATATTTTAACATCAGAGGACTTAATTCATCCAGAGTCGTGATTTTGATCCGAGTACCATCCGCTACCTTAATATTGATGACACCATACTGCGTCCAACACGCCTTGATGCCAAAATGCGCTCTCGCCTTGGTGAACGTGGTCTGCCTGGCCTTGGTTAAAACTCCTTGACCGTAACAGACGAGCCCTTCAACTTCGCCTTCGCCCTCCAGACTGCGTTCTTGGCGTTCAAGCTGCTGAACCTCACGAGAATGGGGCGATTGCGTTCCTTGTTGATGTTACCAAGCCTATGACAGGCCTTAAAGAATGTTGGTGTAACTCCAGATATACCTTGCTTCTTTGTAATGATGTCTGTTACAACAGCGGGATAGTCTTCATCAGTACCTTCACGAATACCTAGGAAGATTACAGCCTTACGCCGGTGTCTGTTCTCTATTGTGTCTAACATCCGGGAGCATTCATTTATTTGCTTACGGAGTAACCCCAGCATGCTGAACATAAGCTCCCGGAAGGTCCGGAAGTCCTCGGCGACTTTGGAGACAGTATCTTTTGCGGGTCCCCTGCTCTGGATTTGGGCTTCAAGTTCAGTCATTCTCTTGGCAAAGCTTTCTTTAAGGCTTCTCTGTGCGTTTTCAATTTCAGCAAGTTGAGACATCTTAGTACAGTGTATTGCAATGCAAATAATGTTCTGATGTGTGCAGGTGATCAGCTGGTAGGTGGTATTGCTAATACCCAGTGAACTTCAGCATAGGATGTTTCACAAACGTGAGTACTAATAAGTTACTGTATAATTTCACTATATAAAGCAGTTTTAACAACAGACTTTAACTTTGTTATATTTTTAATAATGTCTTAGTTCAACTATAAAATAAAATGTATCGTTGATGTATACGGTTTAAGTTACCTTGCCACTTAAGTCTTTCGATCCACACACGAGACACCACATTACACGCAACAATTTCTGGATCACATTCACAAATTATTGTTTCGTGTTAAGGTGTTGTTGGTGTCTGTTGATTGAATATTTGTCAATTTGTCCGCAACACAGGAGTTATATTTTTTTAATGACCTATTTTATTTTGCCTTAAACAGTCCGTGTCTTGTGGGAGGGTTTGCAGATTGGAGTCAACAAAAACAGTAGTGACTTGTAACTCAAATATCAGACAATAGTCGTTGCTTAAAAGAGTAATAAACATCCATACATACTTCCATCAATCCTCACAAACTTCCATATTTATCATAGTACCTAATAGGAAAATATCTGCCAACCCTAGGTTCAGGTATTCTATTGCCTGTAGCGCTTTCGTGCGAGACGTCTGTAAATAGTGCAACCAACCGCTCAAGAGAATAGTGGCTGTGGGAGTATTCCTAACAACGAATGTAATGAGCCAAGAGAAATGCTTTGTTAATTGCGGACTATAACAGTTCTGGTGAGGAAAATACTTTCGCTTGGTAAACCACGTTGAAATGGATGAAAGTGTTGTGGATTATAAAATATGAGAATTATTCAAAGTGAATTAGACAATTTGTTATTTACTATTTTATGAAACTTTTGATGTGTGTTGTAATGTACGATTTTAGGATTAAATTAGGATTCCCGATAGGGTGACGCGTAAGTTAACTGCAAATCGGGACCCCGTAGCTATGGAGCTACGTAGAACACTACAGTGATTTTTGAAAGTTGGTGCACACGCTTGTAGAAAAAGGTCTCACCTATCTTTGCCACCTACCCGAAACTTGAACCATTGAGGAGACTATATATGAATTAAATTTTTCAGTACATGGCTCTTGAAATAGTGCCAAAACTATGTATATTTGAAACAAAGGGTATATAGTAGATATCAAAATAAATAAAGGGTATATAAGAGTATATATCTCTAAAGACTATACAACATTAAGAAGACTGTCTGCTGTAGGAATTTAACTGCGATACAAAAAATACCTAAAAGCACAAACGTTGCGTCAAAAGGCAGTATATTTTTATGTTAACCTTTCACCAATACGGTTCAGTTTTTACAAGCACCATGAAACTTTTTCTACATAAATTATTCTTATAGCACCTGTCGATAAAGGCGTCACTCGGTGTAAGTGACAGTAAACGTCACTTGTGACAGCGGCCGGTGTGTCACGACCAAGGAGCAATTATTATATGGAGAGATAGCTTTAAGCATAAACAATAAACCTATCGTTATTTCTTTTTACTTGTATAAAATGTCATATGTGTAACTGAGACAGATGTATTGTTTATACATTACATTTATACATCTTGAAATACTTATGTCACATTTTTTTTTTAAAGAAGAAAAGACTGTCTATAGTGATGTACTCATGTATTAATCTTTGAATGGTATTGGTATATAATTCGGTATTTAGAGACAAGATAAGCATTTGATTAAATAACATACCAGTAGTATATTATTTTACGAGCTTTTATTTAGAGTTTAGTAAAAAGAGAGATAATAATAAGATATGATTACTATCTTTTGCGAGACTTGACTTATGTCCAGCAAACGATGTATTTTGGCTGAAATAATAATGCAATATTTAATGGTCAATTCAATTTTCTCATAAAATTGCAAAGTTGAAAATCGAATTGACAATGTCCTTCGCGGTGCTCCTCTCCTACGCTACGCTTATTCACAGGAGGAATTCAAGTATCCACCTGGAACTGGTGGTCAGAGTATATTTTACCTCTATGATGCTTCGCATTTCAGAAATTTCCAAATAACATAAAGTACTTACATTACAATAAAATGAAATTTTGTCTTAACCGTACATTTGGTACTATAAGTAGGTTACTTGTTATTTGTAAACGAATCCTCCAGGTATGTACAATAAAAAAGTCGCCGGTGGACCAGTTTGAAAAAAAATCTCTTGGCTCGCTCATAGAGTCGAGGCACACCAGAAACTGGTTTTGTATACGAATGTCAATGTTTGTGTAAAGTAGCACTGGAAGCGACGATGTCTTGCTGAGCGATTCTCACCTTTATGGTGGTCTAGCGGGAAGTTGTTCGACTGTACCTAGATAGGAACAGTATACAGCGCAGTTTAGCATTACTCGGTATCACAATTTGACAACATTCTTATAATCTGACAGAATATAATTACCTTTAATTCCTGTTAAATTGACAATACTGAAACATGAATACAATTGTTGATTGTTTTACTAATTATGACTTACCGGTGGAAAGATATCTTTTGACCGTTTTCGGTCAATAGTCCCATTCGGCTTTTACATCCGACAGCACTACAAACTATTGTCATTTTTTGATGTCTAAAAGTAATAATATTTACATTAATAATATTTTGTAGCAATTAAAATTGCAGTTTATCTTCGACACGGCTTTCACTCCAGCTGGATGAACATCGACATGACATAACATTTTTTTTGGCATATGCCATTCAAGGCTGTATAAAACATGTATAAAAGCTCTATGGCTATCACACTCGCATAACATATGCAGCTCTGTAATTAGAGAGAATAGAGATGCATTTACGATTTCTACTCTTTTTGAAATGCTCTCTCCATATTATTTATTTGCTCCTTGGTCACGACACATGAAACGTCAATCGTTCGACGCGAGTAGTAATTGATAAGATGTCACTTGGCCGGGAAAATGACACCTTGTTGGCTAATGTCTGCTGTATTCTTTTTGAAGTAGTGTCATTATAGATCGTGATATCTGAGAGCGTTTGAGGCTGGGAAATATAATTATTATTATTGTATTTTCATACATTTTTAAATCTGCATTCAATTAGTAAAAATTTTTTGCATTGATGGAAGCTAAAATAATTTATACTATTTTTTAATATAAGTATAAACATAGGCCATGTATGAGTGTATATAAGGAAAAATTTATTTGTTTTCCGAAGGGGTAAACAGAGACTACGGACTGTCCTTTGCCACGATCCAGACATATTATCGCTCTAGTTTCATTCTATCTCATCAAATTTTTCATGCATGCATTTTCTTATATGTTTACGTAACCAGTTTAAGTAAGCTTTACCTATATTACGAAACACATATTGCTAAAGTTCTTATTAACTATAACGTTACATTCAAGTAATGCATGCAAATAGAAAAGATATGAACGTTTCATTGTTTATCTACCAAATACAAAAACAGCTAATCTTTAAGATTGATGACCCGATTAATTCATAGTCATACAACAGACGGATTTATGATACCCTCAATATAATAGAATATAGCTATATACTAGTTAGGTTACCCTAACGACAATTTATAAGTAATATATCTTGAATTATGCATGTACTGAGGATACAATCCCATAATTTACTACGGGTTCAGCCCCGCAGCCTTGAAATTAATACCGGGACGCGCTGGGTATCCGATAGCTTAACCCTTCATAGTACAAAGAGCTCAGCAGTGCAAACGATTTTAACGAAAATTGCCAAGCATATCTTATTTTAGAAAACAATATATTCATTAAAATAAATTTGCAAATGTGGCATTAATTGACATTAATGAATGAAATATAATAAAAGGCG
The DNA here is from genome assembly GCA_944739405.2 of Euclidia mi. Taxonomy (NCBI): domain Eukaryota; kingdom Metazoa; phylum Arthropoda; class Insecta; order Lepidoptera; family Erebidae; genus Euclidia; species Euclidia mi. Next base: position 31,819,833 of record OX123203.2, read on the forward strand.
TAAGTTTCGAAAAATAGAGACACTTGCATGACATTTATTACTTTCTTCGGTGGAGTTGTGAATTAATTTTGCTAATTTTGTTTGTGGTCAATCCTAAGATCCCAACATCGATCGATGCCTCAAGTTTAGTGGTATTATGACATTTTACTGCAATAAAAAATCTTTGACGTTTACAATGTCAAGATGTAAGTAGTTCAGCTTCTTTATCGTTTTGTTGCTTAGGCATATTAAACGTTAGTTTAGTCAATTTTCTTATAATATTCTAAGCAATATTTTTCTCACATAAAAACAAAACAGCTGGCTCTAAAGCAAAAATTACTAATTTAATCTATAACACACACTTAAAAGCCAAAGATCCTTTACTGGACGCTAATTGTTTACCGCCAGTGTTAAAAGATCTAAAGTTAACATACCAAATTGAAGTCCATCGCTACAGTATGAATGCATCGTGGTTACTGTTCAGAAAATTTGTTGTTTACTACACTAGTCTTTGTTACAAACGTAGTTAGAATTTCCCCTGTGAAGAAAAGACGGTAAATGCACTAGAAGAATTTAAGATGCTTAACGTGTAGCAGATATTGATGTTATTGAAGATAGTGAGAGGAGCAATGATGCGAGACATTTTCTTTCACTTACAAGTATAATAAACTTGAATGACGATTCATAAATAAGAGAATAGGTCCATGCACAGCATTGGAACAATATGTTTATTTAGGGCTGATGAAAGACTGATGATAATGAAATAAGGGCGAATAAATAAAATAAAACACTATGCTTTGTAACGTGTGAGATTATACTAAACACGTAAAAGTTAAAACAAAGATTAGCCTCAATTACTATAAATCACATGTCGTTCATACGACATTTAAATCCTAAATCATATCATAATAATCTTTACAGAATTATTAAATCTTAAAACTCTTTAGACGATAAAATTCATTGTAGCCTTATAGAAGTAAGCATAAGCGATAGCCGAGTGGATATACCAACAAACTGCCATGCAGAGGGTATCAGGTTCGAATCCACGGCGCGCACCAATGACTTTTCGGAGTTATGTGCGAATTGAATTGTTAATTATTGCTTGTCCCGTGCCTCGGAGAGCACGATAAGCCGTCGGTCGCGATTGTCATGAAGATCTTTGACAGTCGTTACAGGGCGTCAGTACCTTCTAAATAAACTGACACTGGTCTAAACCATGAAATATCGCTATCCCTTCGGGTTGCGGATGTCAGACAGGCAGTCGCTCCGTGGAAAAGCTAATATTCAGCCAAATCCGGTTAGACTAGAAAGCGGACCCCAGACTGAAACTGGGATAACGCTAAGAGAAAGAAAGAAGTAAGCATAAGTCATAAATAATATCCAAATATGATTTGTACGTAACACTCAGCAACTCTCCATGTAATTTAATAATGACAGAACCTCTAACATTTTGACATCTGAAAAACTATTTTTATAAGATGAGCAACAAAGCCAACTAATCGTTCTGATAAACTTTGAAATATATTTCGGATGAATCAGACATGTGTTGTAGAATTGGTGAAGGTGGGCCATAATCCTCTGGATCCATATCGGTGTTAGGCCGACTGTTTGAAATAGAAATAGTTTTATGATAGGTCAAGTCGATTATATCGATTTAGTAACGTTTAGTTTAGTCTATTGTAAATTTTGACTATGGTCACACTGAACTGTCAACTTCTGTTTTCCGAAAATTGCTTGAACAGACGTTTTTGGCTTTGGGCTCGCGCCGTTTTGTAATATTGTAATACAATTGGAACCCGATTGAGTGCCGCTTCTTTGATCAGAAGGCATCGGTTCATTTGTGATAAAAGACATTGTGAACTATTAATTGACATTTGCAAAAATTGTGAATCCGGTATCGACGTCCACGTGCCAACGTGTCTTGAAAACGTCGCGTTTGCAGCTTAATAGCTAAGTATAAGATACTTCATTCATTTATTTTGGCCAATATACTTGTATGAATGTGTCTAATTTAGCCCAAGCCTGACATCAGTGAAGATATCAGGTAAGTTGAAATATAATATTGATAGTTGTAATTTGGATTTCAATTCATCACTGTGCAACGCAGTGCATTGTGTCTGGATCCTTGTCTTGTCGTAGTCAGGCAGATGTATTACAACTTCCACTGCACACTCTGAGCAATTCCTGCCTGCCTTCTGCAACTCTAGACATAATTTTTGATAGCAAGAGCGTGGTTAACTGTGCCTATATTGTAAACTTGTATCTGAGCTAAGCATCTCATTTGTTAACAGGTTAACAGTGTTGTAGTGTTGTTAGGTCAGTTTTGCTTAAATACATAACAGTTATTTGTATTGGTTGACCTACTTAATTTGAAACACATTGTCATTTAAATAACCTCAAATCAGTAATTGTTTGACTGGAATTGTTGAAATCTAACTAGAATTTGTTGTTCTAATCATTAAATAGTCAGTTTTGGTTGGATACATAATAGTTATATGTATCAATTGAATTGTAAACATTGAGTTTGAAACATTATAATAACCAAATTTGACCTTGCATAGAGGGGCGGGTCACATTGATAAATCAATTTAATAAACCTTTGTTTTGTTATAATATACTGATATTTTAATGTTACGTAACACATATTCTATGTTTACTTACTATTGTATATCATAAATAACACAGTCTGTGGCAAATAATTAATTAATTAATTTGAAGTTTTAACTTTTAATTTGTTATAAGTTATAACTTTTGTGTTTGTTTCAATATATTGAAACTTTTAATTTTGTTGGGCAGTAAATACCTGTCGCTTGCTTGAAGTTGTAGTAAACAGGCTAATACTTTTATTTAATTAACAAATTATTAATTAACAAATATTAAGTTTTAATTGATAATATTATTTAACGCTCGTCCAAGCTCTTTTGTAACTTAATTATGTCAGCTATCAAGGACTTGCGTGCGGCTGCTGGTGCTATTATTATATCAGATTTGCGCTGGTTTGCCTCGGCCAGTGCCTTGGTGAACCGGCCTGATCGCCAGCAGGCCTTACTACAAAGGTATGAGCGGATCGATGATCGCCTGGCAAGTGTGGAACAGCAATTCCGCACTTTCAGCGCTTGCTGTCTCGAAGTGTCAGTTAATGAATTCACCTCTGACGAGCGAAATAAGGTCAGCGAAGATTATGCCCAGGTCTTAGACCTGTATGATGCTGTCTCCAATAGTGCAAGACAACTATTTGCCGACAGGGATGGGCAACCCAGCTTGAAGCAGGAGCTTCCTAGGTCAGCACCGGGGCTGGTGAGTAGGCTTCCTACCTTAGACCTCCCCCATTTTGATGGCTGCCTAGGAAGCTACCTGGGCTTCGTTAATTTGTTTGACAGCCTGGTCAATGACAGGGCTGACCTTCGGCCGGCACAGAAATTGGCATATTTGATGTCGGTTCTGGATGGAGAGGCCAAAGGCCTCATCCAGCATCTGCCCGTGTCTGACGAGGTGTACCAGACGGCTCGGGACCTAATTACCCATAGGTACCATAACAAGCGTGGCCTCGCCGACACGCATATTGAACAGATTTTGGGTTTGCCCACGCTCACCCGGGCCTTTGGGTTGCGCACCCAACTTTTGAACCCGCTTTTGGTGGCAATCAACACTTAAGTGCCTTGACCTACCTGTGGACTAATGGTCCTATCTATTGGTGCACATTGTACTTAAGAAGCTGCCTGCCGACCTGAGGTCGCGTTTTGAACAGTGCTTTGGTGGGGATAGCGCGACCCATCTGCCCCCCTTTGCTGACCTGGAGAGGTTCCTCGAGGATGAGTGCCGGGTCTTGGACAACTCCGGTGGTGACACGCCGGCTAAGACGCAGCCGCCCAAGGTCAAGGAGCAGGCTCGCGTTCACACCCGAGCCAATGTTGACCGGCGCCCTCCTCGCTTTGCAGTCACGCAGAGCCCAGTGGAGTGCTCTTACTGCAAGGTCACGTGGCACAGAACGGCCAGTTGTAGGGCATTCTTGGACCTTCATGTCGCCTCTCGTAGGCACATCGCGAATGCCCGCCGCCTTTGCTTCTTTTGTTTGGGGTCCCACTACCAGCGAGACTGCCCAAACTCTCGCCCCTGTCCTCACTGTGGAGGACAGCATTTGGACATTCTCTGCATGAATGCCAGAGAGGTAGGCCGCTTGTCCAACCAGCCGACGCCGCGCACGGGCGGGTGTTTTGAAGGTGGCAGCCGAGGCTCACCGGCGCGTAGCCTAGAGTCGCCTCACTCAATTGATCGCCACTCACCCCGCTTGGAGAACCGTAGCGAGCGCACGCCTCCTTTCTCTCGCGCACCAGAATGTGCGACCGCTCAACGTCACCAGCACCATGACTGATGCCCCAGGTATTCCCCTCCTTTGGCGGAGCGTCCCCGCCTTGACTCGCGCCCACCTCGTTTTTGGGCGGGTGCGTCATTATGACCCCCCACAGATGGCGCGCGGATCAAGTCATCGCGCCTTTGAGGACTTCAAGCCGCACCCTCGTTTTGACTTGCCTGGTCCTGGCCAACGGTCGCCGCCAAGGCAACAATAGGTCATTGACCCCTGCCCTATATGCCAACCTCCCCCATTGAGACCGTTATCCAACCAACGGTTGCTGTTAGGGTCTGGGGACCCACGGGGACCTCTGTTGTTGTCCGTGCTATATTGGACACAGGTTCACAAGGTTGCATTGTTTCCACTTATTTGGTAGGGCAGGTTAAATTAAATATGGGCTCTTTTCCGAATGATATACGGGGAATAGGTGACGTAGCCTCTACTGTTGAAGGGCAAGTTAAGGTTTTGTTTGCCCCTGTTGAATCTTCACACCCGAGGATTAAAACCTCGGCTATTGTGCTGAAGAATATTTTGAGTATGCATCCACAGAAACAGCTACCTGCTGCTGTGGTGAATTTGACATCGGGATTGGAACTGGCAGACCCCAAATTTGACACACCGGGACAAATCGATTTGTTGGTTGGCTCTGATGTCCTCGGTGGAAATTTGATTGGTGGGAAACGGGTCTTGGTGCCAAATGGTTTGACTGCCATCCCGACCATATTTGGATTTGCTTTGATGGGACCTGTACCTAGGGACCCCCCTCCACCTGAACTTGATACTTTGTTGGCTGTAGGCTCCGCTCTCTCTGATGCAGTTCAGAGGTTTTGGGAGGTAGAGGAGCCCCCTCAAGCTGCCCGTTTGAATCCAGAACATGAGGAGTGCGAGCTGTTCTTCCAGAACAACACTGGTCGACTCCGTTCTGGTCGGATTATTACGAGGCTACCCTTCCTGTCTGTTCGGCCTCCGCTTGGTGAGTCACGACCTTTAGCCGAACAGAGATTGTTAGCTATGGAGCGTCGCATGGGTCGTGATCCGGAGCTCAGACAGAAATATATTGAGTTCATGAGAGAATATGAACAATTGGGACACATGTCTGTGTCAAATTTGGATTGGCGTTCGGTGGAGCATTACTTTCTCCCGCATCATGCGGTATTGAAGCCATCGACTGGCAAGCTGCGCACAGTGTTTGATGGTTCTGCGCAGACTTCAACAGGCGCATCCTTGAACCAGTGCTTGCATTCTGGTCCCAAGTTGGTCAAGGACGTTTGTGACGTCATCACCAGCTTCCGACGACATCAGGTTGTCTTTGTGGCCGATATAAAAATGATGTTCAGGCAGACGATTATCCACCCTGATGACCGACGCTTCCAGCTGATCCTTTGGAGAGAGAATCCTCGCGATCCCATGGTCGCCTACGAGCTCAATACTAATACGTACGGGTTAAGGTCGAGCCCATACTTGCCTCCACAGCAGTCGAAGCAATCCTCCTGCGGGACGAATTGATAGGTATTTTGGCCTCCGCTGGTTATGAGTTGCGCAAATGGATTTCCAACTCACCAGCGCTTTTGGAAGGCTTACCAGAGGATCATCAGCAGGATCCACATTTGTTTGAGATTGTTGACAACCCCGCCATGATGGCTGTTCTCGGCGTCCAGTACAGACCAGTCCAAGACATCTTTACGTATAACGTAGACCTGAAATTGCCTTGTTCTTGGACTAAACGTCTCGTGTTATGTAATGTCGCCAGAACCTTTGATCCTAACGGTTGGATCTGTCCAGTTATATTTTGGGCAAAATGCTTTTTGCAGAAGCTTTGGACAGCAGGATTCACCTGGGACCAACCTCTACACGGCACTCTTGTTGAGGAATGGACCTCTTTTGTATCCTCACTTCCTGCCGTCAATGAGATCTCCTTGCCTCGTCCCATCCTTCCTCCCGGGAAGTACAAGGCCACCCTTCACGGGTTTTGTGATGCCTCGGAACGTGGTCACGCGGCCGTGGTGTACTTGCGCACAGTCAGTGCCTCAGGACAGGTGACGGTTTCACTGATCATGGCGAAGAGCAAGGTTGCACCCCTTCGGACATCTCTGACCATCCCTAAATTGGAGCTCTCGAGAGCAGCCCTACTTGTACGCTTGTTGAATCACGTGTCTAGTACTTTGGTTAAAAGCATTTGTATTAATGGGACCTACGCCTGAACAGACAGCCAAATTGTTCTCTGTTGGTTGAAGGCTTCTGTCCACACCTTGGAGGTATTTGTCGCTAATTGCGTCTCCCAAATCCAAAATTCTGAAGTCAAGCTTGTTTGGAGACACGTGCCAGGTGAGCTCAACCCCGCTGATTGTGCCTCGCGCGGATGCTTGACGCCTAGTTTGATAGCGTCTCAAGAACGCCAACCTTCCTTATGGGGCACGTGACCCCCTTTTGTTACCCAAGGACGGTCATGTGGTACGCTTGTTGGTAACTGATCGTCAACTTAAAAATTCGCATGCTGGTTGTAATGCCTTGTTGACCATTTTGCAACGCGAGTTTTGGATCTTGTCTGCCCGAAGAATTATTCGGAGTGTAATCTTTCGCTGCATTCCTTGCTATAAGCTCAAGCATACATGCAGCCGTTGATGGGAGACTTACCGGCAGATCGCGTTACGGTGAGCAGGACGTTTGACGGTGTTGGCACGGACTTCACTGGTCCCTTTTTGGTGAAAACGTCGACACTTCGAAACAACAAGACTGTTAAGGCCTACTTGTGTGTTTTTGTTTGTCTCTCCACAAAGGCCGTACATTTTGAACTGGTCTCCTCGCTTACGACCGAGGCGTTTGTAGCCACATTTGACAGATTTGTATCCCGCAGAGGGCTGCCTTCCTTGATCCGTTCTGACTGCGGCACTAACTTCAAGGGCACTTATAATTATTTGAATGATGTTGTTAATTTCCTTGAAACCAACAAGGCTGATATAGGCAATAGGCTTGCCCGACGTGGGATAAATTGGTTGTTTTCCCCACCAAATTGTCCACACTGGGGTGGTATATTTGAGGCCGCTGTAAAATCGGCCAAAACACACTTGCGCAGGACAATCGGTGAATCTATCCTTACATTTGAGGAACTCGCAACTGTGTTTTGTAAGATTGAGGCCGTTGTGCCCGATCTCCTCAGATCCGAATGATTTGGAGGCCCTTACGCCGGGCCATTTTTTGATTGGTCGCCCACTTGTCGCCTTGCCTGAGTACCCCTATATTGATACGAGACCTGGTCGTCTCTCGCGTTTTGAATTGGTACGCCAGATTACTCAGAGCTTTTGGAAACGCTGGAATTTGGAATATTTGCACATACTCCAGCAACGCGTTAAGTGGACCGACAAGACCGATCCACCCAAACCCACACCTTCCGCCACTCAGATGGCGCAGGGGGCGCATTCTTCGTTTGGTAACTGGGGCTGATGGAGTTTCCCGATTTGCTGAGGTCTTGGTGGACGGTTCGATTCTGAGGAGAGCGATTGCAACATTGTCACGTCTACCAACTGATTAGCGGACCGGTAGGCCGGTCCGGGGCGGGTGGATGTTTGAAATAGAAATAGTTTTATGGTAGGTCAAGTCGATTATATCGATTAAGTAACGTTTAGTTTAGTCTATTGTAAATTTTGACTATGGTCACACTGAACTGTCAACTTCCGTTTTCTGTAAATTGCTTGAACAGACGTTTTTAGCTTTGGGCTCGCGCCGTTTTGTAATATTGTAATAAAATTGGAACCCGATTGAGTGCCTCTTCTTTGATCAGAAGGCAGCGGTTCATTTGTGATAAAAGACATTGTGAACTATTGATTGACATTTGCAAAACTTGAGAATCCGGTCTCGACGTCCACGTGCCAACGTGTCTTGAAAACGTCGCGTTTGCAGCTTAATAGCTAAGTATAAGATACTTCATTTATTTATTTTGGCCAATATACTTGTATGAATGTGTCTAATTTAGCTCAAGCCTGACATCAGTGAAGATATCAGGTAAGTTGAAATCTAATATTGATAATTATGATTCGCTGTGCAACGCAGTGCATTGTGTTTGGATCCTTGTCTTGTCGTAGTCAGGCAGATGTATTACAACTTCCACTGCACACTCTGAGCAATTCCTGCCTGCCTACTGCAACTCTAGACACCGACTTTCGGACATGGCTTCAAAATAAACTTCAATATTTCACGTAGAATACGAGATTTATTCGCAATCACAAATCACTTTACACCTCACTGATAATGCAATAATAACTATAATTATTAATATTACACTTATAACTGTGACTCAGGTGTGACCGTCGTCACTTTTACTAGAGGTGTTGACGGAACGACCGCCTCGACCGGAATGATCCCCTCTACACGGCGCATGTCGTTATAACGACCCGTCCCCACCTCTCGCCTGACTCACGGAGCGGTAGTGGCGGAAATGACGTATCGCTGCAGTTGTGTTCGTTTGCAAACAGCCTAGTTCCTTATTGCGCCGACACGGCCATTCTGCAAACAGGTCGCCCTCGGCCTGTTAAACAAAACAATCAGCAGTACTTTTAGCTCATCAAATCTTAGAGGTAAGCAAAGCTTATATCAATCAACGTAAAAGTAAGCAAGCTCCTGTCCTTAAATTATATCAAAAACTGTAAGGAGGCCCCTGTTCTCTACTTACATCGGGTATAGTCTAGCCAAAGTAAGGAGGCCCCTGTCCTCTTCTTACATCGGATAACAGTCTAGCCAAAGTAAGGAGGCCCCTGTCCTCGACTTACATGAACATTAACAAAAGTAAGGAGGCCCTGTCCTCAACTTACATTAGCATTGACCAAAGTTAGGAGGCCCCTGTCCCCAACTTACATTAGCATTGACAAAAGTAAGGAGGCCCCTGTCCTCAACTTACGTCAATAATAAAAAACAAGGAGGTCTTTGTACTCAAATTATGTTACTCATGAAAAGAAACTGCAACAATATGGTTTTAAGATGTTTTATTACCTTTACTTACTGCTGCGTAATGTCCTCTACATCATTGGAAGTACTCGTTTGAGATACACTTGTATCTGGCGTCGCCTCATCTTGCGCCATCATGGTATCCTCATTTATTCCTTCATCTGGTTTGGGTGCGAGCCGCAGTTGGTCGTGAGCTACCTTTTTAGGGCGTCCACGTCCTGTTATCCGCTTAACCTGATACCTATCATTGGGTAATATTTTCCAAATTACGTAGGCATCTGGATACTTCATATCCAGACCAATTTGACATCTAGGGTTTGTTTGGAATAGCACAATGTCTCTTTTATGGAACCTTTTAACCTTCGCTTTACCTTGGTCAAATCTTGCCTTGTCTTCTTTGCTACGTATATCGGTTTTCTTTTGAATGTAGCTATCGAGTTGATTTTTATTAACTGTCTCTTCCTCCTCGTCAATTAATGATACTAATTCTGGTGGTACAGGACATTGTCTACCTGTAAGAGCTTTAATTGGACTTACATTCGTGGTTTTGCTCTTGGTACAGTTAATGGCTAGTTGAAGACCTTCCAAGCCTTTTCTCCAGTTTTAAGTTTCATAATTGCGAATAATAGTTAGTCCATTTTTTACAACAGACATCATCCGCTCCACTTGTCCATTGGCACGACTAAATCCTGGAGCTATGAAGTGTTGATGGATATTGTGGTGTCTACAAAACTCTTCAAATTCAGCCTTAAAGGCAGTATCCTGGTCGCTTATTATTTGTCTCGGAGCTCCAAATAGAGACAAAACATGCTTAAGTGCGCGCAACATTGAGTTGGCAGACTTGTCGGTTGCGTATGTAAGGGTAACAAACTTTGTGTAAGCGTCTATAATAACAACCACATACTCATGCTTGTTATTTCGCCGGGTAAGGTGGCCAGTCATATCTATGTGTATGGTGTCGAATGGCACTGCCTTTTTCTCTATGGGAAACATTGCTACCTGTTTGGCTCCAGAATGGCTTTTACTAGTCTTGCATATCACACAATTTTCTATGAAGCGATAATTTCTTACTACAGTTGTCATCTCAGGAAACCAGTAATTCTCTCTGATCTTACCAAGAGTCTTCTCCCACCCAAAATGTTTCAGTGCAGTACGGTAGGCGTTAATTATGCTCCATTGGTATGATTTTGGTACCACTTTCTTCCACCTTTTACTTCCCGGTTCTTCCTCTTCATGACAGCGTTCCAAAACAAGATCATTCATGCGGCACTCACTCATGTCTTCAAAGCCTCAACCTTCCTCGGACTTGGATGAACTGTTCCACTTTCGATTACGTTTCCCAGATATTCAATCGATTTTTTAAAGAACGAGGACTTCTTGACGTTTACAGTAAACCCAGCCTCGGTTAAGGCTGCCAAAACTTTGTCCAGGATCTGTAATGCCTCGGTGAATGTTTTACATTTTATTAATACATCATCCATGTATACCAAAATGTTATCCAAAAGAGATCTTAGTGCCGTCATGATAGCGCGCTGGAATACGGCTGGTGCATTCATCAGTACGAAGGGCATCCTTACGTATTCATATAGCCCGTCTGGCGTGATGAAGGCAGTTTTCGCTATAGACTCTTCTTTAATAGGAATTTAATAAAAACCTTGCACCATATCTAAACTGATGAAATAAGCCGCATCCGATAGTCGATCGATTTGGTCTGAAATGATCGGCAGGGGGAAATTAATAGGAACAGTGTTTTTATTCAATTCTCCATAATCAGTGCACATTCGATGCTCTCCATTCTTTTTCTTAACGAGAATTACAGGGCTGGCGAAGTTGGACGTACTTTCTCTGACGATTCCATTGTCCATTAACTCATTGATAATAGCCTTCAATTTTTGTCGTTCTATTGGAGCCATTCAATAGGGTCTTCTTACCACGATTTTGCTTGGGTCTCTTAATTGAATTTCCAGGCATCCCGTGGTTACTGGTTTCTTCGGAATACCAGAGGAAAAAGTATCACTATACTTCAATAATAACCTCTTCAATACGGTTATTTCATCCAAATTGGTTAGATCCGTGTCCAAGTTCCCGAAAGATTCTTCCTTGGCTACGTTGATAAAAATGGTTGATCGTCTCATCACAGTAGCGCCCGTTTCGGTAATAAGTATACGTACCTTTGATTATTTCCGCTCCAATCAATAGGTCGCAAGGAGTTTCGTGGTCTTCTACGATGTGAAAGGCAACTTATACATAAGTTCCATTTATATCACAGGTTACATTGACTTTCTGGCACGATAGGATCGGTATACTTGCACTGCCAATACCCTTCAGCATTAACGTGCAATCTTGTCGTTTGCCAGGGATAGTTTCACTGATGGAGCGTCTTACTAATGAACGTGCTGCACCACTATCATAAAACGCTGTAAACGTGCGATTATTGATATTGATAGTCATAGGTGTTAATATTTCTTCTTGGACACCGGCTAAGTTAACTTTTTCAGCTTCATCTCCCATCTTCTTGAAGCATACCTATTCAGTGTGCCCAATTTTATCACAATAGTTGCACTTGGGCTTAGGACGATCTGTCCGGCTTGAGGATTCCTCCGTTCTGGTTGTACCTAGCAGTGGCTTAGGGTCGCTAATTTTGTCATTACCTTTGTTACATTGCGGTTGAACGTGACCAGAATTCCCCATTTGAAACAAAGCGCAATATCATCTCTGTTGTGCCTCAGCCTCGGTTTCTTAGCAGGTGGTTCACCCTGTTGAGGCTCCCGTAGCTTGATGGTAGCTGCTACTGAAATTAGCTCGGGGACAGACGAACATTTACTGGACAATAGGCGTAACCTCAGAAATTCTTTGTCTACGCACCCAATCACGGCTTCCACTGCATCTTTGTCTTTGTCTCCATTGACAACACGCTTTCAAATATTCCAGGCTTTGGTAATAGATTCAGCTGGATTTGCCATATCAAATTTAAAACTTTAACTTCACTATGTCATTAGAATACCTTGCTTCTGGTTCAAATGTTTGAATTAAAGCTTCTCGCATATCAGACCACACTGGCGACTTTACTAGCTATGTGTCACCAAGGGTCTTAGAACGGCCTCGTAGCAAGCCTGCTATCTTGGTACATACCTCGTAATCAGTTAGTTTCCAGTGGTCCTTAGCTCTGTCCACGTGTTCGCACCAATCGCGTATCGGTACATCGCCATCAGGATCAAATGATGCGATATAAATGTCACTAAGCCTTGGTCGTTTTGTAGGGCCCATTGCCTGGCTTAAAAGTCCTGCAAAGAACTCACGATTAGCTTGCATACTCACTTGCTGTTGTCGCGTCAGATTTTCTATGATACCGGTCAATGCAGACAATGCATGGCTGGTATTAAAGTTGCTGTTTCCTTCCTCTTCTATGCGGGCGGATGGAACTTGGGAGCTTCCAAGGTCCATCCCACTTCTGATTTCGGATGGATCAGACATGTGTTGTAGAATTGGTGAAGGTGGGCCATAATCCTCCGGATCCATATCGGTGTTAGGCCGACCTTCGGACATGGCTTCAAAGTAAACTTCAATATTTCACGTAGAATAAGAGATTTATTCGCAATCACAAATCACTTTACACTTCACTGATAATGCAATAATAACTATAATTATTAATTTTACACTTATAACTGTGACTCAGGTGTGACCGTCATCACTTTTACTAGAGGTGTTGACGGAACGACCGCCTCGACCGGAATGATCTGCTCTACACGGCGCATATCGTTATAACGACCCGTCCCCACCTCTTGCCTGACTCACGGAGCGGTAGTGGCGGAAATGACGTATCGCTGCACTTGTGTTCGTTTCCAAACAGCCTAGTTCCTTATTGCGCCGACATATATTTTTATATAAAATGTACATAATGCAACAGATATCCCATATCAAGCATTATCTCTGTGTTAAACGGTGTAAAAAAGTAATTTGATATCACCTGACCACGTGTGAAAATACAAAACTTTTGCTGCTAAATATTACCTGTTGATATAGTCGAATTGAAAGGACTAGTTAACATTAACAGCAATCTGTTTTATATAAACTTTCAAGCAGAAAGCCCTTATGTTAAAAGTTATCAGAAAAAGGTCTGAATTTTATCAATATCGTTACAAATATGGTTACCACTTGGTTTAATCTTCGGTGATATTTTAATCTACTATGAACAAAAACCGTGCGCGCACTTGTCTCGCTTACACGTATTTGTCATCAATTAGAAAGTTCTCAGAAATCGTCAAAATTTTCTCCGATTATCAAGTTTACTGAAGGTATTATCCATTTCAACATGCACAAGTGTGGGATGTGTAATATAAACTTCACTGACGGCGTACAGTGCTCTGCATGCAATGCCCGGCTAGATTTCGCTTGTGCAGGCATTTCGGAATCAGGATTGAGGAAACTTGGAGTCGAACGAAGAGCAGCCTGGAAATGTTCATCATGTCGGGCTGCGTCACCGGCGCCAATTAAGGAACAAGTATCATTGGAGAGCCTTATGAGAGAAATCCGGGATATCAAGGATAAACTCCCCCTACTCCCTTCTCTGATTGAAGACGTCCGGAGCATCAAAGAAGAAATGCAGGAACTAAAAGCTACCTGTGAGTTCTCAAGCGAAAAACTGGATGAATTCTCGAATCGATTGTCTACGGTGGAAAGTACGACATCGGAGATGCAGCAGAAACAGGCACTGATGGAGTCGACACTTGGTGAAGTCCAGACTCAGGTGTTCAACAGTGAGCAGCGTCTACGCCTTAATAACGTAGAAATAAAAGGTGTGCCGGAGCAAAAAAGTGAAATCCTTTTCCAGATTGTAGATAAAATCGCCACAAAAGTTGGGTATTCTTTTCCCAAAACGCAACTCAACTACGGCTCCAGAGTCCCAACGTACAATCCAAAGGAGAAATCCATAATTGTTAGCTTCGTCAATCGCTACGTCAAGAAAGAATTTATTGCAGCATCAAGAGCAACCAAATCATTAGCAGCTGAAGAGCTGGGCTTCCTGGACAACAAGGGAAGAGTTTTTGTGAATGACCATTTAACGATGGACTCGAAGGTACTGCTCAATAAGACCAAACAGCTCGCGAAGGAAAAAGGCTATAATTACGTTTGGGTAAAATTTTGTAAAATTCATGTGCGTCGTAATGACACCACTCGTTCCTTCATAATCAACAAAATATCTGATTTAAACAAAATATTTTAATCAGCATTGTAATTAATATCAATTGAATCTATTACAATTTGCATCGTTTAGAAAATTACAAATTGTTTAACACTTCTGGCTCATTAGACTGGTCAAAGCATGCCTATCGTCCGCAGAAATATACCTTTTATATTGTTTACATACCTATTTACCTGAACTCAAATATTAACCGTTATGTATTTGCCTTGCTCGCTCTGCCGTATTTAGCTATATTTGTCTCATTTACAAGCATAACAATGTCTGTTATTTGTGTAAAAATTCCATGCATAAAGTTTTTTGTTCACCCGCGTTATAATTTTATCACGTCGCTTGTTGCATCACAGTAAAGTTTTGCTATTACTGCCTATAATTATAACTACTATAATTATATTCTATCGAGTAAACTGTTAAAATACTCATGTTTTAGCGATGGATTTAAATAATTTAAGTGTGTACTATCAGAATGTTCGCGGATTACGCTCAAAAACGTTTACATTTTGTCGTAACTTGAGTTTGTGTTCATATGATGTTATTATGTTAACTGAGACGTGGTTATTGCCTGGTGTGAGTGACTCTGAACTGTTTGACGACCGTTATGTTGTGTGGAGACGAGATAGGGACTATGTCCTGACGGGCCAAACTCGTGGTGGTGGTGTTCTTATAGCCGTGCGAAGGGACTTGTGTGCTACCCCACAACCAAGCTACGTAAGTACCGCTGAGGATTTTTGGCTGTCTATACCCATTAAAAAAGGCAATTCTAAATTATCGTCGAATTTAATATTAAACATATGCGTTGTCTACTTGTGCAGGCAAAATCTTGGACTGTCTTTTTCCAATCAGTTGAATAATTTTATTTGTAAGTTGGACGAAATCATACTGAGAAAATCTAACGAAACATATTTTATAGTCGGTGACCTCAATTTGAGCGGTATATCGTGGTCGTGAACTGTAGGTGAGTCAGCTTTACTACCATGCGCAGTTAGTAGTGTCGACGAACAATCATTTATCGATACGCTATGTACCCATGCTCTGAGCCAGTATAACGGCGTATCAAACCGCTACGGCAGGACACTGGACCTTGTCCTCTCAAATGAATTAGTCACTGTTCAAGAGTGCAATCAGCCATTAGTGCCTATAGACCCACATCACAATGCCCTCGTCATCGAATTAAATTTTTGCCAATTCTCCTGTCTGAAACCGGCTGCGCGGACTAAATATTTGTACTCTAAAGCGAACTATAATATTATTAATGAAAAAATTCAGGCAGTTGACTGGGAAAATGAATTTTACAACAAATCGATGCACAGTGCCGTAGAGAGTTTCTATTCATATTTAAATCAATTAATTATTCACCATATCCCATCTAAGTTATGCAAACATGATGATTATCCAGTGCGGTATACCCCGGCATTGAAGTGTATTATAAAAGAAAAATATAAATATTTTAATAAATATAAAAGATATAGAAACTTAGCTGATAAAATTAGCTATCAGTTGCTGAGAGAAAGAGCAAAGAGACTAGAAAGTGACTGCTATCAGAAATATATTAAATTCGCGGAAAGTTCTATAAAAACGAATCCCCAGCATTTCTGGAAATTTATCAAAAATAGGCGTAAGACAAACAGTTTTCCCAACACTATTAAGAATGACAATGATGTAGCCAGCGGAGGCAACGCTATTTGTAATCTTTTTTCTAATTACTTCTATTCGACTTTCTTACAAACTTCTTCAAATCCACCCAGTGTTAATATTTCAAGCCCGCCCAACTCAGTGTCAGATATAACTAGCGTAAATATTGAATTATCCGAAGTAATAAAACTATTAAAGTCACTAGATCCCAATAAATCAGCGGGGCCTGACCATGTACCTGCTCTCTTCCTTATAAACTGTGCAGAATCTATTTCAGTACCAATAACCTTGCTTTTTGAGAAATCTTTATATGAATGTACTATGCCGTCAGTATGGAAGTCCGCGTTTATAACACCTGTGCACAAGAAGGGTTCGAAAACAGAAGTTCAAAATTATCGCCCTATATCTAAGCTGTGTTTAGTTGCTAAAGTATTCGAAAAAATCATTCACACACAACTGTACGCCGAACTATCGAAGTCTTTCAACGATTTTCAGCATGGTTTTGTTAGAGGGAGATCGACTGTCTCCAACCTTATACTTTTCCATGATTACGTCACTGACAGTATGAGCCAGGGGAAGCAGGTTGATGTCGTTTACACTGACTATAGTAAATGTTTTGACAGAATCGATCATTCTGTCCTATTACTCAAGCTTGAATCAGCAGGAATAAGAGGAAATCTTTTAAGATGGTTTGCATCCTATATTTCTAATAGAACACAAGCAGTAGCAATGAGTAATTACACATCAGGATGGATTACAGTGCCTAGCGGAGTCCCGCAAGGCTCTTTGTTGGGACCATTGCTGTTTGTAGTCTTTGTAAACGACATCGGTGAATGCTTCCATTCCTCGAGATTACTCTGCTTTGCAGACGACATGAAAATATTTAATTCCATTTGTTGTGATGTAGACGTCAAAGCACTTCAGGCCGACTTGTCCAGGCTTGACGAATACTGTGCTAGAAATAAACTGGACTTAAATCCGTCAAAGTGTTCGGTTGTCACTTTCACCAGGGAAAAACACATTATCCTCCGATTATTATCTTAGAGGGCATAAACTTTGTAAATCTAATACAATACGTGATCTAGGCGTTATCTACGATTCCAAGCTACTGTTCGAGGAACATGTGGACAGCATCATCAAAAAGGCCTCTCAAGCACTTGGTTTTGTGTTTCGTACCTCGACCTTTTTTCAAGATGCTAAAACGTTCAAAATTTTATATTGCACTTTCGTTCGGAGCATACTCGAATATGGCTCTCAGGTATGGAACCCCAGATATGAAAAATATATAAATAGAATAGAAAGCATTCAAGGAAGGTTTATTAGGTATTTGTGCTACCGTACAGGATACAATTATCAGTCTGACAATTATTTAAATATATGCGCTAAGTTTTTTCACCTTCTTCCTCTTCACATGCGGCGTGTAATTGCAGACGTAACATACCTGCTAAAAATTCTTTCGAGCTCCATCGACTGCACTGAATTACTCACTAAAGTTAATATTAACGTCCCTTCAAAATCTAACCGGCACTACACTCCCATTCACTTACCTCACGTGCCATCAAACTATCGGCAGAATAGCTTCATGTGGCGAGCTAGCAAGACACTAAACTTAAAGAGCAAGTTACATAAATAACATCGATGTATTTAATGCAAGTTTAGTTTCAGTGAGACGTTTGCTAAGCCGAGATTTCTTTCTGAGCTATCGAGAGGCTATGTAATATTACAATAATAACAATATTGTATTGTATAAAATCACGTAAAATTAATAATAATTATGTTGCATAAATTATGATTAAGTTGTGCTATGGTCTTGTACCCATGGTTGTATGTCACCTTACGCTGTATCTCATATCTGTGAGGACCTGTAATTGGCTTTTTGTTGCAAATTTTGTTTTATTTTATTAAAATTGTATGTGCTGTTGGTCTTCCTTAGAATAAATAAATAAATAAAATAAATAAATAAATAAAAAGCTATTCTCAGGGAGCCCGTAACACATTTGAGAACATTCTGTAAATATTAAAAAGATATTTACATTTTGTCAAACTGTATTTAGTAGGACTTTACCCGACTCAATTTAATAGGACCCAAGCTCAAAATTAAATAAAAGCCACGTTAATTTGATTCATTGTTTTCACTGAACTTTATTTACCCTTAGGTAGATCACGAAATTATTGAGACAGTACCAAATTGCCCTACTCTATTTCACCTCAAAGATACTTTACCACAAATGGATACGTAAACCTCTAAATACGGCGCATATTTTAAGCTCCACTGAAATGAATTCCGTCCAGATATTCCAGTGTCAGCTTTCAGACCCTGACCTGAAATAATTGTAAGCTGCTTGTTTAAAATTCACATGATTTACTGCAATATATTGTAACGGTATATAATTAGAAGGGTTGTAAATTCAGGAAAGCAATTTATTTGTGGCGCCCATTTTATTTATTGGTTTGCTTCCACAGTTTGTAGGGCTTTAGGGATTCATGGATGATGTCTATAAGATAAATTTTATAGACATGATCAACTTTGACCTTGCGTAGATGAAAATTGTGTGCTTTGAAAGGACAATGGCAGATCTCCATACATCAAAATGTCTGAAATTAAATTGAAGCGTACAGTAATAAAAAATAAATATCAAAAAAATTGGCGTAAGTAACAGAGTCTTTATATGATTTTATTTTCACTCAGGAAAGGTAGAAAAAGACGATATCGGTGTTTGAATTTTAGTTAAGAATGAACAATGTAGGTAAAAGGAAAGTTATAGTATGAAAGTTAAACAATGTAGGTAGGTACGTTTGAATTATCAAATGACATATTGACATCAAAACGCGGAAGTATTTTGTAGCAACTGTCACAGCCAAAGACAAAAGCAGAGCTGCACATTTTAAATCGATTTTATGTGAAATCGATACAACATTAAAACGATGCTGTGACGTTTTTATTTGATTTAAACGTTGTTTTGCTTAAAAAATATTAGCTTACAGATATAATGTTGATTAAATATTAAATAACTGCATTTTAAACCAAACCAACTCTATAAAGGTCGATCGTATCGATTACTTATTTAATAATCGATATGGATATAGCGCTCACGTCTATTCCTGTCACACCATTGTCTATGGCAACAATCAAATAATAAAGTAAACGTAATCAATTGGAATGCTTTTTATCATCATAAAATACTCCAGCTTTAACGATACTAAGTGAAAATATTAAAAATCGTAGAAAAAAAAACTATTTGTTTTGTTCATATGAAGTTTAAGGTCGCCACAACAAACCCAGACCAAATTCTGCCATTGTCCTTTATTTTGAGACATAAAGTATTTACATAATTGTGATTGCTTTTTTATACTTAAGTGCACTTAGTCTACGATGTCTATCAAGAACTTTGAGCAGCAGCTAATTGAATATATTCATTTTCAGTTTTTAATTATGCTAACGTAGGCAAGTGGGTATTAAAAATTAAAGTTTAAATTATGAATAAAGATCAAAGTGATAATCACGTAAGTGAAATTTCTTTACAGTTTGGTAATTAGTTGACCATTATACTTATTTGAAACTTCTAGAAGAGATTTATATTAATGAAAACCATTTAATTTTTTTTCGATAAGAAAGCAATCTATAGCTTAGATATAGGTATAAAGTCTTAAGTTTACACAAAAATCACTTTTCTTTCACTTTTCTGGTGAACCGTCCTTTAACAAATAGCGCTTCCATCTCATGAACTAACATTTCAATTTCCATTCCGTACAGTAATGTTATTTCTTCAGCTACATTTAATATACACGCATTGTTTAATTACGTTACACAACAAAACTCGCTAAAGGGATTATCAAATAATGTTTTAGAATTCGGCAGCGACTTTCTCTACCCTCGTTATATATGCACAATCACATGATTGCGTCGCTATCTCTGCGGATTCACAAACATACAACAATACAATCTGTGCTTAAATAAATTATATCTCTCGTTTCAGAGGCATTCAATATTTAATAACTCGGATTACTTTTATAAACGACCACAGATATAGAAGAAACGTCGGGATCGGGCAAAATGAGTAAATTTAATAAAATATGCAGGCGTAACTGCTCGCGTTCTCTAGTTAGACATAATGACGGTTTAAAAGCTCAATGTGTTTCCATAGATAAACATGGCTAATAAATGTAATGGGTGGGTTGTAGTATTTATTCCTCGTTTTATGTTTCTGTCGACATGCGAACGCAAATGATAACTATACAGTATTTACGAGGATCATAAAGTGACATACGGTATTGATGGCGCTTAAAACCACCAAGTAGTGACTGGTGACTGGAATAAGTTGATCAATATCAGACGGATACTCAGAATTCGTTCAACGGGATTCACGTTGAAAGAAAATTCAATTAAGAATTATGGAAATATCTTCAAGCTTGAACAATTTTAAATTGCATTGGGTCGTGTCATAAGACATTTTAAAACGCTTTTAATAAAATGATGAGCTTGACCGGTTGGATTTGAATAGCCTCATCATAGTTCAAACTGAAATAGGTTCTTCTTCTAACTCTTACTTTAGTCACGATTCTTAGCATCATTATGTCTAAAATAGAAAAGGCTAAAAGTGGTCAACGATCTCATAAAGAATTCAAAACTCGTGCGGCTTCATATTTCAGTCGATATGGAACGTGATTCTATATTCGGCCGTCGCAACCTATGGGGTCCGGATTTATGATCATCATCTTTCGAGTTGAAATATAAAAGGGTAAATACTCCTCATTTCGCTACTGTAGTAGGACAAACTAGGTTTTAAGTTACAAATAAACTCGATCTATTTATTTTCTATGTCAAACGTAATTAAAATGAGGCCGTTAGGATTATATAATAATATTAAAATATTCAGACACACGTAGAATGTTTTTACGAAGGAGTGGGAGCATTATAAATGTTTAATAAGTAAACAATCAGAATAAAGTGTAGTTTATTCAAGAGAAGATTCTTACTTGTTTATTTTATTGAAAACGTGGATTTATGTAACGGATTTAAGTAATTTTATACTTTTACATTTTATTGTAGAATGTAAAAATATATTTACATGACTGTACCAAATGGAAACAAACGGTTATGAGAATGTTTAAGCACCGTTATCGTAGAAACATTCTACATGGAAATCAGCGAATATTCTGTAGGCACTACATAAGCAAGTCACCTTATATTATATCATTCTTGTTATATAGATATTGTTTATTAGATGATCTTTACTGAAGTTGGTTCCAAAAAGTAAAAACTGTATATATAACCGTGCCCGTCCCAGCATATTATTTTTTGTATCGAGTTATGGACCACAGAGCATCGCGTTTAAAGCTTCAAAAACTTCCGTGGTAATATTGGGTTGTAATTACAATTGCTTGCCGTTACTACGGTCTTTTTGTACTAGACGGAAACATTTTTGAAATGAATGTAAGCAAAACCTTGTCAGATCATGTTTCGTAGTAACTTTTATCACATGTTTATTATCTACATTCCTCTGTGATTGTTCTGCGTTTCTGTTTTAATATATGATGTAGATACGCACTTAAAATTATTATTGTCTATATAATGATGATGCCGGACAAAATGTGATATTTGTATTTTTGCCTGCTTTAATTACTGTTTCGTGTCAAGTTTTTGAAGTGCCACAACACGTATAAAATCTATTTAATTTATACCCATGGTGACTATATTTTTGTATTCACTTGGTCTATTTCGATATAGGTGTCGTAAAACTGATCCTTCTTCAAAACGTATATATTAACATGAATTTTGATATGAATTGTAAAAAAGGAACCATTACTTTTATCATTTTATCCAAGAAAGTAACTATTATTTTCTTAGATAACATGTTGGAAATAAGTGAAAAATTACTGACTTCGGTCCACAACTATCTATTACTGATATGTATATCTTTAACAGAACTACTTTTATTATTACTATATGGTTTTCTTTATTTATAACAGGGTTTACGGCTAATATGTCAATTATAAATAACGAGCCTGGCCCGAGGTTTTACCCGTCATGATTTCGTAGCTTAGCTAAGCGCTCTTTGTTCTTTTCATCAATCTTATAATTATCTCTAAGCTGTAGATTTTGTCTTTTTTATACGGACAAGGTATGTATATTATTTTTGTAACCTAATTTATTCAGTAACTACGCTATCCCTTGTAAATTTATTGTCTATATCTGTTTTAATCATAACACATAATTCTTTAATGCTTTTTTCTTCTTTTTTATCTTAACGAAGAACATTATGTAGGTGCATGTAGTTTGTGAAAATCTAGCTTAACAATACGGTTCAATTCACCTGAATCTCAACGGAAGCGAGTGTCCCGTGTGATACAGCTCAGTTTCAGAGCTTAATAGTAAAAACGTATATACAACGTGAGCCGCAGTCAGGTCTAGCTTTGTGATGGATGAATGTGCCGTGATTGCTTGACGTTTTAGCTGCACAGCAACTAAGATATGTGTGTATGTAGGCTTAGCTATTTTAGGTTGCCGTGGAAGAATTGTGTTTTATCTCAATTCTGTTGACTGAATCCCAATAGTATCTCAGTGCAGGCCAATATACTAAGTGATATGTAACATTAAAATAGGTTGAAAGTTTATTTAAGATGTATACGAATAGACAAGATGAAGCGGATGGATGCGGGCGGTTCAAGGTCGGTATATGTGGAGAGCCTTGGGGAGGCTTGTGATGATGATAACTAATATACTTACTCGATTCACAAATAGGGTTCAATCAAAAAGAAGAACCAACGAACCATTTACTAATCCTTTCATTACCATTTCGCAGCACATAACTTATAAGTCTAAATACATTATAAGTCTAACATGACATCCATTAATATCACAAAATATAGGAAACATTTACCATATACAAATCGGCTTGCGTGTAAAACCTCAAATGTGAGGGAGACTTCAAAAAGTTAACTTGTCTGTTGAAACACGTTAAAAGTGGTCGTAGCACGTCGTAGGGGGATCAACAGATTTTTTAGCAGAATTGCCCTCGCCTAAGCCGTAATATGCAAGATTGTATGAATTTACGATATAATAACATTTGTTTGATGAATGTTTTAAGTAATAAACATTGTAAAATCATAATATGTATTTACAAATTTTATTGGTTAAACACAAAGAGTATTTTGTTTTATTGCTGCGGTTCTTTTAAATTTCATAGCCTCCTGATAGTAAATTACGAAGAAACAAATAACTAAAAAAATGCGGTGCCACATATTTATTTACCGTAAATTGGCGCCCACTATCGGACGGGATTTGAACATTACTAAAAGTACGAATAGATTAGAGTAGCTAATCTATTCGTACTTTTAGTAATGTTCATGTTTACTGGCAGTTTGCGTGCGTATAGATCAATATTAAAGTGGAAATACGAATGCAAAGACACAGTTAAGACTATCGTTGATAGATATAGCTATAAAACTCATGTTATGGTAAAAGAAAAGATTTTCTATAAATCGTTTGTAAACCTAGCAGAAATAATGAGCAAAGCTTAGTAAGTCTTTGCTTCTGAAAACAATTTCAAGTTAGTAATCATATAATTATTATCTATTCTAAATTAGGCACGTACATTATTATAATAATCATAACACATTTTATGCGATCATTCATTAACAATGTCATTAGGTACTACGAGTAATAAATTACAATGATCAGACATTAATTGCTTTGACTGCAATTAATTAGTTTTGCGATTGGATAATTATCTTGATTGAATATGTTTTATTTTATTGGGTATATTGTATCATCACTTCTAAGAAATCTGCATGTCTGAGTTCTTCATAATGTTCTTAAACTCAAATAGGTATGTTTATTTCCAAATAAAATGTTTAAATTTTTTGGACGAAAATAAATTTCTAGAACGACATGTGAAGTCTGCAAACTCGCACCTGGCCAGCGTATGGATGGAATGAGTATAATTTAAAATGTAATTGATGAGATGATGAGAATAATGAGATGAGAATAATTTAAAATGTAATTAAGTCAACTGTTATTCAGTTCTAAGAAGATAAAGAAGACCTATTTCAGTTTCCCA
Organism: Euclidia mi; assembly: GCA_944739405.2. Lineage (NCBI taxonomy): Eukaryota > Metazoa > Arthropoda > Insecta > Lepidoptera > Erebidae > Euclidia > Euclidia mi. Next base: position 31,843,993 of record OX123203.2, read on the forward strand.
AACAGACAACGTTATTGGGATTTTCAGTTGCGCGATACTTTGAAATCCGAAATAGTTGAATTTAACCTAAGAACGGTTTCAGATTAGCGTTTAAAACGCGCGTATAAGCTCGTTTTTGGAAGCGCATGTAGGCGCATATAGGCGCGCACTTTGGCAGACGCGCAACTCGTACGAGCGTTGAAGCGCATCTAAGCTCGTATAAGCGCGAGCCGTCAGAATCAATGTTAACACTGACACGATGTCACTATCGTTTTGAGCGAACACGCCGAAATATGTCCGTTTACGCGAGTTCGGTTTTTTGAAGCGCGTAATGTAGCGCGCGTGTAAGCGCGTATGCTAAAACGACCGTATACGCGCAGAAAAACACCCTAATCTGAAACAGCCTTAAAAGTTTAGCGAATGTTTCTATTCGATTCAGGATATAAATGTTGTTTGGTCTTATCTGTGTTTTTATTGAAATACTCTATGTGATCTAGGAGACCTTTTTAAAAAAAATGTATTTTGCCGAAATTCCATCACTCAGCAAGCAATTTTATTACTTCATACTGAGAGCGCGTAGAGTTGACAATATCCGCCTGTTACCGGGCACATCACCAGACTCCGTTCTGCTACTGAGAATTCGGAAAACCCAGTAACACCTTTGCCGACCCAGGAATCGAACCCGGGACCTCCGATCAGCAGTCGCATACGCTATCCACTGGGCCACGGAGGCAGTTTAAGATAATTGTCTATAATTTTATTAAAATCAATTATAGTAACAAGTATAAAGATCACTAACACTTGACCTTCTTAATATCTATTTGAACAGCATTTCGCTTATGTTTATAAGAGGGATTAAATGCGTACATTAAATCACTATTTTGAGCAAATTCCGCGTCGGCAATGCAGGAATGATTAATATCTTCGTCAACCTTCATGCTTATAAATAACTACGAAGAAAGCACTGCTTTACCGTTCGGCGCCCGGACACGAAGGATTTTTCAATATGGCACCAAATATTTCAATCGATTCAGAAAATCGTCGCACATTTTAATTAAAATTTTTATTTTTCTCTTTGAAGGACTTATTACTAATGAAATTGGTTGTACCATAGCTTTTTAATATCATTGGCATGCGCTGTGAATCCTGACCTATCAATAATAATGTTTATATATGACTTTCATATTGTTTTACTGAATACGTATAAAGAAAAGGAAGTTTTATAAACTTATCTAAATACCTACATTACTACCTTTCCTCGATAAATGGGCTACAAAACATAAATATTATCCTATTCGGACCAGTATAGTTCTTGAGATTAGCATGTTCAACGAAAAACTCTTCTCCTGTATATATTATAAGTTCAGACCCAGAGTGTAGTTATATAATATCATGTGCTATATTTATTATTATTTGTACTATAAAAAGGTGATATAAAATTTGACTGCAGTTTATTACAGATAGGGGCATTTAATTTTTTTTTAATTAATTTGAACTCGTTTCAATATTTCATTTTGTTTACTACAAATTACCGTTATTTGTTATGACCGTATAAATATTTTATTAGTCTGCGCAGATCGTTTCACATGAACTTCGAAATTGTGTTTATAATATCAAAAATATTTTATTGACGTTTTACTTTTTATTACAAAACTATATAAAATTTTGGTAGAGTTATTGGTTTCAAAGTTATTTGTCACGGCGTAACATTAAACCTTAATTTATTTTACACATAACAATATTTATGTAAAAGTGTATTTAAAGCTTAATAATATTACCTAACAGTACAGAATAAATCTTGTGTAAATATTTTGTGCTATTCATGCAAATTTTAAAAAGGCGATTAAAAGAAATGTCCTGGAGTCGATATTGGGCAATTGGAATGCGGTCGCAATAGTCGAATCACTATTTTGGTATCCGATCATTTGACAAAAAACAAATAACAAATTTTCATTTGAAAAATAACATTTTACAAAATTATGCTTAATAAATTTATTATTTTACTAACTATTGTTTAATAAACTACTCAGTAGACAATATATTTACTAAAAAAAATATTATGCTAAAACATTAATTTACAAACTGATTATTTTTTTAAACATGTTAGTTGGCAAAACAAAGTAAAGCATAAATAACATTCGCAACAAAATGCATTGCTTGGTAAATATTTTATTACCCAAAATCTACGTTAATACAACAATCTTTGTGTAGGGTCAACTGAAACAATAGCTGGTTAGGTTACGTTAGAACTGCGACCACAACCGAATTCTACTCACTTCGTTTAATTCAGGCAGTGTGTACTTTTTTTAAAAGACTTTAGTTTCTATGGAATTAGTATTAATACAAAATTATTACTTGCCTAGAAATAAATAATCTATCCAAGATGAAAATTGCAACCATGCAATTTAATATTTTCTAAATTTCGCGTAAGTATTGGTTAGAAATTAGTTATTTTTTAAAACTAATAATTTCTCTTCTAACTTTTTGTACCATCACCAATTTGGCAAACGAATTATTTAGTCATGCGCTTATTATTTAAATAATATTTTAACAGTTTAATTATTTCCTAAGTAAAACATTTGCGAAACTTGTTTTATGTCAAATGATTGTTTTTAAAGTAATAAGTTTGCGAAAGAAAGTTTGTCAAATTATTAGTTTTTCAAACCTTGTTTGTAAAATGATCTTTTGTCATACTTTTTTGTTAAACAATAGTAAACCCACTATTTTAGTCTAAGAACTTATCAATACGACTATTCTACAGAAACAGACATAGCATCATCACTACATACGTTCTATAACAATGCCAAACGTAGACAGAAAAGGTTCGTGGGCAGAAAATTCAAAAAGCTTAGTTTTCAAAGCCACAAAGTCTGATGAGACAACCTCAAAAATCACAGACTTGTTAACGTTTTAAGCAGAAAATGAAGCAACATGTGAAGCAACCGGTGCAAGACACTGTAGATATTTTTTTTGCAGAAATAAAGAAATTGGCTCAATACTTATTTCTTGATGTAAAAGAAAACGGCTAGAGGATGGTAAAAGTTATGAACTGTTAAAAATATGGAGTTATAAAAATGTTTAGATAACTTCTTTATTATAATATTTATGTACTGATCTTTAGTTTGAGTACAACTGTACATATAATAAATGTTTCAGTTTAGAAACTATGCCAAGTGTACAAAATTTTCGAGAGGTTTTTGGTTTCCAGTTTGTAATCATTGCTTACTACCTTATTAACTTAAACTGGTATTATTTATTTGTGGTATTAAAATAACATGAATGTTAGAGTCTTTCTGGTGGTTATTTTTCACACCTTGGCACTATAATAATACAATAGATCTAGTCCTTCTAAATACTACTGTAAATACTTTAAAATTCGGCAGTACTAAATAGTCGAAACAACAACCATCATTCTTCATCTTGTGAATCAACTTCACAGCATGTTGAGTTAAAATACGTTTGAACCGTTGCGATTATAATAATTTTACAATACACAAAAAATGTGTTAACAGCTATGTTTACATATAATTTAAATAAATTACTTCCGTCCGACTTTGTTGATAAGCATCATCAAATCGAAAACGAAGTGCTTAACATCAAAAATGAGAAAGATATTTATGATTTAGGTACCTATGTGTTTTGAAAGAGATTTATATGATTCCTTGATTGCCCCAATAATTTTAAGGTATAGGTTTGAACGATAAACTTTTCGTAAAACAGAACGTTTATAGAAATTTCACAATGATTCGTAAGGGAATTAGTGAGTGAACGGTTGCAGCTGAAATTGATGTTTCATAACTTTTAGGTTTCTGTGCTGCACGTATCACTGGGCAAGTAATAATAACCACGAGTAAACTTATAACTAAGTACGAAATTAGGCCGCTTGTATTGATAATCTTATTTATTGTTTGAAAATGTCAGCAATATTAAACCTTTTCAATCCACTAGGTCATATATAATGACTAATGGGTCATATCGCATTTTACAGAGCTGATTTATTTGCAGCATGAATTCCACATTTATTTCTTGTCTTCTAGATATAACATTGAATACTAACTAAGATGATTAATTAATTGGTCCGTCGCCGCTTCAGCATATGACTTACACCACACCGCTCATCTTTCGTTAAAAGCTGTCTGTTCATATTGTCGGACGCAAATAAACAGCCCTAGATCATCACAGGTATACTTCCAGAAACTTTATTATTTTTAGCTTAGTAGTTTGGTAAGAAACATGGTTAAGAACTTCTTTAGATTGTAGCTTGTCTATGATACTTTTGAGATTAGTAGTTATTATGACTACCAAACGAAATATATTTTCACTTACGTACTTCTTTAATCTTAAGTATAATAGTAACTGTTGCAGTTGCTGACGTTATCGAATGCTAAAATCAGTATGTGATTTGAAAGATGAGAACAGGCTCATAGAGTTTGACTGTTTGCGTAGGGCGATGAATGAATTAATTACAATTAATTTCAATTTGCAACAATCGCGCTAACCCAAGAAAATACTTTGTTAGGAGATTTTAGAACCTTGCCGCCTATACATAGTAATATTTTCTTTTAGGAGACGAAAGTTAACGTTGCAAAATGTTACGCTACAAGGTAATTACCAAAATACCCATTCGACTGCCTCCGTGGTACAGTGGATAGCGTATGCGTCTGCTGATCGGATCGGCTTCGATTACCGGGCCGGTCAAAATTGTTACTGGATTTTTTCGAAGTGCAATATTACACCTCTGCCTAACCCTTCGCGGAAACAGGCGTGAGCTTTTAAAAATATATATATCAATACCCATAAGTTTCCACCTATGTTTACAAATAGACAGAAATGTATATTGCTAAGTATTAAGCAGTATTTCCAAAATAAATTAACCAAAACCTACTGTTGTAACTGGTCTTCGTTTATATGCCATACCCAAAATTGTAGCTATCGCTGAATTTAACTACTGGATAATGATTTACATTTGACTTAAGCTGCATACAGAATATGTCAAACATATCTATAATAACCAAATCCATCGATATCGCTCGCTTAATAATGTTACCGGTAGATGGCAATAGGCTCGCTCCCTATTAAATTGGGACCTAAACATAACTGGCGAAATGTGGGTGTGTATACACCTCTGCCTACCCCTTCGGGGATAAAAGGCGTGAAGTTATGTTATATATATAAACAATATATGGAGCTGCCGCTTAATAAGGTTACCCGAACTTGAAACTTTCTCATAATTAACTTATCACAGCTTTTCTTAGATTAATATGGAGCCAGCTGTTCCCAAACTGTTATAAGTTTATTTTTTTAACAACAACTTACATCAATTATTATTAACGCGCAATTTATTATTAGCCCAAAAGCTCTAGAAAGTTCTATACAGAAAATTGCCATGAAGGACAAATAAATAATCTGGAAACTAATTTTGTAAAAATATCCATTATTCAGCACAAGTTTTGTCTTACGAGTGTTTTGAACTAATTAGAATTCTTTATATGAGAATAAAGCACCGTACCAAAGGTTACTAAATATAATTTCCTTGAGTGCTTCCTTTGAAAATTCCTAGGAGATTAATGAGCTTTAATGCTCTTTATATATAATTAATCGAAAAACAGCAACAATATTTGCTATGAGATGAATTAAATTGAAATTATTATATTGTATAATTTCTTTATTTTAACTAAGACGTTGTATCTTTCTTTTTCGTGAGTGTGTGCTCAGCTCTAGTGTCAGAGTTTTTAGACCACATAAAGGCCTCCGACATGGTCTAAAGATTCGAATTTTATGTACCCTCCAAAGCACGGTAGCGCTCTGGCGTAAAAGCCACACGCGGTCACGCGCACATCCATCCATTTGGTAAGCTGTGCAAGCGTTGCTTAACTTTACCAACCTATTACGAATAGCAGGCCAAGCCACGCTATGAGCACTACATTGAGATGTTGAAAGTTAACAAAATGTTTTCTCACAAATCTTGAAAGAAATAAACATTCTTATCCGTCTAGATTATGGTATTACTGCTTAACGTTAAAGTTGAAGAACACAGCTCGATTGTTAAATAATTGGATTAGTGTTAGAGAGAGCATGGGCTTAATCCTTCCTACTAATCTACTATAGCAAACCTACTACTCCATTCTCAAGTAGAAGGGATTAATAAAGTACTGGTTTCTTTATAAATGAACACAGTATTTACTTTTACAATCATCTCCTATTGTAATGAATATTTTAAACGTTTGTGCCTAGTATATTATTTAATCATAGAGCATGCCCTACGGCTTAGCCCACACTTTGTTTTTGAACTATCCGTATCTACCCGATCCCGCGGGAATGTCGGGCAATTTCTTCTAAGAAACACACCTTTACGGAACTCATGAAACAAACATGCCAATTTCAGCTTCTTGTGCCCAATAGTTTTGTCTGTGCGTTGTCTGTCAGTCAGAAAACCAGTTAAACTATTAGATATTAACACGTAATATTATATTTTTTTAAATATTAATACAATTCAATAATTATAACGGACGTCAAAAAAAATTCACCAGCATTCAACGAATTGAAAACGGCCATGCAAAATTAAATTTGATAAAAATCGTGTAATGTAATTTTGCCATTCTCTTTGAATATTTTCAGAGTCAGGTACGTGGTCTGAATAACTGTTGAGTTTGAAGGAATATTTTCAAATAATATTATACATTTTCTTGACTTTCAGCTCAGTTTATAAGCTCGAATGAATACTTTTAAGCTTTCGCGACATGTACACATAGTAATATTTATGTAACTACTAGAGGATGCCCGCGGTTACACCCGCGTTATTTGAGGCGTATTGCTCCGCTCCCGTCGCTCATAGCGTGATGTTATATAGCCTATAGCCTCCCTCGATAAATGGGCTATCTAACACTGAAATAATTTTTCAAATTAAACGAGTAGTTCTGAGATTAGCGCGTTCAACCACACAAACAAACAAACAAACTCTTCAGCTTTATACATTAGTATAAGATATAAGATTCACTATGAATTTTTAGGTCCCACGTAATAGGCGGCGAGCCTATTGCCGTCGTCACCTTGCACATCAGCAGACTCCGTGCTGCCACTGAGAATTCAGAAAAACCCAGTAACACTTTTGCCCGACCCGGGAATCAAACCCGGACCCTTCTATCAGCAGTCGCATACGCTATCCACTGAACCAAGTAGGCAGTCCAGTAATTATTAGAAAATATACGTAAAATACCATAGATTTCCCTAAACGTTTTGGCATAGGTTGCACCAGACGTGGTCACAAGCTGATGACTGATGTACTGCACCGCCTTCTCCGTCATATGCTGGTTTCGCCACCTTCCCTCACTTGGTCCTCACAACTTTTTTAAACACTAGACCTCATGAAGACGAAGTTTTTAATTCCTAGATATTCGGATATTAAAAACTTAATACAGAATTAACTAGCTCAAATAAAATAAATGTTTCTATCAGACCATTCAATCTGTTCAATAAGACGAGAAAAATCTTTCAGCAGCTCTGTGTATCAGTTAGAATACGGACTGTTCTTTAAATATCATTATGTAACGATTTCAATCAACTGTTACTAATTGTATCAAACAGTCGATTAACGACTGAGAATCGAGTTCGAGTTTAAAAATAAAACAACTCGTTCGTTTATACAAGATAGTAATGATAATATGGATTTCATAGCATATTAGTGTCAAATTATTCGAGGTACTACGTACTTTCCTTTGAAATGTATGCGTTTATAATAAAGAGGAATAATTTGCAAGTTTTCAAGCAATAAAGTCAATAACTGCTGGCCAAGAAAAATAATTTAAATATTAGAATAATAATAATAATATAATATTCTACCACAACCTGTTAAAATACTAATAATCTAGATTTCACGTAATTATATGTTTCTAGTACAATTAATATACCTAATTTTAAATTGTCTTTCTTTATAGTGGGATATATGTATTCCACGTAACTTTGTTTCATCATCATCATCATCATCAGCCTGCCGTAGTCCACTGCTGGATATAGGCCTCTCTAATGGCACGCCACTGAGCCCGATTTTCGGCTCTTCGTGTCCAGCCACTGCCAGCCACTTTGCGTATATCGTCACTCCACTACGTTTGCCAAGGCGCGGTCTCCACTCTAGAACACGACTACTCCATCGGTTATCGGTTCTGCGACAGATTTGACCGGCCCACTGCCACTTCAACGTGCTAATTCTCTGAGCTATGTCGATTACCTTGGTTCTCTGTCGGATCACTTCATTACGAATTCGATCCTTCAGAGAAACTACGAGCATAGGCCTCTCCACAGCTCTCTGAGCGACCTTAAATTGGTGGACTAGTCGTACCGTCAGTGTCCACGTCTCGGCACCGTAAGTCATAACGGGTAGGACGCACTCGTTAAAGACTTTTGTCTTAAGGCTGTGCGGTAGGAATGACGAAAAGACTCGACGGAGTTTCCTATATGCTGCCCAGCCGAGCTGTATTCTTCTGCAAGCCTTCCTCTCGAAGTTGTTTCTACCTAACTGCAAGGTTAGCCTAAGGCAGACGTTCTCCTGAACAACTTCGAGAGGGACCCCATTTAGGATAATCGGTCCCGGAGAGACATGTTCATTGAACATTATCTTAGTTTTATCCAAGTTCATCCGGAGACCGATGCGAACAGAAGAATCAGCCAGGCTGCTCAGCATATACTGCAAGTCTTGCACGGTTTCAGCTACGATAACGATATCGTCTGCAAATCTTAAGTGTGAGAGGTACTCGCCGTTTATGTTAAAATCGCGTCCTTTCCAGAGCAGCGTCTTGAACATATCCTCCATTGAATTTTTGAACTATTTGGGGGAGATAACATCCCCTTGTCTCACGCCTCGATGCAGGTGGATAGGTTCAGACTGCTGGTTCTGTACTTGGACGGTCATAGTCGCGGCGTCATACAGACCTTAGTACTTGGACTTTGTTTCAAGTAACCGATATTACTGGCAATTTTATTACACTTATTAAGCCGTAGAGGTTTAAAAGGCTAAGATAAATTTAAATTATGCAGCCAACCTGATGGAAAGATGTGCCTATAAGTGAAAGCTGTAAGTGCTGTGATACCATCGGCAAAGCCTAACTCCTGCCTCCCTAGCAGGGATACTACATAGTTTGCTAACCGCGTTTGCATGACCGTGCCGCTACTGGAATTCTAAAATACACGTTAGTGTTAAATAGGTCCCAAACCTCTTTAGAAGAAAGTCTTAACACACTTCTCCTCGGCTAGGGAAGAGAATGTGCATGGGCGAAACAGGTATCCACCGCGAGTCCCAAAAAATACACAATGTTGTCAGATAATTGTTATGAATATCATCATCTGCAAAAGCATATAACGGTGGTAATTATTGTCAACCAATATCTAATCAAAGTTCTTCACAAGCTCATCTGCTTATTGATTTTATGTCCCTTAATAACCTTAGCCAACATAACAATGTTACCAACAGCACGAATAAAATTCTTGATTTGGATCTGAGCAATATGGCTAGCGCAATTAATAGTTAACGCATTTCTGAACGCTTTGGTAAATATTGATCCGCATCATATACCTGTTGAAATAACTATTGAGGATATCCAAAGAACATCGTTAAAAAGTAAACCTTTTTTAAGGCATAAGTTTTACAAAACAGATTATGATCAAATCAAATCACATTTGGATGTTGTTAACTGGGATAACAAATTTCGGCAATCCCAAAACGTAGACGAAATGATATCGGTGTTTTACAAAATTTTAAATAATATAATAAATAAGTGTGTACCTAAAACGAAATACACCCAAGGAAAACATCCCCCTTGGTTCAGCAAACAACGCTCAACTTGGTTCAACGCTCGATGAAATTTCATTAAGAATTTTAAACAAAAGGTGTAAAAAGCTTGCAACGGCTTGCTACAACAATTACATAAGTGTAGTTGAGGACAGCATTAGAAAAGACCCAAAATATTTTTATACATATCTAAAAGGTAAACGTAGCAATGCAGTTCAGATACCTCAAACTATGTCTTTAAATGACACAAGTTCATCAAACGGCTCCGAAATATGTAATTTATTTGCAACTTACTTTTCTTCCACATTTAACGATTCGTCTAGTCTAACGACACCACCCCTATGGAAACCTGTCAATATACTTACACTATCGGAAACATCCATATTGAGCAAGATAAAATTTTTAAATATTTGAAAAGCATTGACATTCATGAGGGTGCTGGACCGGATGGAATATCGCCATACTTCCTCTCAAGATGTGCCTCATCCTTAGGTTATCCACTTTATCTTATTATAAATAAGTCTTTATTAACTGGTACCTTCCCAACTGTGTGGAAAACTGCTAAAGTGGTTCCTATTTATAAGACTGGTGGTACAGAAGTAATTTCTAATTACAGGCCTATTTCAATACTTTCGGCTTTTGCTAAATTATTTGAAGCTTTAATATAATATTATTTAAAAAATTATACACGACATATTTTTGTTAACGAACAGCATGGTTTCATAGAGGCTCGATCAACAAATACAAATCTCGTGGCGTATCATAATGAGCTTACGAATGCAGTTGACGCAGGTATTCAAGCAAGCTCGGTTTATATGGATTTTGCTAAGGCGTTCGATAGAGTTTGCCACGAAGTGCTAATAAAAAAGTTGGATTCTTAAGGCGTGTGCGGTACCCTCTTGAAGTGGTTTCAGTCATATTTACCCAACAGAAAGCAATATGTTGTAGTTAAGAGGTTTCATTCCAAAACATATACATCTACTTCCGGTGTTCCGCAAGGCTCCCATTTAGGAGCCTGGCTCTTTAATTTATTTATTAATGACATAGTCTCTTCCATCAAATTTAGTAGCGTTTATCTTGTAGGGGTATATGGAGATGTTTGAGGTATGTGTGAAGAGATAAAGGAAATATGCAAAACGAAGAAATATATACTTTACTGTGGTACCACATTGAAATGTACTTATAAATAAACTACCAAACTACGACCTAACTGTATGCGTGAAGGGAGACGACTGCCGCGCCGCGCTAATGCAATATTACGCCTCGCATATAATTTGTAGCGTCAGCAGCCGCTACAATATTCCCCCCTTTATTGAAAAAAAAAAACATAACAAAATAATACACAATTTAAAAAATCCGAAACAAAATGATTACAAAAACCAATTTACATAAAATAATATCGTATAAGTAATTACCAGGTGCTAGCGCTCGAATTGCGACATATCATAAACATGTATCACATTTTAATATACTTATAAATAAACTACCAAACTACGACCTAACTGTATGCGTGAAGGGAGACGACTGCCGCGCCGCGCTAATGCAATATTACGCCTCGCATATAATTTGTAGCGTCAGCAGCCGCTACAATATTCCCCCCTTTATTGAAAAAAAAAACATAACAAAATAATACACAATTTAAAAAATCCGAAACAAAATGATTACAAAAACCAATTTACATAAAGTAATATCGTATAAGTAAGTACCAGGTGCTAGCGCTCGAATTGCGACATATCATAAACATGTATCACATTTTAATTTACTTATAAATAAACTACCAAACTACGACCTAACTGTATGCGTGAAGGGAGACGACTGCCGCGCCGCGCTAATGCAATATTACGCCTCGCATATAATTTGTAGCGTCAGCAGCCACTACAATCTATTTGCGGATGATTTAAAAATATGTTAAACTATAAGAGATTTACTGGACTGTGATTTTCTACAAAAAGACCTTGATTCCATAAGTGAGCGGTGTGCTTTGAACAAAATGTCCTTAAATATTAATATTTTTTTTTTTATATAGTAATAGGCGGCAAACGAGCAGACGGATCACCTGATGGTAAGCAATTACCGCCGCCCATGGACACAAGCAACACCACAGGAGTCACAAGTACGTTGCCGCCCCTTGGGGTTGGGAATAGGGATAGGATGAGGAGTGGGATGAGGGCAGAAGGAAAGGGGACAAGGCCTCTGGCACTCTCACTCACCGAACGAAACGCAACAGTTTAGGTACTGTTACTTTACGTCGATTTTCTGTGAGAGGATAGTACTACCCCGGTCGAGCCGGCCCATTCATGCTGAAATCAGCAAGGCTCTACTACCTGTAAATGCTTTACCGTCACGTTCACCCGCAACCACAATGTAATTAAAACACAATATCAAATCAATGGTATAATACTTGAGGAAAAAACAGTGTTGAGGGATTTGGGAGTCCTTTTCGACACGAAATTAACTTTTTAGCGCACTTTGATCATATTATTAACAAATCCTATAAAATGATCGGCTTCATCATACGCAACGGTAAACTTTTTCACAAACCAGCCACTAAAATTGTATTATACAATAGTTATGTACGGAGTCACCTGGAATATTGCTCTGTTGTCTGGCATACAATGCCATATCGGGTAAAGTTGATTTATTTGCAGACAAGCTCTCCACATGTAAAACAACACTGCTAAGATTATTAAGATTAATATTTAAGTTTATTATTAAAATTGTCTAATTGTCTTTTTTTCATTTCTTTTCTCATTGTGTTGTCCAATTTAGTTTTTAGTTACTTAATATTTAATTGTCTGTTTTTCTTGTATACTTATACATAAATGTTACCTTTTGGTGCTTGTTGTGACACCTTAGAATGTTGTACATTTATTTTTTTTATCTTATTCATTCTGTCTTTTATCATTAATTACAATGTAACAACTACTGGTTGTCCTAAATAAATAATAAATAAACAAATAAATAATTTACTATTTAATCCGCATATAACTCCGAAAAGTCATTTCGGACCCTCTGCGTGGCAGGTGGCCGGTCTCTTCACTAAGCTATCGCTGATAATTATTCTTCGTCATAAAGTTTCTCGTAACACAAGAACATTTCCAATTCCTGAGTAAACCCAAGACAGCATGGCGATTAAATCTATAACCTACTTTTACCTATAGCACGTAAATCATTTTTCGCGTCAGTGCGATATCTGAAGCATCAATACGCTAACGGTGCCATAAACGCTAGAGTCATGTCGTCAATACCAATATTTACGGGCGATAGAATAGCGAAGCATATGTCAATGTCAAAGTAGGACGTGTGTTTTTCTCTAAAATTTTAATAATTATATTTTTCTTGTAAATAGCTACTTATTAGTCAAACCTAAAACCGCAGTGGACCGCCGCGTATGAATGTTACAAAAGTGAGCAAGTTCCATCTGTTTCTATAAACCCGTAGTTGTTAAAATATTTACAGCACAAGATGGCCTCTACATTCAATGTTTGTGCTGGGTGTCGCAAAACAATAGGAAGCAAACAATATTTGCAATGCTACCTATGCCGTCAGGGGTATGATCTTCTTTGTGCTAATATTGCTAGTAACCAGTACAACAAGATGACTATGGCCCTTAAAAAAGTGTGGACGTGTATTGAATGTAAAAGTAAACAACCAAAGATGGATAACACAAACACACCGGTTCGTTCAGGAAAACATGATATTATATCCGATCAGCCAATGAAGGACATAGAGGATGATGGTGCAATGCATATCGATGTTTCGGTGGATGACTATAGAAATATAAGCCAATCCGACATGAATGTTACAGTTCGAAAACAACATCCTAGCCAAAACGAGAGCCGAAAGAAACAATCTTGCAATGAGTCTAAATCACCTGACGGTTCATTTGCAAATACTTTGCGTGCTTGTGTTCGAGAAGAGCTCGAAGCTGTTCTAAGCGAGCGCCTACCTATTTTGATTAGCAATCTCGTAGCTGAACAAGTTAGTCTCATTGTAAACAATACTATGACAAGGCTAAGTGATAGAATATTGGATCTAGAAACAAGGTTGAAAATTATAGAAACGCAGCTTTACACAGAAACTGAACATCTAGAAGTGTCCCAAACTACAACTAGTAATCCGCCTGACAACGAAAAGCAGAGGCGCCGCATAACTGACAGGAAAACACAAGAATGCGCAGACAGCAACTCACATGGTACAATTCAAAGTAGTGGACCAATTGAGATAAACAAGAAGCAGTTGAACAATCAAGGCAGCGACATTGTCACAGGAACAGCTTTACCTGGTGTCACCCAACTGGAAGCCTCGGAGCGTTGGCGGCACATACACCTGTACTACGTGAAAGTTGGCACTACTGAAGATCAAGTTAAGACACATCTTCATACAATTTGCGGTAATGCTGAGTTCACAGTAGAAAGCCTTAAGGCACGGGGAAATTATGCTTCATTTAAGTTGGGCGTACCAGCTAAACTTTTTAACAATATCATGGACCCGAAAAACTGGCCTGAAGATATATGCATTAAGCTGTGGAAACAGAGATTTCGCAACAAAATATTTCGTGAATCAAAGTTGTCACAATAATGTAACTGCGGGTACCACCGGCCAAAGGGCGACGAAATACCATGTGCTAGACCTTTACTATCAGAACGTCAGAGGGTTGCGTACTAAGATTCGAACATTTTACCAAAACATATTAACATCGACAGATAACTTATTTGCAATCACAGAAACTAGTTTAAATGAATCGATACACGACGGAGAACTGGTCCCAAATGGGTACGTCGTCCTTCGATGTGATCGTGCTGATGGCCGCAAACATGGAGGAGTAATGTTAGTATGCAGGCCTTCGCGAAGTGTTGAGGTACGCCGAATACCAATGCCTGGCGCTGTCAACCTCGATAACCATCTGTTTGAAATAGTATGCGCAACAGTATTTCGTAATAATAACTTTTTATTTTTGTGTATTGTAGCATATATACCACCTACTACTATTGAGAGTGAGTATATGTTTATGTTTCACTTACTTGAACAGCTATGTGTTGAATACGATAACGTTATATTAGTTGCAGATTTAAACTTGTATTCTGCTAACAAAGATGTGCAATGTTATTATGAATACTTTACTACTTATTGCGGGTTTCGCCAGTGTAACAATATTTATAACTGTAACAATCGCAGCCTTGATGTAGTGTTGACCACATTTCCAAGAGAGAGCGTGGAGGTAACGCAGGCGAGTCAGTGTTTAACTACCATCGATCCACAGCACCCACCACTACGTGTAGGAGTGTTGGGCGCGCGGGCGTGCACTGAGCCACTAGCGCTGGTCGGCGCGCCAGATACACCCCTGCCTCACACCCCCTCCTACCCGCGATGGAATTTTTCTAAGGCAGATTTTTACTCGTTGTATACAGCGATTACTGATGCCGATTGGAGCGCACTATACGCAGCAAACAAAGCCAGCGAAGCCTATGGTATATTTTACGACATATTTTACAAATTGTTAGATGATAGCACTCCCAAGAAAAAGCATACAACCAGCCACTCTCAGTACCAATACCCAGAGTGGTATACGGCGGAAATTATAGGCGACATAAAGCAAAAGGTTTTCTGGCACAAGTCTTATAAAATCAGTAGATCGACACAACATTACGAAAGATTTTCTTATTATCGTTCTCAAGTCAAAAGTAAGATAACTATTGCCTATAAAAATTACCAAAGTCATATTGAGACGCAATTTGCAAAGGAGCCTAGATCTTTTTGGGCTTATGTAGGGAATAAACGGTCTAAAAGAAGTAAAACACAAATAGTTAAAAATGGGGTACCTCTTTTAGAAAATATGTGTGCCCAAGAATTCGCGGATTATTTCAGCTCGGTGTATGGACAGGAGGAGCCACGGCTAGATGCGGCGGCTGCGGCGCTCGCAGCACCCGAACGTGGTGCACGCGTGCATGTAGGCCAATTGTCTCTTAAGGACGTACATACAGCCCTTGCGCGTCTTAAGCCTAAGCGATCTGTGGGTCCAGATGGGGTTCCCCCGTACATTGTAAAAGATTGTAGAACATCTCTAGCAGATCCCCTTTGCCATTTGTTCAATCTTTGCCTAACGGAACGCGTCTACCCCGATGGGTGGAAAATAACTCGAGTAACCCCGGTTCCTAAAGGAGCCGCTAGCTCGGAGGTAAGTGGATACAGACCAGTAGCAGTACTATCCACATTCGCTAAGGTTTTTGAGTCGGCCTTGTCTACATGCATCACATCACAGGTAATTACACAGTTTAGTGATGCACAGCACGGGTTTCGGGCAGGTCGTAGCACAAACTCGAACCTCATGTGTTTTATGAACCAAGCTGTCTCAACACTTGATTCAGATATTGGTTCACAGCTTGATATTGCCTATTTTGACTTCAAAAAGGCTTTTGATAGCGTGAATAATGACGTACTTTTGACAAAATTAGCGATGGTGGGTTTCACTCCTGACCTGTTGTCCTTTTTTGCGAGTTACCTCAGAGATCGTAAGCAATACGTCGAATATGGTGGTTATGTCTCAAGTCCCTACCGCACTCTATCAGGTGTTAGCCAAGGGAGTAATTTAGGCCCATTAGAATTTATTCTAATGATTAATGATCTGCCGGATGTAGTGCGGCATGCGAACTGCTTACTCTTTGCGGATGACTTGAAACTTTTCCTACGTGTTGTGGACGAGAACGATTGCAAAAGGTTGCAGAGTGACATCGATGCAATATTAGAATGGAGTCGAATGAACAAGTTGTTCTTCAATGTCACAAAGTGCAACGTCATGACTTGTACACGCGCGGTTTACTCTTTACACCATGACTATGTAATGGAGGGAACGGTCATCCCTCGTGTTACATCTGTAAGAGATTTAGGAGTTTTGATAACATATAATTTAATGTTCAAGGAGCATATCGTTAACATCTGTTCAAAAGCGTATAGAAATTTAGGTTTTGTAATGAGAGAAACCAGGAACTTTAAAAACATAGCAGTGGTAAAAGTTTTGTACAATGCTTTAGTGAGGAGCCAATTAGAGACGAGTGCTATGATCTGGAACCCCCATGAGGCCAAATATTGTCTCATGGTGGAAAAACTGCAAAATAAATTTACTCGATACTTGTATCATAAGCAATATGGAGTCTACCCATTCTATCCACTTATGTATCCAACCCTATTTGTCATAGGTATGGTTGGATATTATAAGTTAGAAGTTAGACGTGACGTAGCATTGGCAAAATACGTTTATGATGTTTTCAGAGGCAAAATTAATAACCCAACAATATTGGCTGCTTTGAGGTTGGTCGTGCCAAACACTAGGTTAAGAATTAGTGCAAGACAGAGGCTATTCGAGGTCCCAACAGCTCGCACTAATTTAGCCAAATATGCGCCACTTGCCAGAGCTATAAAGCTGATTAATAAAATTAGCTGTAAAATTGATATTTTTAATTGTACACTGGCGGAATTTGTAAATGTAGCTATTAAGGTACTTACAAAATTGTATTAGACAATTTTTTATTCATTATCTTGTTGTTTAATGTTGCTTGTTGTTCTTTATATTTTATCTTGTTGTTCTAATTTTGCTTTGTACATATGCTTATAATTATGTTTGTAACAATATCAATCGCATTGGGTGAAACCTGTTATGATTGTGTTGTCTTGAATAAATAAATAAATAAATAAATAAATAAACATTACTGACTTGTATGTCCTCACTATGCGATAGAATCTCTACGTGATCGAATAATGTAAAGAGTGGATTTTGAAGCGAATTATTTATATTTTTCTGATAGGATATATACTAGTATTTCACACCCATTGATCGTTCTGGACTCGTGTCATAAATACAAATAGATTAAATGGACAAAGGTCCCTTTGATATTGAGCAATGAAATGTATGGTTGATGTAAAATGTATCTGAGTTTATATTTTAGGGATAAGATTATACATGAAAAGGATAATACGTGCGCGGTACGTATGATCAAGAATTATTGAAAACACCATAAGAAAGGTGGTTTCGTTACAGCTTAAAGTTGAAAAATAAAAAAGTTTAAATCTTTGACATATTGAAAGATTTTGGCCTTCAGTGAGCATGGCATTGACAAGAGAGAGAAGAGATTGAGATGACTGGAAAACCAGATCTTAGCGTTAAATAAGAATAGTTATATAGCGACTTATATCAGTGCACCATACATTTTATAACTGTGACAGCAATTATTAAATTTGCAACCATCTTTAAAATTAAACTATAAATCATTAGTAACTATGAATATAAAAGTAAGTTTGATTCGAGAAGTTAACTACTTCAAACTGCACGCCAAAAATCAAATATTGACAGAAATAGCTTCACAGTATAGCAACAAAAAAGTAGCATATAAAGTTCACCCATGCACCCATATGCATAAGCCGCCGTGAAGAGCCGTTCCCTGCAATATTTGTAATTATTTTCGCCCAAATTTCACACGTAGATAGGGTTTATGTAAATAAAGCCTTATATTGAGCTGCCTTATTTGCTTTGCCGTAGGTGAGAAGCGAATCTGAGCAAGTGGTCTGCATATTTTACTGACGGAAATGAAAGGGACAAGATTTGAGGGCAAAAACGACGGCTCGTTTCATCAAGAATGGATGCTTACGTGGAATTAGATGGTACATGCAAATTGTTGACATACAAGGCATAAGATAAATCTGAGTTTTGTGTAAGGCTAGCAATCAAGCTAACTGATGGTAAGCGGCTCAACGTAGCTCATAGACGGCGTTGCCAAAGACGGCTCCTGGACTAGGGATAAGTACTACAACGCGGAGTGATATATAAACATTCAATCAACGGATATAAATTACACTCAGGCTCGAAAAGAACATGAATTCATAGATCACACAATTTTTTTTTCTCGTGTGAGATCTGAACCAACAACACTCGGCACTATTCTATACGACAGGAAAAACTACGCCATGCAACATACAATCAAATCAAAAATCAGTCAATTAATAGTGTCCTTCATAGCGCTTCGACGCAAAAAGGAGAAGACGCCTTCTTCATATAATTATCTTTTCTATCGGCCCTGTATATTTACTGTCCCACTGCTGGGCACGGGCCTCTTCTCTCTATGAAAAGGGTAAGGCCATAGTCTACCACGCTGGCCAAGTGCGGATGGCTTCACATGTCTTTCGTGAACAATATGGAGAACTCTCATACATGCAGGTTTCCTCACTATGTTTTACATCACCGATAAGGCAGCGATAATTAATAATTTAATACGCCCTTAACTTCGAAAAGTCATTGGTGCGTGCCTTGGATTCGAACCCGGGACCCTCTGCGTAGCAGTCTGTCGGTCTCTCTACTTGGCTATCGCTTCTCATTCATTATTTATAGATAATGATAAGAAAATATAACAAACAATGGATACTTACGACAAAACATTAACTTGTGAAAAGCTATTAGTTACGTCAAAAATAGGCAAAGTAGGTAGCTTGTTACCGACGAAAAAAAAAAGTTATATTGAAACTTTTCTAATTTACTATCACTTAATATTGTTCGAAGAGTAATGAGTTATATTAAATTACTTACTGTTAATGATTCAACAGCTTAGGATCTGTCCAAACAATTGCCAAACTTTTAATCTATTTTATTCTATTTGCAGACTTCTTTTACTTCGAAATGCCTAATACCCTTTAATCTAGACACCGTTTACATAACCTAAAAATTGACTGGAAACATTGGCGTCAATATTTACCATCAAATGAGTACCTAGGTCATAACCAACAAATTGCTCTTGTGGTTTATGCTATCCCCAATTTCTAGGAAAGATTAGTTTGCTCGCATAAGCTCGTTTACCTATGTTCATATTATATTAACACTCGGGCAACGCTGACCTTGCTCAGTTCTAGCGAGTTTAAGCCTTTGATGGAAGGCATTTTTTTCTGTTTAAGTTCTTTGGTAAGCCTTATGTGGAACACTTTACGGTTTGCTTGTGGTAACCAGTTCCTGAACCGTGTAGACGTTTCCATTGCTATTTTATCGGGTCTGCTGAAAAGTAGTAATTACTCTCACAGCACTACGATCTAAGTTGCCGCTCTGTGGGATGGATAAAGGAATAGCAGGAGCAGTGGGATGAGGAATAAGGAAAAGGATGTGGGGCCACTTTCACTGGACGAAACGAAACAGTGTAGATACTGTTACTTTTCGACGGTATTCTGTGATAGGGAAGTACTTTCTCGGTCGAGGCGGCCTATTCATGCGGAAATCAGCAAAGCTCTAGTATTTATCGATAATCTGCCTCTATATTTTGAGAATTGTAATCTGTATAGAAACCTGAAACCCTCATAGTGTTATTTGATTTCACCTTCGCAATAGCAGAGTTACGCAACTTATCAGACGTCACGACTTGGAGGGATGGGCACTAGTGTAGCGTTGGTATCAAAGCGTTACCGGGCTTTGGAGATTACCTATAGATATTGACACTGGTTCTAGTCTCTGGACAAGAAACGTAAGGTCATTCAAACGTTAGACTTTCTGTCAGACTCATATGAAAAAAAAAAAATGTATTTTTTTTGGTGTAAATTATTTCTGTATATTACATTAGTATATTTTATTTTCATTTTTGAAATTATCTTTTATCTCACCACTCTAAATTCTGTTTGTGGCATAATAACATTGCTCTATATTGCTTTTTTCTATTTTAACATGACACAGGGATTTCGCCGAATAGAAAATTTTGCTGTTTCACTTTCTGGAATTTGTAATTTCATACACGCTTCCAATATAGTAATATGGGATTGCATTGTTTTTGGCTTTTCAATGAATTTTCCAATTCGGTGTAGCCACGCGTATAAATCAACTTTTGTTAATACGATACCACAAAACCTATGGCCAAATTAAATTATTTGTTTGTAACAATAGAACTATTTTTGACAAATTTGTACGTAAAATGCCTGGCTAGTACAGTTGCATACATTTTCCAATTTATCCAGTTTTCAAATGTATCATATACATTATTATAATTTGTGCAATGTTGCACTTTATGTAATTTTGAACTTCATGCTACTATTGTGCGTATTACTATGCGTAAAATTTTGCCGTTTATACAACTTAACTCTTTATGTATTGTTTTTAGTTCGTGCCATTTTGCACATTACGCAAATTTTACAAGTTACGCAATTACGCAACTAAAGTAAAATTGTAGCGTCAATCACATGTAAAATCTTACCAATTAAATTTGTCGAGCAAAGTAGCTCTTCTGTTTCAAATGAGTTTCAATCTCACATTAATAAAATTTAAGCACCCTCATATTCTTTAGCACAAATTCCTCAGTTCACTAATTGTTACTTACTCTCAAACCTTTGATTAGTGCCTCATAACGTTAATTTGTATTCGGAGCTTAGTTCAGAAGTAGATAACTTGGTTTGAGCTAGGTAACTTTGAAGTAACGCGGTGATACTCATTAGGAAGTGTGACGTACTGGTGTCAAATGGCACACCGTAGCTACTGTATATGATGATGAACTTACACGTGTGTGGTGTGTGAGTATTTGAATCAGATTTGAAGTCAGTTTGAGTAATGTGTTACAAGAACTTCGCATTGGACGGGGTGTTTCTTGAGTAGTAGTTCTAAGTTTGAACAAAGTCCTTTTAAAGTTATCTAACAATCATAGATCTTCATTATTATCAAGACTAATCTACTGAGGTTCCTATCTACCCATATATAGTGGATCTAGCTACATATCTAATAGGCATGTATCACTAAAATTAACGGAATTTTAATTCCAGTTATACCCTTATGTTAATAAAATGTATAATTATTAATCATTTTAAACTAGCTATCAATTAAAAATAACTGTACCACAATGCTTTGTCTAATAGAAGAGCTTATCATCATCGTCCTGGCTGAGAAAGATGTGCTGTGCTAAGCTGAGCGGTTTCCTAGAACAGCCATTGTTGACTGAATCAGGCGTTACTTGCCGGAACTCCATTGTATGCTAATGGAAGGAAAGAGGAACCTACCACGCACCCTCGGAATAACTATTGACTATTGCAATAGAAAAAGGTTAACAATACACGAACACCTCGAATGAACCAGGATAAGGGATATGTACGGAATAGTGCGGAAACGGGTTCCAGGAAAATACCTGACATGCTATTGCATATCCCGCTGTATCCGCCGATTATGCTTCGACACGTGTTTCGCATCTGCACGAGGGTTCCTCAGTATCGATTGCCCTGATTAATCATTGCCATTCAACATTCTCCAATAGAGTTACTTTATTATCCTGGCTTCGCTAGGTGGAAATACGCGGTTCATCAATATTATATAGCATAGGTGGTTCTATACAAATGTCAGCTCCTTCGCACATCTTCGTTAGATGTAACCTTAGGCATAGAAGACGTGATGCGAATGGAAGTTATTCAATCATTTTTTATGTTGTCTACTTTATTTGATATATGGTGTTAAAGTCATTTGGCATAGGCGCTTGCTGTGTCTAATATTGTAAAAATTGGGCAAGTGCGAGTCGGACTCGCGCACAAAGGGTTCCGTACATAAATCACGTTCGTTGTATGTATACTTAAATACTTTATAAGTTTCTACCTGTTTATTAAGATCGAGTAACAAATTGCTTAAAAAATACGTTTGTTGTATGGGAGCCCCCCTTTATTATTTACTTTTTTTTATTTTTAGTATTTGTTGTTATAGCGGCAACCGAAATACATAATTTGTGAAAATTTCAGCTTTCTAGCTATCATGGTTTATGAGATACAGCCTAGTGACAGACAGACGGACAGACGGACAGACAGACAGACAGACAGACAGACAGCGGAGGCTTAGTAATAGGGTTCCGTTTTTTACCTATTAGGTACGGAACCCTAAAAAAGCTTATTTTCTTGAAACACCTAAAATGCTTTTCATCTTAGTATATTGGCATAAAAATAATATGTAGAATGCTGTAAGTACTGTCAATTGTACTACGAATGTATTTTTTAAAGTTATTTTGTTAAATAATATAACTAAGGTACCCGTAGATTAGTATGGAACTGAATTCTCGGGACAAATAGAAGGTATTTCACATATGATTTAAATTGATTACCCGTTATATAATCGTTGCATTAATAGTTCGTCTATCGAGTAGGTACCATCACTTGATAATCATACCTACTAATTTAGATCTACATACAAGAAATTGTTTTATTCCATACCACAGCTTAAAATGTCTGGGAATTTCCTTGAGAATGACCAGAAAATGTAAGCTGTGGTACTATACTTTTAACATAAAAAACAATTCTGTTTCCGTACATTGATATAAATACTAGTTAGTCTACTCTACATTATTACTGCCACTCTAGCATACATACTCGAAGCTGAGACATCATACGTACATATTTACATATACTCTAAAGACACAATACAGATATTCGTTTCAGAACGTAATGTGATCCCTAACGGGTCAATGAGCACACTATCAACAGTGTAAACGCTCTATTAAGGCCAGAGCACACGACCAGTTAGACTGTCTTGTCGGTCCTGTTGTATACTCACGCCTAATACGCGGTAATAGATGTTTGTGAGCAAATATAGACTATATGGATGATTAATAGATTTACTGGTGTAATAAGTGAAGTTCGATTTTTTCGGCAAGTATTTCATTATTTTTTTATAGTAATAGGCGGCAAACGAGCAAACGGATCGCCTGATGGTAAGCAATTACCGCCGCCCATGGACACAAGCAACACCACAGGAGCCACAAGTGCTTTGCCGCCCCTTGAGGTTGGGAAAAGGGATAGGATGAGGAGTGGTATGAGGGAGAAAGAATAGGGAATAGGGATTTCATAATTATTGTCCACCGTATCTGTATTTGAAAAGAATCTTGCTATTTATATGAATTGACAATTCAATTCGAGACTGGTATTTGTCATTTAAAGACAAATAATTGTTTTTTTCTGAATATGGCCTGTAATATAATATAAGGCCTGGAAAATCAGATTCTAATCTAGGTAGATGCCTAATATACCTACTTACCTATCATATTATGCACCTATCCTATACATATATAATACGAAAAACGAATTGTCCAAATCATAACATCCTTTATTCAACGTAACCCTAAAAATCTTTTGAGAATTTTCTTGCTAAATACGAATAAATCTATGACATTGTTTCTTAGAACACGTCAACTGGTTCACGTCAAGCATCAACGTTGTCACTTTGACAGCAAGGCAGCGCTGAGAATTCGTTTTATTTCCGATGTTGTATGACACAGATTTTTGTCCCTGTCACAAATATTTTTGATACACATTTAGGGCCATTGGTGCGGAAAATCTGAATCAAATATTTTTAGTATACCTCAGAAAATTTGTCATTTAATTTGCTGCTGAATCATCATGAATGGTTATGGCATCTAATGCAATACAGTTAACAAGAAAAAGTCATAGCACACGAGAATGGCGTGCGTCAAAATTTCTTGTTAATTTTTTTTTCGAATACGTATAAATTATGAGGATAGCAGATTTTGAATGAATAAGTTTTCAATACCATCTAAATCTGATTGAGGCTGATTGATGTATATACCCTCTAAAGCACAGCTCTGATGTAAATGGTACTAAGCTGTCACCCATCGAAATTGCAACCTGTGGAAGCGTTGCTTTACTTGGCCCACCACCAACGGCAAGTCAAGTCACGACACTCTAAGCGCTTTATAAATAACAAAATTTGAAGAAATACCAACATTGAGCTTTGCAGCAGTATCCCCCTAGTTAGAAGGTTCTATGTATGTTACTAATTATTACTAATGATTGATGGGTTTTCTATGTAATATATTAGTCCTGAAGTACTAACAGTACGCCCTATATTTAAGTTTTAAAGTAATACTAAAGTTTCTCCAAGTTTTGCGGCGGAAGTTCTAGATGATGTGGCGAACTTAATATTGAGTAATAATATGTACAGTATAGTCCTACCTGATATATTCTTGTAGCTTAGTTGAGTCGCTAGTTGTTATCTGAAACAAGTATAATAAAGTCAATACAGGTTAAAATAAAAGTTAAAAAAAAGTTTTGCAACTTGTGAAACTGATCTAGATTTTGGTTCATAATGAATATCTTTTGTTGATTTTTTGTTAACTATGTCCTAAAAAGTTATACTACGGTTTCCTTGCTCGAATGTAATATACTAAGAGCCCATTTTTACCAGACCCTAATGATTAATTTATTATTGAGGAACTTCTCAAGCTGTTCACATTCTTTGATTATATTACCGATATGAAATCTGACGTTACTCCAAAAGAAATTTTGTGGACGACAGATAATAATCGAATCGCCCTATATCACCTTTATTTAAAACTTAAAGCCAAGAAGCTCTTAAAGAAACGATGATCAGAGTTCTCTATATCGTCACAACATAGTATAAACGCGCCTGAAGACTCTACCAAGACCACTCAACCCTATGGTGTCCATGATGACCAATTTAGCCGATTATCACTTATTATAAACATTTTAGCTTAGCTAAAGAGAAAAGGCTTATAAACAACTAGAAGATTGACACAAATTTTATTTAATTTAACCATTTCTGCGCGATGCTGTGGGAATTTCAGGAAAGTTCTTCTTAGTGCACCCCTACAGTCTCCAAGAAACATAATGATAATACCAAACTTCAGCTGCATGTACCCAATAGTTCTGTCTGTGCGATGCCTGTCAGTCAGACAGTAATGCAAGAATTTTTTGTATACAGAGATTTGTACGCAATATTGAAATTAAATTTTGCTGGCTTATAACTAGTCACTATAGTATGCTTCAAGATAATTTATACCGTGTAGCTACTTTTCAAGTGTGAGCAGTATTATGTTTACGACTGCCGGGACCGAACGATTTACGAGCTCTCTTAGCTCGAGATAGGGAGCTGTGTCTGACTTAGTGCTTCTGATGAGAATCTTCTTTGAACTATAAATTATTATACTATTAGTAGAAGCCACGCTCAGCAGAAGTTGCGTCCTAAACCGGTGGTAGGGGTTCATTTCAGGTGTAGCTCGCATTTTTTTAGTGCCAGCTTCAAAACCGCTGGATTTTTAGATACACTTTCAACCCCTAACCTTAATGGTAAGGGTTTGAAGTTAATCAAATTAAGTGCTACTTTAATCTCAGTTGAAAATAAAGATGCAATATTATTATACAATATTTTTTACTCCATTATTCGACTTATGTAACGCCAGCCGTGATTAAGGGATGACTGATGGTATTTCCCGTGCCGAAAACGTCCGTATTTCACTTTCGTTTTAATATGATGACGCCATCATTTCCACTTTATATTGCACATTAAAACTAAAAAACGTCAATGACTCGGAAAATGTACCCGGTACCTCATGCACTCATCTTAGGATGCCGGTTTCAATGACCCACTCTTGTCCCTCCTTTCACGTATAAACCCGAACTCGCACAAATATTATATCGTTACGTAAGTAATATTGTTCTAACTTATCAGATCTGTTAACATTTTCCATTTTGCTATCATCATCATCAGCCCTTTATACTGTCCCACTGCTAGGCACGGGCCTCTTCTCATTATGAGAAGGGTAAGGCCATAATCTACCACGCTGGCCAAGTGCGGGTTGGCAGACTTCACATGTTGTCTTTCGAGAACATTATGTAGAACTCTCAGACATGCAGGTTTCCTCACGATGTTTTCCTTTACCGATCAGCAAGCGATAATTAACAATTTAATACGCACTTAACTCCGAAAAGTCGTTGGTGCGTGCCGTGGATTTGAACAACGAAACAGTCCGTCGGGCACTTGCACTCAGCTGTCGCTGCTCTTTTGCTATGTTTAGTAAAAAATGTTAATTGAAGGTTTTATTCCTAAATCAATAAACTGTATTTTTATTAAAGGTTTATTTATTTATTGCCAAATCTGACACACTTACCATCAAAAGCCTAAGTCATGTCATCATGTTTTACTAAATACCAGTCACCTACATAAAGTCATAAACAATGTAAGGAACCTATATTTTTTGTATAGCATGCTGCACTACGTTTGCAGATAACTTTGAAATCAAAAGTCAAGTAATAACACAAATCTGAAGCTACATCTTAGCTAGCTACAAAAGCAAAACCATGAAGAAATAAAAAAATAAATACCTAGTAAGTGCAACTGAATTTCCTTTCATTCCAATAAATATCAAATTAAAATATCTACCTTATTGAAAGGCACAAATAAATAAAACGAATAACATGTTCCGTTATAAACTATTCTCATCTTATCTCGCGTAAATTGAATCAAGATGTACTGGCGTTTTAATTTAAATTGATAAACTGTAGCATCGTTGTAGTTTGAAGTGCCGGTAGTCGGGCTATCTCGACCACCTACGTGTTGTAGGTAATATTGTATCAACCCACTTCTAGTAGGCATATGCTATAGCATAGTAATGCTACAGCATATACCTACTAGAAGTGAAAAAAGTATTGATACGTCGTAGCATATCAATACTTTTTAATATAATAAAGCTGAAAAGTTTCTTTGATTGAACGAGCTAATCTCAGGAACACTGGCCAGAATTATTTTTATGTTTGATAGTTAATTTATCGGGGAAGGCTATAGGCTATAATATCTAAATAATACGAGTGTAACCGCAAGCTAGTTAGTGACTACATAAAACATTAACTTCGTTGTAGGTATACCTAATTGGTGGTACTCTTCTTGGGGATCGTTGGGATGCATCAAGAAGAGATCAATCGCAATTCCCACGGTCTTGGTACAAAGGGTAATGTGCTGGAGTAGCTGTAGGTATCCTCAAGTCTTCTATAAACTAGTAAAACTTCCATACTACTCCAGGTAATTATTGTTCCTACCTATATCTTTTAGCTTGATTATTTTACATATTTTAAGAAATGTTCATTTGAGACTTAGAACACAAATTCTAACCAAGAAACTGTAACAAATATTTTCTGGCAATACTTCCAATCGACGTTCAAGCACAAATTTACTTAAGAAACGGGCATTCGAGCTCCTAGATACTAATACTGTCCATTATCAGTTGACCAAGGGTTAAGTGGGTGCAAGGGTGACAGGGTGACAGCGATACTGAGGTCGGCGAGATAAAAAGGCATTGTGGTTTAGTGATTCTGGAGTGATACCGTTATGACGCATTAGGAATAATTGACAGTAATGTCGGTATTCTTACATATTATCTTGTATGTTATATATATTTTCGGTATTATTTTACATGGTGCATATTTCAAAAAGTTAAATTGACAGTTACAGGTTTATATTATTATCTATCCCATACACTATTAATAATAGTACCTATTTCGTTTAACCTTGTAAATAATAACGAACCTAGTTACACTTACATCCAATATCTGAAGGACCTGATTTATTACCTCCTATATTTTTAATAAAATGTGCGGATAGCTTGGTCACACCAATTTGTATGTTGTTCGTGAGATCACTCAGCGAAGGATATGTCCCTAAAATATGGAAATCGGCTTATATCACACTAGTTTTGAAAAAAGGTGACAAGGCAAACGTCGAAAACTATCGTCCCATATCAAAGCTGTGCCTATTAGCCAAAGTCCTAGAGCGTTTAGTCCATACTGAAGTTTACTCAACAATTAGATGCTATTTTAGCGATGAGCAGCATGGGTTCATTAGAAAACGGTCAACTACTTCTAATTTAATATTGTTTAATGAAATTATAACTGACGGTATGGACCGTGGGTACCAAGTAGACGTAATATACACAGACTACGCGAAATGTTTCGATCGTATAGGTCATCGTGTACTCTTGCAGAAGCTATTGGCTGCAGGAGTGCACGGTGATCTGTATCGATGGTTCTCGTCGTATATAGACAATCGGACGCAGGCATTAGTACTTAGATGGTACTCTTCGGCTTGGTTTTCAGTACCATCAGGGATACCCCAAGGCTCAATCTTGGGACCGTTACTTTTCACCTTATTTATCAATGACGTAACTAGTTGTTTCATCAACTCAAAGGTACTTCTTTATGCAGACGATATGAAAATACTAAAGCCAGTAAGTAGTCTATCTGATACTGAATACCTTCAATCAGACCTTGGCAGATTTATCCGTTACTGTAATATTAATAACCTGCAATTGAACGTCAAAAAATGTTTCCAAATTACGTATTCTCGACAAAAATCCACCATAAATTCTGTTTACAACCTGAATGGTCAAATAATAAACAAAGTAAATAACATCAGAGATCTAGGTGTGGCTCATGATAACAAACTGCTGTTTGATGCACATATTGATACCATTATAAAGAAGGCTTCTAAAGCTCTGGGCTTTATTATACGAACCTGTTCAGAGTTTAAGTCTTTGAAACCTATCAAAGTTCTCTTTTGTTCCTTTGTGCGTAGCCATCTGGAGTATGCCTCACAGGTCTGGAATCCCCAATACGAAGTTTATAAAAATCGCATTGTAGTTATTCAGAGAAAATTCTTACGATATTTGGACTACAAAGCACAGCAATGCTCATATGACTATACCACCGTTGCAAACGATACCATTTCCTACCATTAGAAATTAGGCGTGAAACTAATGATATGTTTCTTAGTTAATCTGGCAAATGGTAGTGTTGATTGTCCCGAAGTACTCAGCAAACTGTATATACGTGCAAAACAATGTAATCTAAGAAAGCGTCCGCTGTTGGACGTACCTTTTGCTACAACAAATTATCGTCAGAATGCGTTTTGTATACGTAGCGCTAAAACGATTAACAAAATGATCTCGAAATTTGATATCGATGTGTTCTGCACGAAAGCTCAAAAAATAAGGCAAACAATTACACAGGATTATTTTAACAGCACAAGCTAATAATATACTAAACTAAGACTAATGTATTATAACTGCATAGTTTCCCTTTCTGTTTCTCTGTTTTTATAATTTGTTAATCATTTTATTTAGGTTCTCTCGGTGTTATTGAATTTCATATGTCAAATGTCTTTCTTTCGGCAATTTTTAAGTTTTATATCCTTAGTTATTTATGCATAATTTACCTAAGAATAACCCTAACTGTGAGGGCTTGTTATTAGCGTCTAGTTACTCATATAAGTATTTATAAGTCTTTAAGTGTCTGTAAGCCTTCCTAAGATTAAATAAATAAAAAAAATACCGTAGAACTGAAAAAATGCAGCCTCGTACTGCATTTTTTCAGTTCTACGGTATTGGCTGCATAATCTCACTCTCAGAATTATTGAGGAGGTCATTTTGAACTGAATTTTGTATTCAGGTCTTTAAAAAAGTAAAATATTACAATTTTACTTGACGAACATACGCTGTTTTTTAGTTAAGTTCTCCGATTTAAATATGTATTCTGACTCAAAACAGTTAAACGTTTGCTGTATTAAGAACCGTCCGAATGGATGTGCTATTCGCACTCTCGTTTATATTCACGAAAATACAACCGAGGCCGCTATTGACAGCCGCAAGCGGTGTATGATTTCAGAGCACTGTTGCACCGAACGTAGTTAATCCACATTCTGGCTGCGCAGTTACATGAGATGTGCGAAGCTGAGCAAACCGCGGGAAAACACCTGTCAATAGTAGCGTTTGTGCTGAGCGAGGCTAAGAAATTATACTACAACTAGTTCTTTTCCCCTTCATAGTGATAGCTTCGAAAACAGCAGAGATTTTCCGATAAACTTTCAAACCTTATTTTACCCACTTAGCAGTCGAATAGTTAAAAATCCTGCCTTAGTACCTACGTCATAAAAGGGCCCCACTCTAAAAATCACTTTTGTAGCTGCAATAGTTCGGGCTCTAGTGGAAGTCCCACCATTGGCTATTGACTTCTCTTTGTAGGAACGATTAGGCCACAGTCTGCCACTCTGGTCAATTGCGGCTTGATAGACTTCCATGTTTTTTAGGAACACTATGAAAAACCCTAAGACTTGATAAGTTTCCTCACGATGTTTTCTCAACGTTTAGCAAGCGATAATAAACAATTTCATACGCACATTATTTCGAAAAGGCTGCTGTACATGCGGTGGATGTAAACCTGAGACTTTCTACGGCTGTAAGTCTTTTTACAAGTACCGCTTAGTGTAGCATATCTTTGTTGTATTCACAGCATCAGAATGTGAAATGAGGCGGTGAATGGATTTGATTCACGTGAAGGATTAAATTCGTTTTAAGACAGCTACACATGTCGGGCTTTCGTAAACATTGGTAAGCGGATTACAAGCTTCAAATGAGAAAAGGCTAGAACCTGGAAAGTGAAACATTGTCAGAAAGTTGAGTAGGTAGTAGATTAGGAAAAGTCAGTTACTTAATTTTTATAGAATGGAATAGAAATAAACCTCTCTTCAACGTCCAAATTTTAGCCACAATTAAATTCTCAGATAGCGCTATAGAAATGTGATTAAGTTACGAACTAACTCTGCCTGCCTTTAACTGCACGGCTGCATCACCACTTGGAACTGGGTCAAATGCTGTGGGTTCGATCCCTACACGGGACAACACTTTGTGTAATCCATAAATTGCTTACTTGGTGTCCGTTGGTTGTATGTTTGTTAAGTTACACAGGATTTATCTCTAGTTCGAGAGTTATCTTTAAAAAAATCTAACTCTAAACTAAACCCCACGACGTAAATTTTTTCTAATAAGCCTCGCATTTAATTTAGGCACTAACGATCGAACGAACTTTGGTTACCCAAACGAATAGAACCAAAATATCCCTATTTAATCTGAATTCAAAGAGTCACGCCATTAGCTGGAGGTGGCTATTAAAAATAACCTTGAAATTATAAATATAAGACTGACAAAATAATTAATGGAAATCTAAAAATATCAATTTTAACAAACTGTTTTGAAACTCAAGCCCTCTCTCGAACAGTCTGTCATAATTTGTTATTCAGCGTCACTGGCTTTCATTTACGAACGAAAGAATAATTCAAAGACACAGGCTGGGGTATTAAAACAGTGTCCCTTTGGGAGGTCTTAATATCATACAATAATTTTTCACCGGCTAAAAATAAGGTACAAAAAGATTAAGTCGAAAGTCTGTGGAAGCACAGTTTTATTATTAAACTTTTGTTCGGTAAACTTAAAGTACATAATACGCTTAATACCACAAGTACTCTGAAAGTTTTATTTTATTAAAAAGTAGAAAGTTATACAAAAGTTTGTGAATGTTTACTGCTGTCATTTGTACAAATATGTGCTATAAGATGATGTGCCTATAAAGGGAACGAGTTTTTTATGAAGAAGATTGGGATTCTGTTCACTAAAATGTAAAGCATTTTACTATATAATTCACTAGCCGTTTCCTGCGGTTCCATCCGCGTCCTGAGGGAACTACTTCGCGTACCCGAAAAACCCAAATATCTTACGGTCTCCTATTTTTTCTGAAATAAAATATAATGTAGCTTTCTAATGGTGAAAGAATTTTTAAAATCGGTCCAGTATTATTTGAGTTTATCCATTACAAACAAACAAACAAACAAAAATACAAATTTTTCCTCTTTTTAATAATTGTTGTGATATAGCAAAAGCTTAGGACTCCAACAGACTGTCTCGTAGACGATCTAGAATACGGACCTACGAGTGCGTTTTATAGTTAGCGCTTGCTTATCGTTAAAAGAAAACATCGTGAGTATTGTCTTGACAAGGAAGTGTGAATTATGTCATCCAGTCCCACTGTGAATATAATTATATGTTGGAGAAGAAATGAAGAATCATGGATACAGAAAACAGAGTCGTAGGAGCTAGTTTTTTTTATATGTATGTGAATCATTTCTGTATAAGTAAACATTACTACGTATGGATTGTTTACTACAAAATTATGCTATTGGAAAACAAACGGTTTTACAAAAGTGCATTCTAGAAGTTTCGTTGTAGCCGCGTGTTTGCTAACGTCAAATGTATGAAAAAGTTGAGGATAATAGACGGTGAGATCCGAAATTCATTATGTTCTCATATATCAGTAACTAACTGTTATTTATAATTAGCATTGTCTTTGTATGGAGCAAAAAGGTGACATTGTATGACTAAGAGGAAAATTTTATATTTTCCTAAGTGCTAAAATTATTCCATTCGTTTCTACAAAATAACGACCGGTTGCCGCAGCGGGAGTGTAAGCGACTGCTACGCCGAAGGTCGTGGGTTAGATTCCCGCTCAAGTCAAACAGTTGTGTGCATGAACATAGATGTTTGTCTTGGTCTGGGTGTTTCTATGTATAATATGTATGTATTTACAAAAAAAGTAGTATGTTTATCCATTATCTAGTAAGTGCCCATAACACAAGCTCTGATTAGCTTGGGACTAGATGGTGATGTGTGTATGTGGTAGAATATTATTATTATACGTATCATTATTATTGAAATGCGACACATACAGAAATTATTTTTAAGATATCTTATACGAGCACCAATAGTTTTGTTTTAAGCAATATTGAGTAGACAAATCCTGATCTATCGACGTTTAATAAACTTCATTGGAATTGGATTTTATATTTTCATGTTTGTGATATCGACAGACACTGTTACGTGTTTAACAAATTCTGGAGCGTCCAAAAGTTTGGGTTTATAATCTTTTGTTTTTCCTTTTTTTTTAAAAACCCTTTTAGACATTTTTGTTTACTTGTTCCGGCTCTGTACAAAAAGTAACGTATGATTAATTTATGATAATTTATACGGGAAATACGCTCACTTTGTTTCAATGCATGGTTAAATACAAATTAAATCATCATTTGTATGTGTGATTTTGTTATTTAATCTTGGTCAATATTGCAACTCTTTTAAGGTATTTCTGAAAAAGTTGCGTAATTTAACATTAATTTAAATAACTTATTTGAAATAAGTAATATTGCCTTAACACGTCGAGATGAATTTAGAATTACTGATTTGAACTGATTACCTTTCACATATTTTTTATAGTTTAAAATTGCTACTTTAAAAAAAAATGCGCAAACCAAATTACATATGGGATAAATGTTAATATTAAATTTTGTCTTGTATTTAGGGTTATTTGTATTAATTATATTTATTGAATTCGAAAAGAGCCTACTTTGAAAACTGAAAATAAACACTAAAAACTAATAAATATCAATCAAACCGTTTCGGAGGAGTTCGATAACAAGCATTGTGATACGAGACTTTAATATAGTAGATTTCTACCTGTCATTCTTTCTCTTTACACACATCCTGTTTACAACAAGATGGAAAACCTTTACTCGATGTAAAATCAAGTTATAACACAGCAATCAATCAACGGCTGATCAATCGATAGCTGATCAATCAACGTTCGAGCTCGAACGATAACGATCGGTGCGCCGTCAAAGTTCCCAGCGAATTATCGGTAAACACCTACGATTTTGTTCAGGTAATATATTGTGATGGGATTCGTACAAAATACATTGGGTTACGTGGATTGACTTTTTTGAGACGCTATGAACCATTGGCTCTTGAGTGATTGCTAACTTCTGCTATAAATAAGTTAGAATATTGATGGTTGTGTTTTGTATGTTTATTGCTTGTGCAATGGTGTAGCAAATTATGCTGATTGCTCAGAAAAGTCACAGTTGCTTGATGGAAAACTGTTCTTATTTAGCAAGCAGTGGCATTTATAATCTGTGAAAAACGTTATTTACAGTTTCTAAAATCAGGTTATTAGTCGAAAACTAGGTCGCTTAAATGATTCAACCTTTCCATATAATCACCCTTAATTTTAATGTAAATAACAGCAAATGGAAAAGCAACATATTCATGAATTTATTTACATTATTCCAACGAACTAGATGTGAGAACATTTTGAAATAAAAAACTAGAAGCAGTTAGAATTTTGAATAATTAAGTGTGCTTTAAAATCTTAAAATTGTAAATGGAAAAGAATATAATTATGATACATAATATACCTACGGTATTGACATCAAGAACAAAATGTTCATTTCGTAGTCTTGAACTTAAAACAACCATTCAAAGTTTTCTCCCTAATTTCAATCCAACTGTCACTATAATATGCGGACGAATTATCTACAATCGCTAACACGTAATCCGATTTGGTGAAATTGTACAGAAGCCGCTATCATATCTAATTGTTCCATAGATAGTCAATTTGTGGATATAAAGCTGAACATCCCGTACATCTTTATTATCATATTTTCACGTCATCAGAAAAATCAATAAAAGCGTCAGATTGTTTTAATAAAAGTTCAATTTACATGACCGTCTGTACAGCTATGACGTAATATCATATTTTGTTAAAGACTAGCGCAACTGCTAGCTATCATGAAGGCTGCGCAATGTTGCAATTTTAGGTTCCTAGGAGAGGAGAAATTAAAAATAGGGTCCGCTCACATGAACTGAATCCTGTTTAGGTCTTGCATGCCATACCACACTATGGTACTTCGCGTGACCCAGCCGCTATGATAGGACACTAAGGTGGTTTTTAGTTTATTGGTAGTCGCTTGGAAGTCACACATATTCTACCACTAAAGTCTTAACTCAACAATGAGTGGCGGAAAAAGTCCAGCAACTTTTAAACCACGATAAAAAGATTAACAGTCAACTGCACCCGGCTACGCGTATAACTCAGCTTAAACCCTGTAGACAATGGACATAAAATATAGACTTTTTTTACACTAGTGAAATAGCTTCTTAATGTTAAAAAGATTTTATTAAGTTACAAACTTGTTACAATGCCATTTGTTTATATTGCAAGCGGGGAAACGGTGTCTAAAAGGATATAAAAAAGTGTTATGTTAAGCAATTTTCTGCGTTATTTAACTACAAAGTTTGAATGTAGCACGAACATTTTACTTTGTTTATCATCCTCGCATGTTTATTTCAACAGGATACACAATATTTATAATATAAACACAGTGATATATATATATAGCTTTAAACCACATCATCATCATCAAACCTGTATGTAAACCGTCTCACTGCTGGGCACGAGCCTCTCTCACTATGAGAAGGGCAAGGTTATAATTCAAAAACAGGTTATCAGACACTTTACAGTTACTAAAAGCTACTAACGCTTATAAATGTCAATACAGAAAGCTATTTAATTTACACAAAAGCTTATATAATAAAGTATCATTGCAACAGTAAAACTATTCTGTTTATAATCATCATTCATCTTCAATCAATTTCAATTCAATCAACTAACTCATAACAGCAAATACGCCGCTAATTTCAGATTGACCACATAGTTCAATTGAACTGATTGATTTTCGACTGCTGTAATTGTATTGTGACAACCAATCACCCTAAAAGATAGGAAATTGTGGACTTTACACCACAAACTTAATTTATATATTGGCAATATACAGCTGGCACTATTGAATTAAGACATAGTATTGCTATCACCAAAAAGGATAAAAAATATTTACTGTTTGAAATAGAAATAGTTTTTATGATAAGTCAAATCGATTATATCGATTTGGTAACGTTTTGTTAAGTCTATTGTAAATTTTGACTATGGTCACACTGAACTGCCATTCATTGACTTCCGTTTCTGAAAATTTGCTTGGACGACACGTTTTGGTCTTGCGCTCGCGCCGTTTTGTCTGTCGTGTAGTTTTGTAATTTAGCCGCTCAAATGGCAAAATTTCTGAGCCAATATGGCGTAAAGTGGCGGGCAAATATTGTGCCATTCGTGATCAGACATATTATGTCTGCTTGCCGTGATCAGACATATTATGTCTGCTTGCCATTTTAACGACTTGGGCTGTTCAGACATAATATGTCTGCCTGCCACTTCAAAGGTTAGAACCCCTTTGAATTGCCGCTAACTGATCAACCGGCATCGGTACATTGCTTGTGATATAAGTCAAACTTGTGAACTATTGAACTTGCAACATTGAACATTGTAACTTGTGTGAATTCGTGTTTGGTGCCTGAGGAGTAGGACTTCGCCGAACTGGACCCTGCGGTAGCTAAGTATAAGATACTTCATTCATCTTTTTGGCCAATATATTTGTATGATGTGTCTAATTTAGCTCAAGCCTGACATCGGTGAAGATATCAGGTAAGTTGAAATATAATCACTGTGCAGTCGCAGTATAGGTGTTGAGGTCTTTGCCTTACCGTGATCAGGTGGATGTATTACAAATTTCCACTGCGCACCCTGAACAATTTCCTACCTGCCTACGGTAACTCTAGACAAACCTTTGGTAGCATGAGCTGTAGTTGAAACTTAGCCGTTGATTGTATCTAAACTCAGACTGGTATTGTATAAGCTTGTATTTGAGCTATATATTCATTGTTAACAGTGTTGTGGTGTTCTCAGGTTAGTTTTGTTTAAAATACATCATATTTATTTGTATTGGTTGACCTGCATAACTTGAAACACATGTCATACATAACCTCAAATGAGTAATTGTTTGACTTGAATAGTTGAAATCTAACTTGAATCAGTTGTTGTTAGTATTATAAGTCAGTTTGTTTGGATACATAACAGCTGTATGTATCAATTAATTTAGTAAATTTAGTTATATATTGGGTTTGAAATATTATAATTTTCAAACTTGACCTTGCATCTTGGGCGATCACATTGTAAAACTTTGGTTGTTATAATATATTGTTAGGTAACACATACTACTACTAGTGTATATCTCAAATAACACAGCC
Organism: Euclidia mi; assembly: GCA_944739405.2. NCBI lineage: Eukaryota > Metazoa > Arthropoda > Insecta > Lepidoptera > Erebidae > Euclidia > Euclidia mi. The sequence goes on from OX123203.2 coordinate 31,881,328, forward strand.
AGTCGGTCTGTTGCAAGTAATTAGTTAATTAACTTGAATATTCAACTTTTAATTTGCTGTAAGTTATAAACCTTTGATAACTTTGTCCCTATGTCAATATATTGAAACAAGCAGATTTTGAGCTTCTTATATAATTTTGTTGGGCAGTAAATACCTGTAACTTGCTTGTACTAGCAGTAAACAGGCTAATACTTTGTTGGTTTCAAAGAATGAACAAATATTAAGTTTTGATTGATAATATTATTTAACGCTTGTGCGAGCTCTTTTGAAACTTGATTATGTCAGCTATCAAGGACTTGCGTGCGGCTGTTGGTGCTATTGCATCAGATTTGCGCTGGTTTGCCTCAGCCAGTGCCTTGGTGAACTGCCTGATCGTCAGCAGGCCTTACTACAAAGGTATGAGCGGATCGATGATCGCCTGGCAAGTGTGGAACAGCAATTTCGCACTTTCAGCGCTTGCTGTCTCGAAGTGTCAGTTAATGATTTCCCCGCTGACCAGCGAAATAAAGTCAGCGAGGATTATGCCCAGGTCTTAGACCTGTATGATGCTGTCTCCAATAGTGCGAGACAGTTAGTTACTGAGAGGGACGGGCAACCCGGCTGGAAGCAGGAGCTTCCTAGGACAGCACCGGGATTGGTGAGTAGGCTTCCTACCTTAGACCGCATTTCGATGGCTGCCTAGGAAGCTACCTGGGCTTCGTTAATTTGTTTTACAGCCTGGTCAATGACAGGGCTGACCTTCGGCCGGCACAAAAATTGGCATATTTAGTGTCGGTTCTGAATGGAGAGGCCAAAGACTTCACTGTCAGCTTACCATCAGGCAGCGTGAAGTCATTTTGATAGGTACTTTTTAATAAAAAAAAATAAAAAGAATCCAGCATCTGCCCGTGTCTGACGAGGCGTACCAGACGGCTCGGGACTTGATTACCCGTAGGTACCACAATAAGCGTGGCCTCGCAGACACGCACGTCGAGCAGATTTTGGGTTTGCCGACGCTCACCCGGGTCTTTGGGTTGCGCAGCCAACTTTTGAACCCGCTTTTGGTGGCAATCAACGCACTTAAGTGCCTTGACCTGCCCGTGGACCAATGGTCCTATCTATTGGTGCACATTGTACTTAAAAAGCTGCCTGCCGACCTGAGGTCGCGTTTTGAGCAGCGCTTTGGTGCGGAAAGCGCGACCCATCTGCCCCCCTTTGCTGACCTGGAGAAGTTCCTCGAGGATGAGCGCCGGGTCTTGGACAACTCCGGTGGTGACACGCCGGCTAAGACGCAGCCGCCCAAGGTCAAGGAGCAGGCTCGCGTTCACACCCGAGCCAATGTTGACCGGCGCCCTCCTTGCTTTGCAGTCACGCAGAGCCCAGTGGAGTGCTCTTACTGCAAGGTCACGGGGCACAGAAAGGCCAGTTGTAAGGCATTCTTGGACCTACATGTCGCCTCTCGTAGGCGCATCGCGAATGCCCGCCGCCTTTGCTTCTCTTGCTTGGGGTCCCACTACCAGCGAGACTGCCCAAACTCTCGCCCCTGTCCTCACTGTGGAGCACAGCATTTGGACATTCTCTGCATGAATGCCAGAGAGGTAGGCCGCTTGTCCAACCAGCCGACGCCGCGCACGGGCGGGTGTAATATATTTTGTAATATATTTGTATGATGTGTCTAATTTAGCTCAAGCCTGACATCAGTGAAGATATCAGGTAAGTTGAAATATAATCACTGTGCAGTCGCAGTATAGGTGTTTAGGTCTTTGCCTTACCGTGATCAGGTGGATGTATTACAAGTTTCCACTGCGCACCCTGAACAATTTCCTACCTGCCTACGGTAACTCTAGACATTTACTGTTGTATAAATTTTCAATCTGCAGTTCCATTTGTTTAAGCCTTGCCGGGCTTGACTTAAAGAAGATAAAATGTCCAGTTGTTTGCACTTTGTCTAGCAGAATCATGTTAAAAAGTATTGCCTGTTTTATGGTAAACAGAGACAGACGCTAAAAAGTACTATTATAAATGTAGCCAACCTTGACGAAAAAGAAAATATCCATAAAAATGGCAAAGGAGAAGAAACAAAACACAGGCTAAAAGAGATTTTAGCGCTTATTCACTAAACTCTTTCAAAATAATTATGACGGACTGTGGAATGATATAGTATAATAATTATGAATAATAACTTCGATTTCAAGTATTTCCAATTATCCATGTTAAATCTAAGCCTATTACCATAATGATTTTCGAGGTTATACGAAACTACGTACTAGCATGACATCACATTTGAGAACTATTGATGAGTGCTTTTCGAAGAAAAGGAATTAACACTGTGTTACATAAAAATCTTTTAAACAATCATTAAATTATCTAAAGTGTAGTACGGACGTACGTACCTCTATATTAAGTAGAGTCATTGGCACTTGCCGGGAAAGTGAGATAATGCAATATGTTAAGTGTCGGTTGAAAGATCAAAATCATTTTATGAGCTTCTAACAATATATCAGTGTGAACATTTCCTTTAAGACATTTGCTGAGTTGGCGACGTTTGTCATAAAATTACAGTAAAAGTCGTTGAAAGTACTATCAAGTCATCAACAAAATTGGATCACCAGTCCGATTCTAAATGGTCATCGAATATATAAATACCATAATAATTATATTTATTACGATTGTCGAAAAATAATCAATTGAAAATTTGAAAGACATTAAAAGGCACTGTTCCTGAGAGTTCATAGATACATACAGTATGTATAAACTTCTAAGGATCATCATCATCGCCCTAGCGTTAACCCTGTTGCATCCAAGACTAACACGTCTTGGAGCCCGAGGTCCGCTTACTGGTCTAATCTGATATGACACATTATCAACTTTTCCACAGAGCGACTGCCGTCTGAACTCCACAACCCAAAGGGATAGCGATATTCCATGGTTTAGACCAGTATCAGTTTATTTGAGGATACTGACTCCCCATAACGACTGCCAAAGATCATCATGACAGCCGAGATCGACGGCTTAACGTGCTCTCCGAGGCACGGGGCAAGCGATAATTAACAATTTAATACGCACTTAACTTCGAAGAGTCATTGGTACATGCCGTGGATTCGAACCCTCTGCATGGCAAGCCGTTGGTATCTCCACTAGGCTATCGCTGCCTTAAATATATAAACTTCTAAGAATCAGTGCACTAAATATTGAACTCTTTGATTATAATAACAATATTTGCTTTCCAAAAAAAGAAACACTGAAATATTATAAAATTCAGTACCTCTACTAATCGAATATATGCCTAATAATCTAAGTAGGGCAGATAAATATCGCCTCGACACAAGATATCTCAGTGTAATATTACAGCAATGAGGCGTTCGTCTATTTCACAAACAAGAAACTTAATTGAAACTTTTCGGAGGTCTAATCAGTCTTCAACAACTTTTTGCCAAGTCAACACACCAATTTTAGACCTTCGGGTAGAAAAAGTAACAAAAAGTGGCCAGTAATGGTTGTTTTGACACTAAACCTATTACTTCTCTGATGAAAATGAGAGTTATACTTATTTACGACCGTTTTCCTCGATCGAAGAAACGTAGGTTTAATTTAACAAGTGTGACCTGGTAGTCGTCGCGGTACCCCTACTACTTCTGACTGGCCGCCTCGCTTACCTGCGGCACATAAATACCGCGGCGCGACAGCGAATGCCCCCTCTTGGACCCTGGACACCGCTGAGATAAGTGCCTTTCTCTCTGCTGCATCACCGAAGCCTAGTCAGCCTGCCTGCCTACCCTGCCCTAAGTCTGAGTCTTAGTCTTATCTACCGGGTTATTCTGTGTAACGCTTGCCAAATAAATGATATTTTGTAACCAACAAATAGTGTATCTAATTTATCTCAACACACCAATAAACGATACACTGGCGCCAAACAATTTTAAGGGCTCAGGCATCTGACTCGGCTTCTGGTAGCTTCCTTTTTCTGTGTTTTTCTGTTTTTCTGTGTGTAAGTGTGTTCACAGTCGGTAAGTCGTTGATTTTTTTTCGTTTCTAAATGTGTTAGATAAATTATAATTATTATAACGCATTATTCTGGCAATATAGTCTACTAAAGGCTTGCGCCACGTCTTATGTACCTCTTAACTTCTTTTCTAACCCATATTCGTTAGACTAAATAACGGTTCTGGAAATTACTTTTTATTGTACAATTATTTTTGTGTGAGGGTAGATTCCGCTTCGCGCTATTCTTACGCATTGCGAACGTAACTTGTTAACTTGCTACATAATATACCTATATATATTTCTCTTAAACGACCCACTGTGAACATATTTACATTATATTTTATTGTTATATTATAAGTGTAACACCTCTGTGAGTGATTTTTGGTGCTGTAGGTTTTTCTTTTTACGAGACTTAAGTAATCTTTTTCAACGTAACTTAGCCATGTCTTTTAAACTTAACTTCAATCATTTGATAAAAACGGAGCTGGTTTATGAACTGATTATTCGGGGGGGTGACAAGTCTGGTTCGGTAGCCGAGCTGCGCCAGCAAATAGCGACACTAGCGTCCCAGTTTCCCTCTGAAACTATATTGGATACGGATTTAGACCCCGAAGAGGAAATTTCGGCTATCCGGAACTCCTTAATTAGGGCTACAAATAATATTTCTCTGCTAAGATCACAATTCGACCAAAACCTCTATTCGCGCACAGAATTTATTCTCAACCATATTTACTTTAGATTGAATAGACTGGATCTGGACCGCCTTTCTGATACCGACTCGGCTGAGATAGTTCCGAGCAATTACCGCAATCAGTTAGCTATTTTTAAATCTTTGATTTCGGGTACATCTGAACCAACTTCGCACGTAGTACAAAAGGACTGCTCTGTACCTACCCCCGTCATCTCTGACGATTTTAAGTACGATCGTAAATTGTTTTCCGAACTCGCTAAATTTAAATATAATGGCAAGTCTTGTGTGGCGGGATCATTGAAAAAATTAATGAGTTTATGCAGGCTAGGTGTATTCCCGAAAATAAAATGTTACTATTTGCTTTTGAGATATTTACGGGCGATGCATTGTTCTGGTATCGTTCGCTCAAAGAACAGATTTCTAGTTGGAGTGATTTGTGTGGTCTTTTGAAGCGTGATTTTAGTCCGACTGACTATGATTTCAAAATTTGAAATGAAATTAGATTTCGCCTTCAAGCTGAGGACGAAAATATAACACATTTTGTTGCTAAAATGCAGGGTATGTTTTCTCGTCTTGATGTGCCTATTAGTGAGTCGGAAAAATTAGATATTTTGTTGCGTAATGTCCTGCCATGTTACAATCAAACTATTTTAACGGCTAAGGTGGCCGATATCCCTAGTCTCGTTAATGTTTGTCGAGAATTTGAAACCTTTCATAAACGATCTAAAGACCATCGGGAATCTTCCAAAGCCACGCCCAATACCTTATTGCCCGAGTTTGCTCACCCACCTCAAAAACCTATTTTTTCTAATAGCAAACCGAAAAATTATTATAATTATTCTAATAAAAACTTTAACGCTCAACCACAGATAAACGCTATCAACCTACCCACCACTAATAAGAACGACAACCGGTTTTGTCCCAGGTGTTGATCCAATTCTCATAGTTTGTATAATTGTCGCCAACCACACTTTTTAATTTGTTTTAAATGCGGTCTAAAAGATTTTCGTGTGTCTGATTGTCCTAAATGCAATCCTAAAGCTTATAAACCAAAAAACTAATAAGCGAGGATTGGGGAATAAATAAATCAATTAATTTCAATAAAACTGAGAAGATTAATTGGTTAAATTATCTAAAAAAAAATTTAATTGTTATAATCTATCCTCAATCCGTAATTCTAATATAGAATACTCGCCATATATTTTTGTTATTGTAAATGGTAAACCTGTAGTCGGCCTGTTGGATTCTGGCTCATGTGTTACAATCTTGGGTACAATTCTCATAATTTCTTCTTAAATAATGAGTATCAGTTGGATTGTTCTCAGCCTTTGAGTTTGGTAACCGCTGGTGGTGAAAACTGTGTTCTTTAGGGTCTATCTCTCTTCCTTTCTTGAATTTCAAAATAAAACAGCTTCCCTAAATTTTCATGTAGTGCCAGAGATGAAAAACAGTTTAATTCTAGGTATGGATTTTTGGCGAATTTTTAATTTATTTCCTAACCATTTAGAGTCGGTGTTGTTATTGAATGAAACGGATTCACAAGTTACTGAGCTGCGGACCGATGACTCACCGCACCTTGTGTCTTATAATAATTTATCTATTGAACAGAGAGCTGCCGCTGATAACATTATTTCTAAATTTTCCGATATTTCTTGTAAAAAGCGGGGTCTCGGTTGTACAACTCTCATTACTCACTCTATTGACACAGGCGATAGCCCACCTATTCGTCAGCGTTATTATCGTATGTCTCCCGATAAACAACGCATTTTGATACAACAACTAGACGAAATGTTGAAGCAAGATGTCGTAGAACCCTCTGAGAGTCCTTGGTTTAACCCTGTTATTCTAACCCCTAAAAAGAACGGCGAACTAAGATTTTGCTTAGATAGTCGTAAATTGAATTCTGTTACTAGAAAAGATGCTTATAATTTGCCCTACATTTCGGAAATTCTAGATAAATTGAGAGATGCTAAATACCTATCTAGTTTAGATATTTCTAAATGTTTTTGGCAGACGTTAATTAAAGAGGAGGATCGTTTTAAGACCGCTTTCTATGTACCTACTCGTGGCACGTTTCATTTTAAAATGGAACGTGCCACGAGTAGGTGTGTGGCGTTTGGTCTAACAAACGCACCCGCAACTCAGCAACGTTTGGTCGACACTTTGTTTTACGGTCCTGAATGTGGAAATAAGGTCTTTTGTTTCATCGACGAGATTGTATGTATATTGTCAACGTTCGAAGGACACATTACGCTCTTACTACGTATTTTCGAAAAACTGAAAATGGCAAATCTCACTATAAACTTAGATAAGTGTAATTTCTTTCGTGATAGAATAAAATATTTAGGTTACGTTGTCGATTCGCAAGGTCTCCATGCGGATCCTGATAAAATTGATGCCATAATTAATTACCCTACCCCTTCTAATAAAAAGGAATTACGTCGTTTTCTGGGCGTGGCTTCGTGGTATAGGCGATTTATTCCAAATTTTAGTCGTATATCGTCACCTCTAAACAAATTAACCTCTCAAGGTAAAAAGGCTACCCCTTTTTGTTGGTCTAAAGAGGCGGACCAGGCTTTTATCAAATTGAAAGACTGCTTGTCCTCTCCTTCTATTTTATCTTGTCCAGACTACTCCGAAACTTTTGAGATACACACGAAAGCCAGCGACTACGGCGTAGGCGCTGTCCTCTGCCAGGTTTTGAAGGGCGAAGAAAAAATCATAGCCTATTTCAGTAAGTCTCTGTCTGATGCTGAAAAGAATTACAGCGGTACTGAGCGCGAGGCTTTCGCTGTGTTATCTGCCATCGAGCACTGGCATTGTTATGTCGATAACGGTAAAAAGTTTATTGTTTACACTGACCACGCTGCGCTCAAATGGTTTCTAAAACTTAATAATCCTACTGGTCGTTTGGCCAGATGGGTTGTTCGTCTTTCGTCGTACAATTTCGAGATTTGACATCGTCGTGGTTCAGACAACATATTGCCCGACCTTCTGTCTCGTTCTGTTCCCGTTGCAGCCATTATCAATGCTAACTAATTTAAACCTAACACTCCCAATGTCTACTAACGACTCGTGGTATCTAAACATTTATAAAGGTTGTCTAAACAATCCCACATCTTTCGTGGACTACCAAATTATTAATAATAAACTATATCGTTTTAAAAAGTGCCTAAATCCTTTAACTCGAGATTTTCAATGGAAAGAGGTTATTCCGTCTGAACAAAGATCTAATATTATTGCTGAGAACCATTCGCTGCCCACGGCTGGTCACCTAGGTATTTTTAAAACCTACAAGCGCTTGGCATTAAATTATTACTGGCCGAATATGTATTCCGACGTTGTTAAGGCTGTGAATTTGTGTGATGTTTGTATAGCTCACAAACATCAAAACCATTCAACCTTAGGTCATATGGGTAGATCTAAGTCTTCTTATAAAACATTCCAGATGTCAAGCATTGATCTAATTGGTCCACTACCTACTTTTAGAAGGCTAAACAATTTTATTTTTGTTGTTTCTTGTTATTTTTCCAAATATTGTATGCTTTTCCCATTAAACGAGCTACTGCCGAAATAATTACTAAAATTTTAGAAGAAAATAATTTTTGGTCCATGGTATTCCGTCAACTATTGTTCTCGATAATGGTAAACAATTCATTTGTTCCACATTTAAAAATTTGATAAATAAATACAAAATTCCTAATTTGCATTATACGCCGCTGTATACACCCCATGTAAACTCAGTCGAGCGTTATAATAAAACTATTATGACGGCTATTTCTACTTTTATCGAACGAGATCAGCGCGTTTGGGATCTAGTCGTTCCTAAGATTCAGTTTGCAATAAATTGCGCAGTAAACGAGGTAACTGGCTATTCTCCATCTTTTCTGGTCTTTGGTCGTGAATTGGTTACTTGTGGGTCACACTATGTGGTCAACAAATCTGACCCTAATATTGTTTTCGAACCGCGTGATACATATGCGGAGGCCCTCGGCCATTTGTCTCCTATCTTCGAAAAGGTACAGGCCGCTTTGATAGCCGCTCACCAACGTAATTGTAATTCTCATAATCTTCGTCGTAAACCGGCCGAATTCAATGTCGGTGATATTGTGTGACGGCGTACTTACTATTTGAGCGACAAAGATAAATATTTCAATAAGAAACTCGCTCCTAAAGGACAATGCCCATATTAGTATGGAGGCGAAAGTCAGCAATGCCATCAATGCCATGCAATGCCCAAATTGCAGCTCTATTTCATACGATAACTTATTAACAGTATTTGTATGATATCTAGTATTAATGTCATATAAAGCACTGGTTGAAAAGTTATTGGACGTTAAACAAGACATGATAACTGCCTAATGCCTATTGTTTATACATGTTATCGTTTACAAACAGCATTGCTATTAGTTTTCCACTAGGAACTTCATAATCATCACATAAGCTAGGCCAGATCAGTGTTCTTTTATATACTTAAATGTCTGTAAACATTTCAGTTATTTGGAATTATATAGTCTGTCTCCATAGTATCTCCATATTTATAAATGTGAAAACAATTTGGTTAGATACAAAACTTAAGTAGGTACTTGAGTAAATAATAATAATATATGGAAAGATTACTCCGTAAAACCGCAACACTATCACAAAGAATTAATAAATCGGCTAAAGAACGTTACAGATCGCAATAAGCTGCACTTTTAGTACATGAATGAATGAAACATTATTGATAATAGGTACTTCTAAGTAAACAAGTCTTTTTTTTCGTTTTTTTTTTATCCAGTGCTTGTTAGGTTTCAAAATTAACAACTTAATTCTAGTTTTCATTTATTACGAAGATCTTGTAATTTACTTTCTCTGGGCATTTCTGGGGCACAGATGGGCATTGTCCTTTATTAAATGCAAAGTTGTAGCTAAAAAGCCTCCTTTAGTTTACAAATTGTCTGATATAACTGGCAAGCCAGTTGGCGAATGGAATATTAAAGATTTAAAATTAATTAATTACAAACAATAATTATTAATCTCATACAAAATTCTCGCCAAATTTGTTGTTATAATTACTTCTGCTCACCCACAGTCCATAATGGTCGTTATAGTAATACCGATTTTTTCTATCTTTGAAAATCTTTTTTGTTTTGACTCAGTGGTAAAAACTGTAATCAAATGCGTCTCAAGGGTTCAAAATTTCTTGAATCTATTTTACTTGTTGTACTAATCACCTTGTTTACGTTATTTTATAAATTAGGCTCGGAGACATTAATATTAACCCATTCTATTTAGCGAGCCGCTAGCGCACCTTCCGAATAATACCTTATCCCGCGCACTTAAGGCTTACTCTCGTCTACATTCGTCTCGACTACCTGCGTTGAGTTTTATAACCTGTCACTCACTCTTTTGTTGTCGAAGCGGACCTTTAAGTTTAATTGTTTTATGCAATAATATTATTATAGATATTCCATAAACTGAGCAGCTCTTTTGTATTCCATTTACCTTAAGTTAATATATAAGAATTCTAAACAATTGTTTTGAAGAGTGTCCCTAGTAAATGTTAATTATTCATCTACCACACTAGACTATCTCAGTTGAGTGTAATCCTTGACGTGTTTTGCATTCAAGCTTGATTGATTTGAATGATAGCTAGTGCACTGGTTGTGAGTTGGCATGTGTCTGGCATGTGTGTGAGATATGAAGGATTTTGCTGTTGTTATAGGGGTCCATTGAATGCGTGAAGTATGAAAGATTGAGGGGTTATACATAACCAAATTTCTTTTAGGTGGTGTTTGGTACATAAAAGACTGACACCACTTCTCCTTCTCTGTTCCAGGCGCTGTCGGCGGCAGGGAGCCAGGGAATGTTTCCCCCAGGAAAAATTTCGGCCTAAAAGGGGGAGTTTGTGACGTGGTAGTCGTCGCGGTACCCCTACTACTTCTGACTGGCCGCCTCGCTTACCTGCGGCACATAAATACCGCGGCACGACAGCGAATGGCCCCTCTTGGACCCTGGACACCGCTGAGATAAGTGCCTTTCTCTCTGCTGCAGCACCGAAGCCTAGTCAGCCTGCCTGCCTACCCTGCCCTGAGTTTGAGTCTTAGTCTTATCTACCGGGTTATTCTGTATAACGCTTGCCAAATAAATGATATTTTGTAACCAACAAATAGTGCATCTAATTTATCTCTCAACACACCAATAAACGTTACAAAAGATCGATCGACACAATAAAGATGTTAATTATTTAAGTTAGATAAGACACATAGCAGACATAGAAAGTTTCTGAAAGTGATTATTGATAAATTCTGAGTGACATTTCCACCCTTGACAACGCTCACACTAAGGATCAATTTCTTTTATACGCAGGATTTAACTAACACTGAATTTAAGGGAATAAGGCACCACCCAAATAAAAATTCGTGGATCGTATAAAGTGTCATCACATGTGGATGTGCATGAAGCGAACAAATCATGGCATTATGCGGCAATGTCGTTCAGTCAAATCCTTATCTGTGTCAGCTATGTATCAATATTACTTGGCACATATTCAGAACATATTTAAATTAATTTATTTAAGGTTAATCAACACAAAGAAATTAACACTACTTACTTAATAAAACATAAAATAAAAACCAAATTAGAGATGAAACAATACGATAAGTTTAATTCGTCTAAAAATTTCTGTTCGATTTCCTCTATAATAATAACGGTTGGATAATGTTCATACGAGTATGTTGTATGAACAAAGGGAAAATATATTAAAATTGCTGATGGAAAAGGTTATATGTTCTGCATGCATTGATAAATCAAGTTTCTGTATGCCAATTTCACTAGAATAATCCACTATGATGATATAGAAGATATACTATATCATCATAGTGAAGGCAGCGTTAGCGTCGTGGAGAGACCGACAGACTGCTACGCAGAGGGACCGGGTTCGAATCCACGGCGCGCATCAATGACTTTTCGGAGTTATGTGTGTATTAAATTGTTAATTATCGCTTGCTAAACGGTGAAGGAAAACATCGTGAGGGAACCTGCATGTCTGAGAGTTCTCCATAATGTTCTCGAAAGACATATGAAGTCTGCCAACCCGCACATGGCCAGTGTGGTAAACTATGGCCTTACCCTTCTCATAGTGAGAAGAGGCCCGTGCCCAGCAGTGGGACAGTTTATAATAATATACAGGGCTGATGATGAACGATAGTGAACATTAAATCTGGAATAATAATAAATTCTATGTGCCAACATTTAGTTGGCACGAATGTAAAAATATTATTAAGAACACCGTTTTGTTTGGTTTCTATCTGTCGATTTCGAGATCAACGTCAATCTAGCTCGCTGCAGTTTAGTCTGTTTTTAATCGAATCAATTCAAACATCAACAAAACTGTGAAAGGCATAAGGTTGAGAGTTCATGGAATAAAATATTTGAACTGAACAATATATTGAATAAAGTAATAATTCTTGTATTGAGTATTTTACTCAATACAAGAATTATTGAAAGTGAACAAATGCTGCCGTCTGACCGCAATATTTTATGGCACAAGTATGAGCCTTCCCGATAATAAATGGACGAAAGAAATTGATAGTAAGTGCCTTTGATTAATATTTGTTCTATTTATAGATATGTATTTGGAAGTAAATGTGTATTTAAGTGCGATTGTACGTGCGACACGACAAATGTTTTCGAATCATTAATCTAAATATTATGTCCTTTTATATTAGGGTTGCATGAAGCAACTTTGTTTGACATTGAATATTAACTTGATAGATGGAATCATAGAGCGTGTATACTTGCTTTAAGTCTCATAGACACGTGGTCTAGACTATTGGTGATTCATACGCTATTACGTACTAGCTTTTGCTGGTGGCTTCGCACGCGGACAAGAAAATTCAATTTAGAAAATATCCTATTTAGATATTAGCTTAAAAAATATTAATATTACCGTACTAACCTTCATCTTCTCTTTCAAACATTTCAAGTTTTACTTTCACAGCAAAGGATGGCTTATGTCCGTTTTCATTGTCTTGTCTATGTCTAAACTAAAATGGATCAAACGTGGTTGTATCGTTCTGATATGAAAATGGAACATAAATATACAATTGTTCATTTATTAAGTTAGTTGAGTGTAGTTATTTTCACTTTAAAATAGTTTCTGGGTTTGTGACAAAAAGATCTATTTTCATCATCATCATCGTGTGTTATACTAGGTAGGTATATAAAATAATTTGGTCTGACTGAAATGATATCAACCTTGCAGAGACAAAACTACTGAAGCTGACAGAACTATGAAGAACAATGGGTTCCTTTTATAAGAAAAGATCCTACTTAGGAAGAATATCTTTCATGTTCCGCACTAAAGTAGATAAAATGTGGCTAGAAAACTTGTTTAAAATTACCTTAATCTAGAAGCTAGCTCCATCAAAATTTGGGCTACGGCAGCTAGTGAGCTTATATTACAAAAGATGATGTGCTTCTATAATAATATCGTCTGCATTGGCGTCGTTTATTTTAAAGTATTAATATTTCTGTTGTTCTGTTTATTAATGAACCACGGTATTGAGATTAAACATCTTGCAGATGGATGTATGACCATAAATTGACTTTACACACGTGATTCTTGAGTAGCGAAGTACAAGGAAACGAATTATGTAAGTCCCTAATTTCATTTCTAAGAACATCTAATCTTAGACTTATATATAAAGCTGAAGTGTTTGTATATTTGTTTGTTTGCTTGAACGCGCTAATCTCAGAAACTACTGGTCCAATTTGAAAAATTATTTCAGTTTTAGATAGCCCATTTATCGAGGAAGGCTTTAGGCTATGTAACATCACGCTATAAGCCACGGGAGTAGATCAGTAGCCCTAAATAACGCGGGTGTAACCGCGAGCTTTCTAGTTTTGTTATAACAGTCATATAACAATAGTTCTTGCAAGCGATGAAATTTTCAACGCCAAGTACTTAAATATCTGATTAATTATTCATAGACCTAGATTAGAGCCATACGACAGTATTTAATTAGGAATATAGTGTAGGCAGTTTACAACCTAGTCTGTTGAAATTTGAACTGAAATCCTCCATTAAATATTTGATCGTTGTCTAGAATTCGGACTAAGATTGGGTAAGTTTTACAGAGATCAGTGGAAGCGATTAATTCATCCAGTCTTAGCCCAAGGCAAAGGATCTAAACACAATGCACTGCGTTGCACAGTGAATGAATACAAAACATAATATTAATAAAATGTCTTACCAAATCTTACTGATGCTCCTGATGATGTTCTTGAGTGGACCTATAGGATTAACTCATAATTTTGGCCAAAATAACAAGAGAATCGAATAAATACCACAGTATCCAGATCGGCGTCCTTCTTCAGACCAGGATGCACGTTGGCGGTTCACAGCTTTATAATGTTCGATAAGTTACAAATGTTTGACTTTTATCACAGTTTACTGTTGCCAGCACTAGATCAGGCGGCATTCTAGACGGTTTGCAGCACGAATTCACTTCAACACCACTATGACTCGCGGAACACCCATGTGCTTTCAAGGGGCGATAATTCAAGATACGGCGTGGTCCAGACAACCTTTTATACCGGGTTTTTCCACTGACCGCGGGAAAGGAACAAACTATTCGCGAAGCTACCAGGATGTGCTTTTCGAAAGGCGATCAATTTATTTCAATTACAAAACCAAAGATACTGCGTCCGCGCAACCATTTTTCCCAACGGAAGTTGACAGTTCAGTGACCATAGTCAAAATTTACAATAGACTAAACTAAACGTTACTAAATCGATATAATCGACTTGACCTATCATAAAAACTATTTCTATTTCAAACAATCGTAATTCTGGTTCTATATTAAAATAAGTAGGTTCAGTTATTACTCACAATTTGCCTTACATCGCGTCGTGAGAATATTCACAGAATTATACTAATTTACAAAACAGAAGAACATGAGGAAGAGGATGAACAAATTTTAGAATCGTAAAAGGTAACTTATAATTATGATCATCATCAGCCAGCGATAATTAATAATTTAATAAGCACTTATCTTCGAAAAGTCGCAGTTCGCGCCGTAGGTTGGGACTCGAAATCAACGTAACAGTCAATTACGCCCTGTGTCCGTTTTCAATCCTTCCTATTGATGTATTTTGCTACTAAAAATAGATTTTTGACATTAGTCTTTAATATTTATCACTAGTAGCCAAATCCATTCATAGATAAAATAAGAAACGGGCATTAGTTTATCCACTAGGATCTTTTGCTTCTATATACAATTATATTCCAAGATAATGCATTTGCATCATCATCATCATCTGATTTGATGATCAGCATTGTACCGATAGTGATCTAAGTTTCTCATCTTACAGCAAAAGGGCTATTGCCTAGTCTAATCAAATTTGATCATTAATATTAGCTGTTCTTTCTACAAAGCTATGATAGGTATTTACTGTAATAGTTGAGTTCACGCTGAATTTGTGCTATTTGATGTGCCTCTGAGTACTATTACTATCAGAATGTGTTGGACTATCAATACATGATATATAGTCTGATGGTGATATGGTAAGCAAAACGATAATTAATACTGCACGATATGTTGATACGATATCCAGGACAACATTTGAACTGTTTAGTGACATGGCTTTAATTAGTCCCATAATATCTGTGGCAACAAACTGAACAACCATTGATCCATTAATGGGATATGCCTATTGTATGTTAGGTTATCTATTGAGTAGTGTTTGTATAACAGCAGATTACGGTGTAGTGCATGACTTTTGTGTATGTATGTGTTTGTTGAATAAAACGTGAGATTTAATTTCATATAATGATAAATATAGTCTCCGGAAGTGCTTAGTATCTCGTAGTACTTCCAATTGTATCTAGTAAGATCCTGAATTATTGTGCTTTGGCGTTTAAGTGACTTTCTGTATCAACGTTTAAAATGTAATATAGCTCAAATATAGTTCATCTTATAATTATATTTGTATCCAAAATTGTCTTTATCATAGGTTCCAAACAAATTACAAATGGCCTTTACTCATTCAGTTTTCTCCTACTTATCGTGCAAAACCGTTTAAGCGTTACATACCTCCTTTGATGCATAATTGAGGATCTAAGTGCTCCAATATATGCAACACAGTAATTGAATAGCTGCAACAGCTGAACTTTAAGCAGATTGGGATGTAATTTTCATATTATCGATGCATCCAAGTTTTCTTCAAAGGATCTTGTAATATCATGGCTCTAACTTTTAAATCTGATTTTATGTATATCTTCGATATAAAGTCAAATAATCAGTATATTAAAAATTGTATTAATCAGATCACATAAATTTTGGCGCTATTGATATTTTGATCTAATTATCAATCAAGCTCTTGCTTAATAGTCACTAAAATAACCAAACTTAAAATCAAATTTGAATGCACTTATTCATCATTCAAAGCAGGGTTTTCGATTGCTGCTCTCCATATTGCACCGTAAGGGCTAATTCATCCCGAGGTTTAGATGGATAACGTTATAAATTTCATATAATTTTGAAGCGAACGTGGATCGTATAATGTGCGATCAAATTTCTGCAAGCTATGACGGATAGCATGGAATAAATAAAACCTTTGATGTTCGTGCAGATGAAGTGAATATTTCTGAACGTAAAATGCATGACATGATACTTAATATTCTACGTTCTGTATAATGCATAGTTGTATTCAGCTAGATGTTTTTATGTATAATTTAATACAAACCATTGGTTGGTTTACACAGAATAGTCTGAACAGTCAAGTCAAAAAGTAGTTTTTACTGAAATGTGAAGTTTGCTGTGTGCATGTTTTTCTTTATTGCAAAGATTAAATACTTTGAAGGTATTGACTAGACAATATTTTATTTCAACTCGTTACTTTATTTTAAACATTGCATAACCATAATTTTTCAGACTTAATATTTTCGTGTTTTATCTGACTAGATTTCAATGAAAAATGACTTGTCTATGGAACGACTGAAATTTGATCACCGTTCAAAAACAAATGCCAATATACCGAGTTAAGAGGTAAGCCAATTGATGAAACCATCGAAAGACGAAACGTGCCTATATTGATGTTTAGCGAAGTTTGTATGGTTAAAATAGGAAAACTCGACCAAGTCTGATATGTAGTCCAAATCATCCTATTGACTCATAATGTAATTGTGACTAAAATAAGCCCATATCCAATAATGGACTTTAATACACAGCGTATTAGTCAAATGTTGATACTGATTTGTGTAGGATTATTTGCATATATTATTATGTCGATGTCTTAATCAAATATAGTTCACCAGTCATTAATATAGCAATAATCTAGTCTGGAACACAAATCTTGCATCAGAATTGGATCAAAGAGTTCAAGGCCAAACAAATAGAAGACACGATTCAACTTGACACAGATACATTAATATCAGCTAGTTCTGAAGACATGACAACCAAAAATTCACCCTGCAGACTACAATACATTAATCTGTCGGGTTTTAAAGGCCAAAGTCGTAATGGTTACAAGTAATATTTAGGTCAAATCCATCAGCGGGCTCAGCTACTGTGTCAAAAGATTTTGATTGATAGCTTACCATGATTCGGCTTTTAAAGATGTTTTTAGGAATAAAGGTGCTATACGTAGTCTAAGATACAGCATGTGATTTTAAAAGAAAGTGGTAAATGATTAATGAAATAATGAATGATAGTTTTGTCGACATTTATATTTCGTAATAACTGAGCGAACAAGATTGCGGATTGCTCAGTGGTAGTCGTTGATATAGCTAATTGGTGATTGGAAGACCAGAAATACTAGTAGTACCTACTTGTGGAAAGGAAAAAGTCCCCCAACAATGTCGAGAAAATTTAAGTTCTAAGAACTACACGAATATTATACAACATTGCTTGGGAGCAGATCTGTTGTTGAATTAGATTTTTTACTTTGAGTTCATGCATATATATGAATATCTGCGTATTAGATCAAAATGTTATAGTCTGATTTGGGATAGGTATACTATCCCAAATCAGACTATAACATTTTGATCTAATACGCAGATATTCATATATATGCATGAACTCAAAGTGCAAGCCTTAGCCTCTTCTATGCCCAATATTGGACGTCTTTCGACTGATATGATAATGATAATTAATATGGCGAATACACAAAATGGTATAACAAAAATGTTGTCCACATATTCATAATTTTGAGAGAAATACGAGAACGTAATGCTGACAAATAATTACGTGTCATTACAAAGAATTTGGCACAATAATTGTGAGTTTTGTATTACATTCAAAGGACAGATATGATGAATAAAAATGGTTGTTTAATGATCCGACTAGGAGTTGCTCCATATGAAATGCAGGAAGGTTAAATGAAGATAAAGGGTCAAGGAGGCCTAAAAAGTTTTAATATTTTCTTCTTTTTCTTCTTCTTCTCAGCCTTTTTCTACCGCATGGGTGTAGGCCTCCTTCAGTATATGCCACTTCTCACGGTCTTGGGCGACCTCAATCCACTTTACTCCAGCTGTTCTCTTGATGTCGTCATGCCAACGCATCTGCGGCCTTCCTTGTGGGCGCTTCACGCCCCATGGTCTCCACTCCACCAACACTTTGCACCACGAGCCCTGTTTTCTGGCGACGTGGCCTGCCCACTCCCACTCCAAATTTGCAACACGCTTGATCACGTCAGTGACTTTGCTTTGCTGCCGAAGCCAGTCGTTTTGTTTGCGGTCCCTCAGTGAAATACCCACCAGCTTTCTTTCAATAGCCCTCTGGGCCACTTGGAGTTTATTTAAAATCTCCTTAGTGAATACCCAGGTTTCAGCTCCATAGGTTAGCACTGGCAGGATACACTGGTCATGTATGCGTGCTTTTTGTTCGGCTTTTAGCTTCATCTTGAAGACAAATTCAAGCTTGGAGTAGGCCGCCCACGCTAGTCTTATGCGCCTGTTTATTTCGTTAGCCTGATTTTCTTTTCCCATTACCACCTCTTGTCCAAGATACACATATTTTGTGACTCTCTCGATGACTGAGTTATTCACCATGATATTAGCGGTACTATTTGTGCAGTTTGTCATGACCTTGGTTTTGGTTAGGTTCATCTCTAATCCGCATTGTCGAGAGGCGTGGCTAAGCTCCTGTACTTAAATTACTCAACCTTCTTCCAGCTATATTTAGGCCGCGTTCAACCCAGTGTATTTTTTTAAAGACGTCCTCCAACACTAGTGTGAACAGCTTTGGCAAGAGGGTGTCCCCCTGCCTGACTCCTCTTTCTATTCGAACTGGTTGGGTTTCAGGTGGAAGGTTTACTTTAAGGGTCGCGTTCCTATAGATGTTTTCTATTAAGCTAGTATAGCGGTGATCAATTCTAGCGTTTTGTAGGGATTCTATCACAGACCAGGACTCGATACTATCAAATGCCTTCTTGTAGTCTATGAATGCAATCCATAATGGCATTTGGTATTCGGTAGCCTTTTTAATTATGATTCTCATAGACAAGATATGGTCCATGGTACTGAAACCTCTTCTAAATCCGGCCTGCTCCACTGGCTGGTAGAAGTCGAGTTTATTTGTCAAGCAAATAGTGATGATCTTTGAAAATAGCTTATAAAGTTGCGACAGTAGGCTTATAGGGCGGTAGTTATTAAGGTCGGCCTTGTTTCCTTTCTTAAATAATAAAATGACCAATGCGCTTTCCCATTTTACAGGTACTCTGCTTTCTTCAAGACATTTATTAAAAAGGTGTTTAAGAAACTGTATTACCCTATCTCCTCCCTCTCTGACCATTTTCACTATTACACTGTCTTCGCCGAGAGCTTTTCCTTTCGACATTTGGTTAAGGGCGGTTTGAATCTCGGTGCCAGTTATTTCTGGTACATCTTCTGATCCAACATTTACAATGTTCCGTGTCACCATTTTAGCAGGTCTACAGGTTTGTGAACTGTACAGTTGCGAGTAGTAGTCTTGGATCACTGCTAGAAGCTGTTTTTGTTCGGTGACCAAGTTGCCATTACTATCAGCCAGCTTTGTTATTTGCTGTGCACCGGGATTCAGGGCTTTCATGAACACTTTTGGACCTTTGTACTTTTGTATGGTATTTTGTACTATTTTTTCACGGTGCGCATCTATGTCCTGTTCTACATGAACACGTGTCTCTTTACAGATGTTTTTGAATTCATCAGTGTGACCTCTACCTTGTTTCAACAGTGTTCTTCTCTTTTCTAGCAACTCTTTACAAAGAGATTTGCTTAGATGGTCTAGAAGTTCATCTGTGTTCAATTCAATAGTGTTATCTAGTGACAGTTCATCTCGCAAACGCTGTTGGTATATATCTTTGTTTGCTATTAAAGTTTCAGGATTTGTTTTAACCTGTTTTTTCATAATCAGGGCGTACCGTTCCATTCTGGCGTTGATTTTAATTTTTGCACGAATTAAACGATGGTCACTTCCAGTATAGAAACTGTTCAACACTGTGACATCCTGTACAATATATTTGTGGCTGCTAAATATATAGTCTATTTCGTTTTAATATTTTATAATGTTTTAAATAACAGCTAATAACACTTAAAATAAAACTAGCTATACCATTTCTTTCGCTTCGCTATGTAAAAACGCTTTATACTTCTTCTCAAATTTAATCCACCTGATGTTTGTTTTTGTCATTTCAATTAACAAAGAACAATCATTTTAGGGTGCTTGTACACGGCGCATGTAGCTTGAGCATGTTGAGGCACTTGCGCGGGTAACATGCACCGTAAACATATCGTTTAAAACAATGTGCGGGTCCAGCGACTCGAGCATGTACCAAAGCGAGCCACCCGCGCAAGTAATTCGCGTGCTCTGCGACGCGCGCGGGTCACTCGCGCATGTTATCCGTTAAAATTACATTTTTAACATATGATTTTAAAATAATTTTCGTTCGTCGAGACATTTGACGCGATTCAAGTCATAAAGCTACCGCGCGAATAGCTCTAAGCTAATATAAGCTAATATACTCTTCACATGTAGCTCTTGACCACGAACAAATAACTTGTACATAGATACAGCTTGCGCAAGTAGCCCGCGTCTTTACTTGCTCCAGTTATTTGCACCATGTACAAGTACAAGCGAGTAACTTGATCAAGTAGCTTGCGCATATTACCCACGCGTGTAACCCGCACCTTTACTTGCTCTAGCTACATGCATCGTGTAGAAGCACCCTTAATTCCTTTGCTCCTTTCCGTTCGAAGAAATTTGAAATGAGATCGTAATCGGATTTTTTCTTTTGTGAACAATTGCCGCTTATCTGCTGAATACAATTTATTTTGTTTTATACTTAGCTTTTGAGATTTTTATTGTTGACTTTATAAACTATATTGAAAGCAATATTAGGTATTTGTTTGTAGTAAATAGATCTCAAAAGAAATCAAAAGATTACTTTACGAATTTCAATCGCATTTTACAATTTAATTAAACCGGTGCAATCAACAAACCGAGCAGGTTAGGTTTTACCCTTATATATTTGATGCTCATGTGACAACTTGTGAGTTTTGCAGATTCATCATACTTTAGTTTTGACACGATGGCACAAATTAAGTATACTTTCAACAAGGGCTGATTGAAAATTATGCTTAAACCTACCGCTAGACCTCTACAGAAATTTGTAAATGATTTCCTTTATAAAATACTTTCTCAAAATTATAGTTATACGTGACGCCTGCCTTCACAATTAGTGTATAAATAACAATTAAGGATACAAAACAAATTGTTATGATAAAGTAAAATTACTAAAACCTATATTATAAAATTTACATTGACATTTGTAATTTATCTATTTTTGTTGTTATTTATATTCTGACATTCTAAAATGACATCAGATTATTTTTATTTACTTTAATAGTAATTATTGTATTATGCTTTTGACATTTCCAAATTGACACTGAATTATTTTGTTTATGTCTTGGCATTTTCAATAACTAAAGTGACATTTAATAATTTTATTTACATTTGTAATTTTTTTTTGACATTTTCAAATTGACATTAAATTATTATTATTTATTTAGTGACATATTAAATAGATGAAATTTTATTGTATAATTTTAATATTGTTGTTTACAACATGTACTCAACCTTATGATAAAATGTAAGGAGCAAGTACAATGTGGGAATTAGTAAACTTTTCAACTAATATTAGTGGCAACCTGTCTGGTGGCTTACGCTGGCATGCTTATGCATACACATTCTGATGGCGTGGAAGCATAATGATTCAGGTCGTGCTGGCTCCCTCTATCAAGGTTGAGCCGTGCCATGGCTGTTGAATGCGGGCCATCAGCGGGCTGGGTCAGTTATAAGCGTCAGATGATATCCTGCATTGTACTCGCATCTAAACCTATTATGTCTGGACTTTAAAAGAATATAAAAGAAGAGATGAAATATAATGAAATGACAAAAAAAAGCAATGACTCTGATTTTGTTTCAACCTTTCTTCTCAAGAAGTCACTTAGCTAGGAAAAGCCGGCATCATCTAGAATAGGGTTTTGACTTGTATAAGTGTTGTAAACAACCAAAATGCAGAAATAAATATGTCTTTATGTCTTTACCTTTTATTCATATGTACAAAATAATAGTAAAACTTTTAGTAAAAGTTAGGGTAAATTATAATAATATGAAATTGAATGTATTAAAACATTGCCTAGCAAAAGGTAAAAATCAATGTAAAGTTATTGTAAGTACTGGAATATATTTGTTTAGGAAGTATTTGTGTACCTGAATCCCATCATCTATATCGTCGTAGCGTGATTTTGGTTGCAACCAAGAATTTGTTCTGAGACGTACGGGGTCCGTCACAGAGCGACTGCCATCTGACCTTAGTACATACATACATAGACTCACGCCTGTTTCCCGGAGCGGTAAGCAGAGACTACGGAATGCCATTTGCAACGATCCTGACATATCTCTCTTGCTTCATTCACGCCCATCAAATTTCTCATGCATGCTCTTCGGTTAAGGGTACTTCTAACCTGTCCTCTTTTTAGGATGTCTCCAATCTGGATAGAGAATGTCCGTCTAGGTCTTCCCCTTCCTCCTGTCCCATTCACACTTGACTTATATAACTTCTTGGTCCGTCTTTCATCATCCATCCTCTCCATGTGTCCAAACCATCTAAGCATACCTTTCTCAATGGTTGTCACTACATCTTCTTTTACCCCACAACACTCTCTTGTCACACAATTCTTTACTCTGTCGTTCAAAGACACTCCACACATACTTCTCAGTGCTCTCATTTCTACGGCATTTATTCTACTTTTATGTCTATTCTGTCATCCATAACCAACTTTCACTACCATAGATAAGTGTAGGTACTAACACCCCTCTATGCGCATCAAAACGTCACTTTTTGGATCAAAAGCAATAGCGATATTCCATGGGTTAGACCAGATACAGTAAGTATATTTAAGGTTTCTCGTCACATAGGTTCAGGAGTCGTACATACTTTGAAAAAATTCCGGCCTAAAAGGGGGAGTTTGTGACGTGGTAGTCGTCGCGGTACCCCTACTACTTCTGACTGGCCGCCTCGCTTACCTGCGGCACATAAATACCGCGGCACGACAGCGAATGGCCCCTCTTGGACCCTAGACACCGCTGAGATAAGTGCCTTTCTCTCTGCTGCAGCACCGAAGCCTAGTCAGTCTTAGTCTTATCTACCGGGTTATTCTGTATAACGCTTGCCAAATAAATGATATTTTGTAACCAACAAATAGTGCATCTAATTTATCTCTCAACACACCAATAAACGTTACAAAAGATCGATCGACACAATAAAGATGTTAATTATTTAAGTTAGATAAGACACATAGCAGACATAGAAAGTTTCTGAAAGTGATTATTGATAAATTCTGAGTGACATTTCCACCCTTGACAACGCTCACACTAAGGATCAATTTCTTTTATACGCAGGATTTAACTAACACTGAATTTAAGGGAATAAGGCACCACCCAAATAAAAATTCGTGGATCGTATAAAGTGTCATCACATGTGGATGTGCATGAAGCGAACAAATCATGGCATTATGCGGCAATGTCGTTCAGTCAAATCCTTATCTATGTCAGCTATGTATCAATATTACTTGGCACATATTCAGAACATATTTAAATTAATTTATTTAAGGTTAATCAACACAAAGAAATTAACACTACTTACTTAATAAAACATAAAATAAAAACCAAATTAGAGATGAAACAATACGATAAGTTTTTTTCGTCTAAAAATTTCTGTTCGATTTCCTCTATAATAATAACGGTTGGATAATGTTCATACGAGTATGTTGTATGAACAAAGGGAAAATATATTAAAATTGCTGATGGAAAAGGTTATATGTTCTGCATGCAATGATAAATCAAGTTTCTGTATGCCAATTTCACTAGAATAATCCACTATGATGATATAGAAGATATACTATATCATCATAGTGAAGGCAGCGTTAGCGTCGTGGAGAGACCGACAGACTGCTACGCAGAGGGACCGGGTTCGAATCCACGGCGCGCATCAATGACTTTTCGGAGTTATGTGTGTATTAAATTGTTAATTATCGCTTGCTAAACGGTGAAGGAAAACATCGTGAGGGAACCTGCATGTCTGAGAGTTCTCCATAATGTTCTCGAAAGACATATGAAGTCTGCCAACCCGCACATGGCCAGTGTGGTAAACTATGGCCTTACCCTTCTCATAGTGAGAAGAGGCCCGTGCCCAGCAGTGGGACAGTTTATAATAATATACAGGGCTGATGATGATCGATAGTGAACATTAAATCTGGAATAATAATAAATTCTATGTGCCAACATTTAGTTGGCACGAATGTAAAAATATTATTAAGAACACCGTTTTGTTTGGTTTCTATCTGTCGATTTCGAGATCAACGTCAATCTAGCTCGCTGCAGTTTAGTCTGTTTTTAATCGAATCAATTCAAGCATCAACAAAACTGTGAAAGGCATAAGGTTGAGAGTTCACGGCATAAAATGTTTGAACTGAACAATATATTGAATAAAGTAATAATTCTTGTATTGAGTATTTTACTCAATACAAGAATTATTGAAAGTGAACAAATGCTGCCGTCTGACCGCAATATTTTATGGCACAAGTATGAGCCTTCCCGATAATAAATGGACGAAAGAAATTGATAGTAAGTGCCTTTGATTAATATTTGTTCTATTTATAGATATATATTTGGAAGTAAATGTGTATTTAAGTGCGATTGTACGTGCGACACGACAAATGTTTTCGAATCATTAATCTAAATATTATGTCCTTTTATATTAGGGTTGCATGAAACAACTTTGTTTGACATTGAATATTAACTTGATAGATGGAATCATAGAGCGTGTATACTTGCTTTAAGTCTCATAGACACGTGGTCTAGACTATTGGTGATTCATACGCTATTACGTACTAGCTTTTGCTGGTGGCTTCGCACGCGGACAAGAAAACTCAATTTAGAAAATATCCTATTTAGATATTAGCTTAAAAAATATTAATATTACCGTACTAACCTTCATCTTCTCTTTCAAACATTTCAAGTTTTACTTTCACAGCAAAGGATGGCTTATGTCCGTTTTCATTGTCTTGTCTATGTCTAAACTAAAATGGATCAAACGTGGTTGTATCGTTCTGATATGAAAATGGAACATAAATATACAATTGTTCATTTATTAAGTTAGTTGAGTGTAGTTATTTTCACTTTAAAATAGTTTCTGGGTTTGTGACAAAAAGATCTATTTTCATCATCATCATCGTGTGTTATACTAGGTAGGTATATAAAATAATTTGGTCTGACTGAAATGATATCAACCTTGCAGAGACAAAACTACTGAAGCTGACAGAACTATGAAGAACAATGGGTTCCTTTTACAAGAAAAGATCCTACTTAGGAAGAATATCTTTCATGTTCCGCACTAAAGTAGATAAAATGTGGCTAGAAAACTTGTTTAAAATTACCTTAATCTAGAAGCTAGCTCCATCAAAATTTGGGCTACGGCAGCTAGTGAGCTTATATTACAAAAGATGATGTGCTTCTATAATAATATCGTCTGCATTGGCGTCGTTTATTTTAAAGTATTAATATTTCTGTTGTTCTGTTTATTAATGAACCACGGTATTGAGGTTAAACATCTTGTAGATGGATGTATGACCATAAATTGACTTTACACACGTGATTCTTGAGTAGCGAAGTACAAGGAAACGAATTATGTAAGTCCCTAATTTCATTTCTAAGAACATCTAATCTTAGACTTATATATAAAGCTGAAGTGTTTGTATATTTGTTTGTTTGCTTGAACGCGCTAATCTCAGAAACTACTGGTCCAATTTGAAAAATTATTTCAGTTTTAGATAGCCCATTTATCGAGGAAGGCTTTAGGCTATGTAACATCACGCTATAAGCCACGGGAGTAGATCAGTAGCCCTAAATAACGCGGGTGTAACCGCGAGCTTTCTAGTTTTGTTATAACAGTCATATAACAATAGTTCTTGCAAGCGATGAAATTTTCAACGCCAAGTACTTAAATATCTGATTAATTATTCATAGACCTAGATTAGAGCCATACGACAGTATTTAATTAGGAATATAGTGTAGGCAGTTTACAACCTAGTCTGTTGAAATTTGAACTGAAATCCTCCATTAAATATTTGATCGTTGTCTAGAATTCGGACTAAGATTGGGTAAGTTTTACAGAGATCAGTGGAAGCGATTAATTCATCCAGTCTTAGCCCAAGGCAAAGGATCTAAACACAATGCACTGCGTTGCACAGTGAATGAATACAAAACATAATATTAATAAAATGTCTTACCAAATCTTACTGATGCTCCTGATGATGTTCTTGAGTGGACCTATAGGATTAACTCATAATTTTGGCCAAAATAACAAGAGAATCGAATAAATACCACAGTATCCAGATCGGCGTCCTTCTTCAGACCAGGATGCACGTTGGCGGTTCACAGCTTTATAATGTTCGATAAGTTACAAATGTTTGACTTTTATCACAGTTTACCGTTGCCAGCACTAGATCAGGCGGCATTCTAGACGGTTTGCAGCACGAATTCACTTCAACACCACTATGACTCGCGGAACACCCATGTGCTTTCAAGGGGCGATAATTCAAGATACGGCGTGGTCCAGACAACCTTTTATACCGGGTTTTTCCACTGACCGCGGGAAAGGAACAAACTATTCGCGAAGCTACCAGGATGTGCTTTTCGAAAGGCGATCAATTTATTTCAATTACAAAACCAAAGATACTGCGTCCGCGCAACCATTTTTCCCAACGGAAGTTGACAGTTCAGTGACCATAGTCAAAATTTACAATAGACTAAACTAAACGTTACTAAATCGATATAATCGACTTGACCTATCATAAAAACTATTTCTATTTCAAACAATCGTAATTCTGGTTCTATATTAAAATAAGTAGGTTCAGTTATTACTCACAATTTGCCTTACATCGCGTCGTGAGAATATTCACAGAATTATACTAATTTACAAAACAGAAGAACATGAGGAAGAGGATGAACAAATTTTAGAATCGTAAAAGGTAACTTATAATTATGATCATCATCAGCCAGCGATAATTAATAATTTAATAAGCACTTATCTTCGAAAAGTCGCAGTTCGCGCCGTAGGTTGGGACTCGAAATCAACGTAACAGTCAATTACGCCCTGTGTCCGTTTTCAATCCTTCCTATTGATGTATTTTGCTACTAAAAATAGATTTTTGACATTAGTCTTTAATATTTATCACTAGTAGCCAAATCCATTCATAGATAAAATAAGAAACGGGCATTAGTTTATCCACTAGGATCTTT
Source organism: Euclidia mi (assembly GCA_944739405.2). Lineage (NCBI taxonomy): Eukaryota > Metazoa > Arthropoda > Insecta > Lepidoptera > Erebidae > Euclidia > Euclidia mi. Next base: position 31,908,811 of record OX123203.2, read on the forward strand.
TGCTTCTATATACAATTATATTCCAAGATAATGCATTTGCATCATCATCATCATCTGATTTGATGATCAGCATTGTACCGATAGTGATCTAAGTTTCTCATCTTACAGCAAAAGGGCTATTGCCTAGTCTAATCAAATTTGATCATTAATATTAGCTGTTCTTTCTACAAAGCTATGATAGGTATTTACTGTAATAGTTGAGTTCACGCTGAATTTGTGCTATTTGATGTGCCTCTGAGTACTATTACTATCAGAATGTGTTGGACTATCAATACATGATATATAGTCTGATGGTGATATGGTAAGCAAAACGATAATTAATACTGCACGATATGTTGATACGATATCCAGGACAACATTTGAACTGTTTAGTGACATGGCTTTAATTAGTCCCATAATATCTGTGGCAACAAACTGAACAACCATTGATCCATTAATGGGATATGCCGATTGTATGTTAGGTTATTTATTGAGTAGTGTTTGTATAACAGCAGATTACGGTGTAGTGCATGACTTTTGTGTATGTATGTGTTTGTTGAATAAAACGTGAGATTTAATTTCATATAATGATAAATATAGTCTCCGGAAGTGCTTAGTATCTCGTAGTACTTCCAATTGTATCTAGTAAGATCCTGTATTATTGTGCTTTGGCGTTTAAGTGACTTTCTGTATCAACGTTTAAAATGTAATATAGCTCAAATATAGTTCATCTTATAATTATATTTGTATCCAAAATTGTCTTTATCATAGGTTCCAAACAAATTACAAATGGCCTTTACTCATTCAGTTTTCTCCTACTTATCGTGCAAAACCGTTTAAGCGTTACATACCTCCTTTGATGCATAATTGAGGATCTAAGTGCTCCAATATATGCAACACAGTAATTGAATAGCTGCAACAGCTGAACTTTAAGCAGATTGGGATGTAATTTTCATATTATCGATGCATCCAAGTTTTCTTCAAAGGATCTTGTAATATCATGGCTCTAACTTTTAAATCTGATTTTATGTATATCTTCGATATAAAGTCAAATAATCAGTATATTAAAAATTGTATTAATCAGATCACATAAATTTTGGCGCTATTGATATTTTGATCTAATTATCAATCAAGCTCTTGCTTAATAGTCACTAAAATAACCAAACTTAAAATCAAATTTGAATGCACTTATTCATCATTCAAAGCAGGGTTTTCGATTGCTGCTCTCCATATTGCACCGTAAGGGCTAATTCATCCCGAGGTTTAGATGGATAACGTTATAAATTTCATATAATTTTGAAGCGAACGTGGATCGTATAATGTGCGATCAAATTTCTGCAAGCTATGACGGATAGCATGGAATAAATAAAACCTTTGATGTTCGTGCAGATGAAGTGAATATTTCTGAACGTAAAATGCATGACATGATACTTAATATTCTACGTTCTGTATAATGCATAGTTGTATTCAGCTAGATGTTTTTATGTATAATTTAATACAAACCATTGGTTGGTTTACACAGAATAGTCTGAACAGTCAAGTCAAAAAGTAGTTTTTACTGAAATGTGAAGTTTGCTGTGTGCATGTTTTTCTTTATTGCAAAGATTAAATACTTTGAAGGTATTGACTAGACAATATTTTATTTCAACTCGTTACTTTATTTTAAACATTGCATAACCATAATTTTTCAGACTTAATATTTTCGTGTTTTATCTGACTAGATTTCAATGAAAAATGACTTGTCTATAGAACGACTGAAATTTGATCACCGTTCAAAAACAAATGCCAATATACCGAGTTAAGAGGTAAGCCAATTGATGAAACCATCGAAAGACGAAACGTGCCTATATTGATGTTTAGCGAAGTTTGTATGGTTAGAATAGGAAAACTCGACCAAGTCTGATATGTAGTCCAAATCATCCTATTGACTCATAATGTAATTGTGACTAAAATAAGCCCATATCTAATAATGGACTTTAATACACAGCGTATTAGTCAAATGTTTATACTGGTTTGTGTAGGATTATTTGCATATATTATTATGTCGATCTCTTAACCAAATATAGTTCACCAGTCATTAATATAGCAATAATCTAGTCTGGAACACAAATCTTGCATCAGAATTGGATCAAAGAGTTCAAGGCCAAACAAATAGAAGACACGATTCAACTTGACACAGATACATTAATATCAGCTAGTTCTGAAGACATGACAACCAAAAATTCACCCTGCAGACTACAATACATTAATCTGTCGGGTTTTAAAGGCCAAAGTCGTAATGGTTACAAGTAATATTTAGGTCAAATCCATCAGCGGGCTCAGCTACTGTGTCAAAAGATTTTGATTGATAGCTTACCATGATTCGGCTTTTAAAGATGTTTTTAGGAATAAAGGTGCTATACGTAGTCTAAGATACAGCATGTGATTTTAAAAGAAAGTGGTAAATGATTAATTAAATAATGAATGATAGTTTTGTCGACATTTATATTTCGTAATAACTGAGCGAACAAGATTGCGGATTGCTCAGTGGTAGTCAATGATATAGCTAATTGGTGATTGGAAGACCAGAAATACTAGTAGTACCTACTTGTGGAAAGGAAAAAGTCCCCCAACAATGTCGAGAAAATTTAAGTTCTAAGAACTACACGAATATTATACAACATTGCTTGGGAGTAGATCTGTTGTTGAATGTATACCTATCCCAAATCAGACTATAACATTTTGATCTAATACGCAGATATTCATATATATGCATGAACTCAAAGTGCAAGCCTTAGCCTCTTCTATGCCCAATATTGGACGTCTTTCGACTGATATGATGATGATAATTAATATGGCGAATACACAAAATGGTATAACAAAAATGTTGTCCACATATTCATAATTTTGAGAGAAATACGAGAACGTAATGCTGACAAATAATTACGTGTCATTACAAAGAATTTGGCACAATAATTGTGAGTTTTGTATTACATTCAAAGGACAGATATGATGAATAAAAATGGTTGTTTAATGATCCGACTAGGAGTTGCTCCATATGAAATGCAGGAAGGTTAAATGAAGATAAAGGGTCAAGGAGGCCTAAAAAGTTTTAATATTTTCTTCTTTTTCTTCTTCTTCTCAGCCTTTTTCTACCGCATGGGTGTAGGCCTCCTTCAGTATATGCCACTTCTCACGGTCTTGGGCGACCTCAATCCACTTTGCTGTTCTCTTGATGTCGTCATGCCAACGCATCTGCGGCCTTCCTTGTGGGCGCTTCACGCCCCATGGTCTCCACTCCACCAACGCTTTGCACCACGAGCCCTGTTTTCTGGCGACGTGGCCTGCCCACTCCCACTCCAAATTTGCAACACGCTTGATCACGTCAGTGACTTTGCTTTGCTGCCGAAGCCAGTCGTTTTGTTTGCGGTCCCTCAGTGAAATACCCACCAGCTTTCTTTCAATAGCCCTCTGGGCCACTTGGAGTTTATTTAAAATCTCCTTAGTGAATACCCAGGTTTCAGCTCCATAGGTTAGCACTGGCAGGATACACTGGTCATGTATGCGTGCTTTTTGTTCGGCTTTTAGCTTCATCTTGAAGACAAATTCAAGCTTGGAGTAGGCCGCCCACGCTAGTCTTATGCACCTGTTTATTTCGTTAGCCTGATTTTCTTTTCCCATTACCACCTCTTGTCCAAGATACACATATTTTGTGACTCTCTCGATGACTGAGTTATTCACCATGATATTAGCGGTACTATTTGTGCAGTTTGTCATGACCTTGGTTTTGGTTAGGTTCATCTCTAATCCGCATTGTCGAGAGGCGTGGCTAAGCTCCTGTACTTAAATTACTCAACCTTCTTCCAGCTATATTTAGGCCGCGTTCAACCCAGTGTATTTTTTTAAAGACGTCCTCCAACACTAGTGTGAACAGCTTTGGCAAGAGGGTGTCCCCCTGCCTGACTCCTCTTTCTATTCGAACTGGTTGGGTTTCAGGTGGAAGGTTTACTTTAAGGGTCGCGTTCCTATAGATGTTTTCTATTAAGCTAGTATAGCGGTGATCAATTCTAGCGTTTTGTAGGGATTCTATCACAGACCAGGACTCGATACTATCAAATGCCTTCTTGTAGTCTATGAATGCAATCCATAATGGCATTTGGTATTCGGTAGCCTTTTCAATTATGATTCTCATAGACAAGATATGGTCCATGGTACTGAAACCTCTTCTAAATCCGGCCTGCTCCACTGGCTGGTAGAAGTCGAGTTTATTTGTCAAGCAAATAGTGATGATCTTTGAAAATAGCTTATAAAGTTGCGACAGTAGGCTTATAGGGCGGTAGTTATTAAGGTCGGCCTTGTTTCCTTTCTTAAATAATAAAATGACCAATGCGCTTTCCCATTTTACGGGTACTCTGCTTTCTTCAAGACATTTATTAAAAAGGTGTTTAAGAAACTGTATTACCCTATCTCCTCCCTCTCTGACCATTTTCACTATTACACTGTCTTCGCCGGGAGCTTTTCCTTTCGACATTTTGTTAAGGGCGGTTTGAATCTCGGTGCCAGTTATTTCTGGTACATCTTCTGATCCAACATTTACAATGTTCCGTGTCACCATTTTAGCAGGTCTACAGGTTTGTGAACTGTACAGTTGCGAGTAGTAGTCTTGGATCACTGCTAGAAGCTGTTTTTGTTCGGTGACCAAGTTGCCATTACTATCAGCCAGCTTTGTTATTTGCTGTGCACCGGGATTCAGGGCTTTCATGAACACTTTTGGACCTTTGTACTTTTGTATGGTATTTTGTACTATTTTTTCACGGTGCGCATCTATGTCCTGTTCTACATGAACACGTGTCTCTTTACAGATGTTTTTGAATTCATCAGTGTGTTTCAACAGTGTTCTTCTCTTTTCTAGCAACTCTTTCGTTCTACTTTGTAGTTTGCGGTTTCTGCTATTACTATTTGATATTAGTTCTTTCGCTACTTTACAAAGAGATTTGCTTAGATGGTCTAGAAGTTCATCTGTGTTCAATTCAATAGTGTTATCTAGTGACAGTTCATCTCGCAAACGCTGTTGGTATATATCTTTGTTTGCTATTAAAGTTTCAGGATTTGTTTTAACCTGTTTTTTCATAATCAGAGCGTACCGTTCCATTCTGGCGTTGATTTTAATTTTTGCACGAATTAAACGATGGTCACTTCCAGTATAGAAACTGTTCAACACTGTGACATCCTGTACAATATATTTGTGGCTGCTAAATATATAGTCTATTTCGTTTTAATATTTTATAATGTTTTAAATAACAGCTAATAACACTTAAAATAAAACTAGCTATACCATTTCTTTCGCTTCGCTATGTAAAAACGCTTTATACTTCTTCTCAAATTTAATCCACCTGATGTTTGTTTTTGTCATTTCAATTAACAAAGAACGATCATTTTAGGGTGCTTGTACACGGCGCATGTAGCTTGAGCATGTTGAGGCACTTGCGCGGGTAACATGCACCGTAAACATATCGTTTAAAACAATGTGCGGGTCCAGCGACTCGAGCATGTACCAAAGCGAGCCACCCGCGCAAGTAATTCGCGTGCTCTGCGACGCGCGCGGGTCACTCGCGCATGTTATCCGTTAAAATTACATTTTTAACATATGATTTTAAAATAATTTTCGTTCGTCGAGACATTTGACGCGATTCAAGTCATAAAGCTACCGCGCGAATAGCTCTCAGCTAATATAAGCTAATATACTCTTCACATGTAGCTCTTGACCACGAACAAATAACTTGTACATAGATACAGCTTGCGCAAGTAGCCCGCGTCTTTACTTGCTCCAGTTATTTGCACCATGTACAAGTACAAGCGAGTAACTTGATCAAGTAGCTTGCGAAATATTACCCACGCGTGTAACCCGCACCTTTACTTGCTCCAGCTACATGCATCGTGTAGAAGCACCCTTAATTCCTTTGCTCCTTTCCGTTCGAAGAAATTTGAAATGAGATCGTAATCGGATTTTTTCTTTTGTGAACAATTGCCGCTTATCTGCTGAATACAATTTATTTTGTTTTATACTTAGCTTTTGAGATTTTTATTGTTGACTTTATAAACTATATTGAAAGCAATATTAGGTATTTGTTTGTAGTAAATAGATCTCAAAAGAAATCAAAAGATTACTTTACGAATTTCAATCGCATTTTACAATTTAATTAAACCGGTGCAATCAACAAACCGAGCAGGTTAGGTTTTACCCTTATATATTTGATGCTCATGTGACAACTTGTGAGTTTTGCAGATTCATCATACTTTAGTTTTGACACGATGGCACAAATTAAGTATACTTTCAACAAGGGCTGATTGAAAATTATGCTTAAACCTACCGCTAGACCTCTACAGAAATTTGTAAATGATTTCCTTTTTAAAATACTTTCTCAAAATTATAGTTATACGTGACGCCTGCCTTCACAATTAGTGTATAAATAACAATTAAGGATACAAAACAAATTGTTATGATAAAGTAAAATTACTAAAACCTATATTATAAAATTTACATTGACATTTGTAATTTATCTATTTTTGTTGTTATTTATATTCTGACATTCTAAAATGACATCAGATTATTTTTATTTACTTTAATAGTAATTATTGTATTATGCTTTTGACATTTCCAAATTGACATTGAATTATTTTGTTTATGTCTTGGCATTTTCAATAACTTAAGTGACATTTAATAATTTTATTTACATTTGTAATTTTTTTTGACATTTTCAAATTGACATTAAATTATTATTATTTATTTAGTGACATATTAAATAGATGAAATTTTATTGTATAATTTTAATATTGTTGTTTACAACATGTACTCAACCTTATGATAAAATGTAAGGAGCAAGTACAATGTGGGAATTAGTAAACTTTTCAACTAATATTAGTGGCAACCTGTCTGGTGGCTTACGCTGGCATGCTTATGCATACACATTCTGATGGCGTGGAAGCATAATGATTCAGGTCGTGCTGGCTCCCTCTATCAAGGTTGAGCCGTGCCATGGCTGTTGAATGCGGGCCATCAGCGGGCTGAGTCAGTTATAAGCGTCAGATGATATCCTGCATTGTACTCGCATCTAAACCTATTATGTCTGGACTTTAAAAGAATATAAAAGAAGAGATGAAATATAATGAAATGACAAAAAAAAGCAATGACTCTGATTTTGTTTCAACCTTTCTTCTCAAGAAGTCATTTAGCTAGGAAAAGCCGGCATCATCTAGAATAGGGTTTTGACTTGTATAAGTGTTGTAAACAACCAAAATGCAGAAATAAATATGTCTTTATGTCTTTACCTTTTATTCATATGTACAAAATAATAGTAAAACTTTTAGTAAAAGTTAGGGTAAATTATAATAATATGAAATTGAATGTATTAAAACATTGCCTAGCAAAAGGTAAAAATCAATATAAAGTTACTGTAAGTACTGGAATATATTTGTTTAGGAAGTATTTGTGTACCTGAATCCCATCATCTATATCGTCGTAGCGTGATTTTGGTTGCAACCAAGAATTTGTTCTGAGACGTACGGGGTCCGTCACAGAGCGACTGCCATCTGACCTTAGTACATACATACATAGACTCACGCCTGTTTCCCGGAGCGGTAGGCAGAGACTACGGAATGCCATTTGCAACGATCTTGACATATCTCTCTTGCTTCATTCACGTCCATCAAATTTCTCATGCATGCTCTTCGGTTAAGGGTACTTCTAACCTGTCCTCTTTTTAGGATGTCTCCAATCTGGATAGAGAATGTCCGTCTAGGTCTTCCCCTTCCTCCTGTCCCATTCACACTTGACTTATATAACTTCTTGGTCCGTCTTTCATCATCCATCCTCTCCATGTGTCCAAACCATCTAAGCATACCTTTCTCAATGGTTGTCACTACATCTTCTTTTACCCCACAACACTCTCTTGTCACACAATTCTTTACTCTGTCGTTCAAAGACACTTCACACATACTTCTCAGTGCTCTCATTTCTACGGCATTTATTCTACTTTTATGTCTATTCTGTCATCCATACCCAACTTTCACTACCATAGATAAGTGTAGGTACTAACACCGCTCTATGCGCATCAAAACGTCACTTTTTGGATAAAAAGCAATAGCGGTATTCCATGGGTTAGACCAGATACAGTAAGTATATTTAAGGTTTCTCGTCACATAGGTTCAGGAGTCGTACATACTTTCTTCCCCAGCCGCTAAACTCAATTTTGAGTTATCATCTTAACTTAAGGTGGTGGAGCGACACGTGCTACTAGGGTTTTCTACTACGTCAACAAAATAGTCCTAGTACACAACCCACCTAGAATTAAATTTAACCTTAAGGCTCCTAAAATTAAACAACTAATAATAGCAACATCATACTTAGTTAATAAAAGCGTGCAATGTCAACACAAATCATTGTACACATTTAAAGTCACGTGGCGTAATATAACTGAATTATTGATGTCACTGCCCATGGCGTGGTGTAAGTTATGTAGGTATCATATTTTTATTATGATTTGTTTGGTAGAGGAAGCTGATTGTAATTGTGTATGATTAAATTAGTTTTATTGACATTTTAAGCTTCATATTTATTCTTATACTATTAGTTATATAAAAATCATATAAACGATCATTAAATTATCTAAAGTGTAGCACGGACGTGAGATCGTTTATAATAAGTATACAGTTAAATAGTCTCTCGCCACGTTAATTAAACTTAATATACATCTCATAATGGATTCACGAGTGCTTGATTAAAGCGATGATCAAAGGAATGTATTTCATTGAAATACTTTAAGTAGAGTCTATAGGCACTTACGGGGATAGTGAGATAATGCAATACGTTAAGTGTAAGGTTGAAAGATCAAAATCATTTTATGAGCTTCTAACAATATAATATCAGTGTGAGCATTTCCTTTAAGACATTTGCTGAATTTGCGACGTTTGGCATAAAATTACAGTAAAAGTTGTGGAAGTACTATCAAGAAATTGGGCTACCAGTCCGATCCTAAGCGGTCACCGAATATATAAATACCATAATATATTTATTACGATTATCGAAAAATAATCAATTGAAAATAAACTTCTAAAGATCAGTGCACTAAATATTAAAATCATTGATATCATTATAATAACACTATTTGCTTTCCAAAAAAAGAAACACTGAAATATTACAAAGTTCAGGACCTCTACTATTTTAATATATACCTAATAATCCAAGTAAGGCAGATAAATATCGTCCTGACACACGATATCGCAGTGTTTTATTACAGCAATTAGGCTACCTTCGCCTATTTCACAAACAGAAACTTTATTGTAACTTTTCGGAGGTCTAATCAGTCTTCAACAACTTTTTGCCAAGTCAACACACCAATTTTAGACCTTCGGGTAGAAAAAGTAACAAAAAGTGGCCAATAATGGTTGTTTTGACACAAAACCTATTACTACTCTGATGAAAATGATATTTTTACTTATTTACGTCCGTTTTCCTCGATCGAAGTAACGTAGGGTTCATTCAACGAGATCCATCGATATAATAGGTCTAGTAGATATTTAAGTTAGAGAAGAAACACGAGATGTAGAAAGTATAGTATGAGTAATTATCGATTCATTGCAGTAGGTACCTTTGTAAAAATAATAACTGTATATTTAGAAATAAATATTCCATGTTAACTTAACAGTTAACGTGCTAACGCACGATTGTAAAAATATTATTAAAAACATCGTTTTGTTTGGTTTCTATCTGTCGATTTCGAGATCAACGTCAATCTAGCTCGCTGCAGTTTAGTCTGTTTTTAATCGAATCAACTCAAACATCAACAAAACTGTGAAAGGCATAAGGTTGAGAGTTCACGGAATAAAATATTTGAACTGAACAATATATTGAATAAAGTAATAATTCTTGTATTGAGTATTTTACTCAATACAAGAATTATTGAAAGTGAACAAATGCTGCCGTCTGACCGCAATATTTTATGGCACAAGTATGAGCCTCCCCGATAATAAATGGACGAAAGAAATTGATAGTAAGTGCCTTTGATTAATATTTGTTCTATTTATAGATATTTATTTGGAAGTTAATGTGTATTTAAGTGCGATTGCGAACAATCGCACGTATGCGACATGACAAATGTTTTCGAATCATTAATCTAAATATTATGTCCTTTTATATTAGGGTTGCATGAAACAACTTTGTTTAACATTGAATATTAACTTGATAGATGGAATCATAGAGCGTGTATACTTGCTTAAAGTCTCATAGACACGTGGTCTAGACTATTGGTGATTCAAACGCTATTACGTACTAGCTTTTGCTGGTTGCTTCGCAAGCGGACAAGAAAACTCAATTTAGAAAATATCCTATTTAGATATTAGCTTAAAAAATATTAATTATATTACCGTACTAACCTTCATCTTCTCTTTCAAACATTTCAAGTTTTACTTTCACAGCAAAGGATGGCTTATGTCCGTTTTCATTGTCTAGACTATGTCTAAACTAAAATGGATCAAACGTGGTTGTATCGTTCTGATTTGAAAATGGAACATAAATATACAATTGTTAATTTATTAAGTTAGTTGAGTATAGTTATTTTCACTTTAAAATAGTTTCTGGGTGTGTGACAAAAAGATCTATTTTCATCATCATCATCGTGTGTTATACTAGGTAGGTATATAAAATAATTTGGTCTGACTGAAATGATATTAACCTTGCAGAGACAGAACTACTGAAGCTGACAGAACTATGAAGAACAATGGGTTCCTTTTATAAGAAAAGATCCTACTAAGGAAGAATATCTTTCATGTTCCGCACTAAAGTAGATAAAATGTGACTAGAAAACTTGTTTAAAATTACCTTAATCTAGAAGCCAGCTCTATCAAAATTTGGGCTACGGCAGCTAGTGAGCTTATATTACAAAAGATGATGTGCTTCTGTAATAATATCGTCTGCATTGGCGTCGTTTATTTTAAAGAATGTGGTAGCGCCATCTACCTTCCTATCTATAACTAATCGCATCAACGTCAATCGTTCCACGCTTGTCTAGTGCGAGCGATACCATGTTTCCGTCCCTGTCTCCCATTCCCGAGAAGGGGCACGCCTTTCGCGGATTGATCGCCGCGATCGTCGACGCGAGTGACCGTCCAGAACTTTCGAGATTCGCTAAATACGTATCGGCTATACCGTACCGCTCCGCGCCGCTCCCGCTATAATTATTACCGCTTATACAAAACCACTTGCAAGTGGAAGTGATTTGTGTAGTGAAGTGAATCAAGCAGCTTCATCCCGAAACCACCAGGAGACTGCCCTTCTGAGACGAAGAAGATTGCCGTACAAGGTAAGTGCCCCCCATCCTTGGAATATCCTACACCCACTCACAATCATCTCTCCCATTCCAATCCTACATCCTCTTCCCTTATCCTTTCTAGGCGAGCAGAACTCGCCCTAATACAGTAAATTTTCCTTCTCCAAATCGCCTAGAACCTACGGTTTCGGTGTATCGCCGAACCAGTATGAATATTTCTGTTGTTCTGTTTATTAAGATTAGTACGCTGCTCTATATTTATGAACCACGGTATTGAGGTTAAACATCTTGCAGATGTATGACCATAAGTTGATTTTACACACGTGATTCTTGAATAGCGAAGTACAAGGAAACGAATTATGTAAGTCCCTAATTACATTTCTAAGAACATCTAATCTTAAACTAATATATAAAGCTGAAGTGTTGGTATATTGGTTTGTTTGCTTGAACGCGCTAATCTCAGGAACTACTGGTCCGATTTGAAAAATTCTTTCAGTGTTAGATAGTCCATTTATCGAGGAAGGCTATAGGTTATATATTATCACGCTATGGGCCACTGGTGTAGTAGTAGCCTTAAATAACGCGGGTGTAACCGCGAGCTCGTCTAGTTTCGTTATAACAGCCATATAATAATAGTTCTTGCAAGTGATGAAATTTTCGACGCCAACTAGGTACTTAAATATCTGATTAATTATTCATAGACCTAGATTAGAGCAATACGACATAATTTAATTAGGAATATAATCTAGATAGTTTACAACCTAATCAGTTGAAATTTAAAATTAAATCCTTCATTAAATATTTGATTGCAATTCTGGTTCTATATTAACATAGGTACCTCAGTTATTACTCACAATTTGCCTAACGTTGCATCGTGAGAATATTCACAGAATTATACTAATTTATGAACAAATTTTAGAATCGTAAAAGGTAACTTATAATTATATTATGATCATCATCAGCCAGCGATTATTAATAATTTAATACGCACTTAACTTCGAAAAATCGCAGCTCGCGCCGAGGGTTGGGACTCAAAATTTACGTAACAGTCAATTACGCCCGTTATAAAATATGATCTGTGTCCGTTTTTAATCCTTCCTATTGACGTGTTTTGCTACTAAAAATAGATTTTGACATTAGTCTTATACGATATATCTATCACTAGTAGCCAAATCCATTCATCATCCTCTTAGCGTTATCCCAGATTCAACCTTGGCTCCGCTTACTAATCTAACCGGATTTGGCTGAATATTAGCTTTTCCACAGAGCGACTGCCTGTCTGACCTCCGCAGCCCGAAGGGATAGCGATATTCTATGGTTTAGACTAGTGTCAGTTTATTTAGAAGGTACTGACGCCCTGTAACGCCTGTCAAAGATCTTCATGACAACCGGGAACGACAGCTTAACGTGCTCTCCGGGGCACGGGATAAGCGATAATTAACAATTCAATACGCACATAACTCCAAAAAGTCATTGGTGCGCGCCGTGGATTGGAACCCGATACCCTCTGCATGGCAGTCTGTTGGTATCTCCACTAGGCTATCGCTGCCTTAGTAGCCAAATCCATTAATAGATAAAATTAGAAACGGGGATTAGTTTATCCACTAGGATTTTTTTGCTTCTATCAACAATTATATTCCAAGTAAATACATTTGCATCATCATCATCTGATTTGATGATCAGCATTGTACCGATGGTGATCTAAGTTTCTTATCTTGCAGCACAAGGTCTATTGCCTAGTCTAATCAAATTTGATCAAATATTAGCTATTCTTTCTACAAAGCTATGATAGATGTTTTACTGTAATAGTTGAGTTCACGCTGAATTTGTGCTTTTTGATGCTATTTAAGCCTCTGAGTACTATTACTATCAGAATGTGTTGGACTATCAATACATGATATGTAGTCTGTTGGTGATATGGCAAGCAGAACGACGATGAATACTGCACGATATGTCGATACGAATTCCAGGACAACATTTGAACTGTTCAATGACATGGCTTTAATTAGTCCTATAATATCTGTGGCAACAAACTGAATAACCATTGATCCATTAATGGGATTTTCGTATTATCGATGCATCCAAGTTTTCCTCAAAGGATCTTGTAACATCATGACTCTAACTTTTAAATCTGATTTTATGTATATCTTCGATATTAAAGTCAAATAATCAGTATATTAAAAATTTTATTAATCAGATCACATAAATTTTGCCGCTATTGATATTTTGATCCAATTATCAATCAAGCTCTTGCTTAGTAGTCACTAAAATAACCAAACTTAAAATTAAAATTGAATGCAATTATTCATCATTCAAAGCAGGGTTTTCGATTGCTGCTCTCCATATTGCACCGTTAAGCCAGGATCAAACCAACGCGTTCAGCTCGCGGCCGCGGTGGCGTGCGCGGTGGCGATTATTGCGCGTGCAAAAGTTGTGCACACTGTCGCGTTCGTTCAGGCGTTCACCAGGCTGTAGTCGCGTCACTAAAATGCTGTCTGATACAGATAGTGAAATTGAAGAAGTTTTACTTCTGTCTGCTATTATTGAAGACGAAGAGGAAGAAAAAGTGAACTTGAGGTGGGTATGATATACAGTGCCAGTGAAGTAAATACCTACCATCATTCGATAACGTCTTATCAGAATGAGACGTATCATACAACGATGGGTATTTGTGGAAATAATTTCTTCCGTTTCCACCATACTTAAAATCTACAAAAACACAGTTTCCTCAACAAATAATAGCTGCGTGCAGCGTCCTAACGCAACAAGCGCGATCTGATCCCCACCGCCGCGTGCAGACGCTGCATCGGACGCCGCGTGCAATCCGAGGACGCGTAGATGTGAACACCGCGCTATAAGTTCGTACACAACATCCGATTGCCACCGCGCACGCCACCGCGGACGCAAGCTGAACGCGTTGGCGTGCGCGGTGGCGATTATTGCGCGTGCTAAATTTGTGCACACTGTCGCGTTCGTTCAGGCGTTCACCACGCTGTAGTCGCGTCGCTAAAATTCTGTCTGATACCGATAGTGAAATTGAAGAAGTTTTACTTCTGTCTGCTATTATTGAAGACGAAGAGGAAGAAAAAGTGAACTTGAGGTGGGTATGATATACTGCGCCAGTGAAGTAAATAGCTACCATCATTCGATAACGCCTTATTATTTTTTCTTCAGAAAAACAAGAGTTCAAACAAGAGTAAGAGAAATCTACAAAAACACAGTTTCCTCAACAAATAATGGCTGCGTGCAGCGTCCTAACGCAACAAGCGCGATCTGATAGCCACCGCCGCTTGCGGACGCTGCACCGGACGCCGCGTCCAATCAGAGGACGCGTAGATGTGAACACGTCGCTATAAGTTCGTACACAACATCTGATCGCCACCGCGCACGCCACCGCGGACGCAAGCTGAACGCGATGGTTTGGTCCTGGCTTAAGGGCTAATTCACTCCGAGGTTTAAATGAATAACGTTATAAATTTCATATTATTTTGAAGCGAACGTGGATCGTTTAATGTGCGATAAAATTTTTGCAAGCTATGACGGATAGCATGGAATATATAAAACCTTTGATGTTCGTGCAGTTGAAGTGGACATTTCTGAACGTAAAATGCATGATATGATACTTAATATTTTACGTTCTTTATAATACATAGTTGTATTCAGCTAGATGTTTTTATGTATAATTGAATACAAACCATTGGTTGGTTTACACAGAATAGTCTGAACAGTCAAGTCAAACAGTAGTTTTTACTGAAATGTGAAGTTTGCTGTGTGCATGTTTTTCTTTATTGCAAAGATTAAGTACTTTGAAGGTATTGACTAGACAATATTTTATTTCAACTCGTTACTTTATTTTAAGCATTGCATAACCTTTTACATTGCTAGAAATCTGTCATTTTTCAGACTTAATATTTTCGTGTTTCATCTGACTACATTTCAATGAAAAATGACTTGTCTATAGAACGACTGAAATTTGATCACCGTTCAAAAACAAATGCCAATATACCGAGGTAAGAGGAAAGCCGATTGATGAAACCATCGAAGACGAAACGTGCCTATATTGATGTTTAGGTTTATTGATGGTTAGAATAGGAAAACTCGACCAAGTCTGGTATGTAGTCCAAATCATCCTATTGACTCATAATGTTATTGTGAATAAAATAAGCCCATGTCCAACAATGGACTTTAATACCAGCGTATTAAATAATCTTACATAAACCGGTATCATCATAGCTGTATGATGATACCGGTTTGTGTAAGATTATTTGCATATATTATTATGTCGATCTCTTCACCAAATATAGTTCACCGGTCATTAATATAGTATTTATCTAGTCTGGAAAACAAATCTGGCATCAGAATAGGATCAAAGAGTTCAAGGCCAAACAAATAGAAGAAACAACTCAACTTGACACAGATACATTAATATCAGCTAGTTCTGAAGACATGACAACCAAAAAATCACCCTGCAGACTACAATACATTAATCTGTCGGGGCTTAAAGGCCGGGGTCGTAATAGTTACAAGTAATATTTAGGTCAAATCCATCAGCGGGCTCGGCTACTGTGTCACAAGATTTTGATTTATAGCTAACCATGACTCGGCTCTTTAGATGTATTTTAAGGAATAAAGGTGCTATTCGTAGGTTTAGATACAGCATGTGATTTTAAAAGAAAGTGGTAAAGGGTTACTGACTTATTTATCTATTTTATAGTTTCTCTAAATTTTACAATACTGATACTCGTAATAAGAAACCGAACAAGTTTGTGGATTTTTAAGTGATAGTCGTTAATGTAGCTAATTGGTGATTGGAAGACTAAAAATTACCAATCATGATAATAAAGGAGCAAAGTCCCTTAACAACATGACAACAAAAACTGCACAACTAATATACATCATTGCTAGGTAAAAAATCTGTCATTGAATTAATGTATACCTCTTCCTAATAAGACTACAGCATTTCAATCAGCAGTGGACGTCTTTCGGCTGATATGATGATGATGATGAAAGTGGCGAATCCACAACACGGCACAAGCAAAAATGTTGTCAACATATTCATAATTTTTGCAAGCAATAGACGAACGAAATGCTCACAAATAATTACGCGTCATTACAACCAATTTGGCATAATAATTGTGAGTTTTGTATTACATTCAGTGGACAGCTATGATGAATAAAAATTGTTGTTTAATGATCTGACTAGGAGCTGCTCCATATGAAACGCAGGAAGGTAAAATGAAGATAAAGGGACATGGAGACCTAAAATGTTTTAAATAACAGCATTGACACTTAAAATAAAACTAGCCATACCATTTCTTTCATCGCTTCGCTATGATATGCCCTAAGACAATTTTCTTTGTAAAAACGCTTTATACTTCTTTTCAAATTTTATCCACCTGATGTTTATTTTTGTCATTTCAATTAACAAGAAATGATTATTTTAATTCCTTTGTTTCTTTCCGTTCGAGGAATTCTGAAATGAGATCGTAATCGGTTTTTTTGTTTTGTGAACAGTTGCCGCTTATCTGCTGAACACAATTTATTTTGTTTTGTACTTAGCTTTTAAGATTTTTAATGTTGACTTTATAAATTATATTTAAGGCAATATTAGGTATTTGTTTGTAGAAAATAGAACTCAAAAGATTACTTTACGAATTTCAATCGCATTTAACAATTTTATTTAACGGGTACAATCAAGATAGGTGCATAGGGTTCCCAACAAGAACTTAGGGTCCCAAGCCAACCTCACCTGCAAGTGGTGCACCTGCCGATCAACGGACGAGGCTCTGGCAAACAAAATATCCCGATAAGCGGCAATAGGCTCGCCACCTATTACGTGGGATCAAAACACTGGCGAAAAGTGGGCGTTTAATATGCCTCTGCCTACCCCTTCGGGGAAACAGGCGTGAGTCTATGTATGTATGTATGTACAATCAAGATACCGAGCAGGTAAGGCTTCACCCTAATATATTTGATGCTCATGTGACAAGTTGAAAGTTTTGCGAATTCATCATGCTTTAATTTTGACACGATGGCATAAATTAGGTATACTTTCAGCAAGGGCTGATTGAAAAAACTAGATTATGCTTAAACCTACCGCTAGACCTCTACAGAAATTTGTAAATGATTTCCTTTATAAAATACTTTCTCAAAATTATATTTATAGGTGACGCCTGCCTTCACAATTAGTGTGTAAATAATAATTTAGGACACAAAACAAATTGTTATGATTAAGTTTAGTGAATGAAACCTTGATATATAAAATTTACCTTTAATTCATATTTACAAAATAATAATTAAACTTTTAGTAAAGGTTAGGGTAAATAATAACAATATGAAATATATTAAAACATTGCCTGGCAAAAGGTAAAAATCAATATAAAGTTATTGTAAGTACTGGAATATAGAGTGATTTTGTTTCCAACCAAGATTTTTTTCTGAGACGTACGGGGTCCGTCACAGAGCGACTGCTATCTGACCTTAGTATTTTATTTTATAGTCTCACGCCTGTATCCCCGAGGGATAGGCAGAGGTGCAATATGACGCCCACATTTTGCCATGAATTTTATAGGTTCCACGTAATAGCTGGGGCGAGCCTATTGCCGTTACCGGGCACATTACCAGACTCCGTGCTGCTACTGAGAATTCGGAAAAACCCAGTAACAATTTTGCCCGACCCGGGAATCGAACCCGGGACCTCCGGTCAGCAGTCGCATACGCTATCCATTGGACCATGGAGGCAGTCTCGTGACCTTAGTAATACAAAGAAATAGCGATATTCCACGGGTTAGACCAGATACACTAAGTATATTCAAGGTTCCTCGTCACATATGTTCAGGAGTAGGAGTCGTACATACTTTCTTCCCCTGCCGCTAAACTCAATTTTGAGTTATGGTGGTGGAGCGACACTCTCTACTAGGGTTTTCTACCACATCAACAAAATAGTCCTAGTAGACAAGCCACCTAGAATTAAATTTAACCTTAAGAGAGAGGCTCCTAAAATTAAACAACTAATAATAGCCACATCATACTTAGTTAATAAAAGCGTGCAATGTCAACACAAATCATTGTACACAGTTAAAAGTCGCGTGGTGACTATATTGTTGTACGTTGCTGTCAACGTACAACAATATAGTTACACATGACATAATATATTATGTGTTAACAATTTGAAACAGAGTATCTATACATATTACAAAATGTAGTCCCCGGAAACGTCTATCTGTACGTATACATATATAAACGCGGTAAACAGAAAACTTTGGAATGGATTTTTGTACGGTTTTCATTAATGGGTGGTGTGATTTATGAAAATGGTTTGGATGTATATTTAATTTTGACGCAGGTGGAGCCGCGGGTGTCGTCTAGTTTATAATAAAATAATCATGAATACAATGTATTTATCTGATTTCCTGTCAATGACTAGTCAACACAAATACGTTAATTTTTCATAATTATTGAATTGTGGTGTATCTTATTTATCCTCTTTTACAAGCCTAACGTAATCATTCTGTAAAAATACAATAAAGAGTAAATACAGACTGAAGTGAGTCATAAAACTCTTCTTGCATTTGATATCGCAATAGAATGTTATAAACTAATTACCATCATAAACCTATAAGAGACAGGCAAAATAAAAATAACAGTAAGTGAGAAAGATTGGATGAAACGGTCAGTAATTTTAAAAAGTAGCACCAATTGGATGGCCATAACATATTAAGCCTAATAAACTGCACATTAAGCGTAAATCAATCACTTATTAAGATGAGTAACGACCACATAAAAAAACAACCATTAAAATTAGATAGAAGGCCATAGATGTTTTTTTGGCTCGTGTCTATGTAAGTCGGTTGTTATGTATACTGGTTTGGCGATTAATGGTGTTAGAATTATATTGCTGATTTATTATATATTCTAGCAATCGCCTACGGTTTTGCGTATCTTGTATTTTACCCATGTTTTATCCCTTCTGAAAAGATTTTCAACATGCACAAGCATATTAAAATTCTTTCCTTAGTGGCTGCTTACGTCATAAAGGGAACCCGCTATACAAATTTCTGCAGAAGTTTGGTAATATGAAAGTCAGGATAATTAATTTTATATACGTAATAGTATTTGTGCGTTTTCTGTGTTTTCTGTCAGTCTGTCACTAATGCAAGAATTTTATGTATACAGAAGAAATTAGCTGAGCCCACGCTTACATTAGACATACATACAAACGCGAGAGGCGAAAAATGTTAGAAGAAGTATGATTGATTTTGTGATAGTAGATGAACGATAAAGAAATAATGTGTTGGATACAAGAGCATATCGAGGGATCGGCATCCACACAGACCAGTTCTTGGTGTTGAGCCGGATAAGTGGGCTCTTTAAAGGATGGCGACACCGAGAGCGTAATGAAAATAGGGTCTTGGAAAGAATTAAGGTAGAAAATCTACAAGAGAAAGATGTGAAAGATGAGTATAAACGAAGATTGATAGCAAAATTTGAGAGGTTCGATTGCATAAATGATATGGAAGAATTATGGCAGGCCTTTAAAGAAGAGGTAGTATGTGTAGCGTCTGAAGTATGTGGTGTGATCAAGAGAAGGAAAATACGAAAGGTTAAGAATACATGGTGGGACAAGGATGTACAATCAGCAGTGTCAGAGAAGAAGAAAGCTTGGTCAGATTGGTTGGCTGCCAGAGAAAATGATAGAATGGGAAAAGCAACGAGTGTAGACATAGATGAAGCAAGAAAGGAGTTTGTTAGGTCAAAAAGAATTGTGAAAGAAATGGTTAAAAGGAAAAAAGAGGAAAAGAAAGATGAGTTTGATAGCAGATTATCTGACGATTTCCAGAGGAACATTAAGTTTTTCTGGAAATCCGTTCGTGCAGTTCGAGGAAGAACTCAATCCTCAGAACACACATCCATCAGAGACGAGAATGGAAAGATGAATCTTGATGAATCTTGCGTGCTGAAGAGATGGAAAGAGTAGGTATTTTGAAAGTTTATTTGAAAGGTCGGCAATAGAGACACCGATAGCTGAAATGAATGGTAACGATAGCAATGATGAAAGCGTTTTTAGCGTGGATGAGATCGTGAAGGCACTGGGAAGTATGAAACTAGATAAGGCTGCAGGATATGATAGGATTACAGTCGAAATGCTGAAGGCTGGACAGGGTATCATAGTTAGTCAGTTGCAGCGGTTATATAACTTGTGCTGGACCACCGGCCGAGTACCTAATGACTGGGCCACAGCTGTAGTTGTGCCTCTTTATAAAGGAAAAGGCTCGCAACAAGATTGCAAAAACTATAGAGGCATTAGCCTTCTCAGCATTGTTGGCAAATTGTATGCAAAGGTACTTATTGAAAGAGTTATGGAAGTAACCGACAAGAAAATATGGGATGTACAAGCGGGATTCCGAAAGGGTATGGGATGCACGGATCAGGTTTTTCCTTGCGAAGCATAGCTGAAAAGTTTTTGGCCAAAGGTAAAAAGGTCTATTGCGCATTCGTGGATTTCGAAAAGGCTTACGATAAAGTGGTGAGGAATGTAATGTGGTCGGTGCTGTCAATGAATGGGGTGGACAGCAGCCTCATTCGAGCTCTGAAATCCCTTTATGAGGATTCTAGAGCTTGTGTGAGGATAAACGGGGCATACACTGACTGGTTTACCATTGAGAAAGGTGTTAGGGATGTGTAGCGTCGCCGTGGCTGTTTAACCTCTTCATGGGCAGTTGTTTGCAAGATTTAAAACATAGTGACTGCGGATTAAGGATGAATGGGTCAAATGTCTCCTTTATGCTGATGATCAGGTAATACTTGCATCTTCAGCGGAGGAGTTGCAGGAGATGGTAGCAATCATGCATGGTGCGTTAGAGAGGAAAGGAATGAAAGTGAATGTAAGTAAAACGAAAGTTATGGTTTTTGAAAAGGAGGAATGCGTTACGGCTTGTAATGTTTTGATCGATGGACAGCGAGTGGAACAAGTGAATGAGTTTGTTTACTTAGGTACGTTGTTTACAAGAGATGTTAAGAATGAAGAAGATATTGAAAGGAGAGTTAATGCAGGTAATAGTGTGAATGGAGCTCTGAAAGCGTTTATGGACAGTCAAAACGTGTCCAAAAAGGCACGTTTGGCTGTACATAGAGGCGTGTTAGTGCCTACCCTTATGTATGGTAGTGAAAGTTGGGTATGGCAGAAGAGATTTGAAAGTAAAATAAATGCTGTAGGAATGAGAGCACTGAGAAGTATGTGTGGTGTATCTTTGACCGACAGAGTAAAGAATTGTGTGTTTACGAGAGTGGTGTGGGGTAAAAGAAGATGTAGTGACAAGCATTGAGAAAGGCATGTTAAGATGGTTTGGGCACATGGAGAGGATGGATGACGATAGACTGACAAAGAAGATATATAAGGCAAGTGTGAATGGAACAGGACAAAGGGGAAGACCTAGGCGGACGTTCTCTGACCAGATTGGAAACATCCTGAAAAAAGGACAAGTCAGAAGTACCCTTAACAGAAGAGCATGCATGAGAAACTCGATGGGAGTGAGTGAAGCAAGTGAGGTATGTCAGGATCGTTGCAAATGGCGTTCCGTAGTCTCTGCCTACCCCTCCGGGAAACAGGCGTGAGTCTATGTATGTATATGTACATACAAACATGCATAGACGCACGCCTGTTTCCCGAAGGGGTAGGCAGGGAGTACGGAATACCATTTGCAACGATCTCTCTTTATGCATTCAAGCCCATCTAATTTCTCATGCATGCTCTTTGTTTAAGGGTGTCTAACCTGCCTTTTTTTAGGATATGTCCAATCTGGTCAAAGAACGTTCGTCTAGGTCTTCTCCTTCCTCCTGTCCCATGCACTCCGCGCTTACACCTGCGTTATTTAGGGCCACTGCTCCCTACTCGTGGCTAATAGTGATGCGCACCCGTTGTTAATAGCATTACCTATTTTATATGACCCTCTTTGATAAGTGCGCTATCCAACACAAACATAATTATTCAAATTGAACTAGTACTTCCTGAGATTAGCGCGTTGAACCAAACAAACTTGACAACTTTATTATATTAGTAGAGTTAATGATTAATATGTCATCGAAATGCGAGAATAAATCATAGTTTTGTTAGTGTGGTTTGATAGATTGTGACTTATAGCGCTACGGTTACATAGGTATATAGATGTTAACAAGTATTTCATGTCATTCGATCTATGATTGTGAAATCGATTCATTTAGTAGAATTAATTCAGTATTTGCATAGGAAAGATGATACAATGACATTTTTATTATAATATCGTAATTTACATTTTATAACGTATTATGGCACGTATCCATCATCAGCCCTAGGTATATATAAACTGTCCCATTTCTGGGCACGGGCCTCTTCTCACTACGATAAGGGTAAGGCCATAGTCCACGACGCTGGCCTAGTGCGGGTTGGCAGACTTCACATGTCATGTCTTTCGACAACATGCACAGGCATGCAGGTTTCCTCAAGATGTTTTCCTTCACCGTTTAGCATAAAAAATAATAATAGCGATAATTAACAATTTAATACGCATATACCTCCGAAAAGTCATTGGTGCGTGCCGAGTATTCAAACCCAGACCCTCTGCATAGCTGTCTGTCGGTCTCTCCACTAGGCTATCGCTGCTTGACAATGTAATTGATGGACTTTGTATTTTTATACTAAGAAGAGGCCTTTGTCCAGTTGAGTTATGGGACAGTTCATTAATAGCATTGATACAATAAAATTATGAATAATCAGTATAATCATCAGCCACAAACAAAACAATTCTACAAAAATTAGTATTATAGAGTTAGGTGTTCAATAATTTTCACATGAAACCGCATTCGAATGCATATTGATAAACGAAATTAAAGGGCGCATAGATATGACTTTAAATAATTATTTGAAGAAGTAGATTCATTATTATTGTATAACAATGTCACGTCATAATGATAACAGTCGTGAACATATTCGTCAGAAATTAATGTATTTTGATCTATTATTGAATTGACATCCAACTACCGTTTATAGATTTTATTGCGATATATTGGTTTCACTGGCATTACATTTGAACCCAATGATCTAGGAACGACTTTATTTATTACTAGACGTTGCCAGTGGCTTCGCCCGCCTCTATTATACATACAAACCTTCCTCTTGAATCATTCTATCTATTAAAAAAACATGCATTGCATTAAAATCCGTTGCATAGTGTTTAAGATTTAAGCATACATAGGGACAGACAGACAGAAGACAGACTTTGTTTTATACTATCTAATGATAAAGCGACGTTTTGCTTGTTTATTTACAGAAGCCGTGGTCACGGCGCACTGATATTACTGAATTGCTTTAAGCGTAGCTATTTTGTTTAGTGGTAATTATAAAAACTACAGCTATGAATAACAGAAGATTCTTAAGTTATTGTAATACTTCAAGAAAACAAAGGTCTATTTTCTGGCTATCCAGCAAAACAAAGATTTTAAATAAACAAGTACACAATATCTTCTTGGGTTAACGCGAATGTTACACATTAAAATTAAACTACAGCTCTTGGTAGACTGTCGTGACCATGATTTCTATAAAGAAATCGAAACGTTGGCTAGTAATAACTAAAAAATATATTAGTATATAATTTCTAGATCATTCGGTTTGATTTTAATAACTTAGTGAATCCAATATATCGCGATAAAATCCATTAACTGTAGTTTTATTTCAATACCCAAGTACACACATACGTACGTAAGACTCTTGTAAACATTATGCGCGACTACGCTTCACTCTGTCGACAATCTATAATTCAGATTATTTTCAAAAATTGT
Source organism: Euclidia mi (assembly GCA_944739405.2). NCBI lineage: Eukaryota > Metazoa > Arthropoda > Insecta > Lepidoptera > Erebidae > Euclidia > Euclidia mi. The sequence goes on from OX123203.2 coordinate 31,932,906, forward strand.
ATTGAAATGAATGAATGTAATGAATTACTTTTAGTTACTCATAATTTTTTTATAGACTCACGCCTGTATCCCCGAAGGGGTGGGCAGAGTTGTAATATTTCACCTACATTTCGCCATGAATTTTTAGGTCTCACGTAATAGGGCGCGAGCCTATTGCCGTACCGGCCACATCACCAGACTCCGTCACGTGCTGCTACTGAGAATTTCCTAACGGAAAAACCCAATAACACATTGCCCAACCCGGGAATCGAACCCGAGACCACCCAATCCCACGCCACATTTGTACTGTGAGACCAACGAGGCAGTCTTTCGTGAGACCAAAGAGTCAGTCAGTCAGTAGTTACTCATAAAAAAAACACGTTTACAATTTAAAACGAGAGCTCAACGCAGACTGGTTTATTATAAGTTACCCACATACATAGGTTCACATAAGTACATAACACATTTCCCCTCTTAAATTTTACAAAGTAAATACTAGGCACATACACGACATTATGACAAGGTAGCAATTTATAACTTTAATAAACATAATATAATAAGTCATGTTAATGTAAGTTGAAAGGTAAGTTATAAGTCACATTATAATGTTGCTGTTCTTAACCTCCTCTTGTTGATGTGAAATTGGGTAACAGTATTGGTGATGTACCATCATTTTGACGTACTTCTAAAATGCCGAATTTTAGGCTAACTAATTACATGGGGATAAAACAAATGACTTTATTTACAAGTAGATATATTACTCTTATAAATTAAACACGTCTTTTTATAGTATATTAGAAAAGTTTACTTAAATTTTGCTTACAAATATAGTATTAATATTTGGCTTGCACTTTCATAGACATGAGATCAATCAAGATAAAATTTAAAAAAATGAAACAAAATTAAAATCTAGTGTTCTAGTTTTATTGACATTTAAATAATTAATGAAAATAAATCATTCTTATGTACTACTACAGTAGAAAAATAAAAAAATAATCTTGATAACAAGCGACACAATTTATTTGCAAGCAATCAAGGCAGGCAGTCTGCTTGCACTTGTTGCATAGATATGATGTTCTCTTTTGCGGGACGAATTGAGCAAGTTTCTCGTTTTTTAATCTTTCTAGATGTAGATGAAACTGTATCTTCTATTTTCAAAATTCTCTTGATAGAAGCGCGAATGTCTCGAGGAATTTCAGTTTCAGAAAGCTCACTTTCGGTGTTGTGAATAGATTACACACAGTGATTCTAGTCCAACTCACGATCTTCTATGTCACTGACATCACTACTACTTTGTTCTAAAATCTCAGTGTCAATGGGTTCGTAATCTTCGCTGTTTGGATTCATTTTTAATTTTTAATGAACTATAAATTACGGACACTATTAGTGATGTGACGTCAAATTGACGTCAGGTATCCTTTATATCTTCACATGTGCGCGTGCGACAACCGACTCCGGCGTAATTGGGTGCCAAACGAAGCGAGAGGCAGCTACTGAGAGGCGCGGAGCCGCGGAACAAATCGTTCGAGAGATATTCAGTACTTTTACTTGAATGGTGTCAAATTGACGGTACATCACCAGTTGAAGGTTAAATTCTACGAGTGGTACCAATTACAATAACATTATGAGTAGGCATAGTATGTAAGTTTATAAATCTAAAACGATACCTAACATATTTCTTAATTTGTCTTGACAGCGTATGACAGCTTTCCTACGAACGCGAGTATTATCTACAGTAGTTGCAGTGGTCGGACTGCACGGCGGGGTCTACGGAGGCGGCTTCAGAGGATTATCCGTTCCCTCCCGTATACTGTCAAAAAACTCGTCTTGGCCATTTGAGTCTCCTCGAATAGCCAACGACTCTGTTTTATTTTTATCCTCTTCAATTTCTTTATATGGGCTTGACGGCATAATGTCTACGGCCCTACTTAAAGAATGACGCGATTTGTGAGTGTGTAATTGGTCGATATGGCGCTTGTGAATTTGTCCGTTAGTAGATTTAACAGTATAAGACACGGGGCCCATACTATTAGTTACCATACCTTCAGTCCATTTGCGATCAGACTTAGAATAGTCACGCATCATGACCGGTTCATCTGGCGCCAGTACGCGGGTCGCACGGGCTTTGCTGCTCGCGCCGCCCACTTGCTCCTGTCGCAGCTGCTCGCTGCGCACTCGCTCAGCAGTATCGGGCCTCATCAGATCTAACCGTCCGCGTAACCGTCTACCTAAGAGCGCGACAGCCGGTTCGATTCCCGTAGTACTTTGTTCAGTATTTCTATACATAAATAAAAAACGGTTTAACTCTACATTATAATTTTCGCTTTCACATTGTGCCTTTTTCAAAACTCGTTTTACCGTTCGCACCGCATTCTCAGCTGCCCCGTTGCTGGAAGGGTGATATGGCGGTATAAGGGCGTGTTAAATGCAATTCTGTTCTAAATATTTAGCAAATGCGGTGGACGAAAAGGCGGACCATTGTCGCTTACTATGCGATTGGGAAAACCGAAACGAGCAAATAGTCGAGTCGTCGCAAACAATCTATAACAATGGGTGCTGACGTTTTATTGACTTTTTCTACCTCTATCCATTTAGAGTGTGAGTCAATAATGACAAGAAAGTATAAATTGTTAAACGGTCCGAGGAAGTCAAGGTGCAGACGGGACCACAGCTCGGCCGGCCAGGGCCAAGGAGTGCAGCGGCGCGGCGGCCGGCGTGGGCCGTAGCTCCCTGCAAGCGGCGCACTCGTGTGCTGTGCGCTCGATATCTGTGTCTATATTCTTCCACCACACATAATAACGCGCTATTTGCTTCATCTTAACGATTCCCGGGTGCCCATCATAAATTTCACTCAACACTGATACTCTTAACGATTTTGAAACGACTATTCGATAGCCCCATGTTATACAACCTTGCTCAATATGCAAATTGTCTTTCCTATGTATGTATGTATGTATGTACCTGACCGTCTTGATAACGTCACCTCTATATGATTTTAAAATTAACATTTTACTTTTTATAGGGATGTTGTCATCATAATATTGTTTAGAAATGACCGAAAAGTTACTACCAGTATCGATTTCAAACGTACATTTAACATTTTCAACCATTAAATTAGCATAATAAGGCCCTTCGCCATAATTTTTAATCACTAAATTACAAAAATTAGAACTGTTAATATCGGTACCCGAGTCATTTAAAAAAAAAACAAGTGAATGAGTTTGTTTACTTAGGTACGTTGTTTACAAGAGATGGTAAGAATGAAGAAGATATTGAAAGGAGTGTTAATGCAGGTAATATGTGAATGGAGCTCTGAAAGCGTTTATGAACAGTCAAAACGTGTCCAAAAAGGCACGTTTGGCTGTACATAGAGGCGTGTTAGTGCCTACCCTTATGTATGGTAGTGAAAGTTGGGTATGGCAGATGTGATTTGAAAGTAAAATAAATGCTGTAGAAATGAGAGCACTGAGAAGTATGTGTGGTGTGACTTTGACCGACAGAGTAAAGAATTGTGTGATACGAAAGTGGAGTGGGGTAAAAGAAGATGTAGTGACAAGCATTGAGAAAGGCATGTTAAGATGGTTTGGGCACATGGAGAGGATGGATGACGATAGACTGACAAAGAAGATATATAAGGCAAGTGTGAATGGAACAGTACAAAGGGGAAGACCTAGGCGGACGTTCTCTGACCAGATTGGAGACATCCTGAAAAAAGGACAAGTCAGAAGTACCTTTAACAGAAGAGCATGCATGAGAAACTTGATGGGAGTGAGTGAAGTAAGTGAGGTATGTCAGGATCGTTGCAAATGGCGTTCCGTAGTTTCTGCCTACCCCTCCGGGAAACAGGCGTGAGTCTATGTATGTATGTATGTACATACAAACATGCATAGACTCACGCCTGTTTCCCGAAGGGGTAGGCAGGGACTACGGAATACCATTTGCAACGATCTCTCTTTATTCATTCAAGCCCATCTAATTTCTCATGCATGCTCTTCGGTTAAGGGTGTCTAACCTGTCCTTTTTTTAGGATATCTCCAATCTGGTCAAAGAACGTTCGTCTAGGTCTTCTCCTTCCTCCTGTCCCATGCACTCCGCGCTTACACCTGCGTTATTTAGGGCCACTACTCCACACTCGTGGCTAATAGTGATGCGCACCCGTGGTTAATAGCGTTACCTATTTTATATGACCCTCTTTGATAAGTGCGCTATCCAACACAAACATAATTATTCAAATTGAACTAGTACTTCCTGAGATTAGCGCGTTGAACCAAACAAACTTGTCAACTTTATTATATTAGTAGAGTTAATGATTAATATGTCATCGAAATGCGAGAATAAATCATAGTTTTGTTAGTGTGGTTTGATTAGACAGGGATTTGAGTAATTATTGTGATTTATAGCGCTACGGTTACGTAGGTATATAGATGTTAACAAGTATTTCATGTCATTCGATCTATGATTGTGAAATCGATTTATTTAGTAGAATTAATTCAATATTTGCATAGGAAAGATGATACAATGACATTTTTATTATAATATCGTAATTTACATTTTAATCCATATTTATAACGTATTATGGCACGTATCCATCATCAGCCCTAGGTATATATAAACTGTCCCATTGCTGGGCACGGGCCTCTTCTCACTACGATAAGGGTAAGGCCATAGTCCACGACGCTGGCCTAGTGCGGGTTGGCAGACTTCACATGTCATGTCTTTCGACAACATGCACAGGCATGCAGGTTTCCTCAAGATGTTTTCGACAGACCTTCACCGTTTAGCATAAAAAATAATAATAGCGATAATTAACAATTTAATACGCATATAACTCTGAAAAGTCATTGGTGCGTGCCGAGTATTCAAACCCAGACCCTCTGCATATCTGTCTGTCGGTCTCTCCACTAGGCTATCGCTGCTTGACAATGTAATTGATGGACTTTGTATTTTTATACTAAGAAGAGGCCTTTGTCCAGTTGAGTTATGGGACAGTTCATTAATAGCATTGATACAATAAAATTATGAATAATCAGTATAATCAGCAGCCACAAAAAAAACAATTCTACAAAAATTAGTATTATAGAGTTAGGTGTTCAATAATTTTCACATGAAACCGCATTCGAATGCATATTGATAAACGAAATTAAAGGGCGCATAGATATGACTTTAAATAATTATTTGAACAAGTAGATTCATTATTATTGTATAACAATGTCACGTCATAATGATAACAGTTGTGAACATATTCGTCAGAAATTAATGTATTTTGATCTATTATTGAATTGACATCCAACTCCCGTTTATAGATTTTATTGCGATATATTGGTTTCACTGGCATTACATTTGAACCCAATGATCTAGGAACGACTTTATTTATTACTAGACGTCGCCAGTGGCTTCGCCCGCCTCTATTATACATACAAACCTTCCTCTTGAATCATTCTATCTATTAAAAAAACCTGCATTAAAATCCGTTGCATAGTGTTTAAGATTTAAGCATACATAGAGACAGACAGACAGAAGACAGACTTTGTTTTATACTATCTAATGATAAAGCGACGTTTTGCTTGTTTATTTACAGAAGCCGTGGTCACGGCGCACTGATATTACTGAATTGCTTTAAGCGTAGCTATTTTGTTTAGTGGTAATTATAAAAACTACAGCTATGAATAACAGAAGATTCTTAAGTTATTGTAATACTTCAAGAAAACAAAGGTCTATTTTCTGGCTATCCAGCAAAACAAAGATTTTAAATAAACAAGTACACAATATCTTCTTGGGTTAACGCGAATGTTACACATTAAAATTAAACTACAGCTCTTGGTAGACTGTCGTGACCATGATTTCTGTAAAGAAATCGAAACGTTGGCTAGTAATAACAAAAAAATATATTAGTTTATAATTTCTAGATCATTCGGTTTGATTTTAATAACTTAGTGAATCCAATATATCGCGATAAAATCCATAAACTGTAGTTTTATTTCAATACCCAAGTACACACATACGTACGTAAGACTCTTGTAAACATTATGCGCGACTACGTTCACTCTGTCGACAATCTATAATTCAGATGATTTTCAAAAATTGTATTGAAATGAATGAATGAAATGAATTACTTTTAGTTACTCATAATTTTTTTATAGACTCACGCCTGTATCCCCGAAGGGGTGGGCAGAGTTGAAATATTTCACCAACATTTTGCCATGAATTTTTAAGTCCCACGTAATAGGGCGCGAGCCTATTGCCGTACCGGCCACATCACCAGACTCCGTCACGTGCTGCTACTGAGAATTTCCTAACGGAAAAACTCAATAACACATTGCCCAACCCGGGAATCGAACCCGAGACCACCCAATCCCACGCCACATTTGTGCTGTGAGACCAACGAGGCAGTCTTTCGCGAGACCAACGAGTTAGTCAGTCAGTAGTTACTCATAAAAAAAAACACGTTTACAATTTAAAACGAGAGCTCAACGCAGACTGGTTTATTATAAGTTACCCACATACATAGGTTCACATAAGTACATAACACATTTCCCCTCTTAAATTTTACAAAGTAAATACTAGGCACATGCACGACATTATGGCAAGGTAGCAATTTATAACTTTAATAAACATAATATAATAAGTCATGTTAATGTAAGTTGAAAGGTAAGTTATAAGTCACATTATAATGTTGCTGTTCTTAAATTCTACAAGTGGTACCAATTACAATAACATTATGAGTAGGCATAGTATGTAAGTTTATAAATCTAAAACGATACCTAACATATTTCTTAATTTGTCTTGACAGCGTATGGCAGCTTTCCTACGAACGCGAGTATTATCTACAGTAGTTGCAGTGGTCGGACTGCACGGCGGGGTCTACGGAGGCGGCTTCAGAGGATTATCCGTTCCCTCCCGTATACTGTCAAAAAACTCGTCTTGGCCATTTGAGTCTCCTCGAATAGCCAAGGACTCTGTTTTATTTTTATACTCTTCAATTTCTTTATATGGGCTTGACGGCATAATGTCTACGGCCCTACTTAAAGAATGACGCGATTTGTGAGTGTGTAATTGGTCGATATGGCGCTTGTGAATTTGTCCGTTAGTAGATTTAACAGTATAAGACACGGGGCCCATACTATTAGTTACCATACCTTCAGTCCATTTGCGATCAGACTTAGAATAGTCACGCATCATGACCGGTTCATCTGGCGCCAGTACGCGGGTCGCACGGGCTTTGCTGCTCGCGCCGCCCACTTGCTCCTGTCGCAGCTGCCCGCTGCGCACTCGCTCAGCAGTATCGGGCCTCATCAGATCTAACCGTCCGCGTAACCGTCTACCTAAGAGCGCGACAGCCGGTTCGATTCCTGTAATACTTTGTTCAGTATTTCTATACATAAATAAAAAACGGTTTAACTCTACATTATAATTTTCGTTTTCGCATTGTGCCTTTTTCAAAACTCGTTTTACCGTTCGCACCGCATTCTCAGCTGCCCCGTTGCTGGAAGGGTGATATGGCGGTATAAGGGCGTGTTAAATGCAATTCTGTTCTAATTATTTAGCAAATGCGGTGGACGAAAAGGCGGACCATTGTCGCTTACTATGCGATTGGGAAAACCGAAACGAGCAAATAGTCGAGTCGTCGCAAACAATCTATAACAATGGGTGCTGACGTTTTATTGACTTTTTCTACCTCTATCCATTTAGAGTGTGAGTCAATAATGACAAGAAAGTATAAATTGTTAAACGGTCCGAGGAAGTCAAGGTGCAGACGGGACCACAGCTCGGCCGGCCAGGGCCAAGGAGTGCAGCGGCGCGGCGGCCGGCGTGGGCCGTAGCTCCCTGCAAGCGGCGCACTCGTGTGCTATGCGCTCGATATCTGTGTCTATATTCTTCCACCACACATAATAACGCGCTATTTGCTTCATCTTAACGATTCCCGGGTGCCCATCATAAATTTCACTCAACACTGATACTCTTAACGATTTTGAAACGACTAGCGACTATTCGATAGCCCCATGTTATACAACCTTGCTCAATATACAAATTGTCTCTCCTGTCATAATAGATCTTATGAATTTTATCTCCTAATTTATCAGCCGGCCAGCCGTACATTATGTACTAATATATTCTACACAAAAAAGCGTCTTTACGGGTTAAGTTTTAATGTCCTTAAAAATTATTGGAAAGGTCTCTTGTGCATAATTTAGATAGCTGCATTCCTTATCTTTACCTTTTAGTCGACCAAAACTCAACTCTAAAGGAAGGCGGGAAAGAGCATCAGCAAAACAATTCTTTGAAGATGTTACAAATTCAATGTCGAATACTTATATGGAATAATAAATGTCCATACGCAGCCAACTTAACTGCATAATGTTGTAACCGACTGGCTGCGGTCACCGGTATACAATTATTTTTACCAAAAATGTAACTTAAAGGCCAGTGATCGCTGCGCAGTCAGTGTAAAATGCCTGCCATATATGTTTAGTCACTCCGAACACAATCGCTAACGCATCTCTGTCTAGTTGCGAATAGTTAACTTCAGCCGAATTAAGCGTTCTCGAAGAGCAACATATCGGTCGCTCGCACACATCCGGGTACCGCTGCGTTAACACCGCCCCCAAACCGTACGCACTGCTGTCTACAGACAATATTAACGGCAGACTCGAATCGTAATGAGCTAAAACCGGAGCGCTGCTTAACACCGTCTTAATTTTGGAAAATGCCTTATTACTTTCGTCTGTCCACTGCCACTTTAAGGCGCTGATACACTTGAGCATTCACCTGTAATGAGCATTCTCGCGAATGTTACAAGACAGAAAAACAAACGAGTGTGTTTTCAGCGAGCATTCTTACGAACGTTCTGGCGAGCATTCTCGCGAATGGACAGTAAATTCGTTACGAGCTTTTCGCCGAACCGAGCTTCTGTCATTTTTCTGTCGTCGCGCCCCTGTCATTGTAACTAGGGTTTCCAACTTATTTTGCCAAAAATCAAGTATAAAATAGTTTGTATAGGACAAAAATAAAGTATTTGGAAGAAAAAGTATTTATCACATTATATGTTTATATTGTCTTAAGAGCGTATTTTTGTGTGCTTCATGCTCGTGGAAGTAGGTAATGCTAACACAGTTCCCGTGGCCCCGCGATTAAATGGGATCGGATAGAGGAACACCATACCATGATGATTTCAATGAGTAGTCCCGGCGCTTTTCGTCGAAGTCTCACAGCTAGCAGCACTTTTTTCAGTAAATTTATACTGAAAATTCATTATCATCATTAGTGAATTTCTTTTGGATCTCTTTAAGTCTAAATAGTTTCCATTATCCGTTTCAACTTATGTGTAACCTTAAATAGATAAGAATCCATAATTAGTGTTTGGTCTAGGCATCACAGTAAACGTTGGGAATAAAGTATTATCTTATAGTTTATTAGCATTGAAAAGTATAAAGTATAATTTCCATAAAGAAAGTAGAATGCGTTATTATAAAGTTTGGATGGCAACCCTAAGTGTAACGCTGTTTGTACAACGACGTGTTCGCACGCAGCTACGTTCCGTTTTTTCTTAAATTTTCATCTCGCTGCCTATATAATTTATATGTATTTTGATAAGCTACGTGTAAAACCACGTATAAATATCGACAATTGCGAATTAAATTGAGTAATACGTGGATTTATCTATATTTGTTTTTTGTTTTCTCGCAAACTCTAAAAGATTTCTGGCCTTTTAGAGTTTGCGAGTTTAGCGTTGGACCCATGTACCCGTGTATGCCTGCCAAAGGGCCGGGTAATATTATAAAATCAAAGGTTTTTAGAATAACCGTGAGAGAGAAACAAATAATAAGTGTCATCATCATCATTATCATGTTATGCCAATGGATGGGGCAACCCTTATATCCTAAAACTAATTTTTTCTTATGTGGAAATAGCTTTTCGTGGTAATTTCAACAGCTGTGTCTAGAGAAGTTTTTATTTGTGATTTCTGTTTGTTGGCAAAATTGTCTCACCGGCTAGTCGTTCACGCTACGACCGATCCGGCCGTTTAGGCGTTTTTGAAGTTCGTCTGTAAAGTTATACACATTGTACCGTCACTGCCACTTTCGTCGCCAGACCAGTTAAACAACCGGAGTGGCCAAACAGACGGTCTGAATTAGGTCCACGCACATAATAAGGCGAAGTGAATAGAGAGCATTTTTCCACAGTCAAAGTCAAAGTCAAATCATTTATTTGTTCATAGGTTCATTACAAACACTTAAACAAAGTCATACTTTTTTTATAAATTAAACTAGATGAGGCCGGTGTTTCCTACCTGACTGCCCTGAGAAGAAACATCCGAAACAAACTCAGAGGTCATAGTCTCTTTTAAAGTCTAGACAAAAATTGCTTATTATAAAAAAATATATAAAATAAGATAAAAATATAATTATGAGAACAATGTGAGAAGCCTACATTACAATATAGTAGAAATAAGTTAAAATAATATAGATAGAATTGTGACAACAGTTCAGAGCCGACCAGTACCGGCAGAAGGCACCCATTCACAAGTATGACGTGTGACTCAGTCATAGCTTAGCTTAACCATTTTTTAGAAAACCAAACCAACCGACCCACAACGCCATCATAAGGAAGACGAATTGACTATTCGCACATACGCACGGAAGCGCGTCGTCGCGTCCGCGCGTATCGGCTCGCATGCTGTTCTTTGTAGGTATGTACTCCGGCCCTAATTGGGAACAATCGTTGATATACATAGATTGTCACAGGTTGTCACTAACTTTAAGTTGGTTAGTGATGGGCTTTCTCAGAATGAATGTCGATAGAATATGGGTAAAATGTTGATAAATCCTCAAATCAAACTAAATAAATTAGCGGGTCTTAATCGCGTACAATTAACTAATTTAAGGTATAAATACCTATCTGGTTCCGACGTTTCGCTCGTCTTGCACCGAGCGTGGTCGCGGAGAGACTGATGAGAGCTCAGCGCCGTCTTGTGGAAGTGCGGATCTCGGCACCTACCCTCACTTGGTCTTTATTTAAGTTCGCAATGTCGGTACTCCGACACACTTCACTAATGACGTCCACACACTGTTGAGATTTATCACTGTGGCGGTGTCTACACTTGCCGATGACTGGATTCCAAGTAGCCGATAATCTATATCCATCCTCTCGGTTGAAATTGTTATGTTTCTTGATTTCTACCGCTTCACGTACTATCCTGGAGTAATAGTGACGATCGGTGGATAAGACTTGTGGTTGATGCAGTTCTATCCAGCGGTTTGGTCCAGGCTTCAACAAATGCTCAGCTATCGCCGACTTGTTAATATGTCGGTTTTTTACAGCTGAGATATGTTCCTTCACTCTTTCAGCGATTGTACGCTTAGTCTGCCCGACATATGGACTACCACAGTTGCAATCGACTTTGTAGACGCCAGATGTTTGGAGAGGAATGACATCCTTTGGGGTACGCAGATTGTGTGCAATCTTAGAGAGCGGACTGTATACAGTCTTGATGGAGTATTTCTTGAGTTCTGTTCCAACCTTGTCCGTCACTCCCTTTAGATATGGCATGTTCGCCAGCACTCTGGTTACTTCAGGTCTACGATCTTTCCTCCTCAGACGGAGTATCTTCTTCTTGTATCCATTACTACTGTATCATTTATACTGTTCAGGGTCACACAGGTCATACGCTCTGTTCACTAACGAGGATATGACGGAATCCAAATGCCGCGGATGGTGGTGCAAGTTCGCGTTAAGATACCTGTCGGTGTGTGTCGGTTTCCTATATACAGTGTGTCCAAGGGTACCATTATATCTCACTGTCACTTTAAAGTCGAGGAAGGGTAACGATCCGTCTACCTACATTTCGTATGTGAATCGGATGTTTGGATGTATGGAGTTCAATTTGTCGGCGAATTGTTCCACGTCTTGCTGGTTCCTCTTCATGATGCAGAAGATATCGTCGACATACTTCTTCCATAGCTTCACATTTGTTCGCCATTACTGGTGCTATAGGGCTACCCATAACCACTCCATCGATCTAGAGGTAGTGTTGTCCACAAAGAAGTAGTTACCATTCAAGCAATTCTTAAGTAGAACTGTGTATTCATCAGACAGACCGCTTTCCCTTATTTTCCTCTGTACGACTTCAAAGCAATCTTGAACAGGAACATTGGTGAATAGTGTCCCAACATCAAAACTCACCATCACCTCGTCTGGTTCCTTTTTCGTGCTTTTGATAATTTCTATAAAGTGGCGAGAGTCCTTCACGAAAGAGTGTGTCTTGCCTACTAACGGTTGTAGTACGTTGCTTATGTATTTCGCCAAACCGTATGTGGGTGAATTTATACCTTAAATATATAATATACCTTAAATAAGTTAATTGTACGCAATTAAGACCCGCTAATTCATTTTGTATGATGTATACAAATCGCGAAAGTTTAAAATCCTCAGATCAAGTAAAATAAAGGAATAAGTCGTATGAACCTATGCGATGTATTTAACCTGTTAAAATTAAGATCTATACATTATTAATCTATGTATCTTAGGTTGCGATTTCCTAACCAGAGGTATCTGGACTGCATCGGTATCTAGACTGCATGGCAGTCTGTTTACCAGCAGACTGCCATGCAGAGGACATCGGATTACACTATGTCCGGGTTGGATATTGACTTACGCTTAATAATATGAAATAAAGTGTACCCCATAACCGATCATTTGGTATCACATCCAATGTTGCTGAGGGATTGGACCAAAATGACTCAACATCCTTTAGCGACAATCTCAACATCCTTTTTGCCGCAGATGATTTTATATATAAACTATTATTAACGCCAAAGCTTGTGATAATTGATAGATTTTTGTTACCCTCTTATGTAAATACATCTTTGATTAACTATTGCGGAATAGCTTTACATCACATTAAGCTACCTTCTTTTCCGATAACTGACAACCATGTCGGCGATGCCGCGAATAGAAGCTAGTCTGTAAAATTTGGTATCGATATTATTACATCATTAATACGAATGTCAATACAATCTCTATGGATAAAACATCAAAATGTCTATGAAAAAGTCTCAAACTTTTAAATGAGGTTCGACTCAGCGCGAATTATTTAATTTTAATAAACGTCAACGTAATAAAAGAAAACGGGAGCGGATGCTCACAGAGTACCTTTGTATATAGGAGGACGGATGCTGACATGATGATGCGATCAGCATTTGATACCCTACAAAATTCAACAAATTCTCTTAACACCCTGAATGACGAATTCGGTACCTTTGGGATGTTCGTAGCAAATAAGTTAAGGAAATATACTGAGAAGACAAAAAACTATGTCCAACACATAAGATCTAATTTACTATATAGCGCTGATAAAGGAGAATTTGATAGCTACGATACAGATATGTATGGAAGTTTTCGGGGCTATGGCACAGTGCAGTCTTCTCCACCAAATGGGTCTACTTCTGCTGCTGTACAAAATGTAAGTCAACAGGACAGAAATGCTTATGATGTCAGTCTTACCGATTTGTGCGAAATGAGTCAATTAACGAATTAATTAATACCTAGATACGATATATAATAGGGCTAAAGCAAAGTCACATTGAGCCTTTACTTTTATGAAAATTAAGTGTTTGCACTCACTTTGATGTTTTCTTTCAATAACTCAGATATTGCTTTACATACTTCTGGTATTATAATGTATCCAATGGCATGTCTTGACATTTTAAAAAGATACTGTAAGCTTACATAACTATCTCCCGTAGCTAAAAAATTGGGCAAGTGCGAATCGGACTCGCGCACGAAGGGTTCCGTACCATCATCTATAAAAGAAAATCACGTTTGTTGTATGTATACTTAAATATTTTTTAAACTTCTACCTGTATTAAGATCGACTAACTAATTGCTTAAAAATTACAATTGTTGAATGGGAGCCCCCCTTTATTTTTTATTTTTTTTATATTAAATTATTTATTTTGAAAGGTTACATAGAACTACATATTCTGTGAAATTTTAAGCGTCTACCTGTTACCGTTAGTAATTTTGAGCAAAAAATACGAAAAAAATCACGTTTATTGTATGGGACCCCCCCTTAATATTTTTTATTTTTTTATTTTTAGTATTTGTTGTTATAGCGGCAACCAAAATACATAATTTGTGAAAATTTCAGCTTTCTAGCTATCACGGTTTATGAGATACAGCCTGGTGACAGACAGACAGACAGACAGACAGACAGACAGACAGCGGAGGCTTAGTAATAGGGTTCCGTTTTTTACCTTTTAGGTACGGAACCCTAAGAACGGAGAGTTACTGCTAACCTTTCTGTTATCGTGATTGCAGCTCTAAACCTTGTGTACTGTTTGGCTATTTTAGGACCAATCTCATCATACTCATCCTCTTAGCGTTATCCCAGTTTCAATCTGGGGTCCGCTTTCAAGTCTAACCGGATTTGGCTGAATATTAGCTTTTCCACGGAGCTACTGCCTGTCTGACCTCTGCAACCTGAAGGGATAGCGATATTTCATGGTTTAGACTAGTGTCAGTTTATTTAGAAGGTACTGACGCCCTGTGACGAATGTCAAAGATCTTCATGAAAACCGGGACCGATGGCTTAACGTGCTCTCCGAGGCACGGAACAAGCGATAATTAACAATTCAATACGCACATAACTCTGAAAAGTCATTGGTGCGCGCCGTGGATTCGAACCCGATACCCTCTGCATGGCAGTCTGTTGGTATATCCACTCGGCTATCGCTGCCTTGTTCTTGCATTTTAGGACCAATCATGTTTAACAAATATTCGAAATCCCTTGATGACATAACAAAACATTTATATAGTGTCCGCTTATTTCTTGTTGTTTTAATTATGCTACTAATTGCAGATCTCCACTTCCATTTCTAAGTCGAAACAGATTGGCTCGCCACCGACTTTTACATTTCCTTCTCTTTTTATTAAAATAACCGATAAATAAAAATGTAGCATTTCCAGTTATAATATATTGGTCAAAGAAATATAACCTTATCCTAGTCCAACCTCTCTGATATTAGTCTATGATGTAGCACACGCCCACAGAATATTATCCAATCTCTTTGCACACGCCCAAACACACGCCACAGACTGTCAGATCTGACATCTTTGTGACTTTTGACAATGTTTTGGCGAGCATCATCGCGAGCATTCGCTAGAATGCTCGTGAAAATGTTCGTAGCGATTTTTGGCTATATATTCGGCTCTGTTCGTTGTTCGGTTCGCCAAAACAAAAAACCGGCGAATGCTCGCTGTTCTGTTACAAGTGAATGCTCAAGTGTATCAGCGCCCTTACGATTTTTTTAACAAGCCGTAAAGTGGCTTTAAAATTTCACTCATATTAATACAAAACTTCGAGTAAAAGTTCACGAAACCCATACAACTTTTTAGCTGTGTGACGTTTGTAGGTTCTGGTGCGGCTATAATCGCTTGTATTTTTTTATCATCCGTGTTCCACCCGAATTTGTAAATTTTATAGCCCAAATAAGTTACACTGTTTTTTAAAAATTGACATTCAGAAAAGTTTACTCTCAAACAATTTGCGCTGAGCCTTAGTAACACCGCTTTTAAATTAGATCAATGTGTAGCTCTGTCTTTACCAGTTACACAAATGTCGTCAGCAAAAGCAGCAGTTGATGGCAATCCACACAACGTTTCCTCCATTATTTTTTTGAAAATTTTCTGGTACACATTTAATACCTAACGGAACTCGCCGATATACAAACGTACCGACATGAGTGGTGATTGCCGTCATCGACTGGGAGTCTTTATGTAATAAAGATTGCTGAAAAGCGTTTGATAAATCAAGTTTTGTATACTGCTCACCACCCCCTAGCGCCGCGAACAAGTCCTCGATCCGCGGGAACGGATAGTGGTAATCTTTTAAGAGAGGATTAATGGTAATTTTGTAATCACCACAGAATCTAATATTTCCGTTTGATTTAATTACAGGCACTATAGGAGTGCCATACTCTGAACGTTCAACTTTATAAATCACCCCTTCCCGCTGCAACCTATAAGACTCCTGTTCAACGGGCGCGCGTAACGCTAATGGCAACAAACGTGCTTTAACAAAAACAGACGTATCATCTATTAAATAAAGTCTTAATTTGGTTTTAAAAGTGCCTAATCCCTCGGCGAAAACATCTGGGAACTTGTTACGCAATAATAATGTTATCGAGTCGTCGTCCGTTAGATTATAACATTCCACAATTCCTAGTTTGAAATGTTTAATCCAGGTGCAACCCATCAATGGAGGCCCACCGTTCTCAATAATAAACAATGTTTTGAGTTTGGCTAGAAAGCTGGGAAAGGTTTGCAAAAGACAGTGGAAGCGATTAATTCATCCAGTCTGGTCTAGCCAAAGCAAAGATCTAAACACCTATGTACTGTGTTTCACAGCGATGAATTCAAAGTAATAGGTACATGGTACATGTGCAATTTTACCTTAGATCTCCTGGTGATGTTCTTGAGTGGTCCTATAAGATTACACTCATAATTTTGGCCAAAATAACAAGCAAATCGTTATATATACAGGGTCCAGTTCGGCGTCCTTCTTCAGAACACGATGCACGTTGGCGGATTTACACAAGTTTTGCAATGTTCAGTATGTTACAAGTTTATCTTTTATCACAATATAACGGTGCCGGTTATAGATCAAAGAAGCGGCATTCACTCGGGTTCCAAATTTACTTTAATATCACAAAAGCACGCAAGAAGGCAAAACGTGGAGAGCAAAATTCAACAATTCGTTAAAGCGAAATTTCGAGAACAAGCCTGAGTGAATGATTTGACAGTTCATAGTGTGACCATAGTCAGAAATTTTCAATAGACAAAGTAACACGCAACTAAACTGATATAATCGATTTAACTTATCATAAATAATATTTCTATTTCAAACAAACAAGTTTCACACATTGTTTGGCGCATATCACGTTGACCACAATGTACCCGACCGTCTCGAGAACGTCACCTGTATATGATTTTAAAATTAACATTTTGTTTTTATAGGGATGTTCGAAAAGTTGTCATCATAATATTGTTTAGAAATGACCGAAATGTTACTACCAGTATCGATTTCAAACGTACATTTAACATTTTTGTCTGAAATAGAAATATTATCTATGATAAGTGAAATCGATTATATCGATTTAGTAACGTTTTGTTGACAGTTGTGAGTGACAGTTCATAGTGTGACCATAGTCAAAATTTACAATAGACTAACTATTGTAAATTTTGACTATGGTCACACTATGAACTGTCATTCACTGCCTTGTTCTGGAAATTTCGCTGGTCGACACGTTGAATTTCTTGCGCCCACGCAGTATTGTATTTTTGCGTGTTGGAAATATATTGATCGCCTTTTGGAAAGCTCGTCCTAGTAGCTTCGCGAATTGTTTTGTGTTTTGTGATAATAGATAAACTCATAACCATAATGAACATTGTAAAACTTGTGTGAATTCGTGCACGTGGTTGGTGCCCGACGACTTCGTTGAAGAAAACCCTGATCATTTGACTGGTAACTGTAACGATTTGCTTGTTATTTTTGCCAAAATTATGAGTTTAATCTTATAGGTCCACTCCGGAACATCAGTGAAGATTTGGTAAGTAAATTTGCATATAACTTTTGAATTCATCGCTGTGTAGTCACAGTATAGGTGTCTAGATATTTGCCTTGTCGTGGTCAGGTAGATGTATTACAACTTCCACTGCGCACTCTGGACAATTTCCTGCCTGCCTACGGCAACTCTAGACATAAATTTTGGTGCAGAGCTGTAGTTGTTGCCGTTGATTGTATCTAAACTCAGATTGGTATTGTATGAGCTATATATCTCATTTTTTAACAGTGTTGTAGTGTTTTCAGGTCAGTTTTGTCTAAAATACATAATATTTATTTGTATAAGTTGACCTACATAATTTGAAACACATGTGAAACATAACCTCAATGAGTAATTGTTTAACTTGCATTGTTGAAATCTAACTTGAATCTGTTGTTGTACCATTAATAAGTCAGCTTTGGTTGGATACATATCAGTTATATGTATCAATTGATTTAGTTCATTGCATATATTGAGTTTGAAACATTATAACAACCAAACTTGACTTTGCATCTTGGTCGGATTACATTGATAAACCTTTGGTTGTTATAATATATTGATAATATTGTTAGGTAACACAAACTGGTGTCTACAGTTGTAATATATAACACACTTAGTCTGTTTGTTGCAAATAGTTAATTAATTGATTTAAAGTTCAACTTTTAATTTGCTGTAAGTTATAAACCTTTTGATAACTTTGTCTTTATGTCAATATATTGAAACAAGCAGATTTTGAGCTTGTTATATAATTTTGTTGAGCAGTAAATACCTGTACACTTGCTTGTACCAGCAGTATACAGGCTAATACTTTGTTGGTTTCAAATAATTAACAAATACTAAGTTTTAATTGATAATATTATTTAACGCTTGTGTGGTTAGGAAGCTACCTGGGCTTCGTTAATTTGTTTGACAGCCTGGTCGATGACAGGGCTGACCTTCGGCCGGCACAAAAATTGGCATATTTGATGTCGGTTCTGGATGGGGAGGCCAAAGGCCTCATCCAGCATCTGCCCGTGTCTGACGAGGCGTACCAGACGTGTGACGTCATCACCAGCTTCCAACGACATCAGGTTGTCTTTGTAGCCAATATAAAAATGATGTTCAGGCAGACGATTATCCATCCTGATGACCGTCGCTTCCAGCTGGTCCTTTGGAGAGAGAATCCTCGCGATCCCATGGTCGTCTACGAGCTCAATACTAATACGTACGGGTTAAGGTCAAGCCCCTACTTGGCAATACGTTCTCTTTGGGAGTTCGCAGACCGCGAAGGCTTACATTTCCCACGAGCCTCCTTCATCTTAAAAGACGATATTTACGTCGATGACATTTGCTCGGGCGCCTCCACAGCGGACGAGCCGATCCTCCTGCGGGACGAATTGATAGGTATTTTGGCCTCCGCTGGTTATGAGTTGCGCAAATGGATTTCCAACTCACCAGCGCTTTTGGAGGGCTTACCTGAGGATCATCAGCAAGATCCACAACTATTTGAGATTATTTACAACCCCGCCATGATGGCTGTTTTCGGCGTTCAGTACAGACCAGTCCAAGACATCTTTACGTATAACGTAGACTTAAAATTGCCTTGTTCTTGGACTAAACGTCTCGTGTTGTCTACTGTCGCCAGAACCTTTGATCCAAACGGTCGGATTTGTCCTGTCATATTTTGGGCAAAATGCTTCTTGCAGAAGCTTTGGACAGCAGGATTGACCTGGGACAAACCTTTACACGGTACTCTTGTTGAGGAATGGACCTCCTTTGTATCCTCACTTCCTGCCGTCAACGAGATCTCCTTGCCTCGTCCCATCCTTCCTCCCGGGAAGTACAAGGCCACCCTTCACGGGTTTTGTGATGCCTCGGAACGTGGTCACGCGGCCGTGGTGTACTTGCGTACAGTCAGTGCCTCAGGTCAGGTGAGGGTTTTCCTGATCATGGCGAAGAGCAAGGTTGCACCCCTTCGGACATCTCTGACCATCCCTAAATTGGAGCTCTCGGGAGCAGCCCTACTTGTACGCTTATTGAATCACGTGTCTAACACTTTGGGTAAATCAATTTGTATTAATGGGACCTACGCCTGGACAGACAGCCAAATTGTTCTTTGTTGGTTGAAGGCGTCTGTCCACACTTTGAAGGTATTTGTCACTCATCGCATTCACCAAATCCAGAAATCCAAAGTCAAACATGTTTGGAGACACGTGCCAGGTGAGCTCAACCCCGCTGATTGTGCCTCGCGCGGATGCTGGACGCCTAGTTTGATAGGTCATTCGCTGTGGTGGGGTCCGGAATGGTTGAGTCAACCAGAAATTGATTAGCCTCGAACGCCAGCCTTGAATACTTCCAATTTGCCGGGTCTACGAACATTCGCTCTTGAGAAGGTAGAATACGCCTTCGACCCCGATTTTTTGTTGAATCGCTACAGCTCCCTTGACAAGTTGTTAGGTGTTACTGCTTGGATAAAGCGTTTTGTTTTTAATTTTAGGCACCCACAACAGAAACGTCTGACACCGTTTCTCTCACCACAGGAACGACAGGAATATCTCACCTTTTGGGTTCGTTCTGTGCAATTGGCGCATTTTGAGAAGGAGATTGCTATCCTTAAATCAGGTAGATCGAAATTGTCGGGAGCTGTATCTAAATTGAACCCCTTTTTGGACGATACGGGTCTCTTGTGCGTTGGGGGGCGTCTCAAGAACGCCAACCTACCTTACGGGGCACGTCACCCCCTTTTGTTACCCAAGGACGGTCACTTGGTACGCTTGTTGGTAACTGACCGTCACGTTAAAAATTCGCATGCTGGTTGTAATGCGCTCTTAGCCATTTTGCAACGCGAGTTTTGGATTTTGTCTGCCCGAAGAATTATTCGGAGTGTAGTCTTTCGCTGCATCCCTTGTTATAAGCTCAAGGCTTCTACCATGCAGCCCTTGATGGGAGACTTACCAGCAGATCGCGTAACAGAGAGCAGGACGTTTGACGGTGTAGGCACGGACTTCGCAGGTCCCTTTTTGGTGAAAACGTTGACACTTCGAAACAGCAAGACTGTTAAGGCTTACTTGTGTGTTTTTGTTTGTCTCTCCACAAAGGCCGTACATTTAGAACTGGTCTTCTCGCTTACGACCGAGGCGTTTGTAGCCACATTTGACAGATTTGTATCCCGCAAAGGGCAGCCTTCCTTGATCCGTTCTGATTGTGGCACTACCTTCAAGGGCACTTATAATTATTTGAATGACGTTGTTAATTTCCTTGAAACCAACAAGGCTGATATAGGCAATAGGCTTGTGCGACGTGGGATAAATTGGTTGTTTTCCCCACCAAATTGTCCACACTGGGGTCGTATTTTTGAAGGTGCTGCAAAATCGGCCAAAACACACTTGCGCAGGACAATTGGTGAATCTGTCCTTACATTTGAGGAACTCGAAACTGTGTTTTGTAAGATTGAGGCCGTTTTGAACTCTAGGCCATTGTTCCCGATCTCCTCAGATCCGAATGATTTGGAAGCCCTTACGCCGGGCCATTTTTTGATTGGTCGCCCACTTGTCGCCTTGCCTGAGTACCCCTATATTGATACGAGACCTGGTCGTCTCTCGCGTTTTGAATTGGTACGCCATATTACTCAGAGCTTTTGGAAACGCTGGAATTTGGAATATTTGCACATACTCCAGCAACGCGTTAAGTGAACCGACAAGACCGATCCACCCAAGATTGGTGACCTCGTTTTGATCAAGGAGGCTAACCTTCCGCCACTCAGATGGCGCAGGGGGCGCATTCTTCGTTTGGTAACTGGGGCCGATGGAGTTCCCCGATTTGCTGAGGTCTTGGTGGACGGTTCGATTCTGAGGAGCGCGGTTGCAACGTTATCACGTATACCAACTGATTAGCGGACAGGTAGGCCGGTCCGGGGCGGGTGGATGGTTGAAATAGAAATATTATTTATGATAAGTCAAATCGATTATATCGATTGAGTAACGTTTTGTTTAGTCTATTGTAAATTTTGACTATGGTCTCCCTATGAACTGTCATTCACTGCCTTGTTCTGGAAATTTCGCTGGTCGACACGTTGAATTTCTTGCGCCCACGCAGTATTGTATTTTTGCGTGTTGGAATTATATTGATCGCCTTTTGAAAAGCTCGTCCTAGTAGCTTCGCGAATTGTTTTGTGTTTTCTGATAAAAGATAAACTTATAACCTATTGAACATTGTAAAACTTATGTGAATCCGTGCACGTGGTTGGTGCCCGACGACTTCGTTGAAGAAAACCCTGATCATTGGACTGGTAACTGTAACGATTTGCTTGTTATTTTGGCCAAAATTATGAGATTAATCTTATAGGTCCACTCCGGAACATCAGTGACGATTTGGTAAGTAAATTTGCATATAACTTTGAATTATATGATTTGAATATGAGACAACAGATAGGCATTCATGTGTTTTAAACTTAGTTCATCAAAACATACAAGGCCTATCTGGCAAACAATTAGAAATAGATTTATTTTTAAATAAACATAAGATTGATATCTTATGTATTACGGAACATTGGTTGCGAGGTGACCAATTAATATTTAACAATCAACATTACTCAGTTATAAGTGCATTCGTAAGAAAGAAGGCTATTCGTGGTGGCTCTCTAATATATGTATGTAATAGTTTGAAACGTAAAGAACGTAAGGATATAGCTAAACTTTCTATCGAGCGCACTGCTGAGATTTCTTGTGTTGAGCTTGAACAACATATTATAGTGTGTGTGTATCGACCACCACAAAGCAACTTTACTCAGTTTGAAAGCATTATAGAGGATGTTTTAAAACACATAATTTCTAGTAGGAAGTCTATTATCGTATGTGGCGATTTTAATGTCAATTTGTTAGAAAAATCACCAATTTGTTAGAAAAATCACCAATTTGTACTAGGTTAGTTAGCTTATTTAGGTCATTTAATTTAAATGTTTTGTTCTCTGAACCAACCAGAATAACCTCACATTCGTCTACATGCTTAGATAATGTTTTTTGCAATTGTCTTTATTTAAGTAAGGCTATTTTAACTGACTTGACATCGGATCACTGCGGGCAAAAGGTTGTAATTCCAACTAAGACAACCCCTAAAGTACAAGAAATTACATGTAAGCCAATGACCTCTGCTCGCCTCAAACACTTTAGTAATGATGTTGCTGCCAAGATCGCCGGTATTGACTTAACCGTTGATGATCCTGATGAATTAAATAAATGCTTATTTAAAATTGTTAATGATGAGTACAATAAAATTTTTAAACTGAAGACGTTTGCAAGGAGCTTGAAAGTAAATTTTTGTGACTGGGCAACAGTAGGTATATACAAAAGTAGAGCTAGGTTGTATGATCTATATGGTATGAAGAAATACAATTTTAATCCTGAATTTATTCAATATGTTAGAAATTATTTAAAGGTTTTTAAGAGGACATGTGCTTTAGCCAAATCCTTATATTTAAGCAATAAAATCAAAGAATCCAAGAACAAAATTAAAACTACTTGGAGCATTATTAACAATGAGACTGGTCGAGCTAGATTGGTAGATAACAATTATGAATTAAAATTTAATGCGAAATTATTACTAGACAAACTGATGTTGCTCAGACATTTAACAATTTCTTCATAAACATACCAGTGAACGCAACCAGCTGTCTAGATTCATGTCCAAGCAAAGCAGAAATGTTGGTTAGAGGCAATGTGAATGAGTGTGATGTGCTTTTTAATTTTAAATATATTGACACCAATGTTATACTGAAGGTATTCAAGACGCTCAATAATAAAAAATCTGTTGACTTATGGGGCATTTCTATTAAACTTGTGCGACAAATTATTTCTAGCTTAGCTCCATATTTAGCTGCAATATTCAACAGATGCGTAGATACAGGAGTATTTCCTGATCTAATGAAACACAGTAAAGTAATACCATTATTCAAAAAGGGATCCAAGAGCGACCCTAGTAATTTTCGGCCAATTTCTATCTTGCCTGCTATTAGTAAAATTTTTGAAAAGATTATTTTGCATCAACTAGAGAGCCACTTTCACACAAATAATTTATTTCACAGTGAACAGTATGGCTTTACTAAGGGTCGCTCCACCGTTGATGCCGGTGTAACTTTGTTAAAGCATATTTTTAATGCTTGGGAAAACTCGAAGGATGCCATTGGTGTTTTTTGTGACCTATCAAAGGCCTTTGACTGTGTGGAACATAATACACTTTTACTTAAATTAAAACTTAATGGTATTAGAGATACCGCACTCAATCTTGTTGCCAGCTACCTTAGTGATAGAATTCAGTATGTAGATGTTAATGGCAGTAGGTTTCTAGGTTTGCCAGTAGGAATTGGCGTTCCACAGGGCTCTATTCTCGATCCATTTCTTTTTTTTTTTTGATATATATTAATGATTTACCGTTCTTAGTACAAAATTTATGTGATATTGTTTTGTTTGCCGACGATACGTCACTAATTTTTAAAGTTGATCGTAATTTAAGTAACTTTGATACCGTCAATAACACTCTTGCACAAGTATTAGATTGGTTTTTGACAAATAATTTGGTACTCAACTCAAGCAAAACCAAATGTGTTAAATTCTCTTTGCCTAATGTCAAAAGTGTTCCTACTCATATAATTTTAAATAAGGAAACAATTCAACTAGTCGAATCAACCGTATTCTTAGGTGTAACTTTAGATTGTAAGCTTCAGTGGGGCACCCAAATATCCTGTCTCGTAGTAAAACTTAGTTCTGCAGCGTTTGCAGTTAGAAAAGTTAGGGAATTCACAGATATAGATACTGCTAGACTAGGTAGAGCTTACTTTAGTTATTTTCACAGCGTAATATCTTACGGAATAATGTTATGGGGTACAGCTGCTGATATACAGACTATTTTTGTAATTCAAAAGAGGGCCATACGTGCAATTTATAAGTTAGGTGCTAGAGATTTTTTACGTGATAAATTTAAAGAAGTAGATATATTGACAGTTGCATCGCAATATATATACAGGCTGTAAAAAGACCCTTAACGAAAACTGAAATCCCTTGTTGTACCAATCACTACGAACATTTTTTACTTCGGCACCATACCTGGGAAATTACTGCTTCAGGAGATACTGAGGCTCAAAGTTAGTATGGAATTTTTCTAATTAGGTACAAAATCGATGCATTTACCTCACCAATATGTTCTTTAAAAGCCCTATGACTCCATGGATAAGTAGGTATTTCGAACATTGCACGCGCGCGCTTTCAATTGCGGTTTAAAAAATTTCAAAACTTAAAAAAAAATCGTTTCCCAGGTATTATTTTTGGTTAGTATGACTTGGCATGATCTCCACAACAAGTACACTTCGGCTTGGTGATGGGTCTTGTGACACCCTGTATATGCTAACTTAATGTACATTAAGAAAACCTTAATTCTATATCGCAAAAATAGTGATTTGCACAAAGTGAACACAAGAAATAAGCATAAACTAGTGGGAACTAACTACCGTCTACATAAAGTTCAGAATTCATTTGCGGGGATTAGTATACGATTTTTCAACAAATTGCCTCTTAAAATAATGAATTTACCCATGCACAAATACAAACGGACAATTAGGAACTTTCTTTTACAAAGGGGTTATTACACTATTAAGGAATTTTTAAATGATAAGACACCTTTGTGATAGGTTTAGGCTTGTTTAACTCACGATTATTTTATTTACATGTTAAGTGGAGGTACCTCGTGAACACATGATTTTTGCAGGATTTGGATATTTTTATGATTTGTTGAATGTAGTTTAACATTATTTATCCCTGATCATATCATTGTTCACTTGTCACCTTCACAAAATTCTTTCTACATTTGCATTCTTTCACGCGTTCCACTAACTTATGTTAATAATAACGATTTGGAAAATGGAGGTAATTGGCGGTCATGGTCAGTATACCAATAGATTGTTTCTTACTGCTGGTTTGTATACCGTTGTCGTCATGCTCACTAAAATGTCATTTCTTGTGGTGGCGTCGTGTGTCGGGTCATCCCTGTCCCTCTAATATGGCGAGAGGGATGATGGCTGGCATGCGTTATACTCGTGAACGGGTGCTACTTGCGATGACTGGTCGATGACGGTCTTGCGGGCTGGTATAAGATTTTAATATTTAACTGCATCATTTCCATCATGGTTCTGATCACTTTCGCGGATTGCCTGCATTATTAGGTATATGTAATGTAAGTGGATGCTCCTGTTTCACCATGTCTATTCTGAGGAGGCTAACCAAAAGTATTATGCTTGAGTATTATTATGTACAGTAAATATATACAAGTGATATAGAAGGTGTAACAGTTGCAGCACCTTACAAAATGTAAATTGTGTATTATGCTAAACCTGGCGATGAAAAAGAGTGACCGTGAGTTTTATTGCCCGTTCTTTCTCATGGTTCTACCTATTGCTTTGCGAACGTGGCAGTAAATGTAAATTTAGAAGCATACAGTAATAATGTTTTAAATTTGAGTATAAGTAATTATTTTATAAATTTATTATTTTGACGTTCATAAGCATCACATTGTGACCCAAATGAATAAAGGATTTTGAATTTGAATTTGAATTAATCGCTGTGCAGTCACAGTATAGGTGTCTAGATCTTTCCCTTGTCGTGGTCAGGTAGATGTATTACAACTTCCACTGCGCACTCTGAACAATTTCCTGCCTGCCTACCGCAACTCTAGACAATTTTAAACTATTAAATTAGCATAACAAGGCCCTTTGTCATAATTATTAATGACTAAATTATAAAAATTAGAACTGTCAATATCGGTATCCGAGTCATTTAAAAAAAACTGACCTTAATGTTTCTTCTCACTCCTATTTTTCTTGCACACTATTTTTAAATGGCCTTTTTCACCACACGAATCACAACTACATAGCTTGAACCGAAACCTGCCTTCATTGTGGCCTGATTTATTTACCACATAGCGAGCATGCGCGCTGCGGCTGGCCAACGCCGCTGCCACCCGCGCGTGTGCGCGCGCTGGCTGCGCCTGGTCCGGCGCGCCCACCACCTGCGCCCGCGCCCGCACCGAGGCGCTCTGAAATGTTGGGTTAGTGGGACGATTCAATGATACAAGTATATCGTTTGAAGTCTATATATTGAGTGAATCAAATATACATTATTAACGTAAACTGCAAGTAAGCACTTATATCTAGGGGCATTGTTAAGCATAGTACACACTATAATAATATAAGACATATTCTACACACTTCACCTCCCGGGGGCGAAAAGAAAAAAAAATACATTGAAAAAAGTTTTTTTGTATTAATCTAGGATACTATTTCGTAACTTACATAATTCTAATTAAAAATCTTATTGCAACTTTTCAAAACATTTTATATTTACTATCATTTAGGAATATTTCACGAAATTTTAACTATTGGTAAAAAGGTTTAGTTCTGTTTTTATGAACTAATTCTATCTTATTATTTATGCTTATTCTAACATTGCATCCTAAATCTTCTATAACTACATAAGGACCTTTATATAATGCATCCAGTTTTTTACCTGCTTCGTTTCTTAACAGTATTAAATCACCATTTGCGTATTTTGTACAATTAACTGAATTGTCATATCTTTATTTTCTTTTATATTTACTGGCTAATAAATTTCTCTTTGCACGATGCATTTGCTACTTGTAATCTGTATTTTAATTGTAATGGGTAATCATCTATGTTATACAGAGGTTCTACTGACTGAGTAATATTGGAAGGCATGCGACAGAGTTTTCCGAAAACAAGTTCGTAAGGTGTATAATTTGTACTGCAGTGAAAGGTATTATTGAAGCTGAAGCACCAGAATGGAATCCAATAACTCCATGTGTCGATATAGTTATTGCATTGCTTTCTTAAGTACGCGCCTAACGCTTTATGTGCATTTTCTAAGGCTCCTATTGTTTGGTGATGGTAAGAAGTAGATGACAGCTTTTCAATATTTAAAATTTTACAGACCTGTTCCATCGTTGCAGACATAAACTCTGTTCCTCGATCTGTTGCAATGGTTTCGGGAATTCCAAACCATAAAACAAAATGTCTTACAAATGCATCAGCAATAGTAACGGTCTCTTTATTTTTCATTGGAATGGCTTGAACAAATTTGGTTAATTCGCATTGTATGGTCAATATGTAACAGTTATTATCCGCATCCTTAACCAGCGGTCCAACAACATCCAAAAATACTTTTTGAAATGCTGAAGAAGCCGTCGTAGTTATTACCATTGGCTCCCTAATATAGCGACAGTATTTCATTTTTTGACACTTCGAACATTTTTTAACATATTCTCGGACATATTTTTCGATATATAAGGTGCATAGGGTTCCCACCAAGAACTTAGGGTCCCAAGCCAACCTCACCTGCAAGTGGTGCACCTGCCGATCAACGGACGAGGCTCTGGCAAACAAAATGTCCCAATAAGCGGCAATAGGCTCGCCACCTATTACGTGGGATCAAAACACTGGCGAAAAGTGGGCGTTTAATATGTCTCTGCCTACCCCTTCGGGGAAACAGGCGTGAGTCTATGTATGTATGTTTTTCGATATTTGGCCAATAATATCGAGATTTTATGGTATTAACCATTCGCCTAACACCTGCAGGTCCGCTCGTTGGTAGTAAATGAAAATCATTCATTATTAGTTCCTTTTCGTCTTTTTCGTGAATTCTTTTTACTCCTCTCAATATGCATATACGTGGTCTGGACCAATCTTTTAACGACTTTATTTCTGCAGTAATATGTTTTATAAAATCTATATTGTTTTCATCTTTTACCACACAAATTTCTTTTATATTTAACTTAATGCAAAATAATCTTAATTTCTGCACAAATTCGGCTCGCGTAAATTGTGCCTTAAAGTCAAGATTTATGCATATAATGTTCTTACTTGGAACAAATGAAAAACAATCTAACTCATGACTTACTAAGTTATTATTTTTTATCTTATTCAATTTACTTCCTTCCATAAGCTTAATTTCAACCGATTCGTACGGTTTTCTTAATATGTCCACAACTCTTGGTTGATCAAGCCAATCGTCAGTGGGCTTACTAAGATCCGTGGAATCACTATCATTCTTCCTTTCAGATAAATCATTCATTCTTTTCTTTTGCGCTCTTGTCATCACATTCACAGCTTGCTCATGCATTGTTTTTAAGTCATCACATGTAATATTTATTCTTGATAAGAAATCTGCTACAGCGTTATCTTTTCCTTTCACATAAACAACTTTGAAATCATATTCTTCTAAGATGAGTCTAAATTTTAGGAGTCTAGTCGAAGGATCTTTCATCCTAAAAAGGTATATTAGAGGTTTGTGGTCCGTCATTATAGTAAAACATCTACCATATACATACGGTCTAAAATATTTGACGGCCCAAACAATTGCTAGAAGTTCTTTTTGGATTGTCGGGTAATTTCTCTCAGCCTTATTTAGTGGCCTACTAGCAAAAGCTACGGGTCTAAGGTCTTTATTGCACAGTACAGCACCGATTGCATTGCCTGATGCGTCTGTTTGTATAATGAATTCATTTTTTTCTGACAAATCTGGATATTGCAGTATAGGAGGTGAAATTAATTTATTTTTCAAAATTGTAAATGCCTTTTCACACTCTTCTGTCCATAGAAACGGTTCGTTTTTCCTACACAATCTATTCAATGGTAATGTTATCTCTGCAAATGATTTAACAAACTTACGATAATAATTACAAAATGCCACGAAGCGTTTAACTTCGTCAGCGTTTTTGGGCGTCTCATAATTTTGTAATATTTTAGTTTTTTCGGGATCAGGGAAGACTCCTTTTTCTGAAACTATATGGCCGAGATACAAAATTTCTTTCTTTAAAAATTCGCATTTCTGGGGGTTCAATTTTAAATTAACTTTTCGTAACCTTTCCATAACGCTTATTAAGTTTTGGTTGTGACTATCAAAATTTCGGCCATAGACAATAAGATCATTACAATAAATAAAGCATTTCTCAAACGCTAAGCCTGACATTGCAACTGACATCATACGACTGAAAGAGCTCGGGCTAATTTTAAGTCCCATTGGTAGTCTTTTCATTTGGAATTGACCTGTACTAGTAGTAAAAGCAGTAAGTTTTCGGCTATCCTTGTCTAATGACACTTGATAGTAGCTTTGGTGAAGGTCAAGGTGACTGAAATAAATTGCACCGGATAACGAGTCTAAAATCTCTGTGATATTTGGCAAGGGAAACTTATCATCACAAACTATTTCATTTAATTTCCTGTAGTCTACCACTAACCGCCATTTCTTTTCTTGGCCTTCTAAAGTCTTTTTAGGGACTAATAAAATAGGACTTGACCACTCACTGTTACACTCTTCTATGATGTCATTTTCTATCATCTTATTTATTTCATTAGCTATATCGGGTTTTAATGCTTGTGGGAGTCTGTAGGGCTTTACATAAACTGGAGTAGAATTTGGTTTTATAGCAATAGATTGTTCTAATATATTAGTTGTCGTTAATTTATCTCCGCTAATATGAAATACATCCGAATACTTCGAGCAAATTGACTGAATGGATTTTTGTTCTTCTAAATTGAGGTGACTCAAATTAATTTCAGACAATAGTTTGTTAACTCTGCTAATATTTATATAGCTTTTACCAAAATTTTGCGCACTATAGTCACTTAGAGGTTGTAATTCAAGGTCAAACGGTGACAAGTTGATCACCTCCTCAGAAACATTCAATATCTTCACTGGTATTCTATTATTATTAACTTTTACTATCGCACTTGCTAGAAATACATGCTCCTCTAGTTTTCTTCCACATACAATCATATCTTCGTTTGTGCTTTTTTCTAAGTAAACATAATGTATTGACTCTGACCTCGCTGGCAACATCAACGTATCTTTTCCTATAGATGTATTGTTAATACATTGTAATTTATATTCGCAATTTTCACAAAATAGCGTGATACTATTCGTACTTAAATTTATATTTGCGTAATATCTATTGAGAAAATCTAAACCTAAAATACCATCTGCTCTTAAGGGTAAATTGTCAAAAACTAAAAATTTGTGAGAAAAGACACTTCATTTTTAATCTCTAACCTTAAGTTGACAGAACCTATCGAACGTTTTTGTCCGCCAATGCTATTAATTAAAGTGTCATCTTCTTGTATTGGAAAATTCCTGGGTAGCACATCTCTCTTCACTATTGATAACGAAGCACCAGTGTCTATAAGCCAATAGTATTTAATTTTGTTAATATATAAGGAAATAAACTTAGCATTACTGTTACATGACATTAAGCAGTGTTTAAACTCGAAAAAACTGAGATGTAGAAGAATCACCACTTTACACCTTTGATTTTTCTTCGGCACTGCTAGACCGTTCTTGTGCTATGTATATATTACGCGCTCCCCTGCGAGTGTTATTGTTTGCAAAGGAAGCTCTATTACCCCTACCACGTCGGGTTCCATACGATACGGCAGGTACATGGTATCTATTTGTGCTATAATAATTGTTATATTGACCACGGCCTGAACCGCGTGGAAGTTGACCACCACGATAATACTGATTACCATATTGACCATGCTGAATATTATTGCCTCTAGGATATTGGGCACCATACCCCCGCTTTGAGTAATTAAAAGGAGACCGACCTTGCTTTGATGCATACATGAGGTTACCTTCGGATGATGATGATGCTGGCTGCCTTGACGCCACTTCTTCATCTTTGGCTGCTTGGATGGCATCCTTCAAACTCGTGTAGTATCGGGCTGCGATGATGGTGGAGAGCTTAGGATTACGCAGGCCATCTGAAAACCGTTTAATTGCAACTTTTTCATTCATGGGCTTCAGGAAAGAGTACGCGTTAGTGTCGTCACCCGCCGGTCATTTCAGTAAACAAATTTTCAATTTTTGCACCAAAATCGTCAATGGGCATCGAACCCTGTCTTATATTTTGCAACTTAGTTTGCAACGCAATAAAAGATTTTTTAGGTATTAGACTGTTCCGTAAATCACTGATCAATTCCTCTATGGTCTTGTGGTTGCGAGAAATACGCAGCTTTGCGTTTTCACTAAGCCTACTTTTAATAACAACATTTAATAATAAAGCCTTACCTTTATCGTCGATCATGTCGGCGTACATCTCGACAGAGTCAATCATTCGCCTGGTCGTTGACTCGGCACCGTCCATCACTGGAATTAAGCTACATGCAACCTTGATGTCAAAACTCATTTTGTCAGGTTTTGATACCGCACATAAACTACAAATTTCTTTATAAGTCACACTAATTTTGTTATAGGTTTCTACTGCTGAAGAAACTAACGCTTTATTTTTACTCTGTTTTAAACCCAAAAATATTTCCGTACACTTATCAAAAATCGAGCTAGCTTCGGATAACTTTGTCGCAGTGCTTTTACATGAATACCTACTTTGACCCTTCTTGATAAAATATCTCCTAATTTCAACTAACTCAACACAATATTCTATTAACTTATCTATCATGCCTATTCAAAAGAATATATTTGTTTGCTTATACATGTTAACTGTCCTTATTTCAATTCATAAGTTCAATAATATTTCATACTAAATCTATTTTTATCTATGCGAGTAATAACTAACTTACATTATAATTGCGCAGAGACACAAGCCACGCGGCGGAATTTGCTGCGTTAACATTTTTACGCACTTGGTGTCACATTCGCTGAGTGTTTTGCACGATTCTAGAAACTTTTAATTATTGCGTTATAAAATGTTATGTCGTAATTCATACTATAGTAACTAAATGGATTTACGGAATTAAAATAATATCGTAAAATTATGTCACTATACGTACTCTAACATAGTCTCTGTAACTCACACGAACTATACGTAAGTCCGCCACGATGTACCTTGGATGTACTGTTCTGCCACTCACGTACCACTGGATCGGTAGACGAGTTCTCCATACAATTCCTTAGTTGGACTCCTCCTGGGTTCTTCCTCTCGGTTTGCCTCGGATAGACGCCCTTATACGGTCCATTCTGCTCATCTCAATTTCCTGCTGCATCCATTGACTATGGCACCTTCTATAGCTTTTGACTGCGAAGTATATGAGGAATACTGCGACGATAGCAAGAATTACGAACACGACAATGTTCATGCGGTCCACGTGGCTACCAATGTCCTTCATTTGCGATTCGAGGTTGCCGCCAGCGTTTTGGCTTATAAAAACTTCTTCCTTCTGTATATCGGACCTACACATTTTGATACGCGATGACTATATAGGACTGCTAAAACTATCCCCTTGGCAGGTCCCTTTAGGCAGGGTCGCCATGAAATGTTGGGTTAGTGGGACGATTCAATGATACAAGTATATCGTTTGAAGTCTATATATTGAGTGAATCAAATATACATTATTAACGTAAACTGCAAGTAAGCACTTATATCTAGGGGCATGGTTAAGCATAGTACACACTATAATAATATAAGACATATTCTACACACTTCAGCTCGAAGCACACGCCGTAGCCGCGTGGCGCTCCGTCGCCTCCAACGCTAGGGCTAGTTCCACGGCGCGCTTGTAATATATGCCTCGTTCTGCGAAGATTCTAGATCTCATGTCCTCATCGTTGAGTCCCGACACGAATTGATCTCACAAACACACCTCTAAACAAGCGCCGAAATTGCACGTCTTCGCTAAATGTTTTAGCGCTTGCAGGTATTCACGAATATTTACACCTTGCCGTTGTACTCTCTGCCGAAAAATGTGCCTTTTCGCTATTTTCGATCTATCTGGTTCTAGGTGTTCTTTCACTAGTGTTACTAGGTGATCGTAGGATTTAGATTCAGGGGTGTCCGAAGCGCACAAATCACACATTAACTCACAACACTCCGCGCCAACCACCGTCACTAACGTGGCTACTTTTAATGTATCATCGATATTATTTAACGCAATAAATTGATTATTATTTGCAATGTTAAAAGCTTCAATACGTCCAACAGGTTTTCTTTTTTCAATATTATGCACACGTGAAGGTATGAATAATCGCTAGTCGCCAGTGATAAGTATAGGGACACGACAATGAAACACGACAGCTCAACGCAGACTGGTTTATTATAAGTTACCCACATACATAGGTTCACATACATAACACTTCGTTCGCTTCTTTTTGTTACATACATAGTCTCACGCCTATAACCCCGAAGAGGTAGGCAGAGGTGTATTTCTGCACCCACTTTTCGCCAGATATACTTTAGTCCCACGTAATAGGGTGCGAGCCTATTGCCGTACCGGGCACATTTCCAGACTCCGTGCCGCTACTGAGAATTTCGTGACAGAAAAACCCAATAACACTGCCCGACCCAGGAATCGAACCCGGGACCTCCCGATCCCACGCGCACATTTATGCCGCGAGACCAACGAGGCTGTCGTTTAGAGTTTGATGTCGAGTTTTCCGTCTCTACGCAAAGGTGGTATTTGCATCGTGTTATCCCTTAGTCGCCTCTTACGACACCCACGGGCAGATAGGGGGCGGTGACACTTTTATTCTATGCCGTCAACCACACGGCTAATGTTTTTTTTTATATAAATGAAATCAGTATTTCTACTACGCAGTGTATATATTTTTTAGTTCTCGATATTATACTTTATAAACAAGTATTTTGTGTGCTCTTTGATTTGCTGTCACGAAACATAGATACATACATAGACTCACGCCTGTTTCCCGTAGGGGTAGGCAGAGACTACGGAACGCCATTTGCAACGATCCTGACATACCTCTCTTGCTTCATTCACTCCCATCAAGTTTCTCATGCATGCTCTTTTGTTTAGGGTACTTCTGACCTGTCCTTTTTTTAGGATGTCTCCAATCTGGTCAGAGAACGTCCACCTAGGTCTTCCCCTTCGTCCTGTCCCATTCATACTTGCCTTATATATCTTATTTGTCAGTCTTTCGTCATCCATCCTCTCCATGTGACCAAACTATCTTAAAATACCTTTCTCGATGCTCGTCACTACATCTTCTTTTACCCCACACCACTCTCGTATCACACAATTCTTTACTCTGTCGATCAAAGACACACCACACATACTTCTCAGTGCTCGCATTTCTACAGCATTTATTCTACTTTCAAGTCTCTTCTGCCATACCCAACTTTCACAACCATACATAAGAGTAGGCAATAACACCCCTCTATGTACAGCCAAACGTGCCTTTTTGGACACGTTTTGACTGTTCATAAACGTCTTCAGAGCTCCATTCACACTATTACCTCCATTAACTCTTCTTTCAATATCTTCTTCATTCTTACCATCTCTTCGTACCTAAGTAAACAAACTCATTCACTTGTTCCACTCGCTGTCCATCGATCAGAACATTACAAGCCGTAACGCATTCCTCCTTTTAAAAAACCATAACTTTCGTTATACTTACATTCACTTTCATTCCTTTCCTCTCTAACGCACCATGCATGATTGTTATCATCTCCTGCAACTCCTCCGCTGAAGATGCAAGTATTACCTGATCATCAGCATAAAGGAGGCATTTGACGAGTAACCCATTCATCCTTAATCCGCAGTCAATAAGGTTTAAATCTTGCAAACAACTGTCCATGAAGAGGTTAAACAGCCACGGCGACGCTACACATCCCTGTCTAAACCTTTTCTCGATAGTAAACCAGTCAGTGTATGCCCCGTTTATCCTCACACAAGCTCTAGAATTCTCATAAAGGGATTTCAGAGCTCAAATGAGGCTGCTGTCCACCCCATTCTTTGACAGCATCGACCACATTTCATTCCTCACCACTTTATCGTAAGCCTTTTCCAAATCCACGAATGCGCAATAGACCTTTTGACCTTTGGCCAAAAACTTTTCGGCTATGCTTCGCAAGGAAAAAACCTGATCCGTATATCCCATACCCTTTCGGAATCCCGCTTGTACATCCCATATTTTCTTGTCGGTTACTTTCATAACTCTTTCAATCAGTACCTTTGCGAACAGTGCTGTCACGAAACTGAGTCTTTAATATTTATAAAGACTGTCAATTAGCCTAAGGGTTTTTTATGACTTTTGGACGCCTGCTCATATCATTGTAAACCTCTTGATCATTAATCATCCTATCCTTACCTATTTTCTTCCACTTTTTGACGAGTTCTGACAGGGTACACAATTTTCAAAATACTTTATTTTCTATCAGCGTACGAAGAAACAGTGATAGCCTAGTGGAGATACCAACACTGACCGCCATGCAGAGGTAGGTACTAGTGGACAATGGGTTGCAACTGGGATAACGCTAGGAAAATGATTTCGTGCCTATCAGCCTGTGATGACGTAACCTCCTATCTTCAAAAAGTGAGCATATTCCCTTTTAAAAAGTAGGCAACGCACTTGTGATAACTTACCATCAGGTGACCCGCTTGTTCGTTTGTCTTCCTATACTATAATTTTTTTTTTTAAATATACTGCCTCGTTGGTCTCGCGGCAAAAATGTGCGCGTGGGATTTGGAGGTCTCGGGTTTGATTCCCGGGCCGGGCAGTGTTATTGGGTTTTTCCATTAGGAAATTCTCAGTAGGAGCACGGAGTCTGGTAATATGTCCGGAACGGCAATAGGCTCGCCCCCTATTACGTGGCAGCTAAAAAATTCATGGCGAAATGTGGGTGTAATATTACACCTCGTCCTACCCCTTCGGGGAGACAGGCGTGAGTCTAAAAAAATATATTTTATTTTAATTTAATTTAGCGTGAGATGATCTGAAATTTTATTATGTTAAATAGCATATATCCTTGCTTGTAACAACAAGCTCCTACAAAAGATTCAACATAAATTCATTCATGTGATTGGAATTTTATATTTGTATGTTGAATGTCAAAGTCAAAGTCAAAATCCTTTATTCATTTAGATCACAAAGTGACACTTCTGAACTTCAAATTTAAAACATTATTACTGTATGCTTCTACATTTACATTTACTGCCACGTTCGCAAAGCAAGGGCGTAGAACCATGAAAAAGAACGGGCAATAAAACTCACGGTGTTATCTCACAGACAAAATTACGTACGCAAGATTATCTTCATAGAGATATCAAAATTACTGACCCAATAAAGTAAACATCAAATTATATCAGTAATATTTCGATCACAGAATATACTATTACTTTATAACAAAAATCTGAGGACACAATTCGTCAACGAAATTCGCTTTCTCTATAAAAGCTAAGGACTTACTTTCATATCATACTACAATATTCGTTTAAAAGCAGAAGGAAAGGACAAAGGTAAATAAAATATGGCCAAATCGAATCTAATTTTATTTCGTCGCTTTTAGGACCCCTACATAAGAAAAATACAACGATGTCAAACATAAGATTTCCATTCGTTTTGCTACTATGAAAGTATTCATATGCTTATTAATGATTTATATATCCACAAATTATAGTACGACGTCAATTCTAAAGACAGTTTTTAACATCCAATGTAGAACTTGTTTAACGATCACTGAGAAAAAAATATTGTATTTTATTATGAATAAATACAAATACATTTTATGAATAAAGTCTTTGACACTTTTTCAAACGAAGCCGAGTAAGTGAAGCAATATTTGCATAGTAATAAGTATAATATATACTAACAAAAATTGTATATTGTATGTATGCTAGTATATAAGGTATCTTTATAAAAAAATATGTATGTCAACCCATTGTCTAGTACCCATAGTACAAGCTCTACTTAGTTTGGGACTAGATGGTGATGCGGGTATATATGTATTGTGTGTACTTATTTCAATAAATAAATTGAAATTAAAATTATATTTATATACTATTTGAATTAAAAATAAGAAATTCCTCTTAAAGAAAAATATTGTAACACTAGAAGTGTTAACAGAAACGATTGATTGAGTTATGACATTTCTATCTTAGAATAATAATGCGGTAGATATTACAGTTTCGTATTTTTGTAACTACAATCGGAGTACTTAGACTCATAATTATTATATATAGCATATATTCTTTTGCTAGTCTTGTAAGTGCAACCGTCTATATGTAGCTGATATATAGTGGATGATGTCACTTGCAGTGGTCTACCAAATAAATTTATTCCATTGTTATGTAAGCCAGCTCGCAAATAGATGGTCTGAGCTAGCCTTCGGCGGAACCTCTGTCGATCTAAAGGCTATATATAAATGTTAGCGCCACTTCAATATACGGCTATAAGTATGGGATTGCCAAAAATTATGCTTCCAAGTTAAGTTGACATCAGATAACACTCATTGTTTCTGTCGTATTTTTTTAAAACAAGTTCAGAATATCAAATTGATGATAGTATTTGAATCAATATTTTGCAATTTTAGTAATTGTAGCAGTGCTAACATAGTGCGAAATGGCTTGCGTTTGTAGCCTTTATTCTATCCAAATAGAAGGATTCATAATGTACCCAATAACAAAATTGTAGTATTATCTCTTAAAATGATTTGTATAGGTTAAACATAAAAGGATCGCTACCGCTACTAATATGGGTGAGCTAGACCTGAATAAGTAATCAAGGTAAGTTCATTTCAGTTTCCATTCTTATAACTATATGGTGCTATTTCACCTAATGTTACGTCGTCTTTATACGTATTTACAAAATATTTCCTTTCAGGCTGCTAAACACAGTGCCTGGCTTTTCAGCTTGGCATCATTCCTGTTGTATAATAGAACGACCACACACAAGAAGCAAGTTGCAACCCACGCGGTCATGCCGGCGCACATTTCTCAGGTATCGTTAAACAAATGTTACTTTTCATTTTACATATACAGTTTATTTATTTGATTCTGATACAGTTTAACTGTAGGATAGAATGAATCTTGTTTGTATGTATAATATTTGTAAATAATAGAACACAAAATTACTAACAAACGTAACAATGATTTTGTACTTAAAGAGCTCTATTAAATTAGAAATTTAATTATTTACAGGTAAAGTAACTTTGGAATAAATGGTAACATTGGATTTAAAGGCGTCGAATCGGAACTCGGTTAATAGTTCTGAAAAGTAGTAATTAAAAATTTTAATTATATTTTGAGCAAAGCTACGATTTTACTTATTTACCGTGAATTGGTATCACTGGAAAATTTGGCTTCAGTCTGAAAATATAATTTATTGTTGAATAGGCTGTTTATTTAGAAAATATTTAAGTCAAAAATCAAAATTCCAAAACCTTCAGACAGAATGTAAAACAGACGTAAAATTCATATTTGAAAAGAAAATGCTAATGAAAGTTTAACGTTTCGTAAGTTAAATAGAAAATAAACTTTTTCTAGTCTGAAAATAGTAGTGAAATTTTCATTGGGTACCTTATTTTTATTTAATAAATGATATAGCCGTCCATCATCTATAATATAAAAATGAATCGCAAAATGTGTTGGTAAGCGCATAACTCAACTACGCCTGGACCAATTTGGCCAATTCTTTTTTTTAAATGTTCGTTGTCGTTCAAAGATGGTTTTTACGGCGAGAAAAATTCTGATGATTGGCGGAAAAATCCTAAAAACAGCCCTTTTCCTTTTCCCATACAAACGTTTTCTAACTAAAACGTAGAGTCAATTTGTAATTTATTACCGCTACATAAAGTTCAAATTCGCGTGTGCGTTGATATACTTCTTTATTAGATAGCACTTTTGTCAGGTTTCCGGACCTGAAGTCTCAGTGCTGCCGCCCAGCTAGCTTCATGTCAGAAGAAATCCATTGATAATCCCCACTTAATATTATAAATTCGAAATTGTGTATGTATGTATGTTCCGTTTTCACGCTAAAACGGCTGAACCAATTTTGTTGAATTTTAATATAGAGATACATATATTGGACCGTGGAGACGGATATAGGCTACGTTATAAAAATTAAACTGAGAGGGATTGTAGGGAGGGTAGAAGTTTGTACGGCACAAATTTACCTCTTGGAAGTAAGAACGCTTGCGCTGATAAATAATTGATTGCTGCGCATGTGCTATCGCATATCTGTCAGTACTGTCACGTCATACCTACATAATGTCACATTGTGCACGTTGATTAAATTGTTCGCATATCTATACTAATATAAAAGTCAATGGTAACTTTGAAAAAGGGGCTTGGAGAAAAGGGAATTAAATAAAAATTCTTAAAAAGGCGATACGGAGTTCGCTGGGTCAGCTAGTATGAAATATTTATTTCAAGTTCTAGACGGTATGCATGCTCAGTATTTTCGCTGTTTTACAAATCAAAAATATTTAACCGTTGAAAATATTTTAGATGTTTCATATTACATTTTCAATATTTTATAAACTCTAGTTTCGATTCGACGCCATATTTTAATATCGTCGGCGCTACCAAGTTACTCAGATAGATCTTTCTTATATTACATACACTTCGTCTCATAACTTGATAGCTTAAAACTTCAAAGAAAAATACTTTTAAATACATATGTATTGAAAAATATACTTTGATGGCAGAATATGGCATTAGTTTTAACTATTCAAGATTTACAAAATGAATTTTAGATCTAATAGTACTGAGAGATCCGTGGTCAGTATTTATTATTAATATTATATATTACTATTATTAACAACCACAATATTCACATTGGAAAGAAACTACACCAAAGAAATTTTAGTATGTACGTTTATTAATAAAAACATCAAATTGAACTGTCAAATTATTTTTTCCAAGCGTAGTTTCCCCACACGGCTTCTGCGATATATTCACCTACTATTATTCTTACTTAACCGTATTATTATTTATATTTATAGTGTCATTAGTATCATTAACAATATTTACAACACTGACTTTTGTTCTAAATAAATCTTGTTTGAATCAAGTGATAAACTAAATATATATACGTATCAACATATATAAGTAGACTTATGGATTATTATAATAACGTATTATGAAGGTGAAATGTGAAAAAAAAGACTTAAGTCACTAAACTTTAAGCAATATTAAGAAAGTCAAATAAAAATAATTTATTTAAAGGATCATAATGTAATATATTATACCATAACATATTAATTTTAAATTCTTACTACAATTTTGAATTGTTCAATATTAACCTGGCAGTGCCGTTTATTATTATTTATCAAGAACAAAGTGACGTCAGATAGATGGTTTATACCATAGTATTTACATAAAATTATGATAAGCAATATCATGTGAAAATAGACTTGATAAATAATGTATAATATAATTGAGGTAAACATAAACTATATAAAATAATTATCTTGAAACCCAAATGAAAAAGAAGTTTATATCTATATCTACTATCACATGTATTAATACTTCTGACTATTTTACTGTCATATACATCATAATAATATAACAATATAATACACTTTTATTATTATTACATTTCATGAAATTCACAACATCTCATACATTTTTTATAACCACATTCGCAAATAAATTTACATCTT
This sequence comes from Euclidia mi, assembly GCA_944739405.2. NCBI lineage: Eukaryota > Metazoa > Arthropoda > Insecta > Lepidoptera > Erebidae > Euclidia > Euclidia mi. The sequence goes on from OX123203.2 coordinate 31,973,870, forward strand.
TGGTCATCCCAGAATTACCAAATAACTCTTATACATTTATTATTAATAAAGACGTAATTACCATGATTGTTATTTAAATTTTATAATTAATAACGCGTAAAATTTACTACATCAATTTCTCCCGCAAAGAGAAAATCTGGCTAAGACTTCGTGTCGAAAATATAATAATTTACACTATGACAAAACATAACTTATTAAATATATGTGAATAATAATAATATGTACAATAGTTTCTATTTTATCTAATACACATGCCGACACACTTACTACTTGCAGATATAAAATGGCTTAATATTATTTATTTAACGTTATTAAAAGAAATCGCGTACATTTACGTAAGTAACGACTAGTTGGGTAGAAACAGCCTTTTATAATACACAAGTTATTTGAACGAATGAAATCGACAAAATCAACACTGTTAGACCTCAATTCTATATCAAAAGTCTTAATTAGATCACAGTATCTAGGTCTCTAGTATCGACCTCCGGCATTGTCAATCATAGAAAGCTCTCCGAGTCTCTTGTTTCCTCCCTGTTGACGGCAGAAACAATCTCAACGCCTTCATCATATCTATGGAGTTTGCTCGCAGCGTTTATACAGTAGTGTTGATCAGGGTCTCCGTACTGACTGTGGTAGAACTCCTCCCGCATCATATGGTTTAAGTTACCACAGCGGAAGAACAGTATCTCCTGGAACGGCTTTCTGAAGTCCCTGTTCAATGTCGCGTAGATGACAGGGTTAAGCAAACTGTTCAGGTAACCTAACCAGAGGAAGATTGCGCTGACTGCGTCAGGAATAGCGTCTTCCTCAACGAACGGTCGAATTAGGGCTAGTACGAAGAACGGCAGCCAGCAAATCACGAAAGCTGACATTATAATACCGAGGGTCGTCGACGCTTTGCGTTCCTTAGCTAGTTGGAATCTCAGCTTCTTGTTATGTGTAACTGCTGGGTGAAGCAAGTCTTTGGCGATATGGCTTTTTTGAGCAAAATTGGAGAGTGACGACCGAATCCGATTAGTCGACACTTTTTGGTTACTTTCTGAAGATTGTCTTCGTTTTTCCTTAATTGCTGGTTTACCCGGTACCAGCTGTGTAGGAGATCTATTAATGGTGTGGATCGGCTTTGTGGGCGTCTTAGGGTTCTGCAACATTGGGCACTGGGACTCGTTCGACTTCCTTTGGCCGCTGAAGCATCGGCCAATTGTACTTTCTGTTTTGTCTACGCTATACTGTAAAGAAAAGAAAAATATTTTATTTTATATTTAGATCTGTTGTCTTTTGCTGATTGCTGCAAATTATGAAATACAAAAGTACTACTAATCATAACTGAACTAGACATATGAAAATTTATCAATGTTACGAACTTTGTTTGCAGTTTCTTATTCTCCTCCCAAGAGAGAAAAAGTTAGCATTGTATAGTAAAAACTACTTTGTACTAACACTTACTGTGGTATTCGTACTCGCTGTTGATCCCCTTGGGGGAGGTTGTGAGGACTGGTTGCCCAAGAGTTTCGCTTCAGCTGCTCCACCATTCTTCACATTTATCTCAAGGTAGCAATGAGTCTCCAAATGAGATTGAGCTCTTCTCTCGTCTTTTACTATCTTCCTAGCAGCGCTAAATATCTTATAGTAGACAATAACCATTACAGTCAGTGGTATGTAGAAAGAACCCATGGTCGCGTAGACTTGATAAACCTGATTTTGCGACACAGAACAGGATGTTTCAGTCTTCTCATTACCTAGTATTAGGACCGGCGGGAGGGATATACAGGCTGCGCTTACCCACACGATAAACACACAGAAAAGCATTCTTCTTGGAGTTCTTTTGACGCCATATTCTAAAGATTTTGTGATGGCGTAATACCGATCTACAGAGATCATGCAAAGATTGAGGATACTAGCTGTACAAGAAAGAACGTCGCTTGAAAACCAGGAATCACAAATGATCGGTCCGAAAGGCCACGTTCCCATAATATCGTACACAGTTGCGACGGGCATCACCATCAAAGCAACACAAAGATCGCTCACTGCCAGCGATACAATTAAATAGTTACTTGGTCTTCTCAATTTTCTAACTAAGCGTACTGCAACACATACAAGAACATTACCAACTATGGTTCCTACCATAACAATCATGAAGAGTATTATGAGGAATATAGTCACTGGAGTGGAATATTTTGAATGCTTTATATGACCTGCTTTTAAGAGTGTGGAATTGTCTTCTAAGAGGGTCCAGTTCACTGTTGAGTTGGGATTACTGACGTTAAATTCTGGGCTCAGAGCTTGTTCGAAGTCAGTTGAGGCAAGCGCTGGCCGCAAAAGAATAGACGCCAGTACAAGAAGACACGAAGGTAAAGCAACAAAGCTAGGCAGTGAACGGTGGGAATTAAGAATTTGAGTCGCCATACGAATCCCTTGATTGGGTATCGATTAATTTGTTCGTAACCTTGACGTAACCATACATTGGTTTTGATTCTCACTTTGTATACCTATGGATACTTAAATTGTTTTGTCGAACGAATCAGGTTTGAAAAATAACTTCGTCGCGAAGTTTTTTGGTCTTAGAATGGCGCGTTTGATTACAATTGAGAATGGGCTTTAATTGACATATTGCTTGGATTGTGTTTTCAGTGCGGAGCAGAGCCATTTGAATGTGAGATGGTGAAAGATTTTCGTTCTTGGGTCGTAGTGATAGGGGTGGTTATTGTTTGGGTCGGTGTCTTTGGCTGGAGTCAGCGGATTGTGTTGTTTTATTGCGCAAGAAATGCGACGTGAACGGCTGCTACTCCAATATCCCGTCTGCGGATTGCTTCATTAGTAGCGTTGATTGGTGAAGAAAATAATATTTTCTTGGGTTTACGCGAATGTTACACATTGAAATTAAACTACAGTTTACGGATTTTATCGCGTTATATTGGTTTCACTGGTTATTTGTTATTACATTTAAACCGAAAGATCTAGAAACTACATTTTATTACTAGCCGACGTTTCGAATTCTTTACAGGATTCGTGTTCACGGCAGACTGAGGTGATATTTGTCTTTGTCTTGAATTTATAAGTTATCTCAAAGTACCTGAACATTTTTCAACTATTGGTGTTACTATCTACGCAGAATGTGCTCACTGTGTCTTGATGTCTTCTGGTGACTTTGTCCTTCTTGGGTTTCATTAGCCTGATAACAGGGTCCCAAGCTGGAGGAACATTCCAACCATCTTCCCTATTGAAATTAGGATGTTTTTTAATTTCAATAGCTTCACGTATCATTCTTGGAATAAAGCGGTGTTCTTTTGCGAGTATCTGTGGTTTATCAAATCGCAGGTAATGGTTGGTTCCTTGTTCTACATGTTCACACACAGCAGACTTCGTCGAGCGTTTGTGTTTAATGTCAGCTATATGTTCCTTTAGTCGAATGCCTATGCTTCTCTTGGTTTGTCCAATGTATGAGAGCCCACACTCACAGTCTATCTTGTAAACCCCGGCCTCTTGTAAGGGTAACTGACTCTTGACAGATGGTAATAATTGGCTTATCTTCGTTGGCGGCTTGTAGAATGTTTTGATTGAAGCTCGCTTCAAGATGTAGCCAATCTTGTCGGTCACGCCCTTGATGTATGGGAGGACAGCAGGTTGTCTCTCTACTGTGGCTGGCTTGTTCTTCGGGGATCTGTGACGTTGGCGCGGCGGTCGGAGCTTGTTGTCTTGCAGAACTTGCTTGACATGTTGAAGCTCGGCGTCCAGGTGTTTCTTGTCACAGATCCCCCGGGCTCTCTGAAACAAAGACATTCCCACGGTAGCTAACTGTTTAGGATGGTGGTGAGATTCACCGTTTAAGTACCTATTTGTATGTGTATTTTTCCTATATACAGTGTGGCTCATCTAATTTCGTTGCAAAAGTTAATTGTTTGTCTACGTTTGCCCGACGCGATGGCCTATCATATCAGTTCATATCACGGGAGTATGTAGCTATGCTCCGTGCGTACTTTTTGAGTGGAAAAATCGCGAGTGCAGCTGTGTACCCATGGACATCGTATTGTGAGTGTACAAAAGTGACCGGGTCAGTGTCAAACAATTAAAACAGTGCATATTGGATGCTTTTGACAACGGTGGTGGACATTTCGAAGGACAATGGAAATACTTGTAAGTTTAGTAAATAATACGTACTTAAGTAAATAATAATTTGATGCAGGCGCCTCAAAATCGGTCTGTGTTCTCCACACACCTTGAGGAAGGCCTATGTCCAACAGTGGACGTCTCTAGGCTGACATGATGACGATAAAATAATTTGTAAATAGCAGATGATTCTAACTTCATAAATACGCCAAAATTACTCTTTTCTTTTAGTCCAGAACACCATCTTTTATTTTGATATTTGTTTGCTTTCTAATTACATACCTCCGTATTTAATTACTTGTTAAACGATAAATTTTACCGGTCCTACGCCCGAATGAAGTATGAAGGAGAGGGTAGAACTAACAAAATTAAAAAATAACTACCTACATTTATTATTTTTCTTCATTTTATTTTCTATTGCTACCTACATCATAAGTGCGACAGAGGGAATGCGAATGAGCAGGATGGAATATTATCAATGAATTAGTGAATGGATTGTAAAATATGACTATGATTTAAGTAAGATTTTCTACAATAAACAAATGATAATAACTTTGCCCTTTATTGATATTATGAAATTCTTACGTCACATATATGATAATAATATCTTCGCTAATCTGTCCTTAAAGTTTTTGTACTAATTAAAAAATAGCGGTGTATAAGTACATAAAGCTTAAGACCGATTTCGCTTAAAAGCTATTTTATCGTGGTTCTTTTACAAAATACAATATTGATGTAAATTACTCGAATGGTTTTTACGGGCAGATACAAATGACTACGTCGGTTAAATAGAGTTCAAAATTCTGTCAAATGGCGTAATTTTTCACAAAGCCACGTGTTTTAACTTTACCTAAATATAGCATTATACTGCATAAGTACTCTAGTTAAAAAAATACAGCATAAACTTTGTAGCTGTAACCTGTTTACACGTGCGTGCCATATAATGTTAACTTATTTAGTGTATTTTCCATCGAATAAAATTATCTAACGTATGCAAGGTATTTATATAAATATACACATAATATTTTCTGAAGGCAAGGCAGCGATAGCCTAGTGGAGATACCAACGGACTGCCATGCAGAAGGTATCGGGTTCGAATCCACGGCGCGCACCACTGACTTTTCGGACTTACGTGCATATTGAATTGTTAATTATCGCTTGTCTCGTGCCTCGGAGAGCACGTTAAGCCATCGGTCCCGGCTGTTATGAAGATCTTTGACAGTCGTTATAGGGCGTCAGTCTCTCTAAAATAAGCTGACACTAGTCTAAACCATGGAATAACGCTATCCCTTCGGGTTGCGGAGGTCAGACAGGCAGTCGCTCCGTGGAGAAGCTAATATTCCGCCAAATCCGGTTAGACTAGAAAGCGGACCGCAGGTTGAGACTGGTATAACGCTAGGAGGATGACTCATAGTAATTTCTGAAGCATAGTAAGTGTAAAATTATTAAAAATATTCATTGAATGGCAAGTAATTTGATATTATAACTTATCCATGCTTGGATGTAAAAATAATTATAGATATCACAAAGGTTAACATAATTAGGTCTGATTGATTTCTTGAGAGGCAGCAGCTACTGACAGAAATATAAGCTCGGTCAATTGATTGGTGCGCCGTTCACAGAGAACCTAAAATTATCATTGGATTTTTTTTTTATAATGGCGAGACAGGTATTTCTTTAAAATGGTAGAATGTACATCGTATCTAAATCTTTAAAAGGTTATGTTTTAGTATTCGATTAAATTAAGTTTATTTCTCTTATGTAGTATATTATACCAGTACTAATACCTACAAAGATTTTATATGCACTTTATGTTATACTACGAAATCTATCAGTTTTAAATATTTCGTGTGTATCAGGAGAACGATATGTTCGTTAAATTACGGTTTTACTCATAATTTTGTTTTACCTAGCAGCCCTTATAGGTATAAGCTTAAAGACGTGTTAAAATTCTTTAAGGTACCTTCTCATTTATGATACTAAATAGTCGGCGTAACTCATTTTGTTATAATTGAGTTAAGAACCAGTTCGGAACACATAATTTGCTAAATACTAACTTAATTTCAGAAGTTTTGCTTTGACAAGACACAGCAGAAGTTTTTAAATCATAGAAGATATTTTAATTTGGGGTTATGGAGGTCAAACGACAGAGTTCAGATATATTGTAAGGGAAAGCGACATTCTATCAAGTCCCTAATAATTCTTAGTCACATAACTCGAAACTGGAGACTACTACAAATGAAACCAGAAAAGAACCATTTACTTGCATCACCGGACAAACAAGGTTCATTATAAATATAATTAATATTAAACCACTGTACCGCATAAACGACATATCGCTGAAACTTTGTTATCACTATCAATACATTGTTTTCCAGGAATTTACAATAATATTTTGGTTTCGCACACAAAATGGTTAATTGGAATAACACCTGAACTTGCGGTTAGAATAATTTTAGGTAATAAAATTCAAGTAATGATTAATATAATTTTAAATGATTGGTTGTATGCATTACCTGATAACATTAACACGAGACTGATTTGTACATATTTATTATTATATTTAATTACCGCAACAAAATCAATTATCAACATATGTATAATATATGTATATTTACCACAAAAAAGTGTACATGTTTGTCTATGTATTGTCTAGTACCCATAGTACAAACTGTATTTAGTTTGGGAATGAGATGGTGTTGTGTGTATGTGGTAACATAATAGGTACTTATTAAATATATATTTTTTTATTATTTATAAATAATAAAAAATATATATTTTTCAGTCTGACGCCTGTATCCCCGAAGGGGTAGGCAGAGGTGTAAATATTACACCCACATTTCGCCATGAATAGTCCCGCGTTATAGGGGGCGAGCCTATTGCCGTTACCGGGCACATCACCAGACTTAGGGCTGCTACTGAGTATTCGGAAAAACCCAGTAACACTTTTGCCCGAGCCGGGAATCGAACCCTATAGATACATTTTTTGCGTCTGGATTTTGCTTTGATTTGAAATCTGCGATAAAACTACGTATGATCTTGCTGTTTCTTTCCCAATACAACAATTTGGAAAAATGGAAAAATTAAGTTTATCTCCTTTACAAGTATTTGTTTTAGTTATTTCTCAGTCGATATCTGTGCTCTTTTTCTATGGTATCGCTGTATAGTTGTTGGGTGTTCTTTGTTTCCCTTGGTTGTATGTTTGTAAAGTCGTCCGCGAGACAGGGTTTATTTCTAGTGCGGGAGTAGTCTTTTTAAAAGAAAGAAAACAATGTTGCGTCGTACAGGAGAAAGATTATCTAAAGCTCCGTACTCACATACAGTTTTACTCGATTGAGTCAGACTCGAAGGCTCGCTTAGAGTAAAATTACAGTGTATTTGATCTCATCGAGGTGTGAGTCCACACTTTGATTTTAACTCGTTTCGTTTCGACTAAAACTATCGAGTATAACCGTGTGTCAGTAGTGATCATTAGAGACGTTCGTGCCTAGTGCCTACTTAAGTACTCACTATAACTGCCGCTGTTCATCTATTCACCCATCATAAAAGGAATAACAAGACTACATTGGCATGAGATATACGTGACCCCGTCTAGCTTAGCCTGCATCGCCTGTCGCGCATCGTTTGCAATACGAGGATATATCGTGAGACAAGTCTTGAAGCGCCTACAAGCTATTGAAAGCACGATCACTACTTTCAATATTTTGTTCTAAATTTGGATCATTTACTTAGTCACTATATGAATGGCTTGGTAGACTACTATCATCATCAGCCCTGTATATATAATGTCCCACTGCTGGGCACGGGCCTCTTCTCACTATGAGAAGGGTAAGGTCATAGTCCAGCACGCTGGCCAAGTGCGGGTTGGTAGACTTCACATGTCTTTCGAGAACATTATCGAGAACTCAAATTTGGATCATTTACTTAGTCACTATATGAATGGCTTGGTAGACTACTATCATCATCAGCCCTGTATATATAATGTCCCACTGCTGGGCACGGGCCTCTTCTCACTATGAGAAGGGTAAGGTCATAGTCCAGCACGCTGGCCAAGTGCGGGTTGGTAGACTTCACATGTCTTTCGAGAACATTATCGAGAACTCTCAGACATTCAGGTTTCCTCACGATGTTTTCCTTCGCCGTTTCGCAAGCGATAATTATCAATTTAATAATAATAAAAATCATTTATTTGCACATAAACATGGTATAAAAAGGTCTTAAAATAAAGTATGTCACATATGTTTAGCAATAATTTTGCATACAAATATTTAAATAAAATTATAATAAGTAATTATAAAGAATTTTTCATACAAATATTTAAATAAAATTATGAAAAGTAATTATAAAGCACATTAATAATTCAATTGTTACAATCTAGGAAATCTATAATACTATAAAAATTTTGTTCATTGAGCCATTCGTACAATTTATTTTTAAACAGTCGGGTGTTCAACATAGCAACACAGTTTTTATTAACTTTTGAAGATTTTGTTACATGGTCCATTACAAGCCTATTTCCATCTCTTCGGTTTCTAGAATTAATCTCGTCTATACTTTTAAAAATTTGTCTGTGTTTCCATACAAACATGCATATTTCAAAAATATATAAGGAAGGCAACGGTAATAATTTGAGATTTTTAAACATAGGTTGACATGATTCATCGGATTTCAGTCCACATATTGCTCGTATACACTTCTTTTGGGCAACAAATAATCTGTTGAGGTCAGTGCTATTGCCCCATAAAGGTAATCCGTAACGTAATCCGAACGTAAGCATGGTAGGAAACAAGAGCAGTTTTTTATGTTAGGAACGTATCTAACTTGTCTTAGTGCATATACAAATTTATTAATTTTATTAGATATTATTTCTATATGTTCTTTCCAGTTCAAATTATTGTCAATTACTATTCCTAAAAATTTATTATGAGCTACTTCCTTAATTTTTGGTATGTTTAAATTGAAATTGAATTTTTTATTATACGATTTATTGAATTGGGTATATACTGATTTATTAAGGTTAATATTTAATTTATTTTTATTTAGCCAATCAATTAGGTTGTCAATGGTAGTAATTATGTCAGTTTCGTGGTCATTAAGTGTGCTATTTTTCTTACTTGAAGCTACTAGAATGGAAATGTCATCTGCAAATAGAATACATTTATGATGGGTAATATGGGTAATGTCATAATAGTATCACATATAATAGAAACAGAATAGGTCCCAATATACTCCCCTGAGGGACGCCGCAGTTTACATATCTATATTGTGACATGTATTGAGTCATTATATTATTTTCGTCCAGTTTTGCTATCATAACACTTTGCTGTCTATTACTTAAATACCTACGATGTTAACCATTGCAATGCTGTTCCTCTAATGCCCATTTTCTGTAATTTTGCCAATAAGATATCGTGTGAAACTAGATCAAAGGCTTTAGAGATGTCAAAAAATAGCCCCGTTGCAAAATAATTATTATTAATGCTTGTCAGTATAAGTGCATAAGTGAGAATAAAGCTAAGGAAGTAGATTTATTTTTTTGGAAACCAAATTGATCTTTACATATTATTTGAAACTTATTGCAAAAACTAAGTAAACGCGCATACATACATTTTTCATATATTTTTGACAACATAGGCAATAATGTTATTGGACGATAATTACTGATGTCACATTTTTCTCCTTTTTTAAATAACGGCTTGACAACAGACATCTTTAGAGTCTCTGGAAACACACCATGTGAAAAAGATTGATTGATTAAATATGCCAAAAAATTACTAAGTTCATCAGCGCATGCTTTAATAACCTTTGTATTAATTTCATCGTGCCCTTCCGAGTTGGTGGTTTTAAGCAGATGTATTTCTCGTTTAACATCACTTGCTGATACTGGCGTAAGAAACAGTTAACTGAAGTTTTTAAGGTATTTTTACTTTCATTTACACAATGTGTCGTTTGATGTGTAGGAATTATGAAGTGGTTATTGAAAGCCGATGCAATGTCAACTGGGTTTGTGAGAGAGATGCCATTAATTTTAATATGATCAATATGATGTTTGGGATTAGTAATCTGGATTTCCTTTTTGATGACCGACCAGGTAGTTCTGCACTTATTATCGTTTTTATTAATAAAATTGATGTTTGCCAATTTTTTAGAGTTATAAATACATTTTCTTAGTAACTTGGAATATTCAGTATAAATGTTTTTATTGTGTTCAGTTTTATGTTTATAAAATTTGTATCTTAAGGATCTCTTAGTCTTACAACTTTTTTTAAGACCTTTGCTTATCCACGTTTGTTTCTGTCTGTTTAAATTTACTTTTGTTCTAATTTTAGGGAAACAAAGAATAACATTAGACAAAAAAAGTCATGAAATATATTGAATGCTGTATTTGGATTGCTTTTCATGCATATATCTGCCCAAGATAATTGTAGTAAACATTCTTTAAATTTGCGAATATTATCCAAGCTATGGTCTCTCCTATATGTGTGGTAAATTAAGGGTTTTTGACATCTAGCTTTATATGGAAACTAAGCATTTGTGCAGTTTCATGGTCAGACAGATAGAGAGGTAAGACAGTGCCGACTGCATGTGGGATGTTACTCAGAATATGGTCAATGCAATACATCTTTCGAGTGGGTACATTGATATGCATTTTCATATTGTGATTGTATGAAAGAGCTATGGCAGATTTTTAGTTCAGTGCACTAAAAACATCTTAAAAACTCATTATAACCAAAATTCATGAAATATTTTAATACGATTTTCTATATTTTAGTCTAATTTAGATAAGGCTAGGTAAAGAAGTATAAAATTAAAAATAGCTATTATGTTAATTGAGTGCCGGCTTTTCGTAATGGCCATTTCTTTGGTTTGTCAGAAAGCCACAAGGTTGCCAGAGTAAATAATTATTTTTCTAAGATAGAATCATGAATATTTTTTATAGATTAAGAGATTTAAATAGTTAATTAATACTATAATTTTGCTTGTTACGTTTATTTCTATGCGGATTTTAAATAAAGTACAGTATTAATAACTTCTTTCGACATTTAAAGTAAAACTGGGCGCTGGCTAAAATATGGCCATTCAGAGCTATAAAAAAAATACAACATGACATTTGACATTTCGATTTTTTTCACATCATCTCGCTGTCGCCCGCGCTTGTTTGTTTGTGTTCTGAGTGTTTTCGCTGCTTTTCCCCTGTTTTCAGTATTCTTTTTGACCCGGATTGCCCAAGGATCTGTTTTCGCTTCTTGTTATATGACTCAAACTGTTCATGGACTCTGATATTGCCTCTTTGTGACTTGTGCGTGCTTAAGGATTCCGATACTGCCCTGTTTCTTGGATATTATTTTGTACTCGGTTTCTACAGCCAAAATGAGCGTTCGTGGTCGTGGCCACGGCAGTTGAAGTCCGTAGGGAACATAATACAGAAACAACTGAATATAATCTCAGAGGAAGTGATGACGCTATTTTAATAAGAGGTAGAATAAAATCAAGACACATAAGTTGGAAACAATATTATGTTTATGTTTTGATTGAAAATACCTGGTATATACCTGGACGAATAGGAATCACTGAATATTGCTGTAGTTGCCTCGTTGGTCGGCGTACGCTAGGATGTTGCGCTCATGTAATGATCATCGTTTGGTATTTGGGATGGGCTAGACAACAACAAAATATCTTTGCACCAGCTGCCTTTTTAAATGATGTGCTAGTTATAGAGGATGATGAATAATAAAATATTGTAAAATGAAATCTTGTGTTTTTAGTATTCACCAAACCTTTTTCATAACATTAGGGAACCTGAAACATCTTTTTATCCTTGGTAATCCTATGTAAGTAACACGTGAAGAAACGTCGGCTCACTATTTTACACGACTGCCCAAAAAAGTAGTGTAAGTATTGTTTTTTTTTTCTATACCTAATCATAAATCATATTTCATTTATTCATGCACCATGAAATAAAAATATACATACGGTTATCCGCAATAAGCTTCGTCAAAATGTCACAGAGAATTGAAATATGAAATGTATGTGAGTTTCTTTATTCCGCCATAACTTCTAAATTGCTGAACCGATTTCGGTGAGTGGGCTATTGTTGGAATCTTCACGTGACATAGGCTATATATTTTTTGGGAAATCAGTCGTGTTTTATTTTTCTTTGAAAAAACGTTCAGTATGTAAATAAATAGTCACTATTGATAGCATATCTTTAAAGCTGCATAAGAGCATCTGATTTTAACGACTGATATCTATGTATGTCATGATAACAGACTGGTCTCTCTATGCACAGAGGAGCTTAAGACAAATCCAAGTGGTGCCCACACCTGGGGTTGCTTAACTTGCGTAATCGTTAATAATGTTTACTAGTGGGCATAAACAGTATTATGCTATCGAGATGGTTATTAATGACATAACCTATAAAACTTCTAAGCATAATAACTCAAAAAGCTGGCCTCGTACAGTTACGATTTTTTTACCTTTAGAATCAGCAATATATATTCTATCAAACAAGGTATATTTCATTTATAGATGCTAAATTTGGTGATTAACTAAAATGATGTATGGGAAGCTGCCATAGCTCTTTTTGTAATGTTACCTTTTTTCAAAATATTTATATTAAAGCCACCTGTAATGATAATCTGTTTTCTGGATTTGTACTTTTTAAATAGATCATGCAAAAGGTTATCTAATTTAGTTAAAAATTGTGTGGGATCTGATTGAGGTGTATGATAAAGACAAATTATTACTATGTTATAAGTTACCAACTCTATGCCACAAATTTCAAACGTATTCTGCATTGCATATTTTTCTAAATGTAGTAGTTGCTTAAATATTAAACCTTTTTTCACCAGGAAGGAAGTGCCGCCTCTTTGTTTGTTTCTACAAAAGTTTGCGGCCATATCGTAATTAGTTATTTTCACGTAGTGTTCATAACCACTTTAAAAATAAACTACATTTTACATATTTTATCGCGATATATTAGATTTACTGCGGTTACATTTAAACCAAATGATCTACAAAATACATTTTTAATTATTTGTAGCAACGCTCTACTACCTATTAATGTTTTGAATTCTTGACAGGAACGGAAGACTGAAGCGACATTTGTATTTGTCTTGAATGAATTATCGCAAACTACCAGAGTATTGTTTCACTGCTAGTTTTGGTGTATGATTTTCCCCTTTTCTAATATTGGCATAGATTATTATGCATAACGTAGGTTGTAATTTCCCGGGTAAAACATCATTGGTTTCACATATTGTTAACTCTATAGAACCATAAGTTCGCTTTAATGTGTTGCAGTGACGAAGCAGTTAATGCAATACGTTCAAATTCGCTGGCTCATGAAACTACCACCATACATGGATACTATACTGCATTAATGTTATACGTAGTAATTTTAGATTGGACTTTTTTTTTAATTGAATTTATTATTTTATTTTTTTTTTACTACATTTGGTTTTATAAAAACTGGCAGCGTCTGGACACGAAAAGCCAAAAATCGGGCTCAGTGGCGTGCCATTGGAGAGGCTTAAATCCAGCAGCGGACAATGGCAGGCTGATGTTGATGAGTTTTATAAAAACAGTTTAAGAGCAGAAGAGTAAGAATAAATAATTGACTGCCTCCGTGTTCCAGTGGATAGCGATGCAACTGTTGATCCCGGGTTCGATTTCCGGGTCGGGCAAGTGATTGCCCGGTACCGGCAATGGAGCCTATTGCCGGTACCGGGCAATAGGCTCCATTACGTGGGACCTAAAAATTCATGGCGAAATGTAGGTATAATATTACACCTCTGCCTACCCCTTTGGGGAAACAGGCGTGGTAGACCCACGCCTGTTTCAATCAAATTAAAAAAATAAGAATAAGCCAAATCATTTGATATGGCTTATTATAGCCGGTAGTTATATCAATAAAAAGTGAGTAGGTTAGTATATGTATATTCTATGCTTTTATTAATATGTGAAAGTGTTTCATGTCGCATTGGAGGGATGTTAGTTATAGAAATGATTTTGTGTAGAGATACTTAGAATTATATATATATTATTCATTCTCACGCGGCTGAACCCACACGGCAGCATCTAGTTCTTCATATAACTCTTCCAATTTCAATATTAATAATAAAATAATAAATAACTGCTCTCTGACTGCCTCCGTGGTCCAGTGGATAGCGTATGCGACTGCTGACCGGAGGTCCCGGGTCGTGCAAAAGTGTTACTGGGTTTTTCCGAATTCTCAGTAGCAGCACGGAGTCTGGGTGATGTGCCTGGTAACGGCAATTGGTTCGACCCCTATTACGTGGGACCAAAAATTAATGGCGTGGGACCAATAAATAATGTATCAAAACCGTAATTTAGTCGCTAAAATATAAACGTCGCTTCACGTAGGTGACGCATGAGACCGAAGGATAATAAATTAAGAACAGATAAAGGATCTTTAAGGGCTTTCTCTCAACTTTCGTTTGTGTGGGTACTAATGTCCGCCTACGAATTACGCAAAAGTTATATGTCTTGTTCAAACACCTAGTGAAATGAAAAAGGTTAATCGAACAATATAATTATTATATAATTAAGAATATTGACTTAAATTTTCTCTTCCCTTGTGATATTACCTAGTAACAGTCAGTTAATAAAAAACGTGTGATAATTAATTCACTTAAGGGTCGGTAGTACTAATACTACAACAAGATTTTTATTATATAAAACCAGATTTAGAGATACATTTGTATTAGTTTAGATGACCTATCAAAAAAGTATAAAACGACTTTATTTTATACCTTTTATTTTTTCTTAAAATGAGAACTTAATCCTGTGTCGTGGGGGTCTTTACAAACATACAACAAACGCGGTTCATAGGGTGCATAGGGTTCCCACCAACAACTTAGGGTCCCAAGCCAACCTCACCTGCAAGTGGTGCACCTGCCGATCAACGGACGAGGCTCTGGCAAACCAAATATCCCGATAAGCGGCAATAGGCTCGCCACCTATTACGTGGGATCAGAACATGGCGAAAAGTGGGCGTTTAATATGCCTCTGCCTACCCCTTCGGGTAAACAGGCGTGAGTCTATGTATGTATGTATGTATTTTACAAAAAAAAATAGTTTCATGAATTCTATTGTATATGTTAATCGTTACATATAAAAGAAAATGAGATTAAACATGGTATTCTGAAAACAAAGTACATAATTAAATTCAATTTCACTACAAAGCATTACACTGTACAGTGTTTTACAGAAACTGCTTCTATGAAATACTGCAACAACTTCATTGCTATTTGAACCTAAATATTGGCTACATATTTCTTTCATGTAACATGCATGCGATAGAAAGAGAGATAAAAACTAGATTACATTTTGATTCTACACACAAAACTTTACATAGCAAAACATATTTCAAATAATATACTCGTAGAAGTTTTATATACAAGACGCACAATATTGGAGACAGATTATTTTATCATGCAGGTAAATGGATTATCATGCAGTTTTCACCAATAGACAGCGTGATTAATGAGTAAGTTCTAGATGTATGTATGATAATTTGACACAATATTTGTGCAGCGAAAAATGAAAAAAAAAAAACTAAAAGAATTAAAGAACTACTTTTTCACTATGTTAAGCCTCTATCAGTAGAGTAAAATAAATTATGTGAGTATTAAAAAAATATTCTAGGCTAAATATATTGAAAGCCACATACTTTTTGAGATCGCAACACCTAACTTTTATATAGTAATAAGCTAAGTTTCATCTGAACTCACAAAACACATAAATATAAATAAAAACGATTTAACTTTATTTTCACAAAACATAAGAAGTATATATTGCAATTTTAATAGTTTTGTAGCAACGTTGTCCACGTTTTCATTTGAAACCGATATTATAGTTTTGTTGTGGTGTTGATTTGAAACAAATTCCCCAACTTATGAGCTACAACTCCTATAATACAAATAGACAACTGAATCAAAACGATGGGGTAGTTATCTACATTAAAAGCTCTCTTAAACACAAAGTCAAGGAAGTAAATCTAGCCGACGCGTCTTGTCTACAGGCACAGATTTTAAATAATATAATTTATTGTATTTACCGCTCACCATCAATCTCAAACTGCGACAGTTTCATAGAATCCCTCAATACTGAACTGAGTACTATAAACTTGCGGAAAATGTTATCATAGCTGGTGATATAAGTATAAATATTAGGCTGAAAGATCCCGAACCATCCCATGAACGTAAAAATAGAATCAACTACCTGAACACATCAACGTACGGTATACTGCCTGGCCATACACTCCCTACGCGAGAAGTTAACTGTTTAGATCATTTTATGCTTAAGTTGAACAATAATAAAGTATCAGCCTTCGTTGGTATCTTGCAAACTTCCATAACAGACCATTTCACAACCTTCTTGGTACTATCTAAAATAAAAATTTAAAAATTTGCACCAAAAACTAAATCCATTCTTAATTATGAAGAGGCATTAAAACACATACAAGAAAATAATATTGAGGACCTTCTCCACTGTAAAGACCCAATTGAATTAATCAATATACTTATACATAAACTTACTAATGCAATACAAATTAATACAACTACTGTAACAATACCAAGCAAAATCCGAATAATCAAGCCATGGATTACCCAAAGTATTTAACGGTGTATCAACAATCACAATAAAATGCAAAAATCTGTTAAAATGGATCTCCACAATGAAGTCCTTCAAATTACTTTTAAAAGGTACCGAAATTATTGTTACAATCTAATTAAAAAATTTAAAAGAAAGTATGAAAAGGAATTATTAGTAAAATCAGTAACAAACAATAAGCTATTGTGAAAAAACATAAAAAATATTACATATACTAATAAAAACAAAAATGAAAACACGGTATTACTTAATATAAAAACCTCACCCACAGAATCAATAAACTTTGTTAACAAGTTTTTTGTTAATATTGGAAACCAGCTAGCTCGCCAAATTCAAGATGATTTAGGCTCTAACAATCAGTATCACACTAGTTATCAACCCTCTATATCACATTCTTTTGCACTCTACTATGCTGACTCTTGTGAAGTAGACAAAGTTTTATCTAATTTAAAATCTGAAAGTGCACCTGGCTGGGATAACATATCTACAAAATTTCTAAAATATATAAAAACCGTGGCTGTCCCTATACTAACACATCTTTGTAATCTATGCTTCAGTACCGGTGTCTTTCCGGATGCATTGAAGAAAGCCGTTATTACACCCGTACACAAGGTAGGGAACAGAGATGATGTCAACAATTATAGACCTATATCAGTTTTGCCAGCTGTGTCAAAATTGTGGAAAAGCTAATTAATAGAAGACTTCACAAATATCTGAATAAATACAATTTGCTGTCACCCGCACAATTTGGATTTAGACAAGCCACATCAACGGAAGATGCAGTAATTGCTCTAACTTCACTTGTAACTAATAAACTTGATGATGGAAACAGGTTCATTACTGTATTTCTAGATCTAAAAAAAGCGTTTGACACCGTCTCTGTTCCCAACGTTGTGAACAAGCTAGAAAAAATCGGAATAAGAGGGATTCCACTTAATCCTTTACAAAACTATCTTTCGAACAGGAAGCAGAGGGTTAAGATTGGAAAATATGTCAGTGATGACGCTAGTGTATCATTCGGCGTTCCGCAAGGAAGCGTACTGGGTCCTACACTATTTTTAATATATATTAATGAGCTTTGCAATTTCAACATTAAAAATGCCAATATTTTCTCTTACGCCGATGATACTGCTGTCGTTTTCACTGGTCGTTCCTGGAAAGAACTCGTCTGTAGCACTGAAACTGGCCTGGATATTATAGCCAAATGGCTACAAAACAATCTTCTAACCCTAAACACGTCTAAAACTAATTTCATGTGTTTCAGTATTAGTAAACGTACTCAGCCTACCGAAGATATTAAAATTAAAATTCATAATTGCAATAATGTAAACAACCAAAACTGTGATTGTCCAATAATATATAAAGTAGCACAAACCAAATATTTGGGAATAGTATTAGACCACAAAATTGACTTGATATCCACAGCTGGAACAGGTAGCTAGTAGAATGAGAAAATTGAGCTGGCTGTTCAGTACTTTAAGACATGTTGCTCCACAGGTTATGATTACCCGGAATAAAACTATAAATCTATTTAACGAGATATATGTTGCCCTGGTCCAATCTATTCTAATATACTGCATCCCTATTTGGGGAGGGTCTGCCAAAACTAAATTCTAAGAATTAGAACGCGCTCAACGTGCACTGATAAAAACAATGTATTTTAAAAAAAGAAGACATTCCACAGATAAACTTTATAAAATCAGTGGCCTACTTTCTGTCAGAAAACTATATATTTTACACACAATATTAAAAATACATAAGTCCATACCTTACGAAATAGCCAAACTGTAAAAAGAAGAAAATACCCCATTGCACAAACCCCTCACACAAAAACCATTTTCGCATCCTTCCAGTATAACACACGGTCTGCTAAACTGTACAATAGAATAAATAAAGAAATATATGTACATAACAAGAATTCTCATGATTGCAAAAAAGCTATAGTTGAATGGATTAAACAACTCACGTACGATGAAACTGAAGCGCTTTTAAAACGTGGTACATAACACATACATACACGCCACAATACAACATATACACACACGCATACCTACTCACATACATGCACGCACACGAACGAACACACACACACACACACACTTTTTATTTTTTATTTAATTTATAACTTAAGTTACTTTGAATATTAAATTGTTTGTATCTTTAATCATTTATTTTTTATGGAAGAGCGGCGTCTTCTACTACAGGCTTTTTTGCTTAAAAGAAGGCTCCAATCACAACTTAACTGTTACATTTTCGTTAAAGAAATAAACTATTTGTATTGTATTTGTATTGTATTTGTATTGTATTTGTATTGTATTTGTATTGTATTTGTATTGTATTTGTATTGTATTTGTATTGTATTTGTATTGTATTTGTATTGTATTTGTATTGTATTTGTATTGTATTTGTATTGTATTTGTATTGTATTTGTATTGTATTTGTATTGTATTTGTATTGTATTTGTATTGTATTTGTATTGTATTTGTATTGTATTTGTATTGTATTTGTATTGTATTTGTATTGTATTTGTATTGTATTTGTATTGTATTTGTATTGTATTTGTATTGTATTTGTATTGTATTTGTATTGTATTTGTATTGTATTTGTATTGTATTTGTATTGTATTTGTATTGTATTTGTATTGTATTTGTATTGTATTTGTATTGTATTTGTATTGTATTTGTATTGTATTTGTATTGTATTTGTATTGTATTTGTATTGTATTTGTATTGTATTTGTATTGTATTTGTATTGTATTTGTATTGTATTTGTATTGTATTTGTATTGTATTTGTATTGTATTTGTATTGTATTTGTATTGTATTTGTATTGTATTTGTATTGTATTTGTATTGTATTTGTATTGTATTTGTATTGTATTTGTATTGTATTTGTATTGTATTTGTATTGTATTTGTATTGTATTTGTATTGTATTTGTATTGTATTTGTATTGTATTTGTATTGTATTTGTATTGTATTTGTATTGTATTGTATTTGTATTGTATTTGTATTGTATTTGTATTGTATTGTATTTGTATAGTATTTGTATTGTATTTGTATTGTATTTGTATATAGGTTATACAACTTATACCTCTAATAGATAACAGTTTAAAATGTGTCTAATCAAAGTCTTACTCTGCAGAATGCTAAATAATAACTTACACGAAACAAATAATTGGCTTCAACCAACAAAAAGTATCAAACAAAAAGTCCGCAAACCTTTATTCGCTAATTCATTATACCACAAAATTACTTGCTACGCTTACTTTTTCATACAAACATAACCCGAAGCTCTTTGACACGATACGAAAGTAAACATCCATAGACCTTCACAAGGCTGTTGTCCAGTCAAAGGGCGCTTGAAGGCCATTATTTATGATTTATCGTACCTTGTCCAGTACATTTGCTGCGTCGACCCACATCACTTGAATTGTACCCCTTCTTTATTCCCCTGTCTACTTTCCCATCCCTTTGTGGAATAATTAAAACGGGCATTAGTTTGGACTGATTAAGTTTAGCAAACATACCTGAAACAAATTGAGTCTGCCACGCCCTTTATTAAATAATATAACTATTAACATATATATGGGTAATACCTCCTAGTGTAGTGTGTAACCAGCCTAACCTCCTTATATATTGTAATGTTAGTATGTAAGTATAGGCAATATAGCTCAATAATTCGAACCTCATACACGTGTTTCAATCCCTCCTTTACATGGCGACCCTGCCAGTGCTGCCCTTGGGCAGTGCTGAGCTATCGGTGTATAAATAGTAAAATTTGTACTTTGGACGAAGTAGTTTTTTCATAAAATGTGACGAACTAGGTGTTGCGGAATGTGCTTTTTCGTTGGACTGCACGTATTGTTAAAATCGCTGAATATCGTTGCGCGACGCGCCTCTGCTGTTCCCTTTTGTCATATATTGATGAGGATGGCTCCCGTACGACCTTGGCACATCGTACCGTACCTATACCGATGTGGACTCCAGGATGCCGTAGAATACGCAATGGGAAGATTGGATGGTTTGGTCGACCCCGATGCCAGCCCCGCCGGCCTGGTCAAGTACAGCGTGCGTGAATCTACGAGCGTGATTCCATCAAACGAGAAGATAAAGGACATTATGCTATTCCAAAGCGTCAGTAATTATGTAAGGTCAATTTTGTTTTTCTTATTTTAGCCATGAACTATTATTCTATTACGTTATGTTTAATTATAGCCCAAATACTTAATCATAATATAAAATGTAACCATGAATTACATTAGAGCTTAGACAATTGCCTGTTGACAATAAATATAATTAATTATTTACATAATATGTTACTGAAAATTAGAATAATATTAAATTGATCAATTTTGAGTATTGATTTAGTTAAAATACTATAAACGTGTAAGAGTAACATGTTAAGATTGTCTTATAACTGTATTGCAAGCATACCATTAGGATGACGCATATAGTGGCCAAGAGGTTTCACTTGAACACGATATCTGATCCGTTATGCATACTATCTCACGCGCATGACTTAGCCTTATAATATTTTTTTTTAATGCTATACTTTTTCCTCCGTTAAAATAATATTTTGTTTATATTTAGTATGTTATCAAACTCTTTAATAGTTACTTGGGAACAAAAGTGTATATATATATATAAATTAGATTGATACAACCAGCACTTACTATGTTCAACTCTTTTTATTTTGGATCTGTTTGATAACTAGATATAATATTATTATGCATTACAGTAGAATACATAACTTGAATATAATTCATTAGTGAGTTCATAGCAACAACATGACATCAGTATTTTATAATTTGACACCGACTTTTATAGGAATGCAGCTTGTATCTATTTATAGACAGGTAATGCGATGCGAACTTGCAATGTGTACTATATGCATCTTCAATGTAACAATTTACGAATGATTCAATATTATTACGAATATGGTTCAAAATATTCTTAAGATATTATTATATAAAGATATAATAAGTAAGTATGTCAAATAAATAGGTACGTCTAAAGTAAATTATCTATTCAATATGTAATGTTTTCAAGAATATTTTATAAAAGATTTCATAAATATGTTAAAAGGTTTGTAATTAGGTAAGTTTTGTTATGGAGTCATAAGGAAAGGAGGACGGATACGGTTTATTAGTAATTATGTGATGGTATTTGACTGAGTATTTAAGTTTATTGGTTTTGGTGAGTAAAATAAATGTGTAAAGTAGAATGGAATATTTAGGTAGATAATTTTTTGACAGCAATTTGGATTGATCACCCAAATGCGTAGTTAAATTGTTATTAATCGAAGTATTCATTTGAATGTGTAAGCTAATAGTTGTGACATGGATAGATGTTGAAGATTAAATTGAAAGATAATAAATAATGTAGGTACACACTATGAAAGATACGATGAAGTGTTCTGTTCCTTCAATTTGATCATGGTGTAAATGAATTTTCTCAGTGAGAATTGTTGGTGGCCAAAGGAGCCTTAAATTATGACCTTAGTATTATAATAATAATGATGAATAATGTCGTCAAGTGATTAATATGATGAAATATATAAAGAAAGTCGACAAGAAATGAATATGATGATAATGAATAAGTATATAAAGTCGACTATTGTTATGAAATGATAATGATATAAAATGTTATATTATGGTGAACCTACCTACGAAATAAAGATGGATTTTGTAAGAAAATAAGGAAATAATTATGTTGGAATAGCGAGATGTGATTATGAAAATAGAATAATATACTTATTGTTTAAATTTGGTTGATAAGCAAATTATTAGAAATAAAAATAAATATGATTTTTTTATTGCTTTTAAATGTGGTTATGTTATGTATTTTTTAGTTGAAAATTATCCTAAAAATAAGGAAATATTTTTTAGCCTATTTTAAATTTTTGAATATAATGTCACAGCAATTTATTACCCGACTACGGCGAAGCCAAAAGGAAGGGTAATGTTTTTGGCAGTCCATGTATATATGTTTGTATGTTCCACCGTAGCGCCTAAAATACCAAACCGATTTTAATGAATGGGGTGTCAAAAGATTTGTAATAATAGCCCGGTTGATATAGGCTCTATAAATTTTATCTAAATTTTCTGTTAAGGAATTAATACCTCAGATTCCGACCTCAAAAAAAATAAAACTGGGATAATCATTACGTGTTTAGTATCAAAAGAAGGGTATTGGTGAGTACATTACAAATATGTACATATATTATACTGTTTGAGTCAAAATATAAGTTTTATACGCGATTGTATTACAATTCGTGCGGTACAGACGCTTTGAATTACATATTTTTCTTTCTTGCTTCCTTTAAATGTGCCAATGTAAATATTGCACGGTTAGTTTACATGCCCTTGCCCTGGATACGGAAAAGGATTAAATAAAAAATAAGTTGTAAAACTATAACCCGACTACGTAAAAAAGAGTGTCTAAAAAGAACAAAACAAGAAAAGTATAAGTACAGAAATGCTCAAGCTAGAGCCGTGGTCGCACTTATTGTATACTAGTATACATGAAATTACCTGCCACGTTTGTCTATTGCAGGTAAAGTATTTCTGGCACCCACACATTAGATAGGTATACAAATAGGTGCGACCACGGCTCTAGCTTGAGCATTTCTGTACTTATACTTTTCTTGTTTTGTTCTTTTTAGACACTCTTTTTTACGTAGTCGGGTTATAGTTTTAAAACTTATTTTTTTATTTTAATAAAAGTTATGTATTATTTAAGTTTTCAATTATTGTTTTAATTGTCAACAGTGCATTTTTATCACTTACTTTTATTTTTGTTATACTTTAGCAACATTATAGTTTAATAAAATATGTTTAACCAATTTATAAACATTGTAACCGTAAAAATAAAAAACTAATATATTCATTTTATTTTTTTTATAAAGGGGGGTGATGTAGTGTGTAGCCAGCCTAACCTCCTTATATATTGTAATGTTAGTATGTAAGTATAGGCAATATAGCCCAATAATTTATTCAAACCTCATGTCACCAACACGTGTTTCAATCCCCGTTTCATCCTTTACACTACTTATCTTCGAGAAAATTTGAACCAGCTGATAAAAATAATATCTTAAAACGTTATTGCTTTTTCAACTAAATGTTTTTGGACAAAGCGGTGAAAGAAATTGTTCCTAAACATTGTTTCTGACAGTTGATTTTAGTAAATCAACGAATTCATTATTAAATACTAGAATGGGCTTGAAAAGCCATTTTCGGTTATAAATATTTCAGACGAATTGCCGAGTTTCGAAGTACTTAAGCAAAATACTGTATCCCAACACTTAAGCGGAACGTATTTCCTCCCGTACATAATACATCTTCATTGTTCTACAAGCAAAAACTGGAAAAGTGAATAGAAAATTAGCGTTGTACTTTATATGAATAATGGGTGGCCGGGAGCGGATTACGGCCGGCCGGTAGGTCAAAACGCCAAAATGAAGGATTATTTAGCCACATGACGGTGAGGCATTGAGACCGTCGAGCAGAACATAATTACTAACCCTTAGTTATTTCGACCCGATACAGGTGTACGTTTATGCCACAGGGTTAATGACCTGTGTCAAATAGGCACGTGCCAAAGCCTTTCAAGCAATAATTTAGCTAATGACAGGCTTCAAAATATCTGATATAAAACTCAAAGGTCCATTTTTACGTAAATTACAGGACTGCGACTGAAAGCCTGAAACGTTTGAGATTTCAGGCTGTGTTTTTTTTATTTCACTGGCAAAATACAGGCTGTAACAAGACCCTTAACGAAGTTGATATATCCACGTGAACTCTATTTGGTATCTGGTTATACTTCGCATAACTGTAAGGAAATACATTTTATTTTTAGTGCTCGGTAACGTCTGAAGCTCGCAAAGAGATTTAAAGATTATCTACGTACATTATATATATTAGAATCTCTTTGATAAACCACAATGTGCTGCTTACGTAAAATTTCTACGTATCAGTGTTTACTTAGTAATAAATGTAATGTAAAAGTTTCCTTTTACGTTCATATGAGCTGTTCACTAAATACGACCAAGCTAAAAAACATACGAATAAAGATGATCAAAATGCGTTATCAATAATTTGGTAAATTCTATATTAATCCTATAACACTACGTTACCTGAAAGATTATATGTAATTTTTATTATATAAACTTTCCCACTGCGGGGCATGAGGCTCTTCCCACTATAGAGTGTTAGGCCATAGTCAACTATGCCGGCCGGTCGGGTTGAAAGACATCACATATGTCTTTGGTGATTATTTCTGAGAAATCAAAGCCATGTAAGCTTTGTCACGCTGCTTCCTTCACCGATTGGCAAGCCATAATTAACAATAAATTACTCACTTAACTTTGAAAAGTTAGTGGTGCGTGCAGTGACTTTAAACCCAAGACCCTCTGCATTACGAGTCCGTTAGACTTTTCAGTAGTCTAGAATGATAATATGTATCCAAAGTATCGCGATTCAAATGTATCTAAACTTGTTTAAGTTGGAGACAAGTTTTCTTCACGTTTTCACTTACACATGACTCCTAAAACTTCTTTTACACACTTCTTCTACTGACACAACTATATAAAGTCTACAAGCGTTATTCACGGCAGTACAAAGCACCAAACAAATACGCAAGCGTTGTACTTAAGACTTAACATTACTTCAAGCGATAGCTATGCTCCCCAGAGAGCAGTGTCTGTTAGAAATGATTTGTCGAAATAAATTCCAATATAATACAGTACAATATCCTTCGACAGAATAGAGTAAAAAAAATTGGCAGTGCTGTAACTCTTGCCCAAGATTTATCGACGCCCCACGCATAAAGTCCACATTTTAGGGTAAAATTATTGCTTCTATTGCGATGGGAAAAGCACACTTTGTACTGGAATTTTCCCATAAGTTTTGGATAAAATTATGTTTTGCCAAAAGTGAGATATTTACTTTGAAACTGAGGGTGTTAATGGTAGATATTTACATAAACTAAGTCAAGTAGACCTCAAAGTTAAGATGCATATCAAAATTTCACTTGCAGAGGCGTCGTGAATTTAGTTCATTGTTACTTGTTTGGTTATTGTTCTTAGCAATTTCAAAGGGCAGGAAGTTTGCATGAAGATATTGTTCTGCGTTATAGAATACTAGCTGACCCAGCGAACTCCGTATCGCCTTTTTAAGAGTTTTTATTTAATTCCCTTTTTTCCAAGCCCCTTTTCCAAAGTTACCATTGACTTAGCACTTAATCTCTTATCATTTCAGAGTCTATAAATGATGAACAAACAAACATAGATTTTTATATAATATTGAATTCCTCATTCCTTAAAATATCGGAGACGATACCCATATCGACTTTAAAAAAAAACCCGTCTGCCATCTTTGATTTCCTATCCGCCATCTTTGATCACGAAATAGATGTTGTGTTTAGATTCTTCATCCCTTTAATCATCAGAGATGAAACTCATATTGATTTTTAAAATTTTTCCCTTCCGCCACCTATGATTTCCCATCCGCCATCTTTGATCACAAAATAGATGGTGTTTTTGCATTCCCCATTCCTTAAAATATCGGAGACGATACCCATATTGATTTTTTTAAATTTTCCCATCAGCCGTCTTTGATTTCCTATCCGCCATCTTTGATCACGAAATAGATCTTGTATTTGGATTCACCATCCCTTAAATCATCAGAGACGATACCCATATTGATTTTTTAAATTTTTCCCATGCGCCATGTTTGATTTCCCATCCGCCATCTTGAATCACAAAATAGATGTTGTATTTGGATTCCCCATCCCTTTAAACATCGGAGACGATATACCCATATTGATTTTTTTTTAATTACCATCCGCCATCTTTGATCACGAAATAGATGGTGTTTTTGAATTCCCCATTCCTTAAAATATCGGAGACGATACCCATATTGATTTTTTAAAATTTTCCCATCCGCCATCTTTGATTTCCTATCCGCCATCGTTGATCACGAAATAGATGTTGTATTTGGATTCACCACCCCTTAAATCATCAGAGACGATACCCATATTGTTTTTTTTTATTTTTCCCATCCGCCATGTTTGATTTCCCATCCGCCATCTTGAATCACAAAATAGATGTTGTATTTGGATTCCCCATCCCTTTAAACATCGGAGACGATACCCATATTGTTTTTTTTTTTAATTACCATCCGCCATCTTTGATCACGAAATAGATGGTGTTTTTCAATTCCCCATTCCTTAAAATATCGGAGACGATACCCATATAGATTTTTTTAAATTTTCCCATCCGCCATCTTTGTTTTCTTTTCCGCCATCTTTGATCACGAAATAGATGTTGTATTTGGATTCACCATCCCTTAAATCATCACTTCATCAGAGACGATACCCATATTTAATTTTTTAATTTTTCCCATCCGCCATGTTTGATTTCCCATCCGCCATCTTGAATCACAAAATAGATGTTGTATTTGGATTCCCCATCCCTTTAAACATCGGAGACGATACCCATATTGATTTTTATTTTAAATTACCATCCGCCATCTTTGATCACGAAATAGATGGTGTTTTTGAATTCCCCATTCCTTAAAATATCGGAGACGATACCCATATTGATTTTTTAAAATTTTCCCATCCGCCATCTTTGATTTCCTATCCGCCATCTTTGATCACGAAATAGATGTTGTATTTGGATTCACCATCCCTTAAATCATCAGAGACGATACCCATATTGATATTTTTTAATTTGTCCCATCCGCCATCTTGAATCACAAATTAGATGTTGTATTTGGATTCCCCATCCCTTTAAACATCGGAGACGATACCCATACTGATTTTTTTTAATTTTCCCATCCGCCATCTTTGATTTCCCATCCGCCATCTTTGATCACGAAATAGATGTTGTATTGTGATTCCCCACCCCTTAAAATATCGAAGACGATACCCATATTGATTTTTTAAATTTTCTCATCCGCCATCTTTGATTTCCCGTCCGCCATCTTGGATCACTAAATAAATTTCATTTTATTTATCAGCGTCCCGAAAATCTCGAAAACGATACTCATATAGATTGTATCCTATTCGTTTAGCCTTTTTTTGCCCTTGACCATACCCTCCCCCTTCTCGTTTGACCATTTTATTATTTTTGTCTGGCCTCTAAAAGTTGTGGGGTAATTTTATATAGCCTATAGCCTTTTGGCATAATTGGGCTATCATAGGCAATAACAATTTTTAAAATCCGACTGCTAGTTCCTGAGATAAGCCGACATTATCTTTTAGCCTTTTTAGCCTTTTGCCCGGCCCCAAAGGGTCGAAGCGTTATGTTATATAGCCTATAGCCTGCCGGAATAACTGGGCTATCGTATACAAAAAGAATTTTTCAGATCCGACTGGTAGATCCTGAGATTAGCGCGTTCAAACAAACAAACAAACAAACAAATAAACAAACAAACAAACAAACAAACAAACTCTTCCGCTTTATTATATTAGTATAGATTAAAGTGGACCGTCGTCTATATACATTATCGTGTATGATATTAGTCTAATGGATGTCGGGTTCGTTTGATAGTAATATAATGTAAGGTTTAGCTTTTGATCACGGTTATGTATGCGGATAAAAGATGTCTTTGGATTTAATCAAAAACTGTTAATAAAAAGCCTTATATTAGTGTTGTATAAATTATAGCTTTTCTTCTTATTTAATTTAAAAATATTTTCACAAACGTTTCGCTCTCCAATGTCTAATACATGTGTATTTATCAAACTCGGTTCACAAGTTTTGCCTTAAAAATAAAACATAATAATAATTTATTAAATACATGTAACAATTTTTTATTTATATGTCTCTGTAAATGTATATTTATTTCTAAGGCTAAGTGTTTCACGAAATAAATCTTATTAATGTCTCAGTATCTAAGACAATAATTTTGCCAAAATTAAAGTGATATGTTTTCAATGTTCTTATGTATAAAAATTTAAAATTGTATTACCTAGATACTAATTACTTTTAGTATTCCTACAGTAGGTATCTCTTTTAAATAATTTAGCTATAGGCATATTATGTATATTATGTCGTTGCCCCTTATCCCACAGACAGGAGCAAACAATACAGTAGATACTTGAAGGCAATATCAAACTTACAATAAACCTTAGACTGGAACGAATAAAGTGCATTATCGATTGGAGCATAGAAAGACGTTCTACATTCCTTGTACATGTCTTTATAACGCCTGGCTTTTCACAGTTCACAGAACAAAAGACATAACATTACTATAATGCTACTGCCTCAAGCCTTACCTTAAGTCTGACAAGGGATTTTGACAGATATCTTAGGAAACCACTATTCCCTGTTATCAATTCCTTTGTTATGCCGACTTGAATAAATAATACACTTAGAAATCAAACTAAGTATTTCTATCATGTTTTTAATAATGTAATCTGTATATACCTATTATATAAAATTGACTACCTCGTTGGTCTCGCGGCATAAATGTGCGCGTGAGATTCCGGGTCGGGCAAAGTGTTATTGGGTTTTTCCGTTAGGAAATTCTCAGTAGCAGCTTGGAGTCTGGTAATGTGCCCGGTACGGGAATAGGCTCGCCTCCTATTACGTGGGACTAAAATAAATCTGGCAAAAAGTGGGTGTAGCAATATACCTCTGCCTGCCTCTTCGGAGATATAGGCGTGAGACTATGTATGTATGTATAAAATTGAGTAACTGACTGACTGACGGACAACGTATAACTGGGCGCAACAAGCTGCAATTTGGCACGAATGTTCCTTGGGGAGTGTAGGGGTGCTCTAAGCAAGGATTTCCCGAAATTCCCACGTTATTGGGAATCATCATCGGGTACACATAAATGAAAATAAAATATGCGGACGCAGCCGCGGGCATCCTCTAGTTTAGTATATTACATAAGATGCTACCAATTCATGATATCCTAAAAATAATAAGAAAAACTATGCTTAAATGTGTATAGAAGTGAACATTCAAGATGCAAATGTTCGATGTTCCCAAAAGTCGTTCTTAAATACAAATGTACAGTCGTATGCATAACACCTCGTTATTTGTTTGTCAGCCGTTCAACAAAACCGCAACCTGTTTAATTAAAAGTTAGAAAAATGCGCTAACGAATGAATATTATATTTCTCTGAATGACTGTACGTGTACAAGCTGTTTTATTTTATTTTTATTTCGCCACATAATTACGTTGTTTCCGCTTGAATTTCAGATTAGCGGTCTCTTTTAGTATGCAAAGAGAAAACCTCACATGAAGTTGCGACCTGAATTTAACAGAGCGTGGATTTTATTCATATAAATAGTCTGACTTTGATTGTACCTACCCCTACTTACTTAGCAGATTATGATATAAAAATAATATAATTATTGGTGCTGACCTCCATATTGTTACCCACTAGGCTACAGTAAAATTCTTCTATGTCTTCAAAATTTGGTGTGCGGTGAAGATGATTGTTGAATTCAAGTTTCACGTAATAAATTGTATTCGAATAGGTAATACGCTTAAATGATAATTATGTTGGTTCATCATCCTCATCAGTCTGTATCAGTCCACTGTTTGACTCAGGCCTCTTCTATAGCATGACAAATAGCTCGATTTTCAGCTTAGGTACTTCTCGACTCCCTCGCTAGTTTACGAATATCATTACATACACACCCTACATTACGCTTTCGAATCGCGCCATTATGGTGGTTGTTTTGCTGTAAATAATTTTAGTTGCCCTAGTCACAGTATGCTAATAGTAGTCCGTTACCTTTGTCTAGTATTGACAGCGTAAGTAATTCCCTCTTAGTACCCATTATAAGACAATTTAAACCCTAATATTGTTTGCAAACCTAATATTGTAGCATAATCTAAACTTGACGATAAATTAACCATTTACTATCTAATTCATCATCATCCTCGTAGCGTTATCCCAATTCGATCCAAGAATTACACCTTGCCGCTAAAGGACCGCTAACTAATAATTTTAGATATGACAGAACATTAGCTTTTCTACGTTTACCATCTAAGTATTCAAATAAAATATAACGCATACTTTGTCTCCGTAACAAGCTATCTAAAAACTCAACAAAATTGGTACTTAGTGTCAATGTTTCGTACGTTTCTGATAATTTTAATAGATCGTTTTATGTCTGGCTGCTGAGTGTTTTATAGAGAGGTGTATCATTCAATGTCGACACTTGAGTGCGTATCGTACCAGTTTATTGCGATGGGCTGTGTACTCATTTGCGCGAATGTAATAAGGATATGTCAGGTAATGGATAATCTACTAATATTATATTTTTTTGTTTCATACAGATGTATCTAAGGTAGCAGAGGTAGGCTTGCTCCAAGGTCCGAGGATCTTATTGAGATCGCGGGCAGTGGATGGTTCCGGGTAGCTCAAGATTGATATATGTAGAGAGCCTTGGGGGAGGCCTATGTCCAGCAGTGGACATCTATTGGCTGATGATGATACATATCTATATGCTCTAAACATGTTTTGAATTGATAGAAATGTAAAGAGATTTGAAATTACTTCGTATGTATTCATGAGTACTGACTATCTGTGCTTATTTGCAAGTTATATGCTGTTAAATCTGGTTAGACTGGAAAGCAGACAACAGCTTCAAGCTGAATGTCTTAGTAACAACTGAGAAAATAATTGAGCATTAACACCATTTTTTCCTTTCAGTATAAGCGACAAACAAATCGAGCTTTTAAATCACGACCCGCATAACCTTATAGGCGTACAAAAAAAACTATTATTCAACGATTGAACAATGAGAGAGGCCTACGTAAATCTCAACTTTCTCAGTAAGTTCTGAGCCGTAGGACAAATACTTCGGTCATATCTGGAAATAATGGCCAATTTTACTTTATACTCCATTTTACTTTATAAGTAATACTAACATACGGGTATGTATACAAAGTTCACCAATATGTTTTGACCTGTCATTGTATTTCCAGTCTGTGCGATAGTAGGTCGGATATTGCTGGTAATTTGTGTACCCATGTTGCTAAGTAGACTATTCATTCAAGAAATGAAATGTCGTACTAACGAGGAAAGAAATAAAATGGCAGTAATAAAACGCCATGTTCCTACCAAAGGTCTTATTTAAACGCTAAGTGAACCGTTTATTGTTCAAATGTAATATGATCCGTTGATTGAAAACACGATTTTTTATACTTAAATATAAAAAAATATTTAAATATTAAAAAGAAAATAAGCAGCGAAAGCCGAGTGGTGAGACCGACAGACTGCTACGCAGAGGGTCTCGGGTTCAAATCCACGGCACGCACCAATAACGTTTCGAAGTTAAGTGCGTATTAAATTGTTAATTGTCGCTTACTTATCGGTGAAGAAAATCATCGTGAGGAAACCTGCATGTCTGAGAGTTCTCCATGATGTTCTCGAAAGACATGTGAAGTCTGCCGACCCGCACTTGACCAGCGTGGTGGACTTATGGCCTTACCCTTCTCATAGTGAGAAGAGGCCCGTGCCCAGCAGTGGGACAGTATAAAGAGCTGTGACCTAATTCTCGTATTTTTATATGACATTGATATTATATTTTGAATGGACTCAAAAGCGATATTCTGATAACCTAATGTCATTATCGTATAATTTAAAATAAACAGTTGACACATATTTTGACACTTGTTTCAATTTACGATCTCGCTACGATTTCATTCAATTAGAAGAAAACAAGGAGCAAAGTGCTCTTTGGAAGAAAACGATTTTTGTGACGTAAGTATGACACTGACATTATATCGAAACTGTATTTATTTAGGAGAATTGGGCCCCTGACGATTATTAAGTATCACAAATTGTGATACTTAAATATTTAAGAAATGATAATTTACTATTAAAAATGTTCATAATACCGTACCGTATTAAATGGTATAATACCGTATTATCCGGTATTTTTCGTTTTATACATTTCAGTACAATTGGTATAATACAGCACTTACATCTCTAGTGAGAGAGTAATTAATAAACCATTTTATTATTATTGTTCATGAGCGTTCTTCGAGCGTACGCTCGGCGTCCGTTGGGCGTGCGCCCGGCGTTCACTTTGTACTACAGAATGAACGCCGAGCGCGCGCGCCAGGCGTGCGCTCAAGGAACACTGTCGCCCAGTGTGAGGTTGGCCTAACTTCCTTAACTTCCTCATATACTAAACGTCGCTTGGCGATTATGTTATGCTAATATGTGGAAATTGTTATTGGATTGTGTATGGTTTAGTTAGTCATTAGTCATTTATTCATTACAAAAAATATTGTGTAGAATTTCAAACTTACATACTAAACATAATAAAAATAACATTATTAAAAAAAGAAAAATATAACCATACAGTACAAAATAAATAGAATGTCACCTTGATTGGGATGTCATTACAGAAATTATATAAGTTAAAAAGTAAGTAAAAGTTGTAAGTAATTTTATCTGTATTGTATCTGTTTGTTTCCCGAATAAAAATAAAATAAAGAGTAAACGTATGAGAGGTTTACCCTATAATTAGAATAACCTTTTGAATAAATACATTTTATGTCTTAACTTTACGTTATTTACTATAATTTTACTACCGCTTGTCCCTTACATTTTTAACCTGTTCAGCATCTATATAAGAATAACTACAGTGTTAAAATGTAATAGTCCTACATTGACAACTGCATTTTAGGTGACGTGAATTCTTCGTTCGTGCATACTCTCGAAATGGTTAAAAATCACTTCCCACCACAACCACATTTTCTATATCAACAAAACTCTTCTATGAATAGTTAAACTATTCACAAACAAATATAATCAAAATCAATAAAACGCCAATACCCTCCGGTTATGAAAACAAAAATATTTTGGGACTGTTCTTCGTAACGACAACAATAAGTACCTACTTAGAACAAGGACGTATGATAAGCATCCACTGTATCCAATATTAATTTAATTAAATCTACTGATTACAGTTTTGACTAACCGATATCGAAATATGATAGTAGATACTCCCACGGTTGTCGATATTGTGTTTGGATATACGGAGAATAAAAATAGCTGAATATTGAAGCCGAAAATTAGGCTCAGTGGCATGCCATTGGTGAGGCCTATATCCGGCAGTGGACTGTGGCTGGCTGACGATGATACGAAGAATTAGAATAATATTCTACCACATATACACATCACCATCTTGTCCCAACCTAAGCAGAGCTTGTACTATGGATACTAAATAATGGATTAACATACATATATACTTTTTCTGTAAATACATACATGTTATACATAGAAACACCCAGACCAAGACAAACATCCATTTTCATACACATAAATGTTTGACTTGAGCGGGAATCGAACCCGCGACCTTCAGCGCAGCTGTCGCTTATACTCCCGCTGCGCCAACCGGTCGTCAACCGCAATTATATGCTTTAAGGCTTACAGCATATAATTGCGGTTGACGACCGGTTGGCGCAGGTAAGCAATATTCTTACACTCATTGGCACAATTACAGCCTTACGCAGTTGATTTCGGACTTAGCTCACTCTAATTTGCGTCACAATAGCATGGTGCGACATGAGGATTTGGCCTACTATAAAACACTGGCTACATGGGTTGGTATAGGATTTGGTGTTGAGTTTTCTGTTTCTTTGCAAACATGTTATATGCTTCGTGTATGATCCTTAGTCGCCTCTCACGATAGGAATGACATGAAATGAAGTAGCGACTTTTGTATGACGTAGAAATGCATGTCTAAGATTTTAAAATTTCTTCATCAAAAGTCCCACTATTTCCTTATTAAGAGGCAACCTCGAAGTTCAAAAATTCATGCAGAGGTCATTGCTAAGTGTAAGCCATAAAGTTGAATGTCGCACGGTTTTGGACATTGCATGCCACCACGAAACTGTCTGAAATCTTATTTCGTTCAAAACTCAAGTAATAACTGTTTAAGAGACAATTTGTTTGTGCATTCCTTATTAAACTAGCTCTTCTTTCGGTGACTAGCAATTTCAAGGCGAAAAGTTAAGTATTTTTTTAAACATCCATTCAAATATTTGGAAAAAGCATGTTTTTCAAAATAAAATTCTGTCGAGCGAAAATCTTACAATCATGTATCTGTCTATGGATTATACTATCTTAGATAAAGACCTGATAAATAATAAACAAATTTTTCACTTTGCTAGTGTCTCCTATTGCTTCAAAATCAATAAGCAAAAAGGGCATACATTATCGAGGTAGCGGCTTAATTTGTTTTATAGCTTTTCTTAACTTTCTTATTTAGATTTTCCTGCTCGTATCTTTTTCATGTAACTACGACCATGACCACAACCATTCCGGCAAGCTCGATGCTATTCTTAAGAGATTTATATTACATGGCAAATCTCAAGTGCGGACTCACCATAAATAAGGAAAACGCCGCGGTTACGTGTTGTCCCACTATACACAATGTTTTGACAATCTGATCAAACAACTGTTCCAAATCAGAGTGCGCTGTCAGCGAATACATTTTCAGTAAGCCAAATAAAAAGGGATTCTGTAAAATACCAGACATATTACTAAAACAGTTGTGGATTTAAGAAAATATTTGTATAATTTTGAATCAATCATTAGAATCTAGAAATTTGGTATTAATCCAGTTGATCTTGTAGTGCTAATGGATGTATTACAAAATGCTTTTGGACATTCACCTAAACAATTTAAGAGTTCTATACGTAACGTGAAAAAAAAAAACACTTTACTCGCGTGAGAGTTAAAATAATAATAAAAAACATAAAAAGTAACAAAAAAGGATGAAAATTTGGAGTGATTATTTTTAAGCTACTTGTAGTGAATACATAAC
Organism: Euclidia mi; assembly: GCA_944739405.2. Classification (NCBI taxonomy): domain Eukaryota; kingdom Metazoa; phylum Arthropoda; class Insecta; order Lepidoptera; family Erebidae; genus Euclidia; species Euclidia mi. The sequence continues at coordinate 32,009,429 of OX123203.2, forward strand.
TTAAAAGTTACTAGCATCAATCACTTGTTAAATTATAAAACTGAAAATTATCATGTAATATAATGGAATGGATATGAAAATATTTGAAAGAAAATTGTAAATATTTTCCTTCCAGTTAATTTATAAAAAGAACAGTATAAGTTGATATTTTTAAAAAATGAAGAAGATACAAAAAGTTCATTTGCTCAACCGACCATATGAAATTACACCGCGACTTCCCAAGTCGATATTTCCACAAAAGGTACTCCACCGACTTTTCACGTTTCCAGCTCACACGACTGGGACAAAAACCTTCATGAGCGCTCAAATTAACCGCACTTACGTCAAGGACACCCATTATTTTAATGTTACCTACAATATTCTTAAAAAGTTACACAATGTTCGCCGCAGGCTTTGAACACGTAATTTTCACGACAATGCTGTATTTTGCTCTGGAAAATGGAATCACGATTTTCTTCATCGCCGATCCTGATTGCCAATGCTATTATATTCCGTAGATGGTGTTTATACTTATGTAAGTATGTTTTGTTTGGTAACATTGCGAATGTCTTTGGAAATAAACTACTATAGATAGTTTGTATTTTTACATTATGTAGGTTTGAAATCATGTTGCTCAAGTTTTATAATGACATCTAGTCTTTAGTTTAAATTAATGAGAATGTAAATGATAATTTTAATAATTGTGTTATATTTAACGTCAAATAATTACATAATCTAGAAATAGCATCTTTTGACAGATTTTTTAGAATCAAGAACAACTTGATTTTTCTTCAATTATACCAATTTTCTTTTAGTAACTCCAGAATAAATTTTCTTCATATTACTCAGCGGACTTACTCAGATCTTTCGTGTCTTGGTTGTGTTTGACCTTCAAAACATGTATATATGTAGGTATGGTAAGCTCAATAATTCAACGCCAAATTCAATATTTTTCCTCTTACATGATATTTGACACTGAAATATAGCCACCGAATTCCCATAGATATACTCCATAATAGTGGTTTTTGTAATAAATCAATAAATTTTTCTGGATGTACACGAATTCTAAAATGGTTTCGTGCGTCATCCTGTGTTATGTGCGTAAGATGAATGTTCACATAATACTTAGTAATATATATTAATGGTATTATTTAGAAGTAAGAAAGAAATCGTAGGTGGTGATTAAAGAAATTTTATGAAAAAATTCCTTGACCAATCTAAAGTTAAAAAAAAATATTTTTCAAGTATACGGACACAATCTCCGGGTATGCTTGGTACTATCTCACTAGAAATAGGTATTTAGATTTTACAGTTTCTTTAAATTTTTTAAACTTTGAATTATTCTGTGTAACTGTCCTATTACTTCTATAATTCTAACTTTTCTTTCAGGAGTTTGTATGTCATATTTATTTTGCAATTTACTTTAATTTTCTCTTTTTGACTGCCATTTCTCCTTCCCTTAAATATGTTAGGATGCTTGAGAGATACAATAATTACAAGGATCTACAATAATATTACGTCGCAACTAGACTACTAAGTAGACGTCTGGACAAATTATCTTTGGCTAATATAAGCAGTACAACGATTATTCTAATAACCATAATAAGATTATTATTGTAATTTTGGGTCTGAATTTGTAATATTACAAGAATGAATAGAAAAGGTAATGAGTTTCACGAAATAAATTAAGAATACTAATGACATCACGTTTTGTAACAGCAACGTTTAAGCACGGCGCATCACTTAGGCTAACGTCCGCAGGTGGCTTGCTTAGCGCCTAGAGCCTAGTGGCTTGCATTCTGGCTACTTGCTAGGATACAAGGTGGCTGCACTAAGAGGTGGTTTGCGTGGTGGGTTGCTAGGTGCTTTGTTGATTTGCTTGTCGGCACGTTGACGAAATGAAGTTTCGAAAATAGCTTTAAATCTGCTTTTCAAGAAAATTCGACTTTAAGTATACAGTTTCACGGCCTTATCCATCATTTTGGTGCTATGACATAGGTCCATAAGCCACAGAAAAGTAATGGGGAGTTCATTGATCTTCATAAACAATTGCGAAATTGTTGCAGCTGTATTTTATGGAGTTCAGTAGCTGAATTACACAGAGGTTATCTTTTAGAAACTGATATAGTTAATATTTCATCTATTTTTTATTCTATAATTGCCTCGCGCCTAGTGACAAAAAACCAACACGTTTGTTTACTTAGATAGACGCTAAGTGACTAGCTAAGCGCCAAGCGTGCAGTACGACCGGTCCCGAACATTTCCGAATGTTCGTTATACTAAGCAAGTCGCTTGGTGACTACCTATGCTCTAGGCGCTAAGCAAGCCGCCTGTCTGTGCAGACGCAGCCTTTGCTGTTGTGACGTTCAATTTCGACGTTCAGTTCAAAAACGAACTTTAACGCACACGCGTTAAAGTTCGTTTTTAAATGACAAGACAGTATACTTAACGGCTCGCTACCATTACGTTTGTTGCGATTATTGACACGTTAGTACCGAGGATTGTAATTTTGATTGCATTTGTGTGCTGGGTCGGAGCGGTAATGTTACAATTAGTGATTATAATTAGTGATCCTGTTGCCTGACAATGCTTTTGTTTCGCAATTTAGTAGGATTTTATGTGCAGTAGTGGACTTCACTGCTAATGGCTGATGATAATGATTATGAAGACAGCTAGAACAGTTAGCAACCATCTGTAAGTTGCTAAAGTGTAATTAAGTAGGAAGTTCACTCGATACCATTTTAGCAAAACTAGTAAGAACATACTACTATATTAAACCGTGTCAATATCACTAGACGAAAGTGTAATAGATTTTATCATGAGAGTCCTTTATATAGCCCCTTAAGAGAAAGCTATTAGACTAGAGAAGATAGTTTAAGAAAAAATTAATGGATTCCCGGCAAAGTGATATAGCCATGTAACGCTTGAATAATAAAAGCATATTACTTGTTTTTCTAGATCAAATGCTTTATGAATGCTTTCAAAGAGTCTCAATTTGGTGAACATAAAATGTACGTATTCGAAAAACTTTTCTATCCCTTTCAGATACGCCGCCGTTACGAAATAACTTCGAGGTTTGACCTCTTTGTGTCAACCTAAGTCAAGTAGTCTCTGTTCTAATCCAAAACAAATAGATAAATGAATAAAAAAAATAATGTGATGCATGTGAAAGCAATTCTGATTCTCTTACTGGCAAAACTAAATAGTCGTGCCTAAAAATATAAATAAGCACAACTTAAAGAAAGAAGATTACGTTGCTTACTTTAACACTCTTAAAATAGTTTCATAGCTGGGGACTATAATGCAAAGCACACAGATTGGGGATCACGTGTGACTTCCCCTAAAGGGCGGCAACTGCTCTCAGCGTGTCAAAACCTGAATCTGCGGGTTATTTCGACGGGGGAACCAACTTACTGGCCCACTGATAGAAAACGGATCCCTGATCTAGTTAACTTCTGTGTCACAGAAAACATAGCAGAAAATAATATATCGGCAACATCGTGTTTGGATCTATCGTCCGACCATTCACCTGTTATAATAACGCTGAAGAAAAATGCGGTTAAAGTGCAAGAGCAATGCAGACTACATGTTCGCAAAACAAACTGGTATCTCTGCCGAAACCTGGTGTCTTCTAACATAAACAGGAAACTTCCACTCAAAACTGATGAAGATATAGAACTGGCAGTTGAACATTTCAATAAATGTGTACAGTCATCAGCATGGGATTCCACCCCTAAACAAATGGTACCTGGTTCAGTTACCTACCCACAAACTATGAGAGACATAGTCGCTGAAAAACGGGATGCCATGAAACAGTGGCAGCAAACACGTCATCCCAATGATAAAAAACAACTTAAATATATCACAGCCAAACTGAAGAAGCTATTGACGGAGCATATAAACCAGAATGTTGAAGAGTACCTGGTAAATCTGGACGCTACTTCAGCATCAGACTACTCCTTCTGGAAGGCCACAAAAAGACTAAAACAGCCAAAGACCCACCAAGCGCTACTACGGAATTCTAACAATACATGGGCCAAAAGCGACCAGGAAAAGGCAGACACATTTGCCTTGCACTTAAAGGAAGTATTCCAACTCAACAACTATGATAGCAATGTGGATATAGCAGTAACATCAAAAAGGTGTTATTCGAAACTTACCAACTGGATCCACCTATAAAAAATTCATCAAAGCAGAAGTTTGCGGAGCCATACGCAATCTCCATGTACACAAAGCTCCGAGCTACGACCTTATAACTGGCAAAATTTTGAAAGAGTTAACCGAAGAAGGAGTAGATGTCCTTACACAGATCTACAATACCATCAATTATTTTCCTATGCAATGGAAAATAGTTCAAATAATAATGGTACTCAATCCGGGAAAACAAGTCCAGGAAGCAAAATCCTATCGCCCGATAAGCCTCTTACCTATACCTTCCAAAGTTTTGGAAACTCTCTTCTTAAGCAGGATTAATCCCATAATCAAGAAGAAGAAACTAATTCCAAAACATCCGTTTGAATTTAGGCAAGGCCTCAGCACAATTGAGTAAATACACAGGCTGGTAAACAAGATTCACAGCTGTTTTGAAAATAAAGAAACTGCTCTGCAGATTTTTTGGATATATCCCAGGCTTTCGATCGCGTTTGGCACGAGGGCCTTCTGTCTAAACTGAAGGAAATGTTCCCTTTGAACTAATTCTTATTCCTAAAAACTTACTAGCAGGACCGCCACTTCTTTGTGAAATGTGGCGAAGATTCTTCCGACCTACAAGCGATACTGGCTGGGGTTCCACAGGGTAGCGTATTAGGCCCGATCCTCTACTTGCTCTTATATATCTTGTAACAGTGGGCACATTTGCTGATGATTGCCGCTGACAAAAGCGCATCCAAAGCCTCTATGTTACTACAAACCAACCTGGACAACATAGCTTACTGGCTAAAAAATGGCGTATAAAAGCAAATGAAACCAAATTGGTTCACATTACCTTTGCACTAAGACAAGAAACATTCAGTCCAGTCCCTCTTAACGATGTCACTGTACCCCAAGCAGAGGTAGCAAAATACCTGGGACTATATCCGTAATTTCTATTCACGTTATTTATTATTACGGACCTACTGTATGGCTTTATGTATTCTTCCTTTATTTTTCATATTGTATGTATCATTTATTGCATATATATCTTATATAGGTAGTATAATTATAATATGTAATATGATATACTTATATATATGTATGTATGTATTTATAGTGTATGTATGTATATTTATTTAAGAATTATATTATTGTACCTGCATTATAACACCTACTACGTTTCTCAGCACCGCTCAAAGGTAGACTGGCGGAAAATGCCCATGGCATTAAGTCAACCTGTACACAGATCAGTGTATAAATAAATAAATAAATATATCTGGACAGACGACTCACTTGGAAATCCCACATATTTACTAAACGCAAGGCACTTGGCTTACAACTTAGGAAGTACTATTGGCTATTGAGCAGAAAATCTAAGCTATCCTTGAACATAAATTACTCATCTATAAAACTATTATAAAACCAACTTGGAGGTATGGTATGGTATGGTATGGTATCCCCCCAGTTGTGGGGATCCTCTGCGAATTCAAACCTAGAGATACTACAAAGATTTCAGTCCATACTACTCAGAATTATCGTAGATTCACCATGGTACTCGTATATAACTAATGAGAGACTGTACTGAGGTTTGAAAATGCCAACTGTTAAAGAGGAAATAAAGAGTAGAATGCCCAAATATATGGACCGAATTAAGAAACACACTAACTAACTAATGTACTAGCAGCTGAGTTAATGAAACCTAGACTGGTATATTACAGACTCAAGAAGAGAACACCTCTTGACTTATGCCATGGTGGACTTTGACACAGGAGATTAACTTACTCCTACTTATTGATGAGGCTCCGTCACTGGATGGTGACCTCAAAAGTTGATCACATATCATAAAACTACTGCTAAAAGTCCAAGAGTGACAGATAGCATTAAGAAAAAAAAAGAAGAATGTAACAAGATTAAAATAAATAGAAAAGCGAACAGTCGCAAAATGAATAGCTGAAATGCATAATTTTACGAAATATCTTAGGTATTCAAATAAATGAATGAAACATGCTTACCTATCAGACCGTAAAGATAGAGATCACAATCAAACCTTTCTATGATAAGATCGGTGTTATATTTACATTTATTTTGAATCTCGCATCAGCACCAATACAAAAACAACAATTTGCATTCGATTAATGAATATTCAAATAGTACAATAATCTTATGGGCTTTAGTACTGACAACTCGTAAATTGGACGATGTGTACACAAACTCTGGCCAAATAAATATATTTTTTTATGAAAACAAACCATTTTTTATTGAAACGAGGCATATATCGCTGTATTGGCAATCTCATTTGGGACTTTTTCCATTGTGGTGTATAATAATTAATACACCTTTACTGTTGAAAGAGGATGACAATATGTAAGGGAAGTAATATTAGAATAAGCCAGTGTTTTACTAGTAATACGGATGAATGAATGCATAAAGGAATGGAAAACGTGTGAAGATATTATTCAGTATAAATAATACAAGAAGGTAGAACGGTATTGCCTCTCACTTTCTCGTTTCGAAGAAATACCTTTTTATATACATGTAGGTGGGTAACATGTTTTATAAGCGTTTCTTTGTGAAATATCGTTGAAAAGAATGGTCATTATTGATCAGGAAATCATAATGAAGCCTTTTGAATTTTCCCGTCAATGCAATGCAACATATTTTAGGCGAGGGTAATATTGCAAGGTCACGTCTTTGGAGCTATGACTAGCATTATGATTGTATATGGTACACTGGTCCGTTTGCTAATAACCCGCTTATAATAAAACGTAATAAAAAATATGTTAACGTAGGCGCAAAAAGTTCTAAAAGCCTTTGCTTACCGTGAAAAGGTTGGAGAAGCAGGAAATGCACTGAAAAGAAAGAGAAAGGTATAATTAGACTTGCGTTATAATCGCGATTTTAAAAGAGAGAGAAGCATCATTAAGATGCATAGACCCAAATTAATAGAAAAAAAAAATTCAGGTCGTCGGTCCACCTAGGCGGGGGCCACCCTTACTTACGCTTGCCGAGGCGTGGTCTCCACTCTAGGAAACGCTTGCTCCATCGGCCATCAGTCCTTCTACAGATATGGGCAGCCCACTGCCACTTGAGCCTACTGATTCTGTGAGCTATGTCGGTAACTTTGGTTCTTTGTCGGATAACTTCGTTTCGGATTTTATCCTTCAAAGAGACGCTAAGCATAGCCCGTTCCATAGCTCGCTGCTTGACTTTTAGTTTGTGGACTAGTCCCACTGTGATTGTCCACGTCTCGGCACCATACGTTATAACAGGTAGGACGCATTGGTTGAAGACTTTGGTCTTCAGGCGTTGCGGTAGGGGCGAAGAGAAAACTCGACGTAGCTTGCCAAACACTGCCCAACCCAACTGGATCCTGCGGTCGATTTCTTTCTCGAAGTAGTTTCTACCAAGCTGGACTACTTGCTCAAGGTAGACATATTCTTAAACAACTTCGAGCATCGATCCATCGACATAAACTGGTCCCGGCACAATGTGTTCGTTGAACATAATCTTGGTTTTATCCAAGTTCTTGCCGAGACCGACCCGTCGATAACTTTCAGCATTCGTTATATAATACATAGTTTGCAAGTTATTGTATTATTATTTATTGCATATAAGGCAGGCGATTACTATCGCCCATTGGCCCATAACCCCAGTGGAATCACAAGTGCGTTACCGATCAGGTTAAGAAAAGGATTGATATAATTTTGTAAAAATACTACGCCTTACAAATTGTATTGCGTTAATTTGAAATACAGTAAAATTTAAGTTTGAAAGAAATGTGTTTAAACCGGAGCATTTGGCGTTCCATAGTCTATGCCTATCTCAATGGGAGACAGGCGTGAAGATAGACAGTAAAATTGAAAAGTTTCTGAGTGTTTTATTTTGTTAATGATTACCGATCAAAAAAGGGATAATCCCTAAAATATGTAACAACGTCCCAAAGACTACCTAAACAATACAAGAAGTCCGTTTCATTCCAACAGATCACCTCAGATGTACATATAAACATCTAGACACCTTTTTTACGCATTTTCAAGTCTCAATGGCTAAAATAGTCACAAATAAGTAGCAAACCTACATATCTATATATAAATTTCTTGCGTTACTAACTGACCGACTGATAACGCACCGTCAAAACTATTGCACGCAAGTAGGTGAAGGCATATTAATTTCTGGGCCTAAAGAGCGTAGGGGTGCATCTAGAAGGGATGTCCCAAAATTCCCACGTCTACTTGCAGAAAGGGATCATTTAAAAAAAAATGTGCGTGCGTAATTTGGAGTCGCGCGCGATTGCGGACTTACGTGCGCTGCAACGCGCGCTAATAGTTATTATTATAAATGTATTTAGCGGCTATACACGCCACCCGATACTGTAGCTATGAGTTGTCCATAGCAACTCATAGCCAACGAGCTGTTGGCATTCATTCAACATGCCATCGACACCATGGACGAGGTTAGCATTCTGCAGATCTGCAAGTCCAACTTCAAGGAAGACGATATCAGTCGTGGTAAAAAGCTACTGTATCAGACGCTGAACAAGTTGGATCAGATGCCGTCTCGGCGAAGGGATGGAACCGAGAAAAGTATCCAGGACATCATCTCCTTATTGAAGGTGACCGACCCTGACGACGTGCCTACTTTTGTGGCGAAGGATCTGCGTAAGCTGCCGCCCGTCACATTCGACCACGTCGACGTAACCAGGCTGTTGAAGGACATAACATCTCTAAAATCCAGCCTGGCCGAGGTGCAGTCCAAGTTAGAGAAGTCGAACAGTACCATAAGCACGGTAATAATATCTAACAGTATTGTAACTCCATACAAACGCACGAAACTCGAGTTATACCTACGCGCCTCGAGCAGAGTACCCATTAGACTGTGCGGGCGGACTGTGCCAAGAGGCCAAGAGTACCCACAGCCGCGATCGTGGCGCAGCTCGCATACGGCGCGTCTGGTAGGTATATAACTCACGAAGGCGGCCGAGTTACAATACTGTTAGATTATATTACCATGCCATAAGTGAGCTACGTGCAGAGGTAGTGTTATTACGTAACGCTATTTCTATAAATAGCTCGCCCAACGCTAACGTCAACACACAACGCGGGGCTCAAAATGCATCGATCGGCAGTTTGGCGTCAGCGAATTTGCTTGCGTCGCCTGCCGGCGGTAATGCACGCGCCGCGTGTACTGTTGCTGACCTCGAGTCATCGACACCTGTCAAGGTTTTGACGAATGTGGATGCGACAAAATCTAAAGGTATAGCCTATGCCGATGTTACTGCCAAAGGCAAGAAGAGGGAAAATCGGCAGGAAAATAAAGGGGGTAAACAAGAGCGTCGTGAACACCCCCATCAAAAGATCGTGGAACTGAGAGTCCCAGAAAAGGAAACGTGCGACAAGGACGGTTTCATCAAGGTTGAGAGAAAAAAGAAGAAGCCTACATGTCGAAATCTTTGTGGTACCGGGTTAGCGGGACCTAACAAGCTGCTGCGTCCCGCAGTACCGGCCACACTGATCTACGTGTACCGGCTACATCACTCTACGAAGGATGAGGAGGTCGAGTACCTACGCACGAAAACCAACTGGACCTTGAGAGTCGAGAGATTGGAGTCGTACCATAATACGAACTTCAAGTCGTACGTGGTTCGGGCACATGAGTAGATAAACGGAACAGAGACACAGCTTCATACAACAGCGCGAATCGGTTGCACTACTACAAGCACGCGGCTTATGTGTGCGTGACCACTGGCCGATTGTCGTGTACGCGGCGAGACTGGAAAAAACCGGTTTACGCAGGCACAGGCAGTTGACAATCTTAGGGTTATTACGACGCACGTTGTTTGTTTTGTACGTTGCAATTTTTAATATTTTAATGTAAAAACGTGGTGTTTTATTCTTAATAATGGTTGTTTATTGTACTGTGTATATGAATAATACTAGATGAAATAATTCAGTCATTATAAAGATTTTAAGAGCGCTATTCCAAAATCGAATTGCTCAGTTTTAGGTAAATTAGACGGCGCTCGGCAGCAGTCGCGCACGTGTGTGTCTAGTGAAGTACGCTACGCACACATGCAAACCGCTATACGTCCGATGGCCAGGATCAAACCAACTTGAGACTTTTTTGTAAATAAATTACTTTTATTATAGTTCGTGAAATATTATTTGTACCGATGAATGTTATCAGTTAACACCTAGAATAGCTTATCTATTGAGTAGGTTATAGGGTCATAATGTCATAAATAACCTGAATCTTCATTCTTAGAAGGTGTTAAAAAAATCATTTAAGAAACTTGCAGGGGTGTTTTAGACCATCAAACTGAATAACTTTTACTATGGGACCGACTATGAAATTGCGAAAACACAGCTGTATTTTTTTCGCGATTCCATAGTTGGTCCCATAGTTATTCAGTTCGATTATCTAAAGCACTCCTTAAAGTTTCTAGTTAATTTTTTAACACCTTTAATTTTAAACATACTTTTTGTAAATATGTACTTACTATTTTTACGAAGGTTTTTTACATGTAATTTATGCCGCATTTTAGTAAACACTTTTTTATAGAAATTAATGCAATGTGATGTTGTATCTATCTACAGTATGAGTAATGTTAACTATAATACACTTTAGATAGTAGCATGAATGCATTCGATGTGTTAAATTTAAAAAAAGGTTGTTAGGAAATTAGACAAATATGCACATCTATCTATAGACTTCTTCATCACTAATAACTTATTATTTTATGAATGGGTACAACTGGTAAATAAAAAATAAGACACAAAGACTGAATAAAAACAAGTATAATTATTGTAAAAATAAATTAAAATAATATTTTCCGAAGCGGCATAGACCGTGCTTTCCTCGAATCTATGATTTCGGGAAGGATGCACTCATCATAAAACTTTACTAATTTTGGCAACATTTTCTGGTTCCAGAAATCATGATCTTTGTAAATTTTTACAACTTTTAATGGGTATTCAGTACCAGTCCACACTGCAAATAAACAAACATTTTTATTTGCAATGTGGAGTTGGCCTTGTATTTGGTATATGGATACCAATCGTGATTTTTATTAAACATTACTTCGCCTTGTTGATTGATCTTAAAAGCATTTTTTTTTCTAATATAGCCGTATCAGGATCCATCTCAAAAGCAGATATGGGGCACTTGATCTCAACAACACCGTCTTCAAACACTCCATCAGGTGTAGCTCCTAAAAAGAAATGCTCTGTACTTATAAATAGGCCACACTTTTCTATATTTATGTCCATTTGCAAGCAAAGTTGAGCTAAAGCTTTTGACTCGTTCTCTTTTCCATGTTTGATGGAAGACACATGTTCTAAATTATAAGAGTACAGTAAAGTTTTCACCAAGGGCGCAGAATCCGTATTAGGGCGTCTCTTGCATATTTTGCTAAACTTTGAAGCAGTGAGTATGGATCTGCGCAGTTCCAGCCATAAAGCGCTTTCTGCTTGCAGTAAAGTATTGCGCTCAATTTCTTCGCGATTTAATGTTTGCTGTTGCAAATTGGACAAAAACAGTGTCTTAGCGTTCTTGTAATCATCGCAAGTCATGTCGGCACGTTGGCATTGACTGCCATATTGGCCATCTGCGCTACCCAATTGCAGTGGCCAGCGACAACGCTTAGAGCCTATCTCAGTTCTTTTTCTGTTGGCCAAATGTCGTTTACGTTCCAAAGCTTTTAATGATTTCCCGGGAGACTTTTTTAAAATGGATTTATATAAGGTATATTGAGGGAGGCCTGTATTAAAAATCACAACAGCTGCGTAACAGCGTGCTGCATAGGAGTCTTTTAAAGAAAAATTTATTCGTTTTCCTCCTACCACTTTCGCCACAATGCTGTTAAACTGTTCAGCTCTATTGTTGGTATAGCAGAACATGAGACTTCTTGAGTGAAACGCAAGTTGGGAAGCATTTTTTTGCAATTTGAGCATCAGGGTCGCAATGAAAGGAACATTTTTTTTTTCTTTTTTTCTTTCATCCGTGCAGTAATAACTATCACACGAGGTGTGATCTCCAAAAATATGCCGGGGACTATTCAAAATATCTCTTTGCAAATTCAGTATTTGAGTCGATAATGAAGTACTTTGTGCTTTCCTAAATCTAATTGCAGAGCGAATAGCTGTGCGTAATCTTATTAGGCGATCTCCGGTCAAAAATTTACACTCACTAAGGGGAATCGCAGTAACCTTTTGCAATGCCAAATTTTTACCATTGTAATTGCGTAACAAATGGTTCGTACATTCGATTTTTGTATAGAAACGTCGGGATAAGGCCTACTTTCTAAAATATTTTTGTAAGTGCTGGAGTCACCGTCGGCAATCAGTGTACTATATATCAAATTTCTTTCTGCAATCGACACCTTGAAACCTTCAACTAATATAGATTGCTCCATGCTAGTTGATGATCCTGAGTGATTTTTGTGGCAATCGTGGACTCGTGGCGCTAATCCTTTTTTATTTGCGCGAGCACATACGACACAATATTTATTTCTAACGCCTTTAAGTAGTACTTTTCCAGTATGCTCCCCAATTATTGCGACCACACCTGATAAAGCCGAATAGTTCATTTTGTACGACCGTTTACTCCAGCATGCATCTGCTTCAACTGGTATCATTGCAATACCCCCATCGTTGACGTCACCCCGTGATTCTGCAGCTTCTATTTCTTTTTTGGCAGCTTCTTGCATAGTCTCTTCTTCAGTGATACGCCACATTTCAGCCACATCTGCATGGATTGAGCTATACAAGCGGAATGGCATAGTTGGTAATTCCATAGATGCAGTGAGCTCATTCAAATTGGAAAGACCAATTCCTACCATTAATGCTCCAGACACTATGCCTGTATTGACATTTAAATTTATATCATCTTCGTTATATGTTTCTAATTTAAAAAGCGATCCACACATACAACATTTTAGATCAAATTTTGAAATGAGACCCTTTTGTATTTCCTTCACAATTTTTAAACTATTCAATCGGCAACCAAATTTTTCGCCATGTTTGTCAATCAGAAGTAATTGATTCATAAAAAAATTTAAATCTTTAATTCGTCTTCCATCTATATACTGAAATTCCTGAAATAATGAAAACCAGGAATGTAGGGTAGATAAAAGTTTTAAAAAGTTGAAAATGTAGCTGTATACGAGTAACAAAAAAATGCTCACCTTGTTATTTGTACTTGTATCAGATTGATCCTGATAATCTGTTGTTAAATTAAATATGCTTTCATTATCCTGTAAGAAATAAAGAAGTCCATTAATTAAACGGTAGCATCATTTAAATCAGCAGAAAAAAATAGCTATTAAAATAAATTATTACTACCACGTTATTTGTATTTCTGTCAGAATGCACTGTAGAAGCTGTTGTTGACTGAAATGTGCTTTCATTCTCCTGCAAAAGTAAAATAATCCGATAAATGTACATAAATTATATGGTAGCAGTTTTATGAATAGTCCATGAAATAAATTGTGTAGATAGAATTAGACAAAATTTACCTTTGTTAAATCAGAATTATTTTCATTTGGCGAATTTACTTGGCTCTGCTGCATTTCAGCTTTTTTTTGCCTATAAATAGGAAAAATGTTTTTTTAATGAAATAGAATGAAAAATTTCCATACAACTATACGCATGCATACAAGTACCCAAGAAACGTAAACAATTTTTTGACCAGTCGCGTAAAAATATAAAAAAACGGTTCAGACTCGCACACGAAGGGTTCCGTACCGCACAGAGAAAAATTACGTTTCTTGTATGGGGGCCTACATTAATTCATTTCAACTAATTCATTCAACACACAATTTAGTTTTATTTTTATTATTTGTTGTTATAGCGGCAACAGAAATACACATTCTGTGAAAATTTCAACTACCTACCTATTACGGATCATGAGATAATAATAATAATAATATTCTACAACATTCACACAACACCATCTCACAGTCCCAAACTAAGCAGAAGCTTGTACTATGGGTACTAGATAATGGATAAACATACATATATACTTTATTTTTGTAAATACATACATATTATACATAGAAACACCCAGACAAAGACAAACATCCATGTTCATGCACACAAATGTTTGACTTGTGCGGCAATCAAACCCGTGACCGCGTAACAGTCGCTTACACTCCCGCAGCGCCAACCGGTTGTCAAAGATAAAGTCTTATATCGTAGTATAAGATACAGTCCGCTGACAGACAGACGGACGGACGGACGGATAGCGAAGTCTTAGTAATACCCAACTGGACCCTCCCGTTGGCTACCCCTCGGGTACGGAATCCTTAAAAACAAATTATTTAAATAAAAACTAAAAACGACAACCTAACAACACATCATATGTTCAAATCCATAAAGCCGTCTAGGCTAGAGGAGGTCACAATGGACCTTACATACCTACATATGTGAGCGCGCAAAATATTTCCTTCTGGGTCAGTCGGGTAAAAACAAGATACTCCTCAACATCGACATGTTTCTATAGCGAAAGAGTGAAGAGTACATTGGCGTGTGTTGTTATGTAAATATTTGTTAACTACAATATTACAGAGTAGTAAACGTTGAAAATAAATCTTACCGATAAGCTTCTCTTGCGCGTTTCAAATTATCGGCCAAAATCCTTTTTTTTATTTTGATAGCACCAAAAGTTCTATTTTTTAATCTTTTTCCCATTATTATGAACAATATCTGAAAATAATGAAAACAAACAACTAATGTTTCTTTTCTATTATATATTCGCATTATAATATCAAAGGAAAATACTTATATATTAACATTACAATCAAACCATAACTAATAAAAAAATACTCACTTGTATCAAGAAGTTTTTGTTTTAGTGGTTGCGCTATATTCTTGGCGAATTGGCGAGATTACGTGACACACAAAGTCACAACAGCGAGCGATACGTCCTCCCTCCGTGAGCGCTTGGCGCGGACTAAAGCAACAGGCCGCGTGTCCCGAGATTTATGTTGATTTTAGCACTGCATACAACAATTATTTAAAAATATTATTTTACATTTAAATAGACAAATTTTTTTTAAGCAAGGTAACTTTGTAAACTTTATTATTAGTTACTTTTTGTTTAAATTTGGATTATACATTCATAGATAAAAAATATAATTTCGGATGAAAAATTATCAGTAACTCTCTGTTTTACGGAATTATTTTTGGTGTATTACTGTATGAAACATAATAAATTGAATTAAGCATCCCAAAGTAGAAAGTAGAAGATATAGTTGTACCATAAACATTTTTATAAATGATTTAATTATTATATATTCGATGTAGCAAAGCATCAAAAGATGCCCTAAAGTAAAATTTTATGAAACATCCTTTGCAGAGACAAGGTTTTTACTGATTTATGTAAACAAATTGGAATATTAATTTAAAACATACCAAAGAAGAAGAATCAAACTTTCTTATTCATACTTTTTCGTTTTCTTTTTTGCTATATCTAAACCGTAATCACATATCAAAACTCGAGTAAAACGCTCAAATCCAAGAAAAATTGTGATAGCCCTCTTAACGATGGTAACGTACAATTGGGTTTTTTATTAGGTATACCTCCTGATGATTTTGTCGCATTTGTTGAATTGCTCGAGCAAAAGTTTCGCGAATATTTCGATCTTGAAATAAATATTGTCAATGTTGGCAACGAAATACTTAACACGTTTGCATGTTGTCCACCAGGATCTCCTAGCCCGATCCCCCAGAGGATCCTCATGAACTCATTAGTTGTGAAATTGTGTAAAAGCAATTAATGTTTACAAAACAAATAACTATCAGAAAGTGACCAGCCATCGATAGGGATTACAACAAACAGGTGCATACGATTTTCGACCTTATTGACGTAACTCAGAATTTAAAATTTTACTAGAGGACGCCAGCGGCTTCGCACGCAAATATTTTCGAATTGCCCGTTATGCCCGATCCCGTGGGAATTTCGGGAAATCCCGTATTAGTGAACCGCTACGGTCCCCAAGGAACATACATGCTAAATTTCAGCTTCTTGCGCCGAGTAGTTTCGGCTGTAGCTTATCTGTCAGTCAGTCAGTAACGCAAGGATTTTATATAAACAGATTAACGTATCAATGTCAGAAAGCAAGAAAATACCAAAAAAAGTCTGTCATGAATTGTCAATAAGGTCGAAAATCGCATGCACCTGTTTTTAGGGTTCCGTACCTCAAGGTAAAAAAAGGAACCCTTATAAGATCACTTTCTTGTCCGTCTGTCCGTCTGTCTGTCTGTCTGTCTGTCTGTCTGTCTGTCTGTCTGTCTGTCTGTCAGTCTGTCCGTGTGTCACCACCGATTTTCTCAGGAACGGGTGAACCTAGCAAATTGAAATTTATACCAGATACTGAGGTCTATGGTTGCTATTAAGTGTATGAAAATCAGGGTCCTGGGTCAACCCAATAAAAAGATATGGTCAAAATTAGATTTTTGCGAAAACTTGTAAGTACCAAAATTAACCTTAATTTTTAACTTTTTTTAATTTTCGGAATTTTTCCTTTACTTGTGCTGTAAGACCTTGGTTTTGACCAAAATTGACAATTCTAGGTCAACCGTAAGTACCCTATAGGTTTTGGGTGGAAAACCTATATGCTAGTTCCCGTTGAACTAGAATCACGAAATTTGGCCAAAAGCAGGGTCTTACAGCACAAATAAAGGAAAAATTACACAAAATAAAAAAGTGGAAAATTTAAGGGTGTCCCCATACATACATAGTGACTGATAGACTCCATTTAAGATAGTCCTCTAAGTTGTATGGGCGCTCATACAGATTTAGAGGACTAGCGTAATTCAACCTCAAATAAGGTAAAATGCGTACGGAACCCTCGGTGCGCGAGTCAGACTCGCACTTGCCCGATTTTTTTTTTGTAAGTCATATGACTTACAAAAAACAGGTGCGTGCGATGGTTGATCATTTTATAGTAATTTGTTTTCTAGACGTTCATTTGTCTTACACAATTTCTTATTAAACTTATTTTAGGTACCTATCCCCGTGGTAAAACTAGTGGCACATAATAGCTAAAGGAGATTCCTATATTTATTAGCGAAATATATCATATTACCAGAAAATATTCAACACTATTAGTGGTATCGTTGGGAATGTCAAATAAATCACGTCGTCACGTCATGTCCTTGGTAACAAATGTATATTTTTATTCCGTGCTTTTAAAAGTTTCAGGTGCATGCCTTTTTGGTTCCACTCGCTATTTTATTTACAACTGTACTTCTGCCGTATAGCGAATCCGTCGAGTCCAAGAATCTGCCCAATCCACGAATCTGTCGAGTTGGGAATCTGCCAAATCACGAATCTGTCCAATCAAGAATCTGTCGTATACCGAACAAGCGATTTGTCTCCTATTGTGACAACCCTACCAAAATAGGTAACAAATTTACAAATTCTTAAGAAGCTGTCTCTCTGTTCGGTTTATTTACTCATGTGGTTCGGGTGCCGACTCATCGTCTTGAGACTTTCCTAAAGGAAGAGTTTGGGCCAAAGGGTGTTGTATATCGGCGTTTTCATGGGAGGTTACGAAATAACACGCAGCCTAACATGAAAACGATGTAAACAACAACACGCGTCTAGTTTAATGAATTATTATAAAATTATTGTATGTACGTTAGTCTTTAAGGTATGTATCTATAGGTTTTTCTAACTGACAGTAAATGATTTATTATAATTATTATGTAACTGCGAGTATGCTCTAGTCCTTATTAAATACGCAGAACATTGATTATTCAGAACTTTCTTCGCAGTATATCAAGCCCTAACCACTACATAGCTATAGCGACACCGAAGTACCTACATTTCCTCAGTGCGGAAATTAACTTCCCCCAAGTAGGCACATAATCAATTTGGTGTCATTAACTATTAACTTCTCTTCAGCATACCATCATTAGGCTTAGTATGGTAATCCTTACTAATCTTTGCTGTTAAACGAAAGAGAATTAGACTAGAATCAGTAAGTTTAGCTCTTGATCGCAAAGACGAATTAGGTAGGTAATTAGTTTTTGAGTGCATTTTGTTTTGGTTTGACCACTGCTGATACTCGTTAATCTGGATTAGTACTCTACAAAACGTATGCTTTTTAGTTTTACATAAACATTGTTAAACTGGCAGCTTAGTAGCATTCAATATTGTGTTCTATTAGTTTCTTGATGATTAAAGGTCAACGCTCATTAGAGCCACCCGGCACCCACTCCGCACCGCCTCGCCTCGTGCGGTTAGTATTCTTTATATGGATTTGTATGGGTATGCGCTCACTACATCAACTCCGTAGCGTCACCGGATCGCCTCTGTCGCAAGCCGTACACGCGCGGGCGGCGGGTGGTCCACCCGCCGTCCGCGCGTGGGCGGCTCGTTGGCAACTCGCTGCTCGCATGCTTGCCGCGCGTTGACGGCTCGTCGCCAACGTGCGGGTCCGAAGCGGACCGCGCGCTGCCCGCGAATGATTCACGTCCGAGTGTTACCAGATACACGGTAAATACCGTAGATGCACGGTAATTTTGAGCATGACACGGTCTACGGTAATAAGCTACTATCGTGTTCTTTTCTAAGGTATTTTTAATTATTAATTACCGTGTAAATGATACTCTTATTTTTACTCAAAAATATATTATGTTCTTACGAGTAATCCTTTATTGGCAACACTGGCTGTCGCAGTTGGTGATGTTGGGGAAATCATTAACGATTTCATTACTTGGCAGGTAATATAATCCGGCAGAATTAAAATATTTTAGGTAGTGTTTTTCATGAGCATACCTTATGTTAAAATTTGTAGTTAGTAGGTGTATTCATAGACGAAAGTTTAGTATCTAGTTGTGGGTGGTCATTGCATTACTTGAAAAAGTTAATTGATATAAAATAGAGTGCCAATTTAACGTTTGTAAAATTTGGCATTACGAAACACACGTGTGTGGCACGGCGCGCGGTCCGCTGGTTGACCGCGCGACGTCCACTCGTGGACGCCGTGCGAAGTGGGTGCCGGGTGGCTCTAATGAGCGTTGACCTTTATTTTACTTTGTACAAAGTTTCACTCATTTTATTGCTTTATTCGAGAAACGAGGTACCATTCGAGGTACAACTGAAATGTTTACGGGTGTAATTTCAGTTGCTATCCAATATATCTAACCTTTGTACTTGCGCATTCTATAATCAACGAGCTCTCGCCTCGCTTCCCGCCCTCACCTGAGCGCAATTTGGATAAGATAAAGTGTGATAGTCAGCAGACAACTCATGTTGCGTCGTCGCGTATCACAAACAGAAATTTAGTATGAAGCTCAATGCAGCATAAATTACACCACTGAAAATATGAGACTCGCAACTCACAAAATTAAAATCGTCTGGCCTCACTTTTAGTTGATCTTCTGAGTACGTATACTATTGTGGCCGGAACGGTACATTCAGGCTGTAAAGTAGTCATAAAAACTACAATAGAGAAAACTTATTATTTCAAGAGATGTTTGAAAAGAAATACAATGTTCAATAGATATCTGTATATATAAAATCTTTGCGTTACTGACTGACTGACTGACAGAGAAGCTACAGCCGAAACTATGATATGTTTCTTGGGGATATTACTAAGACGGGATTTATCGAAATTCCCACGGGTTCGGGTAAAAAGGGCGTGCCTATCTGCGGGCATCCTATAGTCTACAATAAAATGAGTCAACGTAATAAAAAATAAATTTAAATCCTAAAAGGTTCATGCCAGACTGGGCCGTAAGGTAGTAATATGTTATCTAACCTCTGTATTACGGCTAAATCCGAGCATACGATATGAATAATAATTCAAGAGTGCTACGTCGTGAGAGCTATATGTAGATAACGATATCTATAGGAACATCTCAGTTGTTTGATCTTTAAACTGCGCATATCTGATGAATAAGGCTGTATTGAAGGCTGAAGAATGCTGTGATTTTTATAATTACTACGATTAACATTTGGGTTATATCAGAAGCTAGGACAAAAAGTTGAGATACCTAAACTCACACGTCTAAAATAGATCGCGTATGAAATGTTCCTAAAATACAGTTTCATCGATTACATGTTTAATATCGATAAGCATTTCAATTGTTCTTTGATTATTTATAAATAGCATTAAGGCTGCAAAACCATACAAAGTCAGATATTCTCGTAAAGCCTGTATATCATATTTTAGTTAGGTGTCAAAATACTACATCTTAATTTACTTTATAGTTATCAACGATGGCCTACAAGAATATTATTATCATCATCACACAAAAGGTACCCACCGTTTGTAATATTCTGCTGGCAATAGGCCTCTCCTAATTTGCACCACAATAGCGTATTGAGGCAAGAGGAGGGCCAAGTGGCCTGCTATACTTGTGCAGGCTGCTGCTTAGTGCTGTACTACTGCAAGAGAGTTTTTCGTCTATTCCGTAAGATACTATTATGCTATGCTTCCCCCGTTTTATTTAGACGCCGCTTACGAGACCCGTGGTATGAAAGGGGACAGTAACATTTTGTATTCTTAAAAAGTCACAACATGGTTATAATATAAACACTAAATATAGTTCAAAGTTTAATCCTATATATAGCTGCTGTGAAGCAACTGTTTGAAATAGAAGAACAAATGTTATATTAAACTCATTTGATCACTTCACAAGCTCTTAAACTAAGTCTGGTGTGTGTATCCCTGACGCGAGGATTTCAGAAGTTTAAACGTTTCAAAGTTCTGCTCAATATTTCTTAGAATTATGAACTTGAACATCTTTGACTTCCACTCGGATGGTAAATTCCTGCGAAATGGTAATAACGATGAATAACATAACACCCGACAAGTTAGACTCAATTAAGTTTAATACTTACACAACTTCGTACGTAGGTACTGTTTGTAGGGTACTTTATTATCTCTTTACTTTTAATGTTTTTGGAGTATAATGTGCGCTACTAGAAGAATACTAAGCAGGATTCATAATCCGTGTCTAGAAAATTTCGGCGCTGGCTTTCCTAAGTACGCAACTTATTTCACTAGTTTTACGTCCTGGAAAGTTTTAGAGCCAGTTTGACTAGATAAACTTAAATTTGCTGGCGATCTAAAAAATTTAAGCAGTTTTCTGCGAAAAAAGCTCAGCTACAATAAATATAATTTATGTTTTAACTTATAAATAATTAACCGCGAAAGATCTATCCCATTTATTTCCTTCCGTACAAAAATTGATTTACTTTATGAACTACTTTTATTAATTGTTTTAGTGAGGCCATGGTTTTCATAAAACTAGTCTCTCAGAGACTATAGCTACAAAAAGATACCAACATATACACGTTACCTTTAATTATTACTTTGTTATACCAATACAGTTCAATTACCAATCAACCATCATAATTCATCATGGCATGGACATATTTTGACAAAGAGACAGGATCTCCATTATCTGGCAGCAAAACCAAAACTATTATGTTGAATTATAAAATTGTGTATTTATTCTGAATGAAACATATCACAAGGTCACTCCGCGTTTATCTAAACAACTAGCCAACTAGGTGAAGTACCTTATTCTTTCCACTACAAAATCATAATAAATAGTTAGTAGCTTATAAAGTTCAAGTTTTGTGTCCACAGTGCTTGTATCACGGTTGTGGTCGCGCAGTCCGTCCGCGACCACAACCGTTGCAAGCCGGTAGAAACGTAGGAGAATAACAGAGGTATTTATGCCTTGTAATAAATAAATTATCGCGACTAAGACCCGCTAAATAATATTGTATGATGTTCTGTGTGCTTAGCACTTGACTTTATACAACTTGACTACCTTGGTGATTTTGTAAAGGAGTTACTGACTGCAGGTTATGACACTCCAATCTTTCGGAATGACAGCAAAACATTTATATTGGTAATATATTCTACTTGCTGTTGCCCACGGCTTTGCCCGCGGATAAATATTAGACTATATTATAACTTTCATAGAGAAAATCCGTTTTTAACGGACGTCTAATATGTATAAGCTACTCCCCTATCGAATTTCATCTTTTTATGTCCAGCGGTTTACGACATTTTGAGATGAGCATTTAATGATTACTTAGTAACTATATCTGCAGGACTCAGCTTACAGCCACAGGGGATAACTTAAATGAAAGTAGAGTGTGCTATATTTCGGAGTATAGGCTTACACCGTGACCAATTTAATCAACATTGGTTTACCAATTTAGCTGTGATAGATTCTATCAAATTTATACGTTTATGTAGTTGGGATATGATAAAAAGTTCGTCAACAAAAATTCCCAGTGACAAACCTGTACATAGTTTGGGGAGCGTAGGGGTTTCTAAGAAGCCGTTTCCCAAAATCGCCACAGGATCAGGCAGAATGGGTTAAAATCAAAATAATGTGTGGGCATCTTCCTCTTGTCTATATAAGTTTTACTTCTTTAAGTAGGAGTCGCCTGTCTAGCTATGTAAACCGTATCAATACTATAGGTCTTATACAGACATGAAATAACGATAGCTAGTCATACAATAAATCACTATTATATCATCAAATTCCCTTTAAAACTACAAGAGTGAAAACACTCACTTGAAAGTACTTTATTTGACTAGCCTAATTGTCTTTTCACTTTTTGAACAAAAGCCTACTCTGTAACAATTGATCACGCTCCAAAATTATTCCACTTAGGAGTGATTGTTATGACATTTCATTTCGCAGCATTTTAGTCTTTAAGGTGAAATCTCTACAGACGTATAAAGAAGCAGTCTACGAATTCAAACGGAGATTGCGTCTTTCCATCGTTTTCTTTGAAATTATGAACTAAAAGATAATATAGAAATTTTCACACCGATAAATTAAGGACTTTTGGTTAATTGAAATGAATACTTGGGAAAATTTTGCCTAGGGAGCTCCCTAGGGAAAATTACAGGCTAAAATAATATCTTCGAATACACATGGCCTTAAAGTTTCTAAAGAAGTGTCTGGTTTTAACGTTGTTTTGGTTATAAACGAAATTTTTGAAGAAAGTAGGTATCGTTTTTATAATAATAAACAAAAATAGAACAAGGACGAAATTAGACAGTTTATTTTCCTCCAGAACTTTTTGATGGATGTAAGAACAAACTATGTTTGATGAATTTTCCTCTGCTCCAAATGATTGTTATTGTAGTAGGTTACGAAAGTCAAAATACGATTGGAGTTTTGGGCTGAATTCTGAATATCCAAATTAGTAGTAAGAAAAAATATACTGAATTGGTATGTAATGTTGTCAAAGACTTTTATGTATTAAACATTCTAAGCAAACATTTAAGTAACCTGAAAGTTTTTCATATTAATCTATGTATGATGATAATTGATATAATAATATTGTACTTTGTCTTTACATTGACGCCCAAGTGGGACTCTCTTACCTCTTAAAGGTGAGATTTCCAAATATCCTCTCTTAGTGCTCCCATGCACACTCCAAGAAACATACACGACAAATTTCAGCTTCTCGCGCTTAGTAGTTTCAGCTGTACGTTGTTTGCTTGTTTTGCAGACCAGCTTATCATACTTCAAAATTGATGATAGTCAAATTTCTTATAAATAAATGAACCATAATACATTCTTGACTAATTAGTAACTTTTCAAAGGTCCATTCCACTTCAATTTTAGTAATAGATTTTTAAATTTGAATTTAAACTAAAACAGGTCGAGTTGAGTGATTATTACACTAAAAACTTGTTTACCTAAACCTTTTAGAGTAATAGTTTAGTTTCGGCCGCCAACCGCTACCAAATGAAGCGGAAAGCTATTTGGAGAAAATTGGTATGGAAATAAAGTAAATCGTTCGTTTACCCGGGACTTATATTGACTACATTCGATTTGCTTGTAAACTCAATTTGATTTAAATTCTTCATTTAAAACTGAACAAGTTGAATATTTCAAGAATATTCTTCCGACATACTGTTGCTTTCTTTATTTTATTTTATTTTAATAGGAAAACAAACAGTTTGCTATAACTAAATTATAAGCTATTAATACAACTATAAACCATTGATAAGTTTTCACAGTTGAGTATATAGTGCTTGATCATTTTTAGCTAGGCTTGAGAATGCATATTAAACAAACTTACTCCAGTATCGAAAAAGAATGGGTGTACAGTTAGAGGACCTATTCGAACCAATTATTAGCGATAACACGCTTATATTTAGAAGGACTTGTATTAAACAGGTCTAAATCTGGAAATTCTACTAGCCCGTTAACATAGATTGCGGATCTTATAAAGTATGCACCATTTCTGTAATTGGTAGTAATACGATTAACGTGCAATGGGTAGGGTAATCTAACTGACCTGGTAGGAACCCTTAATTGCAACTTATCTAGCAGATAAGAGGAGTCTATCTTCGATTGCGCAATTTTAGATAAAAATACAATATCTGCGATTTTCCTCCTTTCCGACAGTGGCAATAAGTGTTGTCTCTTACATCTGGCCTCATAGCTATCATCATACTTCTTGCACTTATATTGTAGATATCTAACAAATTTACGTTGTATTGTTTCTAACCTATTTATTTATACATCGTACTGAGGATTCCATATTTGCGAACAATATTCAAGAATGCTGCGAACGTACGAACAATATAATATTTTAAACGTCTTTATATTTGAGAACTGAGAGCATGATCTCATAACGAAGCCCAGCATTTTATTGGCTCTATTCGCAATGTGTTCTATGTGCTTTTCGTACGTTAATTTTGAGTCATGAACTACACCTAGATCACGGATTTCGTCTACCCGCTTGAGTGGTACCCCCTTTAAGGTATAGTTCTAGTCAGTTATCTTAATTTTGCGAGAAAACGTCAAGGAAATACACTTAGAGACATTTAATTCCAAGTTGTTTAGTCTACAGTAAGCTTCAAATCTCAAGAGATCTTGTTGCAATAAGATACAATCGGATTGCTTTTCTATTTGCTTAAAGATTTTCATATCATCAGCATACATTAAAAAGTGTGAGTGGTGAAAAAAGTAGTTAATGTCGTCAACGAATAAATTGAAAAGAAAAGGACCGATTAACGTAATGCCATCTAGATATAGATCCGTTTATTGCGACTGGTTGAGACCTGTTTTCTATGTATGAGCAGAACCATCTGAACAGGTTACCATGAATGCCAGCGCTTAAAAGCTTCTGAAAGAGTATTTTATGGTCTATTTTATCGAATGCTTTACTATAATCCGTAAATATAGCATCTACTTGACCACCTGCCACCATCATGGACGTTGTAAATTCAATAAACGTTAATAAATTAGTTGTGGTTGATTTATTTCTAATAAATCCGTGTTGTTCCGGAATAAAGAAGTTCCTTAAGGTATTGTACACCTGGTTATACACAATTCGTTCTAATAATTTGGCGAATATACACAATTTAGATATGGGTCTATAGTTTTTTACTTCAGCCCGATCTCCGCTTTTGTGTATCGGTGTAATAAACGCACGCTTCCAGATGTTAGGTACGAGGCTTTCTTTAATTGAGCGTTGATATAAAATAGTAAGCGGTTTTGTCAACTGTTCTGCACACTTAACAATAAATAATGGTGCTATGTTGTCGGCCCTGCTCCTTTAGTTAGGTCAACAGATTTAGTTAATTTGCATACAGTGTCCGGAAGTATTTCTATGTCTCCTATAGTGTTAGCACAATCAGGGTAAACGTAATCACTGTCTGGCATATAGGAGTCGTGTTGGTAAGAGGCAAAGATATTACATATTCCCTCACTAGAGTCGGCTGTCGTGCCTTCGTATGTCAGAGTGGCTGGGAGGGTGTTAGACCCTTTCTTATTTGACTTCACAAATCGCCAGAACGACTTGGGATTTTCAGCTATCGACTCTTCTATGTTTCCTATGAATGCCCGATAGCATTCTTCTTCAACATGCTGCGCTCGTTTGCGAAGTAAGCTAAATGTCAGGTAATCACTTGTGTTGCCGTATGTGCGATATTTCCTAAAGAATTTTAGTTTTTCCCTAAGGATCTTTTTCAAGCTAGTACTATACCACGGCGGAAATGATGAGGGGTAGATGGTCTTCTGGGGTAAAAACTGGTCTCTTAATTTATATAAGTTATCATAAAAGCATTCTGACGCGTTTTCTATAGATTTACCTATCAAACAGTCATCCCAATTTATCATAGTTAATGATGATTTGATTGTGTCATAGTCTCCGCGTTCATAAAAATACTTTATTCTTGGACTAGTTGTAAGAGAGGATGCACCGTTAGAGTAATTAAGAACAACGTCAAGATGTTTATGATGCGCATCTTCGGGCACTAAGGGATTGCTAGACGCACTGACAATAAGCTCAGTGTTACATATAATTAAATCTAGCAATCTGTTGTTCAGGTTACGGGATAAGTTAAATTGCTTTGTGTTCCGAAAGTGTGTCGAAAAAGTGGATCTGTGACTCCCCCGAGATGCCCGACGGATATATGTCGTCGTCTATGTAACGCCAATCAACGTTGGCCATATTAAAATCTCCAGATATAATAAAGATATCGTTCGGGCACGAGTCGATAATTGATGACAGTTTGTCTGTAAAATTACTAACCTGCATATTAAAGGAATTGCCATTTTTTTGCGAACATAAATATATTGTACAGAAATGTATTCTAAGCGAACGATTTTTATTATTAGAGGCTATCGTGAGCGTGACCCATATGTCCTCGGCGGAGGAACTCCACTCCGGCCGGTGAACAGCTTTAAGCTCACGTCGCACCGCCGACAATACTCCTCCTCCGTTCTTTTCCCCTGTATGTGCGTAGTTTCTGTCGCGTCGCCACACAAAATATCTGTCATCAAAAAGCTCGCTATCGCTGACACTATCGGATAACCAAGTTTCAGTTATTGAGATCACGTCATATGAATTAATGAGTAAGTTTCGTTTGAAAAGGTGTGTTTTAGTTCGCAACCCTCTTGTGTTCTGATAAAATAAGTTAAGGGAAGTCATTTTTATTTGTTGTTGTAAAAACTAAATGATAATATACTATAAAATGTTAATGTTAAACGATAAAATAAGCAAATAAGGTCCCCAGCACGATGCACATATAACTGGTTATTACGAGTACAAGAATGAAATGTTAACAGCCGATTGTACCTAAGTATACATAAAAAGAAACAACGTTCGTCGTTAGCACAGCTGCTTATTTATGCTTTAAGCTGTTTTATAACAGTAACACACACTTTTCGGTAAATACTACGCAAAACTTCGATGTAATATTTAAAAAATAGTAACAAGCAAGTAAGAATAAATACATCTAATAAATTAAAATAAGCGACTAAGGTACAGTGCGAAATTAAATATTGTTTTGTAGGTAATCGTAGAGCCCACGAGCAATAATAGAAGCTCGGGCCGTAGCTAGATCTGTAGCGGGTGCAAGCGATAATAACCAGAAAGGCGTAGCACAAGCTCGGCTTAGCGAAAGATAATTGTATAATGCGTAACACTTACTTGTTTATAATTTCGCCTGGACATACGGCTGTGATTCGCGCGGCCGGATAATAAACAAACAACTTCGGAATTGAATGCGGTTCTCAATCTGTGTACACTATTATGATTATGATTATTTTAATCAGTTTAAAATGAGTTACCGTATATTTTGTTAAGATGTTATTTTTACCAAATCTTTTTCGCATATTATAAAAAATGTTGGTCAAGTATCTGATTTCTTTACCATAATTTTGCAATGTTTAACCCAAATATATTTAAAATCGTTCTCTTTAGTTTTGAGATTTTATCCAAATACTTTAGTTTGTGATAACTTATAAGTAAACTGACAGTCATGGAGAAATGGGTAGCAAGACATAATATATAATTCCATTAATATAAGCTTACAGTTGTTAACAGACAGCTCCGTAACTTTTTTATTAATAAGAACGGAACTCCACTCTTCTTTTCCTACCCAAGCTATTCTTCTCTGGAATGACCGTCCTCTCGAAATCAGGACGGCCACTACTAGGTATTGTTTTAAGACAAGGGTAAAGCAGCTTTTATTGGCTAAGTTAGCAGAACTATCGTAACATTTAAAATTATATATTTTATGTATTGGTATATATTTATTACTTGGGTATATATTTATTTATATATTTAAATATAATATGTATGTGTATGTAGGTATATATATGTATATATGCATCATTATTGTGATTTAATTGTATGTAATATATATGCGTCCATAATGTCTTTTAAATAAATATATGTATAATATAGGTAAGTCAAACTCAACCTTTTAGAATAAAGCTACTATTAATCTCTGCACCACTCTAAGGTAGACTGGGAGAAAATGCCTAACGCATTAAGTCCACCTATATACGTTAAGTGTATGAAGCTAATAAAAAAGAAAAACATTACAAGTTTATCTATGTATTTATAGTAGCGAAACCTCTAAGAAGAGCTGGACCGTAAGCAGAGCGTGCTTCGGTTGTATTGTCTCTCTTCGAAATTGCTTCATTTAGCTCGAAATCAAAGAAATGTTGATTTCATAGCCATATAACTACTTTTTGATCATATGCCCAAGGAGCGAAAAGATTTTCCCCTTCACTTCTCCCACTTTTATGGCCTGGCATACGTGTACTATTGATTTAAGAGATTTACTCACTACTGCATCTGATAACTAACAACATATTATCTTCTTCTTATTTATGACAAGAAAGGCAAATCACTCATTATGAACATTTCTTGTTAAATATTATTGTGACATTAAGCTTGGTATTTACTTTTACATCTGTTTTATTTTTAAGTATTTTTCTTATAATAAATGCAAAATAACCGTAAAACTGTTATGACATAATCTAGGTCACACTTTAATTCTGTAAATATATCATTTAATTCTATCCCTTGACACTACAATTCGGTTGCTGCAAATAGAAACAGAAGCTATTTATGTATGACCCAAGTAAACAGAAAACTTTTCCTACGATACGTGTTGGGAAAAGGGGTCCATAGCACACTAAAATCCTCTTATCTTGATAGGTAGGTGCTAATATGTCTATCCCGCAAGAAAATAGACAGTATCTTTATACAAAAACCTTTCAGATTAGTCGATTGGCTACATTATAACACCAACTCTTGTGACAGAGTAAGTGTAACTCGATTCGGGACGTGTACTGTGAAAGTTATGCTCATAGTTTGCGTATTATCTTTTACGTCTGGCATTTATTTTTAAAAATCTTGCCGTGGTAACTATTGCAGAAGAATTCTTATCAAATACTTTTCAGGCAGCCGCAGTTTTGAAGATACTGGCGGACTTTAAAGTACTATATAAAAATTTTATCATCGTGACTTTGTTATGAAAATGCTTTAAAAAATTGGGTAAAATAATGAAATCTGGGAATAGTCTTGGAAATTGTTAATTTCATTACAAATTGAAGGCAAAATATAGAACATTGTTTTTGTACAAATTACCATCGAGCTGAAGTACCTTTTTTGAGAAATTTCAGTACGGCTTTATGGAGTACGGTGAAATGGAGCAATTCAAGACAAGTTGTAGACAATCTTGTTTCCAATTAACCTCTCAAAGGGGTTAATCGAGCACCACTTTGATGAAATTGCAGGTAAGTCAATGATGGTTTCGTGTTTGCGTCCTTTAAAATTACAGACGACAAACATTTGAAGATAAATATAAATTAGTATTATATTCTACTACACACAGCACCATCTAGTCTAAAACTAAGCAGAGCTTGTTCTATGGGAATATATCTTAAATATTTTTTACCAACGTCGTTAATATTTCTACTCTGAATAACGAATGATTTCGAAATGTATTTAGCTCGCTTATTAATCTTAATGATACCCGTCCTACGCTACGAATCACCCTACGTAATAGGGACATGGTATTTTCCATACTACCCACCTAAACAAACACAAAAAGTGTACCATATTTACAAGCTACTTCAGAATATTCGTATTGTTATCCAAACAACAACATCGTAGGGGAAAATGTACGCATAGCAATTTTATTTTTCCATAATTAAGCTGAACATTTCTAATTTTTCATCCGTAACAAATTTCTAAGTATTCAACAAACCTTATTTGCTTCGGGAAGCGAAAGCTTAAACAATGTTTTGTAACAAACATTGGAAGATGGTTTCGCGACTTTGTCGAAAAACTGGGGTATTCTGTAAAGTTGAAACCACAATAAATGAATGGAGTTACTTGGACTTCGCTTTATTTGCTAGGACTGTCAAATGTTGATGGTTATAACACAAATATCTGTATATATACAATTTTGCAGGTACTGACAGACTGGCAGACAACGCATAGCCAAATTTAAAGGGCGCAAGAAGCTGAAATTATGCAAGTATATGCCTTTGGGACTTCCTGAAATTCTCACGGAATGGGACGTAAATGATTAAGATAAAGATAAAGAATTATTAATTTTTCGCTACACACATTATACACATAAATTAATATTACATATATTACACAAAAACAAGAAAACGACAGTTATAAAATAAGAAAAAAGTCAAATAAAATGTAACAAGTCACGAAAATTTTTGAATAAATACATATTTAGGTAAAGGAATATGCGTGCAGTCAAAAAATGAACCTGGTTCGACATATTATGTTAAGCGAAAGCCTGGCGCCGATTTCCAACCAGGTCCTCTATTGACTCACGCATGTGATATCAGATACAATATATTATAATAATAAACATAATCATCAGAAATTGTGGTTAAGCTAAAAATGCGCGGATGTAGCTGAAGGCATCTTCTATATATGAACGACCGAGTGTGGCTACAGGCGTCTTTGCCTGTACGCCTGGGCGGTCTTGGCGTTCGCAAAATTTCTGCTTACCAGGATTCCTGCCCTCGGTCCACAGCACTGAAGAATTGACCAGGAAAATTGTAGCTGGTCGATTCTGAGGTGCCTTGTAAGACCGATGCCATGAATGCTTGGAGAATGGCTTGTCCAAGCACCGAGTCACCCCGAGACCCATTATCTCAGAGGCAGTGGGACGGGCCGCTTTGCAGCGTGGTACGAGAAAATCTCTTAAGTACGTCGTCCAATGCTGCCAAGCGTCCTCGTTTGCTGGCGGTGGGAGAGTGGGAGTCGGGGCTTTGGCTTCAGGCACTGCCACCGTCCAACATAGGTACCATGTTGGACGAAACGACTTTCCGCATTGCTTCTTGCCTTCGTTTAGGTGCGCCATGTGTTTCTTCATATCGCTGACACAGTGGAGAGGCTGTCAACAGCCTTGGACACCATGATCAGTCATGCAGCAGGAACGCAGTTCGTATTTCACGACACGCCAACCTCAATGATTTACTTCACGGGGCTGTTGTCACCGCTGGCGTTCCAGCCCAACCTGAACCTCAGGCCAAGCCTGACGCGACGATGGCAAAAGACCAGATGGCATGTCTCTACCGCCATGGAAGCTGGGTAGGCCTTTGGTGTGGGACGCAACATGTGTCGATATCCTTGTGCCATCTCATCTTCCTAGCACAGCAGGTTGTGCGGGCGCTGCTGCTGCTACAGTGGATTCTCTCAAACAGTGCAAATACATGAACCTAGTAGGGGATTATGTATTTGAGCCGTTTGGAGTCGAAACGTTGGGACCATGGGGTCCAAGTGCGAGATCTCTTTTTAGAGATCTCTCAAAGAGATTGGTTGACGCCTTGCGTGACCAGAAGGCTGGCCTGTATTTGTCACAAAAGATCAGCATTGCCATACAACGTGGCAATGCTGCCAGCATTCTGGGCACGCACCCAATTTAAAATTTTTCTTTGCCTTTTAAGTATGTATGTATGTATGTTGTTAGGTAATTAAGTATAGAAATAATTGTTTTATTTTATGTGTACATATATATTCACCTAGTAATAATTTTCTTAAATAAAAAAATCCAGGTAATAAATACCTAGTATCAGCTATTATCTTATAAAACATAAATATTTGTATTTTCCTACTTTTCTGAGCAACTGAACTTTGAGTTGAAGGTTGTTAATTTCAATTGAATAATTTTTATAATTATACAAGGTTATATAGCGGGTCTTACTCGCGATAAATCTTATATTTAAGGCATAAATACTTCGGATTTTTGCCAACGTTTCGGCTGACTTGCTTCAGCCGTGGTCGCGGCGGGACTGGTGAGCTCAGCGCCGTCCTTGTGTTGTGCGGGTTTTGGCACCTACCCTCACTGGATTTTTATTTTTGTTTTTAACCGCACTGTCGGTACCTCGACACACTACACTAATGACGTCTACACACTGTTGAGCTGTATCATTATGGCGGTGTTTACACTTATTGATGACTGGATTCCAAGTTGTTGATAATCTAAATCCATCCTCCCGGTTGAAATTCTTGTGTTTTTTGATTTCAACCGCTTCACTCACTATCCTGGAGTAATAGTGACGTTCGGTGGACAAGACCTGTGGTTGATGTAGTTCTATCCAGTGGTTTGGTCCAGACTCCAATAAATGTTCAGCTATAGCGGACTTATTTACTTGTCGATTTTTCACAGCTGCGATATGTTCCTTGACCCTTTCCGCAATTGTTCGCTTGGTCTGTCCGATATAGGAGCTACCACAACTGCAATCGACCTTGTAGACGCCAGGTGTCCGAAAAGGAATTACATCCTTTGGGCTGCGCAGATTGTGTGCTATCTTGGAAAGCGGACTATATACAGTCTTAATGGAGTATTTCTTTAGTACTCTTCCAACTTTGTCCGTTACTCCTTTTAGGTAAGGCATGTAAGCTCACCTCAGGTTTACGGTCCCTCCTCTTCAGACGGTGTATCTCATTCTTGTATCCGTTACGTCTAAGTACCTCCTGAACATGTGAGAGCTCACTGTTTAAGTGTTCAGGGTCACAGAGGTCATACGCCCTGTTCACTAGGGACGTCACAACGGATGCCAAGTGTCGCGGGTGAGGATGCGAAAACGCGTTGAGATACCTGTCAGTGTGTGTCGGTTTTCTGTATACAGTGTGTCCCAGGGTACCATTGTCTTTAACTGTCCCTTTTACGTCAAGAAAGGACAACGATCTATCCACCTCCA
The DNA here is from genome assembly GCA_944739405.2 of Euclidia mi. NCBI lineage: Eukaryota > Metazoa > Arthropoda > Insecta > Lepidoptera > Erebidae > Euclidia > Euclidia mi. Next base: position 32,042,521 of record OX123203.2, read on the forward strand.
TTTCAAATGTAAATCTGATGTTCGGATGTATGGAGTTTAATCTATGTGCGAATTGTTCTACGTCCTTCTTATTGCCCTTCATTATACAGAATACATCATCGACGTACCTTTTCCATAGTTTCACATTGGATGCCTGCATGTCTATGGATTCTTCGAAGTACTCCATCCAGATATTGGCCATTACCGGTGCTACTGGGCTACCCATAGCCACCCCGTCAATCTGGAGATAATGTTGTCCTCTGTATAAGAAGTAGTTTCCTTCTAAGCAATTCTTTAGCAGAACAGTGTATGCTTTAGATATACCGTTTTCCTCTAACTTCCTCTCAACGACCTCAAGGCAATCTTGAACTGGAACATTGGTAAATAGTGACTCCACATCAAAACTCACCATCACCTCGTCTGGTTCCATTGTCACGCTCTTGATGATGTCAATAAAGTGGCGAGAGTCCTTGACGAAAGATGCCGTCTTACCTACTAACGGTTGCAGTACCTTGCTTATGTGTTTCGCCAAGCCGTATGTGGGTGAATTTATTTGGCTCACTATTGGTCGCAGAGGTACATCCATCTTATGAACTTTGGGTAAACCGTATATTTTGGGTGGTTGCACTATTTGAGGTTTGTGTAGACGTTCATAATCATCTTCCGTGAATAAGTGTTTGTGGTCCCTTATTAAAGTCCTGATGCGTTTTGTTACTCTGGCCGTCGGGTTATAAGACACAGGTTTGTATATAAGTGTATCACTCAACAGATTCCTTATTTTATTGTCATAGTCATAGTTTATCGCGAGTAAGACCCGCTATATAACCTTGTATAATATATACTAATCGCGAAAGTTTAAAATCGTTTAATTTTTATAATGTTTAATAAAAGAGACCGAAAACTCAAGTGGTCCTTGATTGGCTATTTGACAACAATTTATCTCAGTTAATGTACGTATAAATTATTCAGAGGCGTACTAGACTTGACACCTTGTCTAAATAAATACAGCGGAATGAAATGTTTATTCGTAATCGAAATGTTATTTTGCTTCATTGCTTTGATAGTTGATTAACCTCGAGTTTTTTTTGAGCAACGATCTATTTACCACTCTGTGTTTATTAGTATTTTTAGAAAAACGTTTGTTAACAAGTTGATTTTTTTTAGTTAATTCACATCACGAGTATTGTGAAAGGGCGTCAAACTTGTAGTCGCGTAGTGGAACTTAAATTAGATGATCCATGTTTCAAATTAAAAGTAGGGGAATTAGATGATCTGTGTATAAAATGAAAGGCAAGGCCTGAACATTCAGTTTCTATATAAAATGTTGTCCTGCACCTGCTAAATCTAAAGCAGAGTTGCTAGCCTACTAAAACGTACATGTATTTCAAAATTATACACTTATGGAAGCTTGAAACTCAGCTTAGCTTACTAAAATTTTTAACTAAGCTTGGGAAAGAAGCTAAGTTATAAGCTTAGCAAAAATGCTACAAAAAATCCCAAAAATTCCTACGCGGCCACGATTGGTGCCGAAGTCGGTCGAAACGTCAGAAAATATTGAGGTATATATTTATGCCATAAATATCTAAGTTATCGCGAGTAAGACCGGCTAAAGAAACTTTTATAATGTATACAAATCGTGAAAGTTTAAAATCGTTTGCTACAGAAAAAGTCATCAAAGGAATACCAATACTGCCGGCCTCAAATCACCATTTTACAAGTTTGAATACCTCTTGTTTCATTGAACACGTGAGAAGTCTATTTACGTTTTGTGTCACACGCAAAGCCTTCCGCAAACAAAAAAACAGGGAAAACTCATTGCCAGCTCAATTCAGGATTGTTCATTGCACAGTAGCTATCGAAAATTAACAAGAGAAAACGGCTTTCATAGTGTGCCACGCTCGCACGTTAAGTAGCTTGATTCTGCTTAGCTTTGAGCAATGGGATTATGTACGAGATGTTTACGAGTAGACGAGAGTTTTTGCATTGTTGGATTTTTTGCTGGTGACATGTCTTAAGAAACAATTCTTTTAACTCATTTTTAGAAATCTGAGGATTTTTGTCGAACAGTAACAGACTCATTCACACACTCAACGTGTAACATTCGCGTAAACCCAGGAAAAAAAGTAACAAACTAGGTTATTGAGAATGTCATAAGTACCTTATTATCCATCCAACCACCTTACTACACACATCACCTTATTGATTATTCTTATTAGGTGCTCTGTATAATATCTTACAAATTTATTTTCTTTTTTAATAATATAAATGGTGTAATATAAATACTATTAAATTTGTTTTGCTGCTCAACTACAAACCTAATAAACGTTCCGGAAGGCAAACTTTAATATAAAATAAGTACCAACATAACTACAAGTCACTACCAATATAATGAAAACAGCGGCCTCATTTCCAAATCATAATCTTCTCTGACATTAATCTGTTGCCTAATCCCCGACTTACACAAAATTTACATTATTTATTAATGAAAATATGAATTTTCTAGTACGTCACATACTACGAGTAGTATTGTAAAAAATAAAAATGTATGTGGGAAAATAAAATAAAGAGGTTTCCAGCTGTAAAACCGGCTTTCGAGAATTGTACTATCGTCCCAGAGGCATATTGGATTATATTATTCAATGATACAATGTGGATGTTGTTGAAGTAAATATCATGAATATAATAGTATCCAATAGTAATTTTAACTATAGAACATCGCTATCCCTTCAGGTTGCAGAGGTCAGGCAGGCAGTCGCTCTGTGGCAAAGCTAATATTCAGCCAAATCCGATTAGACTAGGAAGCGGTCCCCAGATTGAAAACTGGGATAACGCTAAGAGGATGGTGATGAATAATTTTAACTAAAGGATGTTATTGAAATGGTTTTATATTTTAGATAGTTTAGATGTACAGGGGGACTTGTAATTGTACATTGATTCCGTACTATAATAAAACTTCTAGTTGGTACTATGTTGATATCAAGTATTTGGTTTAGTAAAATCTTATTTACTGGTACTTAATTGTTATCACATAGAATAAAAATGTCTGCAAATGCTTCTGCGAGTCACTTTTTTAGTACTTTATCAAAGAGCTGGAAGCTGCTTTATAATAATTTTTACCCGACTACGGCGAAGCCAAAAGGTAAGGTAATTTTTTTGGCAGTCTATGTATGTACATATGTATGTTTGTATGTTCCACCATAGCGCCTAAAATACTGAACCGATTTTGATAAATGGGGAGTCAATAGATTCGTAATAATGGCCCGGCTGACATAGGCTATACACGCTGATTTTTTATTGGTTTTGGAGCGAAAGCCATCTTATTACTTATCGTTAACAGAACCTAACCAGCTAATAAAATTTGAAATCTAAGCTATAAAAATCGTAACAAAAATAATAAGTTATTGGTTCGACAGTTCATAGTTACCACTCTTATGAAAGAAATCGCGCGCTCCGATGTATGTTCGATCGTGCCACACACGTACACAGATAGATATTAAACATACGATACACACAGATAAACATTGCACTGTAGGTACAGACCCCGCCCCCCGGCGTGCGCGCATCGCAACGCGGGGCGTCAGGGGTGGGTGCGGGGGTCGGATGTAATAATTTTGTCGTTCGTCACTTCGACAGCCTTGGCCTTAGTCTTGCGAAATTAGGTCAACGGGACGCCCGTACGTCACGTTCCATGCCGTTACTGTACCCGTGTTACGTCGCGTCGCGCGCGCTTCATAATGGTCGTAATAAATCGATATTACGAATAGTCCAATGTTGAGTTCGCGTCTATGGTGCGAGTGTATTATATGTCTGGTGAAAATATGGAAGAGGCGAGGCGCATGTATTCATTACCAGACCACCTGGAATTCATTTACCCCAAGCGCCATCACCAAACACAATCCCAGCTGTAGTACAACGCCTCATAGATTTCGGTCAGTTTAGATAGGTGATAAAGTGAAAGAAACACATAGTTATGTGAAACTAAAAGTGTGTGTGTGTGAAAGGTGTAAATTGATTGTGTTGTAGGCAGCAGACAGCAAAGGTAAAGGATTTTGTTTATTCATTATTAAATGCCTACTGTGATAACATTCTTATAAATACGTTAGAAATACGCAAGTACTAAACTTGCCCATTGTTAAAATCTTTGTCTAGTTATTCAAAAGATAATGTAGGTACCTATGACTAATAAAGTAATAACGTAACTAATAATTCTTAGTTTATCGTTTTTCTTCTACAAGTTCATTATGATTTCGTGAACCCACAGCTTATTTTTGATTCTAAGGCCGAGTAATGTACGAAAGAATAATTGAATAGGTCTAGCTATTTACTTACATACGTTTATTGTTCTAATTATTTATTACTGCACTTCATTGTGTGATTCATAAATTGTTGTTTCGACTCCTGTATCCGTCAGTGGTTTGTAATATTCCTCGTAACACAGGATTTAACACCGTGTTAAATCCTTATCCTGTGTCAGAACCACAAGGCTGCGGGAAGGGTTCTTAAAAAGAAAACAAAAGGAGAAAAAATGTGTTTAAAATTGTTTGCATCGTAATTAACTCAATCATGTTTTCTAAGTAAATTACGTATCACTATCGCTCCGCACTAACTACCTACAACCGTTGTAGGTAACAGCTGATGGTGCGGCCGGCGCGCGCGGCGAGGTCACGACCGCGCGGCGCTCGAGAACACAATTCGAAATAATCGTGCGTTAGGTACTACGTATTTTCAACAATTACTGACTTTTATAACTTTTTTTTTAGGTGCTAGGTGAATTTTGATTTTGGATATGAATAGAGGATTTTATTTCGGACATGAGGTTTTTTTTCCCTAAACCAATAAAAAATCAGCGTGTATAAATTAGGTCAAAATTTTCTATTTCGGAATTAATACCTCAGATTCCAACCTCAAAAAATATCAAATTGAGATAATCATTACGTTTTTGGTATCAAAATAAAGGTATTCGTAAGCACATTACAAATATGTACATACATAATAAGAGATCATCAGTAGACCATTTATTTTCCAAATAAAATCAACTTTTACATAAAAAGCAACTTAATTAGGTCTTAAAATTAAAATAAACCTATTTAATATATACAAGACAAAAAATAAATTAAAATTAAATTTAGAAGGCGTCATGAAAGTCATCCGCCTCGCAGTCAATCGGAAGCGTGCCCAGCAGACTGGCGGCATTGCCTCGTTGTATAGCAATGCTTATCTTTTGTGCTAAATACGTGCCAGCCCTCTGGTCACCCGAGGCGTCGATCAGTCTCTCTGCGAGATCCCTAAAAAGGGATCTCGCACTTGGACTCCATGGCCCCAAGGTTTCGATCCCAAACGGCTCAAATACATAATCTCCTACAAGATTTACGTATTTGCGCCGTTTGAGGGTCTCTGCTGAAGCAGCAGCAGCGCCCGCACAACCTGCTGTGCTGGAAAAATGAGATGGCGCAAGGGTATCGACACATGTCGCGTCCCATACCAAAGGCCTACCCAGCTTCCACAGCAGTAAAGACATCCCGTCCGGTCTCTTGCCATCGTCGCGTGCCAGCCATGAGGTTCAAGTTGGTCTGGAACGCCAGCGGTGACAAGAGTACGGCGCAGAATGTCGTTGCGGTTGGCGTGTCGTGAAATACGCGCTCCTGCTGCATGACAGACCATGGTGACCAAGGCTATCGACAGCCTCTCCGCAGTGACAGCGATGCGAAGAGACACATGACGTGCCTAAACGGACGCAAATAGCAAAGCGGAAGGTCGTATCGTCCAACATGGTACCTATATTGGACGATGGCAGTGCCTGAAGCCAGAGGCCCGATTCCCATTCTCCCACAGCCAGCAGGCGAGCACGCTCGGCAGCGTTGCGTTTCTTGTTTCTTCCTTTTTAGACCCCCGTTTTTACGTAGTCGGGTTATAGTTCTTAAACTTATTTTTTATAGCGTAATATACGGCACCGCTCGAACCCAGCGATAAACTAGACTATTCATTCGTATGATATATTTTATAACGCCAACTTTAATAAAATGCGCCATTGACGGTACCAGACAATTCCGAGGCAGTGCCGTGCTTAGCTGCTTTGTTGCAGTGCCTCGGTCTTCCTTAAGACATACTTAAACTGTTGCTGTCTTATTTCTGGTCCTGTAAAGGCTACAAATTATTGTATTTTTAATTACAAAATACATGGTTTCCTATTATGCAAAGCACATCAAAAGCAGTTATTATCAAAAATCGGCACCGATAATTTGTAAACGCTAGACAAATACATCACGTTCGCTCAACGAATTTCGCAGCGATTTGCGGCAGCACATTTCCATCAATTTCTCATTAATAATATATGTAGACAGCCCGCTCCCTAATACGGATTTTTTTAAGAAAGATTATGATGAAATTTAGGCAAAATGACCTCTTCTTAGCCCTTCAAATGTTTAAGATGTCATCGCGTATATACTTTATAAATATTTATAATTTAAAGACATAGATTAATGATGTTGTTACAAGAAACGCGTTAAGGGAATTACAGAAGACTTCTTTAAATATTTTAAATTTGATGATATTTTGTCTAATTTATCACGTAGATTTGTGACGAGGTTTTTTGGCTATTATTATATATTAATGTCTGTTCTAACCAATTGGACTTTGTCGTACGGATATACCTCAATGACTATTTCTTATGAGATAATAGACAGTACTTTGTACCGACATTTTTGTCGTTTATTTCATGCAAAGCTTCACCTGAAAATCATAAAAAAAAGATGTATCCAATTAGGTGCAATCATTTGGAAGTTATGCGCATGCAAACATTTCATTTATATAGACTAGTTTAGTGATGTAATACATCATCTGTAGGTAAATATAAAACCACAAGCTAGAGCAAGCAACAAGCGATATTAGCATGTACGTTACTTGAAAATAGCATTTTTTCTTTTAATTACAGCTCGTATTTACTATACCATCGCCTCATGAAACTGTTAACATCATTCCTGTCCATCCAAAGGTTTCCTGGAAGAGATCGCACTTAGCGATAAGGCCGCCGATTGTGCATGACTCGTAGTTTTTAAACCTGTACTGTGAACATTTATTTTGGCATGCAATAAAGTATATTCTTATCTTATCTTATCTAACAACTATCAAAATATGTCAAAGTATACAATAATGGTGCATTTTATTTAACCGAACCAAGTATATAATTTAAATATTGTTTTATTTATATAAGACACGGTTCCTATCTTGCCTATAACAATAGCTATACAATACAATAGTTAGATATACAAGTACTCTACAAAAATATACCAGCTTTTTAAAGCTGTCTTTAATTAAATGTATGCCGTAGTAGAGAAGGCTTAAATACTAATATAAATAACTGAAATAACAATATATTTTCCCTCAGTTATTTATTATATCTATAAACTAATCAGAATATGATCCCGATATTTTACTATCATAGTTCTTAAAATAAAAATAAAATATTTAAGCCTGTGATTCCATTATTCAATACCTATTGAAATACCTCAAGAGTCTTCCAAACATTTTTCTGAATTCCAAACTAGGTAATTGAGACGGTGTTTAGCTTAGTTGGCCTCATTGGGTTTCTTTGCAAACTTTAGTAAGTAGCTAGAAAACTTTATCTTGTATAAATGACTTGGAGAATGTTTTGATTTCTTACAAAATGCAATGATATTTATTTATTTTATTTAAGGGTATTACCCCTGTCAATATCTTATGATATATGTATAGTATGTCTAGGATTAAATTTCGTGATCATCACCCATATAATTTTTTTAGCTATTGGTTTCCATTATGTAAAATAAATAGAAGTAATAAAAATTTTGACAGCACGGTTGGCGTAGGGGTTTAAGCGGTCGTCTTGCCGCTTGACACTGTGCCGAGTGTTGTGGGTTCGATCCCCACGTCACAGGATTTATTCCTAGTGCGGGAGTTGTCCTCTTAAGAAAGATAATCGAGTATCATTTTATTTTATCATTTTTACTACTGCGAGTTAGCTACTCAACCGCCCATCATAGATACTTCTATATTAATGATTAAAACTATACTTATTAATATAAGATATTACGTTTAGATAAGATAAAGAGACCAACCCGCGGGTAATTATGTTGAACCCACGTTTCAGATGAGTATTTTTTAATTTACAGCCCATTTAGAAAGAGTCAGACTTTTTGCACTAGTGACGGTCCATACTTCCACACGAATCAAAATAACCTTCCTCAAAAAACAGACTGCTTATCAATGTGAGACAATGTGAGTAACATTATCAAAATGCCACTGATTATTTTGTTTTTCCTTCGAAATAACTGTAAAGGTCTATAGTTGATACAATTTATTGGTACTTTAACATTTAGATGTGAGCAGAAAACAGATGGCCGTACTTACTTGAGGAACATTTAAGCACGTGAATCGGTTCCTAAGTACCGATATAGGGTTTAAAACGATACTAGATAGTGTTTTGATGTTGTATACGCAGCCGGTTTTCACAACACGGTAATTTAATATGTTTTCGTCTATGTATAAAACACACAACGTATCACCTTTTATAAATTATGTAACACATCTATAAGTATATTCATAAAATCGGTAATATTAAACATCTTTTGCATCAACTAAATTTTGAGTAAAATTTGACTATTTGATTTTGTACATACCTCAAGTAAATTATACTTATACTTGCTGTAAACAAAGTACTCATCTACTTGTAAATATAAATATATCATAGTATCAATGATGACGTCAAATAATGATTTGAAAACCATCGATATGAGTATTTGTTCCAGCCCCCATAAAAAAACACTTCGCTGCAGGTATATATCTAAAACGCACCAGATAAGATACACGATTAACTATTTATACAAAACACATCCGACTAAAAAGGTTAAACAACGATTCGATAAGATAATTCAAACGCAATACAACCAAAATTTGGCAAACATTACTAAGCATAAACTACCGGAACGATCTAATGAAGTTTTCTAATACTTTAAATAAAGTGGCTATTCAAATCACAATTACGGAGATAATTTACATTTGTTTATGTATAAAGACTAAGTGTTTACATTATACCCACTTTGTTAGAAAAGCAAATTCTTCATAATATACAATGTGATGATTGGATGAATGTTTATGTATGCTTCTATTTGAAAACAGTGTTACGTTATTTTCAAATTCGGTTAATGTAGTCCTATTGTTATGACTATCTGTACTAATATTGTAATGAAAAACGGTTTGCTTATCGTTTTTTCAATTAGAACATTTAGAATTTTCATTTTAACTAATCGTGGGCATTTTTCGTAGTTTATTAATGTAGTGGTTAAAATCAATTTGTTTTGGCAGATTTAGAATGAATGTGTTTGTGTGTGCATGGTGAAGATAACTTAGGGTTGGGTGTCCCATTTTGTATATTTTGATTATGAGAGAAATGTTAATACGGCTCTAAATATTGTAAATAGGCATTTGTGATCACTCCCTGGCAATTTCTTTACAATTGCAATCTAATTATCTAGCCTCTACATTAAATTGGCACGGTATATAGATTTTTTACTGTATTTGCTAAACGGGTAAATCAAAAAATGTGAATGTGTAGCCATGTGTCGCGGGCACCTTCTACTTATATCTAAATGACAATCAGACTGTGTATATATTAATTATCACAAAGTTTGCTTGTATTACTATAAAAATGAACTTAAAATCACTTTTTCCTTAACTTCCCTGGTAATAAAAAGTACCAATATAACTTCCCTTTATTTAGTGAATACCTTTTAAGTAATAAACTAAGCGAAAAATAGCCCTCTTTATTTAATAGTTCGCTTGCCTCTAACTTACAGACTTTTCGCGTAAAAAAAGTTATTAGGTAAGTTTAAAATGAATCGTTGAATCTTGAAAGCGAAAATAAAATTATTACAGAAATATTGCCACTGGGTTAAATAACACTTTATCAAAAATGGAGATCTTTATTGGAATCGTAAGTTACTTTCACGTTTATATTTTAGTTTAATTTTTGTTAGCAGCGATACTTAGCCTAGTGGAGAGACCGACAGACTGCTACGCAGAGGGTCTCGGGTTCGAATGCACGGCACGCGACAATGATTTTTCTAAATTGCGCTTAAAAGTGAAAGAAAACAAGGTAAATGTTGTTAACTGCGATTCGAGTGATCCCTTCTTTACAGGACTTTGAAGAACTTCGGGGTAAAAAAGAGAGTCTTACTATCCTCCCTAACTAAGTTTACTTAGTCTGCCCTAAACTCTATTAATAAAGTAGCGGAATAGACTGCTCACAACAGAGTTTCTACAGCAAGAACAAGAACCGTGTAATGATACAACATCCACATAAAAAACGTCACCGCCAAAACAAAACGCGAAAATCGCAGTACAACTCTACACAATGTACCTTTTATTGCTAAAACGTAGGTAACCGAAACAATATCCGAAACCAACAACGGCGTGTACAAATATCCGTATCCGAATGCGATCATGTCCCATATCTAATCCGTACAAAAGGTACGAGAGACAGGTATATTTACCATTGCGCAGCAGTTTCGCATTTTGTTTACATTCGAAAAAACTGAATTGTATTTTTATTTTATCTAGTGGTGTGTGCCAGGCAGTTATTTTATCCAGTGACAGGCTGGCGAGCTCTTTGCTAAATGTTTTTGATATTTGATATGTTTGATGGTTTTTGAGGACGGTGAATCCAAATTTATTTCAGTTATGAAAGTCAGACTTATCAAACAAATTTTGTTTTGTATCGTCGTGTAATGACGGTCCAGTAAACTTATGCAATGCTTTTTTGCAATTTTTGAAATATCTGTCTGGATTACAATATTTCGATAAGTACAATACCATTACGAGGCAATAAATGTAAATGTAGAAGCATTAAATAATTAACTTGAAAAATTTTACGTTCATAAGCGTCACTTTGTGACCTAGATGAATAAATGATTTTTGACATTTGACTTTGACAATAAGGCGCTTTAAATTATTTAAATAATATTAACATTAATACATAATTTTAACTATTTTCTAAAATGTGATTCTTATTTGTTTTTGAGGAACGTAATTATGTTTAAGACTATCCTAATGATAAGCCACGAAATCAAGTTATTTTTTATTACATTTTGCTGTGGATTATTTTCTTAAAACAGAGAAACTAAGCGCCACATGCTTCTAAACAACGTTTGGAAAATGTAATTATCGTTTAAATAACATTTATGCTTGTAATCTGGATTATTTATTTCTTGAACGCACGTAAGCAACTGCGTTTTATACCTGTATTTATACTAATATTATAAAGCTGAAAACCTTGATTGTTTGCTTCGTTGAACTCGATAATCTCAGAAACTACTGGCCGATTTAAATTATTCTTATTTTGTTGGATAGCCCATTTATCGATTAAGGCTACTGGTTATTTATATAACATCAAGCTATAAGCCTCGGGTGCCGAGCAGAAGCCCTAAATAATGCGGGTGTGACAGCGGACTTAACTAGTCTATGATAAGCTACTCCTGTTTATAAAAGCTATCGCCAGTACAAAGAAATAGCTGGATTTAGACCGGGCAAATCTTATACCGGACAAGTACTTCGACTCACACAACGGATAGAAGACGGTTTCGAAGAAAAAAAAATACAGGCCTCGTGTTTGTAGATCTGACAGCAGCGTACGACACGGTGAATACCAAAATTCTTCTTCGTAAGGTCGCGCATTTGGTGGGACATAAGGGCTTCATCAGAATATTGAGCAAGCTTCTACATAATAGACGTTTCCAGGTTTCACTAGGCAGCAACAAGAGTAGATGGCGATGTCAAAGAAACGGTCTCCCACAAGGAAGCGTTCTTGCACCAACACTTTTTAACATCTACACAGATGACCAGCCTACAACTGTGCACACTGACCTCTTTCTTTACGCCGATGACCTTGCACTAACAGCCCAAGGTACGAGCTTTGTATATGTGGAACAAAACCTATCAAGTGCATTAGAGACTCTTGGTAGGTACTACAAAAATAATGGACTTAAGCCGAATCCAAGTAAAATTCAGGCATGCGCATTTCATCTTCGCAACAACAAAGCCAGCAGGAAGCTCAACATCACATGGCATGGCGCTAACATCTAGCACTTTCCTAACCCCAAGTATCTGGGAGTCATAGTTGATAGGTCTCTCACCTATCGGCGCCACTGCGAGGCTACCAGGCAGAAAATTGACACCCGGAATAACCTTCTCCGAAGGTCGACCACTACACACTGGGGAGCATCGCCTGATGTAGCCCGAACAACCAGCCTAGCTTTATGCTACTCCGCGGGTGAATTTGCGTGTTCAGTGTGGCATCGATCTGCCCATACAAAACAAGCCGACTTTGCACTGAACGAAACGTGTCGCATAATAACAGGATGTATAAAGCCCACACCTCTAAATCAAATCTACCCTCTGGCTTTATTAGACAGTTATAAGGGTTTTACAGTACTTACATTACATTAGAACTAACTATAAGTGGCTATTTACAAATAAATTAAAATAATAATTTCTATACTTAAATAACTAACAAATAAAAGGCAATACATAAAAAAGTAAAAGCAAAATTTAAAGGGCGTCATGAAAATCCTCCACATCGCCATCAATTGGAAGCGTGTCCAGAACGCTGGCAGCATTGCCACGTTGTATGGCAATGCTGATCTTTTTTGCTAAATACAGGCCAGCCTTCTGGTCATGCGAGGCGTCAACAAGTCTCTTTGAAAGATCTCTAAAAAGAGATCTCGCACTTGGACCCCACGGTCCCAACGTTTCAACTCCAAATGGGTGCTAAAATTTTCCTGGTCAATTCTTCATTGCTGTGGACCGAGGACAGGAATGCTGGTAAACTTACTTCGGTAATTTTGCGAACACCAAGGCCGCCCAGGCGTACAGGCAAAGACGCCTGTAGCGACACTCGGTCGTTCAGGGCCAGATTTAGAATTTTGTTCAAAGTAATTTGTATAAGTTTGTCAATTTGGGCGAGTGCAGATGGGTTTTTCCAAAAAGGGGAAGATCGAAGAGCGTGTGTAAATTTAGGGACAAAAAGACAATACTTGATAATAGTAAAAGCCGAATGCATATTTCTATGGCAGGCATTGCCCCGCCCGCAGTTCACCGAGAAGTAGCCTGCGCTGTTGAGAAACGCCGCCAGGAAGAGGACCTTCGACACCCGTTGCACAACCATAGATTGAAGAACCCGAGGTAGACTAAAAAGCCGTAAAAGCTTTTTGCGATATACTGAGGGTAGTCAAGACCATCCGACTATTTTAAGAAGAAAAAAATGGCATGAGACAGTTCCACCCCCTGCGAACTATGTGGAAGTCAAAGAACATCTACCCCCCGGAAGTAATCTGCAGTGGCCCATATGGAGATCCCTGAATCGTTTACGAAGCCAGGTTGGCCGCTGCAGACACAACCTAGCGAAATGGGGTATGATTGACTCGGCTTCCACGCAGTGCGACTGTGGCGCTCCCGAACAGACCATTAGTCACTTGCTAGAGTGTCCTAAGTGTCCGCACAGATGTTTGGGGGCCGATGTATATCAAGCCACTGACAATGCCGTTGCTGTGGCCACATACTGGGCTGGTGCCATTTAAATTCTGTACCAACGACTCGAGAAGAAGAAGAAGTACAAAGAAACTGTAAAACTACTAAATACCTCAAATTCTGTTTACTGAGAGCAATTTTATTTCATGTTATTTAGATTGCACCGTTGGTCTGTGTTGTTTTAGCGACACGTAACTGGGTCAATTGAAATAGATTTCCTATTTCTATTTTCATTTAGTTCAGGGGTGAGTCGGGTTAAACGGGATGTAGGGATGGTTAGAAAAAAAGTTTCAACGACATTTGCTTTTTAGGCTTGTTTTCTTAATATGTATCTGTTTAACCTTTAAGAGGTTGAACTAATATATAATACCTCGTTATATTTGTTTTATTCTCATAAAAAGTTTTTTAGCTAGGTTTACAATAATATACTATGAATCAGGTAAGTCTGTGAGAATGGTGCCTGAATTGTTAATATTCTAATTGCATATTGTCAGTGCCCAAATAAATTACTCTGTATACTAGATTGGGATGTCAGCTTATCTCGAGTCCAAATTTAATTTAAATCGGTTTAGGGATCAGATTATATTTTGCATTTAAAGTAGTCTTAATAATAAGTAATGGAAAACACGTCTACCTATATTTTTCAGTATTGAAGAAAATAAATCGAATTAAAAGAGAAAATCCTATTGTTAGTTACTAAAAGTAAGTCTGATATTTGTCCAGCGAAGCAACGTAAATTCAAATTCTACAACGCCTTTCTACAGAGATTGATAAACATTACAGCAATATCTTAGGATAAAAACTATCCATCAATTTTCTGCCAAAAACAATCCACGCGTTAATTTGTCCAACAAAACACTTAACCGTAAAACTAATAGCTCTACCTCCACAATCTCTCGAAACCAGGCTTCAATCCCCCACATACGGAACATGTAATTTCGTAACAAATTAATGGCCAATCCATCGACTACCTTCCAATAACGTAGACAGCGTAGTAAAACCGAACGATGCTTGACAGGCAGGCAGGCAGGAGTCTAATAAGAAAGGTCTCAATTACACCGTTGCTCTATAGATCAACTATACAGGATGTAAAAAGACCCTTGACGAAAACTAAAATCCCATATTGTACTAATCATTACAAACATTTTTTACTTCAGCACCATGGCTGGGAAATTACTGGTTCAGGCGATATTGAGGCTCAAAGTCACCATACAAGTTTGTTAATTAGGTACAAAATCAATGCATTTATCTCGCTAATTTGAGCGTGCACTTATTAGAGGGGCTTAAGTCTATTTAAAAAAAGTCCATAACGAGTAGTGTTTGAAATAGAAATATTGTTTATAATAAGTTAAATCGATTATATCAGTTTAGTAGCGTGTTACTTTGTCTATTGAAAATTTCTGACTATGGTCACACTATGAACTGTCAAATCATTCACTCTTCATTCATTGTCGTGTCCGGAAAAAAATGGACTTGCGCTCGCGCCGTTTGTCTTTCACGCGTTTTGGAATTAATTGTATTGGTTAACAACCTCGCAACCGTCGCTATATGAATTCGTCCGACAAGGTTGTGAGCGATTGACAAAAAGTAGAATTAACACGGTTTTGTCCTCCTGAAATATCGCCATTTGAAAGCCCATGGGTGCTTCGCGAATCGTAGTGGTATTGCATAGACCTGAACTGTAAATTCTTGTATCTGCCGCTCCTTGAACATTACCGGCAAGAATTGTGATAAAATTGTGAACTGTTGAACCCTTGTGAAACTTGTGTGAATCCGTCCGCGTGTATCCTGCCCGACCCGACCTGTGTATGCTACCTAGAAAGAATGGGAGAGGATCGCAGCGTAAAGAGAGCATATCTCGGCCGACCAACTGGACGTCGCCCGGTTGGTCGACCCAGATATCGCTGGAGTGATGTAGTTAATGAGGACCTTCGGCAGCTTCAAGCCATTAACTGGCAAGAAACTGCGAAGGATCGGGTGAAGTGGCGAGCTCTCATATCGGAGGCCAAGACACACTTTGGGGCGCTGAGCCATCGGAGTAAGTAAGTATCCTGCCCGAAATGCATGATGAACGCCTGAGTAACTATAACGATTTGCTTGTCATTTTGGCCAAAATTATGAGTGTAATCTTATAGGTCTACTCCGGAACATCACAGGAAGATATCAGGTAAATTTGCACATGTACCTATTAGTTTGAATTCACCGCTGTGAAAACACAGTGCTAATATGTCAGAGATTTGTTGTGGCTACATGGACTGATGAATATAATCACGCTTCCACTATCGTCCGCAAACAATTCCAGCCTTCCTAGCCAGATTCTGATCAAGTAGACTTCGGCTTGGTGATGGGTCTTATCCTGCCCTGTATAATATAAGAATCAAGAAGTTGGACTGGCAACCTTCTATATATATATAAAGGTAAAGGTCACTCATTACGTAATCTCGAAAACCGCAGAACGTATATAGATGAAATTTTACAGGGAAGTTCTTTATACATAGTAGACGACCGCTAAAGATGGATTTTTTAAAAGGTCTGGGTACAGAGGATCTAAAGGCTCTCGCAAATATGTATGAAAGTTAATTTTTATCTGCGGACAAAGTTGGCGGGCAACAGATGGTATTATATACAAAGTGTGCTTTGTGTAGTAAAGATAGTAATTAAATTAATAAATTCAGGTCAGATCTTGGCGTATACGCGCATTAATTTAGTTTACAAGAAGTTTACAGCCCAGTTCTTGTTTCAGCAGTTTCGCTAGGCGTAAAGGATGATACTTAAGGTTTAAGCATTAAAATGTAATCTGCGAAACACGGTGCTTACGAAGAGATAGACTATTATTTCCAACTCTGTAGACAGATTTTTATTTTGATTATTGTTCTTGTTTAGATTTGCTTTATCACATTTAATTAATCTACAATCAAATGTTTTTAAAGACTAGTCCCCCATTAAAAGTAAACCATGCCGCGTTACACGGTGACTTTAAAAATATTCAAACAGCGAACACAAAAAATCAACTCATCACTCAATTCAACTTGTGGATCATACAATGCCTGGTGCAATGGAACACGTTAACGGCAGCACTAGACTATACATCATCATCATCATCATCATCATAAGCCTTTAACAGTCCACTACTGGACTAGGCCTCTCCTTTGAAAGGAGGAATTGGGCTACTATACCACGCTGGCCAAACGTCCTATTTAACGCTTTAATATTTATAGCTCTTCTCATCGCATGTGAGTTATGTACACACTTGAAGACGTATATTCCACTCGCAAATTAATATTTACTGGCTATTATTATTCTTATTTACATTATTTCCATTTCTTAGTACTAGATGACAAGTGTCTGAAAGCTGAGGCAACAAAATACAGATCACCTAATTCGTTGGCACTTTGACTGACCCTAAAAGTAACCGATTATCAGAAAATTACAACACGATAGGGCCGTTTCGTCCGTGTGGTGACGTATTAAGAATACGGATAGTCATCACCCCATGGATGTCGTAAGAGCCGACAGAGGGAGCATATTATGCAGAGAACAGCACTTACTAAAAGGAAAACTTGATGCCAACCCTATACCAACCCGTTTGGCCAGCGTGGTATAGTAGGCCAATTCCTCCTTTCAAAGGAGAGGCCTAGTCAAGCAGTGCACTGTTAAAGGCTGATGATGAAGTGCCGTTTCGATATAATTCATAACCTTATTTCCCTCCTCAGTAGCCTTAGAATATGGTTATTCTAAGGCTCTCCGATTTTTAGAAAAAGTCAAAAACAAAATGTCTTGCTTAGAAAAGCTCCGAGATTTCTTATATATAATAATGAGCTGCGAACAAATAAACCTAAGGCAATAAATCAGGTAGCACAATATCAAAGCGAAAAAGTATACTTTATTTTCTGGTATACTATTACGTATAAACCAGAAAATATTTGGCAATATAATATATTTTTGATCACATAATATTATATAAATAATAAATCAAAGTGAATTTCTTTACGCCTTAGAGTCGATTTCAGAGATGGCGAAATTATGTTAATGTAATCCGCCCAGTGCGATTTCTATGTGGGTGTGTTTATGTGGATAACTAAATTGACTGCTCGGAAACTATTAATATAGTGCTATTGAAGATTCATTGGGTTTCGAGCAAGTTATTCCGGAGATCAGATTGGCAATGATTGCTTTCGAATCCTATTCATGGTTGTACATTATCCAATCTATGTGTAAAACACAATCAGTTTCTGGAACGGCCAACTATAAAATTAAAATTACTGGCATAAGATATTGTTCAATATTTATTTTGATCATGTTTTTTGAGATGTGACGATCTCGTATCATCTTATTGTCACGCCTATCTCCCATTGGGCTAGGCAGAGACTATGGAACGCCATATACTCCAGTTCAAACACACGTCTTTCGCTTCCCCGACATTCATTTACCTCATCATGGATGCTCGCTGTTTATAGGTACCTTTGATTTGGATTTTTTTCAATACATCACCAGTTTCGTTAACGTATATATTATGTCCGTTTTAGGCGAGTTACAACTTTTTGTATAAAGCAATATCCAAAAGTAGGGAGAAAGAAAACAAAAGATTACATCTCGCTTTCTAAAATTCGTCGAACAGGGCCACAATTTGTAATTTAACTCTGTCTATACCCTCAGAAATATGCAGTTGTTTGGTCTTATTCACGGTCTGAAGTCCTTGTTATAAAAATATTCAAATTCTGTTACCTATTAGTGATTATAATTCAGTTGCTGCCAGCGGCTTACCTGTAAAAAGAAAAACAATATAACATTTTACTTCTAGAATATAGACTGCATAATCAAAATGCAAATGAAGTCTCGTCTCAATATTTTAAAGATGTTTTTGTGACAAATGCAACTGATATATCTTCTTTAAATACAAACTGATTTCAAAGAGAAAGCGTAGGATTGACGTTAAAAAATTAAGTTACGCATTATTTTATTATTCCTTAAAAAACCACAGAAATCTAAATATTTGAATGTTTTCCTCAAAAATATTGCTCTTTAGTTTTTAGCAAGTTATTTTAATTTCGAGGTTCATCAAACACATTTAGCCCAAAAATATATATTTATATAGAGTACCTTTAAACAGCATCTTAAAAATATAGGTACTCTAAAGGCGGAAAAAGTCTCTACATCATCGAAACATCGAAAAATAATACGATAAAAACATTTAATACAACATTAGCGAACAGCAAACCATTTTTTGCAGATCTAAACAGTTTGTTGCGAATGAAACCCATCATCTCTTTAAAACAGATTTCCAGATTAAAGACTTACTGACTTACTAATAAAAATTACGACACAGTGTATACAAGTACTATAAGCATTGCGTAACAAAAACGCAGTTAATAAATAATATTTTGACAGATTGCATGTATACATGCGTTATAAGAGATCAAAATATCTATTTAGACTTACACAAGCTCTACACACGCTAGCACCCTTGTATAAGGAATGCGTAAGAGCAAAATGGCGGCTATTTGGCCAGCTGCGGACGCTGAGGTTGTCACTTTACTTAGGTTATGCGCGCAATCTATGACAGAGAGGTTGGACTAGGAAGGTTATATTTCTTTGATCTATGAAATAAATGTTATTGTCGGTGGAGGCGTTCGGAAGCTATGAGTACAAATCAAAACATATTTATCCTTCAGACAATAACAACCATTAGTCTTTAGTTTTTGTACATTAGATTAATAGATAAGGGATATTTTTAAGAAGAAACTCCATTTAATATATAATTAAGCTAGTAAAATTATATATAAACTATAAAATAAAATTAAATGATTAAAACCAAGTTACGATTAGAAGTTTTTGAACGTACTTCATAAAAGGTTGTCAGCATATTTGACGTACACACAGCTACACATCAATCTATACAAAACCAATATTAGCTGAACTACTCAACAACAGGTTGGTCACACTAAGGCAGTTCGCCTAATATTGGGCTTGTTTAGGTTAATGTGTAGCTATGTGTACACAGACTACACAGCGTGAGTAGTTACACAAGCTTGTCTTTGCGTTTATTAGTAGCGATGTTGTGTAAACCCTGTATAACTCCTATACAGACGTTATACGCTGTGTAAGTATTCATACGTTAAACGTGTGAGTAATATGTTTTTATTAGTAAGACAGTTAGTATTCAAGACGTAGTAAGAATGCGAGTCTGTGATGTATCGGCACCATTCATCACTATATTTATATCTGTAACAAGAACATTGTTCGTTCCATTCAAAGTTTTCTTATTTCTTAATGTATCGAAGTTTCAATTGATCTTATTGAGGAAGAGTGTTAAAATATGTGCTTGATGTTTAAATATGAATGGCTCACTAAGAATATAAAGGAACCTAAGGAAATGGCGAATTTTCGCTTGCCTCGTAGAACACGTTAAGTCTAATACCTGCTGTCGTAAAAAAAATATTTCGATGATCATTACTACGTGGAAATAAAACTTTATAATAAATTATAGATTGTTATATCATTAGAAGAGAATTGGTTCAATTTCGGTCACTAAAGGACACTTGTAATTTTAATTTTATTTTAGCGTCGTCTTTATTAAATTACCTTCTTTAAACCACAAGAACAAGGCAATAATTACTATCGGCTACGCATAAAAGGTATCCCTAAGTCTAAGTAGTAGAGTAAATCTAATGATGATCGATTGCTTAGTTACTGTGATAGTACTCAAAACACAGAATATTGCCAAGTATATTAAACCAAGGACAAGCTGATATGATCTGACGAAACAAGACATTGACCTACGTTCAGGGGATCGTTGGCTCATCCATTTGTTTTGTAGACTTGAATAATGGTTGACTTTAATCGTTTTTGTGCATAAATTGTAAATAAATTGAACAGACGTTGACGTCGTTAAATTTAACAAGCATATTACTGTACCGTTATATGACTGCATTAGTCTTAAATGAAAAATGTATTCAGATTAAGCCCGAAAATGCATGCAAGATGTAATATATCATCAAAATATGAAAACTTTCTTTTTACTTTTGATGTCGTTTCATGCGGCAGGCATAAATCCTATATCATGAATTTACTTATGTTTAATCAACAAGCATAAACAAAAGATTATAACCATTACATGGGAATCACGCTATCTATTAATGAAAACCGTTTGTGATTTTACCACGCTCATACAGACAGATCGATTACGACAAGGACTTCAGTTTATAACAAGTATAATATTGTTATATGGATCATTATTGAACCAAAACACAGCTTGAATATTTTTCTTCCTATAAACGGTAAAAGGTTCAAACAATGCTTATCCTCAACATTAGGTACTATATAGTCAACAAAAGGAATCAATACAACGGTTAATAAAAAAACAGAGTGCAATATACTGCACTTAACTTAACACAGTTTAATGTGGACTGCTCAACTTAATGTGAGTAATTAAAGCTTAACCACTTAGCTCTCCGAGACATTATGTCCGTTTCTTTTTTTATTAGAAATCGTACAGTTTTCCTTTGCTTTTGTTAGTGGAACTCAACCATAGTGCCCACACTCTGTTCTCTATCGTACAAGGAAGAAAGCTCTTTATGTTAGACACTAGTTAAACTTTAAATGTATTCGTAGTAACAAATATTGTTAATTGTACGTTTTCATAGATGCATTGAAGATTTTTAGCGCATGGATTATGCTTTATCGATAACAAATGTGATAAAATATTAGCTTTCAAGTAATTGGCGTCCGACCTCTGTAATCTAAAAGGAATTTTCTGACACTTGTCTAAGTGTCAGTATACCAATTGCTTTTAACGGCTATCAAATATCTTATTGACACTTTCGAATTGCAGCTTAAAATACCCACTTTTGTTTGCATGAAACCCTTTGGTAAGGAGGGAATCGGAAAGTTACACAGGAGACACAGAAGGGAAAGTGAGGACAGGACCGATTCCAACAACGTTTACTAATTGTTTAATATAACATGTCACTGCAGGTTCAATTACGTCTAAATAGCAACATTAAAATAAAATGAATATAACCAAAAAAGTCTTTGAATTCGCCCTTTCAAAATACGTCTATAACATGAGAACATAGGTACATGAGTACTTTACAACTACATTACCTAAAGCTTTTACCACAAAATTACCTTTTCAGATTTAATACGAAAATACGTAATGACGATAATTATGCCATTAAAATTGCTCCAAAATTTCGTATTTGGTGTTCATATTTTCCAACGTTGATATCGTGAAAAGGATGTCTAATTTATGAAGTCGTTTTTTTCATGAGCAGTTAATTACTTAACAATCCTTGAGGTCATTTGACTTCTGAGATTATTAACTTCATTTTGTATGGATTCTGCGAGTTTAATACAATATTTAAATTTATAATTAGATATTTATGAATAAGATGGAATACCCTCAGTCATCACATTATATTGGTTGTCAATTTAAGTCTTTTTTTACTTATATTAATTTATTTAAGTAAGATACACCAACAGCATACATATAAAACTTTTCTTAAAACTAGTTAAAAGTTATGTTTATATATGTGAGCCAATTATAGGTATACACACCATTCATTTTAAAATCTAAACAAAAAGTACCTACAAGAATATAAACTAAAAACTGAAGTTAAAAGCGAACAGATATATATTGATAGTTAAATGGAAGTTAACGTTTGTTACAAACCAATGTTGACTTTCTAGTTCTGTTGCAATAAAAATAAAAAGATAATATTATTATTTAGATAAAGATAATTCTTATTTTGTAAATATCTGTGAAGTCAAGTATATGAAATCTGTTCAAGCATTCACAAGCATACTAGTACACATATAGATTCTCTGCTAACTGATTAAATAAGTTTAGATACTGGTATCCATTTTAGGTATTAAGTTGCTGTTAGCTTTGTACTAAACAGTTCAATTAACAGGTTAATCAGGCATTCCACCACGTTTTGCTGAACTCTCATCTCGCCACGTAATACACTGAAAATGTTTAGTTTTAACATGAATAGTTAAAAATTTGATAGTTTTTTAAATTGACCTTGTATTTTTTGTTTGCTTTTTACTGTAAGTGAAATGTATTTATAAATTACAGTTTTGAGTTAAGAATTAGAAATATTTTGACTGTTGTCAAATGTCTTGAAAATTTATCAACCCACACTGCGACTATCACTAATTTTCGATTTTTATAGATGTTCTCAAAACCAATAACATAACCATGGACTTTAAATATCTTCTTTTAAATTACAATTTAAAGATTGCATTACAGCAGCCAACACGATATGCCAGTCAGACTTGCATTGATAACTTTGCACACAATTTTAAATCCAAATGTGATACAAGTGTTATTGACTTGGGCCTATCCGATCATACTGCCCAAATAATCAAAATTCCAGTATTAAGAAATCCTAAACTAAAATTCGGGTACAAATTTAAACGAGATTACAGTTCGAAGAATATCAATAAATTTAAAATGTATATAAAATGCCTTTATTTTGAAACATATATAGTACAACAGATCCTAATTTAGGATACCATTCTTTCATTGAGGATTTCAAATTATTTTATGATCTTACCTTTCCACTAATTAAAGTTAAAATGAAAGTTGAAAACAAACCAAAGTGGATATCACGTGGCATAAAAACCTGCAGTAAGAAAAAAGGGAATTATTGTGGCATTTGAGAAAGCAGTCTACAAAAAGTAATAGATATAAGTATCTGAACTACTGTAAAACTTTTAAAAGAATTATTAGCTTAACCAAAAGTGCTCAGAATAGCTATAATATAGAGACCTCAGAAAATAAATGTAAGACTACATGGCAAATCATAAATAAAATAAAACTTAATATTCCAAAAGAAAGCATTGCATAGACTCATATACATACATACATAGACTCACGCCTGTTTCCCCGAAGGGGTAGGCAGAGGCATATTAAACGCCCACTTTTCGCCAGTGTTTTGATCCCACGTAATAGGTGGCGAGCCTATTGCCGCTTATCGGGATATTTTTTTGCCAGAGCCTCGTCCGTTGATCGGCAGGTGCACCACTTGCAGGTGAGGTTGGCTTGGGACCCTAAATTCTTGGTGGGAACCCTATGCACCCTTTTGAAAGCATTGGTAAAATAAAAATAAACAATAGCCATATTATAACGCATCCGTCAGAAATAGCTAATACTTTTAATGACTATTTTATTGAAAAAAATAAACCAATACCAAATGCAGGCATAAATGTAACTTCAACAATTAATAATCGTGTAGACTCAATGTTTTTAGCCCCAAGTCTACCATATCATATAAATAAAATAATAAAAGGTATAAAAAATACCAGCACTGTAGGATATGATGGCATTAAGCTGTAAGTGAGGATATATGTCATCACATTAGTTACCTGGTTAATTTATGCATATCGTCAGGAATATATCCTAATGAATTAAAACTAACTATTATAAAGCCACTATACAAAAAAAGGAGAAAAACAATCAATTGAAAATTATAGGCCAATTGCAATGATTTTCTCAAAAAAATTTGAGAAATATATATACAATGAAATTTGTAGCTATTTAGAAGTAAACAACATTTTATGTAATGAACAAAGGGTTTAGACAGGGGAAGTCAATCAACATGGCAATCTATGTCTTTTTGTGCAGTGTTATGTCTTGCCTAGATAAGCCATCTCCAGTGTGTACGATCTTTTGTGATATCTCTTCGGCTTTTGATTGCGTAGATCATAGGATATTAACAAATAAGCTTAAAGCATATGGTATACAGGGAAAATATTTTAGAACTAATTCGATCATACTTGACAAATAGAAAACAAATTACTGAGATATCTAAAATAAATTATAAAACAAAAATTGAAGAGACATACTCCTCAGACGTGCGTTTCGTTACTTATGGTGTCCCCCAAGGGAGCGTGCTAGGTCCTCTTTTATTTATAATTTATATAAACGACCTACCACACTCAACCATCCATCCAATGACGTTATTTGCTGATGATAGCTCAATAACCATACCATGTAAAAATGCCTATCAGTACGAATCTGAGATCAATAACTCTTTAGCATCTGTAGTATTTTGTTGTTATTGAGCCATGCTCAATAACAACAACCTTAGAATCAATCTTCAGACAACATGCCTTATGCAATTCAGTCAAAGATTAAAACCCCCAAATGTAACTTTATCATATAATGATACCATCGTAAATAAATCAGATAATGCTAGATTTCTTGGTTTGAATATAGACGCAAAACTAAATTGGAAAGATCACATTGACCATTTAAACTCAAGAATTAGTAGTCTTTCGTTTGCTCTGTACAAATTAGCGCCAACCCTTAACACTAATGCAATTCTCACGGCATATTACGGACTAATTGAGTCTGTGCTTAGATATGGAATTTTATTTTGGGGTAACTCACCAAAGAGAGATATGGTGTTTAAGATGCAAAAGCGTAGTATTAGTGCAATGTTCGGCATTAAACCAACCGATAGTTGTAAAACTATATTTGTCCAACATAAAATCCTCACACTCCCCTTATCATCTTGGAGGTAGTCCTGTTTGTCAAAAATAATCCACACCTATTCCCTCGTCTATCAGATAATGTGGTTCGTAGTCGACGTGACAATAGCAGGTTACAGATACACCCAGCGAATACAGCGCTGCTTCATAAAAGTATTATATGCATGGGTCCTGTAATTTAAAACAAAATTCCAAATAACATCAAACAATTAAATTCAAATTTATTAAAGACAAAACTTAAAACTATATTAATCCAGAAATGTTATTATAACTTAAATGATTTTTTTAATGACAAACTGTGCTAAACTTAACATATAATAATATTATATACATATACTTATAAAACTTTATTTAAATTTAATTTTAGTGGTAATCCTAAAACGACACTAAGAAATTATAATACTATTTTATAATTGCTGTTTGAATAATTTTAAAGGAAATACTTGTATTTTTATATCCAGTTATATGTTTCTGTGTATGATTGTTGTGGATACTATTTGTATTTTAATATCCACCATGTGTTTTTGAGCCACTGTATGAGTTACTGGAATCCAATTCATATATGTAGGAACCAAAGTTGTAATTTTCTTAAGTTTCTTCTGCAATTTTTCATATTTGTACGCCGACCACGGCATAACATAATGAACTTTATAACATTTTCCATCCATTTGCATGACATTTGTAATGTATGTATTATGACAAACACGTGTTAACAAATAAACGATCTTTATCTTTAAAATACAAAAAGATAACCACTATAAGTCTAAATGAACAGCTGAAAAGCCGAAAAAGCAATAAAATTGTTTTCACCTTTGTTCACTTGACAGAGAGATCAAACAAGACCCTTACGTTTTACAATTGATGCCTAAATCTCTAGAGAACTACATTCAGTCCCACATTTGTATAATAAAACACGCACAACCAATAAACAATAAAGAATGTTCTATACATCACACACATCTAACTCAATAACTGGTCCAACTGCCAATCATGTTCGTCCCGAGAGAAAGCTTACGGTTGGGAAAGGTCCCAACCGTATGGACTATTTGCATTGATTAAACTTTGATCGAATAACGTTACAAGAAATTGTTTCATCCTAAATTTAAACCCAACCCTTTTTAATATAGATTAGTGAGTTGTACGATCGCGGTCTAATAATGTTTACCACTTTTCAAATTACATTCTTTGTCACGCTGGGTTCAGCAAGGTCTAAAATGCTATATCTGAGTACTTATTACGTTTCAATCATTGGTAAGGCATCGAGTCAATCAAAAAGAGTATGAATATTTTTAGGTCGATGAAATAATTAGACATAAAGACAGAATTGCATTTATTTTGCTGTAAAAGTTCTGTATTTTAATATTATTATAAAAACACTTATTGTAATAAAATGGCAAGTTTAACGGTGCAATAAAGAGCTGAAATAATAATTATCATTACAGCTCACAGGCTGATTTTCGCTAGACGATATCATCATCATCATCACCCTAGCATTTTCTTAGTTGCATACCAAGCTTGCGCTTCGGAGCCCAGGACCTGCTATTACTGGTCTACCGAGATTTGTCTAAATATCAGTTTTTACACAGAGCGACTGCCATCTAACATCATTCTAAGGTTAGACCAGTAGTCAGTTGTATTTGAGGGCTCTGACTTCCCACTAATGACTGCCATAGATCATGACAGCCGAGACTGCTTAACGTGCTTTCTGATGCACGGGGGTGAAACACCGCCAACTTCGAGCTAATTAAGAATTTCTTGACAGAAATTTCTAATAATTTTTCACTAAGAATTTTTTAACAGAAAACCTTAGCAACATTTTCCGAGCCCGACCCGCGAATCGAACCCGAGACCTTATGATCAGCTATCGTATGCACTACCGCTAGACCAACGAGGCAGTCATACGCTAGACGATATAAATATTGTATTTTTTTCAAAAAGGTTTTATATTCAGAATGTCGTATTTTCGCCATCCCTTTCATTATAATCTGTCAATGTAAAAGTCATTTGATAAACTTATTAATTACAAATACCAAAATCGTAAATAGCAAGTTTAAAATTACATTATTTGAAGACTACAAATATTTTAGTTTCAGTGTAAATATCACGCTTGTAATTAAATGAACGTATATTATAAATGTGGAATAATAAATCGTTATTGACACCAGTTGCTACGCAACGCATGTTATCATAGATTGGTTGCCTAGTACCCCTAGTACAATATCGTCGTCCTTGTGTCATTGATGTGTTCATGCAATTATAAGCCTTAAGGTGGTAAACACTTTCAGACCGCGACTGTACACACTCGAATTAATCTGTATGTATGTAATTCTTGCGTTACTGACTGACTGACAGACAACTCACAGCCGAAAGTATTGGGAGCAAGAAACTGAAATTTGGCATGCATATTCCTTGGAGACCGTAAGCACGGTGCGTACTGCTCGGTACCTACTGTCTACTAAGCTCAATGCGCTTTGGTACACACTTAGAACTGAGTGCGTACCAAGCCCGACGCTTGTAGGTATAACTCGCGTTCCGACCGTTGCGTTTGTATGAAGTTAAAATACTAGATAGATAAAATTACCGTGCCGTCAAGGTGTACTAAGCAGGATTTTCACAAAATGCCCACGTGATCGGGATAAACCGGTTAAATTAAAATAAAATGTGTGAGAATAGCGGTAGGCATTCGCTTGTATTGTATTGTGAGCAAAACATCCTAACTTTGAAACGAAACTTACTCTGTTCGCATGAACATTTCCAAAGCGATTTTACTGTTTCACGGGTACGCTCTGTGGGAAACGGGTTAAGCTTTGTGGTCTAACTGACCCAAATGTACATACCTGACGTGTTTTGGCGTCTTCTTATAGCAATTGACTTTAAAATAGCCCATGAAAGGGTTACGTTTTGAGTAAGGGAAGTCAAGATGCGTAAAGTCTGCCTCATGAATATTTTGACGACCAATACAGGTTACTGTTTATCAAGTTTAGAGGTTGTTTCCCATGGAAATCCCATGGGAAAGGCCTTGGCACAAAAGTTCAACACTATAGGGCAACGATAAAAAATGGAGCATTGTTGATTTTACCAGCAAAATTTTGCTCACTAGAATTAGTCGATTAGAAATTTTATCAGAAATTAAACTTGGTTCTTACCATTTAAATCCAGCTCACTTGAATTAACCGAGTAGAAATATAATCAAAAGTTTCTTAGTATTTTATTCGAGTACTATAAAGCCGTCATTTGCGGGCGTTTTATACATTGAAACTTAAAAATATATAATCAAAATACTTATCAATTTTAATAACCCTACTTTACGAATCACAGTTCACGTCGTTGCTAGTACAATTTCGTCATTATTATAAGTATAATTACTTTTTCGAATCTCCTGAACATAAAATAAGTAACACTTATATTACTATTTGTACCTAATCGGCGTTAAAACTCGCACCAAACTACTAAAGGTCTGTGTTCAAAATTCTACGAGGGTTTAAAAAGCTCTGAAATGGTTTTTATTTAACTTAAATTGGCACTTCTAGGCCGCTACTTATTATTATGTTTTTATAAATTAGGCATGAATACGATTAGGTAAATTTTGAAATCAAACTAAATTTGTAACGTTTGGATTAACATGTATAAGAGCTACCCTTTAATCAATATATTTTTTTAATTTTATTCTACAATTAGAGGATATCCGTAGGTACTTACGCACATAATTATTATTTTAATTTAGCCGTCTCTGCTCGATCACGTGGGAATTTCGGGAAATCTCTTCTTAGTATATCCTTATTTCAGCTTCTTATGCCAAGTAGTTTCAGCTGTGTGTTGTTTTTCAGTCAGTCAGTTTCTGACGGGGAGTCAGTACCCTCAAATAAACTGATACTGGTCTTAGTCATGGAATATCGCTATCTATCCCTTTGGATTGCGGAGGTCAGACGGCAGTCGCTCTGTGGAAAAGTTGATATTCTGTCATATCTGGTTAGACCAGTAAGCGGACCTCGGTCTCCAAGGCGTGCAAGTCTTGGATGCAAACAGGATAATGCTAGGGCGATGATGATGAATTTGTGACGCAGGGATATTGTTAAGGCAGATTTGGTTCGAGTAATCACAATGTCATCTGCCTTTCAACCATCTATGCTTATAGTTACTACGTAAAACCGCGGACAGATAGACGGATGGACATTGCGAAAATATAAACGTCCTTGGAGCTTACTACGGAACCCTAAAATACATTATGTATTTACAATACTGCTTCAATTCGTCTGGGCAGATATTATTATATTATTTATGAATGCAATCTCCTCTTTGTGTAAAACATTCATCGATCCATATATCATTCTTTTGTTCCTATTTGTAAGTAAGTATAGTTAGTAATTACTTAGTAATGTAGTGTAATAATATATAATTATACTATACTTAATAAAGTTCGGCAAAGATCCAGCGAGTGAAGATATAACTAAGGAAGAAAATAAGTATATTTTGAAATTAATTTTGGTTTGGTATGGACATTTGGAACGGATGGATGAAAGAAGAAATACGAAAGGAGTGTATCATGCGAGAATGAATGGAAATGTCGGTAGGGGACGCCCTAGGCGGACGTACGCCAACCAAATAGGTGACGTACTGAAAAAGGGCCAAATTAAAAGTACCCATAACCGACGCGCATGCATGATGAGGTTAATGAATGTCGAGGAAGCGAAAGAGGTATGTTTGAATCGAAGCATGTGGCGTTCCATAGTCTCTGCCTACCCCAATGGGAGACAGGCGTGACGATATAGATAGATAGATAATTTTGAAACGAGATTATAATTTCAGAAAAATAAAAAATCTTAAGAGCAGCAAATATGCCTCAGCTCTCCAGGGAGTCTACAAGTTAATTTCATATTGACCACTTTGCTAATATTAAAATACATAATTATTAATTGTAAAACATTGTTACAGAGAACTTCACAATGTGTTTATGAGTCATGCCTTCATCATCGACCCTGAATATAAAATGTCCCAGTGCTGGGCACTGGCCCCTTCTCATTGTGAGAATGGCCATTTTGGCCAAGTGCTAGTTGACAAACTTCACATTTTTTTCAAGAACATTATAGAAAACTCTTAGACAAAAGCTCTTAGAAAGCTGAAAATTTGGCACGTATGTTCCTTGGACACCGTAGAGGAGCACTTAGAGGGATACGGGATTTCTAAGGGCTCTTACAAGTTCCTATAAAAGTACTTTTTATCCACGTGTGAAGCCGCGGTCAACAACTTGTATAGCTATAAAATTAAAAGAGAAATATCACATTATCTGTACTCTTCTGCATTGAAAGTCATCACAAAAACATCCTGTTTGCAATTTAACCTCGCTAAGTTCTTAAATCGACACTTCAATAAACTTCAACACAAAATTATTCATATTATGTTAAGAAACACATACATTGAAATAAGACATCCATTCTATTTCAATCAAACATGATTAATCTCTGAGATTGACCTGCAAAATGTTATAAAATCATCAATAAATTTGTTTTATTGCTATATGTGCTATAGTGGTGTGGGGTAAAGGAAGATGTAGTGACAAGCATTGAGAAAGGCATGTTAAGATGGTTTGGGCACATGGAGAGGATGGATGACGATAGACTGACTAAGAAGATATATAAGGCAAGTGTGAATGGAACAGGACAAAGGGGAAGACCTAGGTGGACGTTCTCTGACCAGGTTGGAGACATCCTGAAAAAAGGACAAGTCAGAAGTACCCTTAACAGAAGAGCATGCATGAGAAACTTGATGGGAGTGAGTGAAGCAAGTGAGGTATGTCAGGATCGTTGCAAATGGCGTTCCGTAGTCTCTGCCTACCCCTCCGGGAAACAGGCGTGAGTCTATGTATATATGTATGTATGTGCTATTTCCAGAGTGCTTTCAATGATATAAATCGCGAACTCTGAACCTCAGCAATTCATCATAGAAATTTTCGTCTTATAATTTACTAATTATATTATATATAATATAATTTATTTAATAGCCTGTTAGGACACTGGTTAGTAACTAAGACTACAAGAAAGCCATAGATCGTGAGTTCGGTTCCTACCTAGAACTACTTTAGTACTTGTTTATATTCTGTGCTAGAACAATTTATCTTTATGTTATGAGCACGATAATTTGTTTTGTCATTTATCTATATATAGCGACCTGTCCCGGCTTTGCACGGGTACCATATATAAATTACACATTTTTTTTATAAAATATACAAGCAAAAGTTCGTCATAAATGACTCCCACTGTTAATGATTTTTGAGTTTATAGCGTACAAATAGGCAGACGCGACGAGAGACTTCTTTGATATGTATGATATGTATAAACATACTTGTAGTATGTTTATTTCTTATCTAGTTACCATAATATTGGCTCTGGTTGCTTTGAGATCCATAACCGTGTCAGTAGTCATATGATATAGCTGTTATATTTATTTTAATTTCTTATAGTCTCACGCCTAGCTCTATCCCCGAAGGGGTAGGCAGAGGTGTAAATATTACACCCACATTTTGCCATGAATTTTTAGGTCCCACGTAATAGGGGGCGAGCCTATTGCCGTTACCGCGCACATCACCAGACTCCGGGCTGCTACTGTTATATTAGAAGCATGAATAATTTATCTTAATTTTCTATGAGAAATGCCGCGAACTGTGAACCGTAGCAATTCATCATAGCGATTTTCGTCTTATAATTTACTAGTTTGAATTGTCTGCAAAACTTTGAAATGGTTTTAAAAGGAGTGAAATTCTTTTGTCTGCAGAGAATTATGAATTAACCATCGATATATATGTACTAAAGTACTAGATGTAGCATTCAGAACATTTACTTTGTTCAAATGCTTTGCTTGACTTTCCTGCGGTGTGGTTCCGTTTCGTTTATTGACTGTGTGGCGACGATATATCGATTAATTTGAATGAGAACTTGTATCTGTAGTAGCGTTAGTCAATATTTTTAATTATTTATGTAAATAAAAGAGTTAACTGTATCATTATACCACATTAAAATGTATTTCTTTATTTTTATGTGACGTCATTTACGATCATAGACTAACTACTATGCAGAAATACATTGCAAGTGATTGTAGGTAAAATATATTATGACTAAGACCAGACTTCGTGAAGGTATTGGTTTTAAAAGTTTTTAGTTTGATTAATGTTATAAAACCAATTTGACGTTATATAACACAAATTCTGTGTTCTTTTTATTTTTTGGTATCGTATAACCGTATCGTAATAACCGTATAAACGAATATTTCAACACTTCATCATAGTAGGTACACATTTGCAGTTATAGAAAAATACGCAAAAATAATATTGAACCATGAGGCCAAAACAGATCCTGATTTCCATTATCCGACCAATAGACAAAAAACCACAAAATTAATTGTCTTTGGTGGCAATTGAATAGTTATTAAAATATATTTTTGAGCATTTCTTGCTAGAGTATGTTTATCTGCAATTTAAAATATTTTTTTTAGGTAGGACTTCAACCCGCGACCACGTCAATACCGTACCGACTAAGCTACTCAGGCCACTTCGTCATAGATTTTTTTTAATAGTTGGTTTCCTTATGGTAGCATATAGTGCCATCTGCCACATGTATAGGTTTAGAACTCTGTGGTCAGCAAGGGCATTTTTACAGAATGACAAACAATCCTGCCTTATATATTAGGATATGTTTAAGCAATTCTCATAGAAAGTTTAAAAATTAGAATTATTCGTGAGGCAACTAAGGCAAGTCTTGAACTTACGCACACGAATACATTTTTCTATTTTGTAATAAAAACATCTGAATATGCTTATAGATTCTATTTTTTTACTTAAATAAACCCCCAGCAATTAATTCCTTTTATTTTCATAAATAAACTGTTCTTATTATGTTGATGAAAAGTAGGCAGAAAACATCTATTCTGTGATGTAAATAGTCTTTGCAAATGGCAATAAGCAGCCAGTAGCGTTAGAGACCTATTGGATACTCATTGTTAAGATGCCAGGACTTGTTGTTGTTGATTGGCTATAATAATAACTAGACACTGTAAGTCATTGGCGCTGCTTGCGCCTGCGTGTTGCGCTAATACGATTAGACGTCATACATTAGACAATTTGAACAAAATATTTTAATAGGGAATGCTCCGTCTATCGTTAGAGTATATGTCAATGGAATTAACTGACTTGATAACTTACGAGGTGTCACTGGCATTTTGGTGGCGAATTGTCTGTATTTTTTCTTCCAATCAATTTTCAACTTTATTACGAAGGTATATGGTATATATTATAGTCTTTTCGGATAAATCTGCTGTTGTATCTATGTAAAGACTGTTATAATAACATGACTTTAGCTTAAAGAGACAGCGATATTTAAAAAAATGCTTGTTTTTAATCTAAATGTTATAAGTTCGTAAATGTTTCACTAAATAATTTACAGTAGGCCAGCTCCAGATATGCTACTTAAACGTACATTTAAATGAATAATGCTCCATTCTGTATATTTATCAACTAAATTCAAGTGTACTCACACATTTAATGTCATTGCAGTATCATAAAAGCCACAATAACAGCATGTTTCCGGCGCCACAACGAGGTGTGAATTGCAGTTTTATTTACACTGGCAATATTCCAAAAGATAAAAAAAAAACTTTTAACTGAATATCGACTATCATTTTATTCAACAGATCCATTTCAAAGATGTCCGTTTTAAATTTATAGCGATTGTTTTATTTTTATAAAAGGGTTACATACAATTTTATTCGAGTTACAAAAAGTATTGAAACAGTTTTCAATTGATTTTTCGGTTGTTTCTTTCTAAACCAACTTATAATAGCAATAAAAACTTACCAATCTATTTTACCAGGGTTTAATGAACCCTAGATCTACCATGTTAGTATTGTAATTATTTACCCACAAGGGAAAATAAATGTGGTTTTATCAGATTAATATATTCACAGTCCGTGTGGTGGCGGATTTGTATTCTTACAAAGTGTCTCTATCCCATTTAATTCTGTAGCTGCAATAAGAGGCGACTAATGAAAGTACACGAAACGAATTCAACAGGGAAAACTCGTCATCAAACCTTATGCCAAACGAGTCAGACCAGCGTGTTTAGTTGACCAAGTTCTCTTATTGTCTCACAATGTAATTATGACGCAAATTTGGAGAGCCTATGACCAGCAGTGAACTGCGAAAAGTCTGTAAGATGAATACATTGCTAAATAACTTTAAAAATTTCATAATCGACTATCATTGTAATGGTGCTGATACACCTGGGCTTTCACTTATAACAGAGTAGAGAGCATTCGCCGGTTTAGTTTTGTCGAACCGAACAACGAATGAAGCTTAACATTGCTACCAACATGTTCACGATCTTCATCAACGCTCTTATCAGCAAAAATGCCAAAGTAAATTTACTGTCAATTCGCTAGAATGTTCGCTTGAACGTTCGTAAGAATGCTCGTTAAAACAAACTATTTTGTTTTTATGTTTTATAATATTCGCCAGAATGCTCATAACAGGTTAATACTCAAACGTATCAGCACCAAAAGGTGCACTGACCGAACATCTGACAGATATTACAACGAGAGACAGGTCATTTTGTGGGCGTTTCCTTTGTACTTGATGCGTACATTGTGAGGTCATACTAAACTTACTAGCAGTGGGCGGAGGCCTTTAAATATAAAAAAAACATACGTATTATGCTATATTCGTAGTAGTTACGTTGTATAAATGTGATAATCTATTTAGACCGGAGTAGACAAAATAAAATTGAAAACTCCACGAATCCTTCTACTTATATAAATGCGAATGTTTGTGAGTAGGCATATGATGTTTGTTATCACGAAAATACTGCTGAAATGAATTTGATGAAGCTTTTTAGAAATATAGCTCATTGGAATACTGCATAAGCCACTTGTTGTCACGATAACCGACGTCCATGCGAGCAGATTCTGGCATTTTAAAACCATGTGAGCAGATTCTGACATTTTAAAAGTTAAAATAGGTATTTACTTCGCTACCACGCTAAATTTATTATTCTTTCTTTAGGACCCGTAAGTTCATTAGTGATGTTGGTTAGGTTTCATTTATGTGACCTGAATCTGAAGGAAATATTTTGCTAATTAAATGTGTGTAATGAAGGTTCTTCCCGCTTAATTGTACAATCAAACAAGTCTGCGCTGGTACAGTTTGAAAAAAATTCCCTTGGCTCGCTCTTAGACTCGAGGCACACTAGAAACCGGTTTTGTATACGAGTGTCAATGTGCGTGTAAAATAGCACTGGAAACGACGAATTCTTGCTGGATGATTCTCGCCCTTAAGGTGATCGACCGGGAAGTTGTTCGACTGCACATACAGCTACAAGTCTAACTTGACAGTTTCAGTACGATTTTGATACTTATTTCCCACGCCATAACAACGGTTCAAAGATCAAACTGTCTAGCTTTATAGCCGTAAAAAAGAAAAGAGCTCTTTTTAAAATAAACATAAATCGTTGCCAGAATTGAAAACGTTTTCTTTTTTAATATATATTTCACAACAATAATACTTTTAATAATCTTGAAGGCAGGGGCTCGTGTAAGGAAAAGCTGGATCATTTTATATTAGAGCGGCTGTATTTAAGTGCGGGTTCTCTCATAAAGAGAGGTATAGATATAATCTTCTATACTGGCTCAGTACGGTTTGGCACACATTTGGGGAGGTTTATGAGATCTCGTGTACACACAGGTGTCTTTAAGATAATCTCCGTCGTAGCTGACATGCTTGAAATATTCTGAGGTAAGCTTTGAAATTTAAAGTGATATTTCTTCTCAGAAAATTTTATAAACGATCAGGCATGGTGATGTTAAATAATGTGTAAAAAAATTAGTAGTGCATGTATTACACGTGCATTTTGCCATTAATGAATAGAATAATAATTTGGCTTCGTAAATCTTGCAACAACTGCATTCTTCCAAGCACGTCATGACTTTTCATCCTTGCCAAGTTTATAAAAATATATTCAGTGATTTAGGTGTAAAAACGTAACCTACACGCTAGGTTAAAGAACAATGCCCATTTCTGGCCCAGTTTGGAACTCATGAACAGCACAATAGAGTTTCAATTTGTTGTTAAATAATCCTTTTTATTTATAACTTAATTTATAGGCGTTACTAAAGGTGTGCCGAGAAACATAATCAATAAATAGGTTTAAAAAGATGTGTTAACGTCTAAATAGACGACACGTAATAGATCGAAAATTGCCAGTAAAGAATTTATAATATTAAATCGATTATCTTAATCGATTTCACATTTTCTCTACTCAAAATGATTTTATTGACTAGCAAATCTTTATTTAGACCTTAAACATTTTATTATGTGTATTTTTAAGGAATATATGCGATTAACTACAAATAAGTTCTGTTTTGAATCAAATATATAGAATATAGATATATAACCTATGATGACCCAAACCTATATCGATGAATAAATATCATTTAAAAACTGTAAAATGGCAACACTTTTTTGACTCATAGTAAATGTCAATAATGTCATATTCAATTTATTTTGTTCGTTATTTGTTTTGCTCGTGCGTATTGTGAATGTTTGTGGATCTCTTACGACTTCTGGTTTTTTCTTTCGGATTTCTACCCTTACCAAACGATTAACTCATTCCCTTCTACTCAAAACTACGAAATACTCTAACTATCCTAATAAAAGTACATACACATCTAATGTTTTTTTAAACAAAAAAAAGTACTTCTTGTAATAAAACTATGAATGTAGCCGACCTCTAATCAATCTCAAAATTCTAGTTTAACACTCTTTTATCGAATGCAATAACAACTACTACGACTTTTGACGGTCTACACCTAGGCCGGCGGCGTCTCTAAGAAAAATGGGCATTGTTCTTTACATGCAGCAGTATACACATATATTTCAAATTACATATTTTAAATAGATATGCAGCTACTTATATACTTAATTCTCAAATTACTGATCATGCACCCTTAGTTTTGTATTTGGACTGCAGAATAAAAAGGGATAATACAGAGAAAACTTTGCTTAAAATTGATGAATATCCCGCCCTAGTGTTCAAATTTTCCCACACGGACTTCAACTCTGTTTATAATACTCCTAACGCTAATATATCTTCTGCTAACTTAATGAATATAATCTCTGACGTCATAAGTGAGCACTCAAAACGGATAAACATTCCCCACCGGAAGCAACCAATCAAACCGTGGATGACTCCGGGTTTAGTTCGATGTGTTAGAAATAGGGATAAACTGCACACAAAAACAAAATCTGATCCTAACAATGCAATATTGCAGGTCACATACACCAGGTACCGCAATTTCTGCAACAACCTTTTAAAAAAACTTAAGACCAGCTTTGAACGATCTGAATTTCAGAGGAATAAAAACAATCCGAAGGGTATGTGGAAGACGATCAATAAAATTAATAATATAAAAAAAAAATCTCACCTCCCCCTAATGAACTACTTAATCTAGATCCGGATCCTTGTGAGTCACTAAATTCGGTTAATCGCTTTTTTGCCGGTATAGGTGCAACTTATGTAAATGCAATATTAAATAAGCAAGTTGAAAAATCACCAAATACTTCAAACAGAGTCACTCTACCTTCACCACCGACAAACTCTATGGCGTTGTTTCTTACCGATTGGCAGGAAGTCGATAATATTATCGTAAACTTAAAAACAGACTCTGCGGCTGGCATTGACAACATACCTACAAGGGTGGTTAAAAGTGCGAAGAGTTACTTGATTCCTCCTCTTACATTTGTTTATAATCAATGCTTTCTCACAGGTGTCTTTCCGGATATTTTAAAAGGTGCACTTGTACATCCTATTCATAGGAATGGTGACAGAGGCAGTGTTGGAAACTATAGACCTATAACGGTAGGTCGGTAAGTGTTATCTCAAAAATATTGGAAAAGCTTATAAGTTATAGGTTAATTAATTTTCTATACAAAAATAACATCATAGCTGAAAATTAATTTGGTTTTATTAACGGTAAATCTAGTGAAGATGCTACTTTATTACTTACAGAAACCATCAGTAAACATCTTGATAAGAGAGAAAAAGCCATAGGTGTATTTTTAGATCTCTCAAAAACCTTCGACACTGTCTCTGTCCCACTACTGCTCTCTAAATTGGAGTCGATTGGTATTCGTGGTGTTGCACTGAAATTGTTTCGTTCGTACCTCTCAAATTGATCCCAATGTGTCAGAGTCGGTAACTTTACAAGTTCTCTACAATCATTTGGCGTCCCGCAGGGTAGCGTGCTTGGACCTTCTCTCTTTTTATTATATATAAACAGTTTGTGTACGATGTCGTTACCAAACTGTAACATCATCACTTACGCTGATGATACAGCGTTAATCGTGCATGGTAGGATGGATTGAGGCTAAACACCATACAGAGGATGCACTGAGAGAGGTGATGAAGTGGTTGACAGAAAATATATTAACTTTAAATATAAATAAAACAAGTTACGTGACTTTTTCACCCCGTTCAAACACTCAGCCGCCTCCTGACTTTGAAATAACTGCACATACCTGTGACCAACAAAATGGATGCGCTTGCCCACTGCTAACTCGTACTTCAAACATAAAGTATCTTGGACTTATAATAGATTGCTCCCTAAATTGGTTACCTCACATAAACCTACTAACTACCCGTGTAAGGAGATTGATTCCAATTTTTCGTAAACTCAGACCGTCTGCCGATATCGAAACACTTCTATGTGTTTATCATGCTCTTGCACAGTGTTTGCTTCAATACTGTATCACAGTATGGGGTGGTACTGGCAAGACCACACTACTTCCGTTGGAACGTGCACAGAGGGCGATATTGAAGGTGATTCTGGGTAAACCACGTAGGTATAGCACTGATCTTCTGTACACTGAGACTTCTGTCTTAACTGTTAGACAACTTTTTATTTTTCTAACTGTACTACGAAAGCATAAAAGTATGACTTATAACGCGACTACCAAGCGAAACAAAACGAAAGTTTGCTCAGTTACTCCACATTGTAAAACCCATGCCAAAAATCAATTTTATGTGGTAAGTAACAAATTATACAATGCTGTAAATCAAGCAAATAATATATATGCTCTTCCAACCAATAAATGCAAGGATGTTCTGCGAAAGTGGTTGTTAGGCTTGGATTATAGTCAAACCGAGCAACTATTAAATCCCTATTCTTAAAACTAATATATAAAAACATATCAATATTCAATCACACTTTATGCACACACACTAACCTTACATTCACACTCACACACACCACATACACACACATGCACATAAACATGATCACACACACACACACACACACACGCACACACACACACACACACACACACACACACACACGCACACACACACACACACACACACACACACACACACACACACACACACACACGCACGCACGCACGCACGCACACACGCACACAAAAACGCACATGCTCTACATCATCAATACGAGTGGTAACAGTTTTCTTTAAGTTTAAGTATCATATTATAATTAAACACTAGACTACCTTATCATGTAATTTATAGCATAAGTCTAAACAAAACGTATTTGGGTTTAATTTGTAATTGTTTAATTTGTTCTTTCTTTTTTCTCTTTTTCATGTGACAAAATCTAATAACTTTTTGTACCAAGCTGAGGGATGAAGGCGCTGGCGACTGTAGCACAGTTTATACTAGTACGGTCGTCATCGAATTCTCTTATAATATTTAAAACGCAAAACATACATGTACTTGCTTCTAGTAGATTAAGAGAAAATTATAAAACCTAGTGATGGAAAATAAATTATTTCATTTCATTTCATTCATTTCATTTCAATAAGGACAATTTCCGCGCAAAAATAACAAACAACGGACACAATGAACACCCAGACTCGAAAGAACACAAAGTGTAGATTCATGTTGAGATCGAACCCAAAACAGTCGGCGCAGTGACAAGCGGCAAGGCAGCCGCTTAAACCACCACACCGACCATGCAAATCTTCTGCCACATTAACTACAACAAATCAAAACACAGCTGTACTAATTTTCGTAGACAGCAACAAGTAACTTCGGCTCACTGGTTACATAACCTACGATGACAAAACTATTTAGTTGCCGCCCGACTGATTTTACAC
The DNA here is from genome assembly GCA_944739405.2 of Euclidia mi. Classification (NCBI taxonomy): domain Eukaryota; kingdom Metazoa; phylum Arthropoda; class Insecta; order Lepidoptera; family Erebidae; genus Euclidia; species Euclidia mi. The sequence continues at coordinate 32,082,707 of OX123203.2, forward strand.
ATGATGTACAATCGGGAACAGATGATGCAATTAAACTGTCATTTGTACCCGTCAGTCCGCTTCATTATAGATGCAGTGTCAATGCTGAGTTGGTAGGGTTGGCACTATTTAAGTGTGAGTCGCGAGTGCTTCTTGAACACCCATCTATTCGAGCGCGGTAGGCGTCGCCGTACACCCGTGTGTTCGGCCAGCACTGGGCGGGCTATTCCATTGGATAGCAAAAGTTAGACGACAGCCTTTCACTCTGTGGCTATGCTAAAATTCCGTCATATCTGGTTTTCTAGAAAACGGAATGAAGGTTCCAGGTTGAAAGACTTGGATACAACCGGGATACTGCTAGGACGATGATAAGTTCCCTTACTTTTTTTTTTAAATTAAAAATACCTGCCAAATTGACTTCACGCTGCCTGATGGCAAGCTGACAGTGAAGTCCTATTGTGAAGGCCACTATCCCCAATTGCTGGTTAAGCAATGTGACATGGCTGAATGTGAATTTTATGACTCAGTGCTCATCTAAGCTGAACTAGCTTAACGTAATGATTATAATATCCTGTGGAGTTACATGAACATCACTGCCTCCGTGGTCCAGTGGATAGCGTATGCGACTGCTGATCGGAAGTCCCGGGTTCGATACCCGGGTCGGGCAAAAGTGTTTCAGGGTTTTTCTGAATTCTCAGTAGCAGCACGGAGTCTGGTGATGTGCCCGGTAACGGCAACAGGCTCGCCCCCTATAACGTGGGACCTAAAAATTCATGGCGAAATGTGGGTGTAACATTACACCTCAGCCTACCCCTTCGGGGATTCATACGTAAGACAATAAAAAAAATCATGACAACCATCTTGCTTTCGGTCCGGTAACCTGGCAAATTGGCACTTTTGATTGTCTTTAATAGCGATATTTCATGGCTTTGACGAATGTCAGTATAATCAAGACTACTGACTTCTCTTAACGAGTGTGTAAATCTTTGTTACAGCCAGAACGACGCGTCGGCTTAGCGTGCTGTCCAAAGCACAAACGGTAATTAAAGGTTTAATACGCACATAACCTCAAAAAGTCAGTGATGCGTGCTTAGGGATTGGACCCGATGCCCTCCGCTGGACAGTTTGTTGGAATAACCACTATTTCGCTACCTCCATTAATAAAATTGACTGTCTCGAAAAAAACAGCGTGTTACTTCAAGTTTGTATAGTATAGAATTTAAAACGTGAAGATTGATGAGGAAACTGCATAATTAACGCTTGAGTGATTGTATGCACGACGCACAGTACGCTCACTAGATGATACAAATAAAGTACAGTCACGCTCACTAGATGATACAAATAAAGTGTCATTTGTATCCGTCAGTCCTTGCATTATAAATGCAATGTCAATGCTGAATTTATAGGGTTGTCGCCATGCGATTTGATATCTTTACTTTAATCTACTCGCGCCTTTTATTTGTCGAGGTAGGCAGAGAAATAGGACGCCACTTACTTCTGTTCATATATGCTCATCAGTTTTGGGTGCTTCCGAGCTTTCTGCTTACTTTAATCTACTGATATAATAAATCTGGAAAGTTTCATTAACTAAAAGAAGCAATTTTGGAAATTGACAATGAGTTTCAAATAACAAAAGAAACGATTTCTTAATAGCTTGATTATAAAAAACGTAAACGCAATGTTTGTGTTGTGATATTCAGAACAGTTATGTTATTAGTATGAAATAGGTACTACTAGTTTTATAATTAAAAGTACGATATAACTTAAAATATAACGTGTATGCAAGATAATTAAGTTTCTATGATCTCTCACTTACAGTGATAATAATTTATTATCTAAGCTCTAACAAAATATAAAAGAGAGAATTTAAATTCCAAATACTCATTTCAACTATGAAATCTAAATTTTTGAATGTTTTATATATGCTTAATGCTACGTATTAAATATACGTACCTCGAAGTATTCGGTCATTGACCTCATGCGCACAATATCTATTCCATTATGCACGAGAACGAATTCAGTTTAAAATTCAAGTCTTGAAAAATATTACAAAGCTGAAGAGAACATTTTTATTTCGATAATGTCAGGGGCCCAATTCTGCTAAATATATTTGTTCAAAATACAGTTTCGATATAATGTCAGTGTCACAAATGGTATTCTTGTAAATTAACAGATATTTGAATGAAATTGTAATGAGATCGTAAATTGCTTGGTAAATTGAAACAAGTGTCAAAATATGTGTCAACGACGAACAATTATACGATAATGACATGAGGTTAGTAGAATACCGATTCTCAGTCAATTCAAAATATAACCTCTTTTCGTTCAAAATATAATCTAATTTCGTTCAAAATATAATTTCAATGTCATATAAAATAGCAGAATTGGGCCCCTGAGCTCAACTATAAAATAGACATGTATCGTAGATGTATATGGGTTAGGTTGCCTTGCCACTTATGCCTTCGATGCACACACGAGACAACACTTTGCTCACAACAATTTGTGAATCACAGCCACAAATAATTGTTTCGTGGCTAGGTGTTATTTGTGTCTGTTTATTGAATGTTTGTCAAGTGTAGAATCAGCTTTTTTAAATTACGTAGTTTATTTTGACTTAAACTGTCTGTTTATTGAGGGAGGCTTTGCGGATTGCTATCAACAAAAACAGTAGTGACTTGTAACTCAAATATCAGTCAGTACCTGCCAAACTTAAACAATTTTTCGAAAGTGCCAAACATAAAGAATTTCTGGTATACTAGACTTGGCCCGCGGCTTCGCCCGCGTATTTGTCGGTTGTCACGACAAAAGCTAGTATACATCATAGAAATTAATTTAGCGGGTCTTAATCGCGTTAACTTAAATTATTTAAGGTATAAATACCTATTTGTTACCGACGTTTCGCTCGTCTTGCACAATCGCTGAAAGGGTAAAGGAACATATCGCAGCTGTAAAAAACCGACATATTAACAAGTCGGCGGTAGCTGAGCATTTGTTGGAGTCTGGACCAAACCACTGGATAGAACTGCATCAACCACAAGTCTTATCCACCGATCGTCACTATTACTCCAGGATAGTACGTGAAGCGGTAGAAATCAAGAAATATAACAATTTCAACCGGGAGGATGGATATAGATTATCGGCCACTTGGAATCCAGTCATCAGCAAGTGTAAACACCGCCGCAGTGATAAATCTCAACAGTGTGTAGACGTCATTAGTGTAGTGTGTCGGAGTACCGACATTGCGAACTTAAATAAAGACCAAGTGAGGGTAGGTGCTGAAACCCGCACTTCCACAAGACGTCGCTGAGCTCTCATCAGTCTCTCCGCGACAACGCTCGGTGCAAGACGAGCGAAACGTCGGTAACAAATAGGTATTTAAACCTTAAATAATTTAAGTTAACGCGATTAAGACCCGCTAAATTAATTTCTATGATGTATACAAATCGCGAAAGTTTAAAATCGATTAAAAGCTAGTATAATAATATTATGTGTAATTCTAATGTTTTAGTTATATAACTGCAAATTTCAACAGAAGACATAGCTTGAAAGAGTAATAAACATCCATACATGCTTCCATCAATCCTCACAAACTTTCTTATTTATTATAGTACCTAATGGGACAATATCTGTCAACCCTAGCTTCAGGTATTCTATTGCCTATAGCGCTTCCGTGCGAAACGTCTGTAAATAGTGCAACCGCTCAAGAGAATAGTGGCTGTGGGAGTATTCCTAACAACGAATGTAATGAGCCAAGAGAAATGCTTTGTTAATTGCGGACTCTAGCAGTTCTGGTGAGGAAAATACTTTCGCTTGGTAAACCACGTCGTTGGGCGGAAGCCCGTGCAGGTCAACTCATATTTAACACCACTGAACTGTACTGACTTCTACTCCCTACACCTGAGTCCGGTGCAGGGAGTGGCGAATGGTCTCAGGGGTAGCGCAGGTCGCGATGATCCCTTAGGCAAGGCTGGTGGACTATCCTTCTCGAGGTTGCCGCCCGTTCTTGGTCCAGTTCCTTCAGAAATGGATGCAACCAAAACCTCCAGCCGAAACACAAACAACAGGCACATTACACACGCACATACACACACGTACACACATGCGCGCACACATCCACATGCAGGAACACATCTCTTCATCACGCTCCTTCGTGGTCGGGAGGGTGTGGGCTCGTAGTAAAAAGTCACGGGTAAGAGTAGCTGACCACCTGCGCTAGGACCTGCGCAGTCGAGCGCCGTACGCGGGGATGACGGAGTCCTGGGGGGTTGAGCCGAGCGGCGCTGGCGGTAATGTGACCGTGAGGCAACACGCCCTCTTTGGTCCTGATTTCAAGCTAAACGGTAGCCCCCGCTGTGAGCCACAGCGGGGGAAATGGCCATCGTGTCCCGTCAGAGGGCCACAGGCTAGGGACGTAGGGTCCACATCAGCAGTCGGAATTTATTTCGGCTGTTGATGAGGTGGGTGAAAGCTATACGGAGGGTGCAAGCGAGGGATGACGGCTAGAGTTGGTAACTCGGCTCAGGCCGTTGACCCAAGCGGGCGCCCGAAGTCGTGCTGTAAACCAGCCCCGCGTTCCTATATCCCTCTGGTAATCCTAACGTCCGGTATGACGTTCCCTGATGCGGGCTCCATGGAGGGTGGGAAGCCAGAGGGATGAAGTCTTAGTAAACTTGCATGGATACCGAAAATCCTAATATTACCCCAACTGTGACGGGGTCAGCGAAAGCTGTTCCCGCCGCATCAACCAAAACCAAACAGATGGTTGACGCCGTGGCCTCGGCTGCAGGTGTTAAACCATCCCCCAAGGACGAGACTTCAGCGCTGGCTAACGCTAGTACTGGCCCCGTCCTTACAATCGTCAGCCCGTTTGAAATCAAGCGGGCAGATGACTCCTCCTTCGCAGGCTGGCAAGTGGTAAGCCACCACAAGGGCAAGGGTAAGGGCAAGACCACCAATCCTGCCCAACACCCGCCCACTACACAACCGAGTGGCCCCGCTGCTACCAGCTCTGCGAAGAAGAAGAGGGCAAACAAAAACAAGAGACAGCGCCTGGCAATAAGGGGGAAGGCGGCACAAAGCGTTGCCGCAGCCGGTGCTGCCTCTACAAAAACAGCGGAGCAGGCCGCTATCGCAGGTCCCAGTAATGTGACCAGCGCGCAGCCTGCGCTCAGCAGTAGGCGGTGTACGAAGGCCGGAGGCAGTACGGGAAAGCCGCCTGCCGCCAAGCGGCGGGCTGGTCACCCTGGACGGCATCCAGCCCCAGCACCACCAGGAAACACGGCAGGTAAAACTGCCGAAAACAAGGAAAGGGGTGAGGCCAAACGTGCTCTCAACGAGACCAGCTCGCCTCGAGGGGAGCACAAGAAGCCCCGCCTCGACTCCTCCACGATACAGGGTAAGTCCTATGCACAGGCCTCCAAGGCATCTCTGGGCGTTGCAGTAACATGCAAGCGCACTGGGAACTTGCCGAAGGAGTTCGTGGACCGGATACTCACGGAGATTCAAAGGAAGATCCTGAGTGACGCCTGGTCGACTAAAACCCCAAAACGCCCCTGCGTTCACCGGGAAACCCATGTACGCGGACGGGGTCCTCAAACTCTGGTGCGCCGACGAGGCAACGCGTACCTGGCTGACGGAGGCGGTCTCTCTCCTGGTCCGGGCTTCGAACTGGAGGTTAGGGGCCAGGAAGAGGCCCCGAAGAGAGTGCGGTGCGGCATTGTCGTTCCGAACGAACAGGGAGTCTGGGACGACGTGCGCGACGTAGGTCGGGCTCTGGAGTTCCAGAACCCCTGGTTGGCGGTCGACAAATGGTCTCTGCTGCACTCGGAGAGACAGTCAGGTGGGTGGTTCCTGGTCGTGGGCGTCCCGGAGGAACAAGTCCCAGTCCTAGTGCAGAACGAGCGCCGCCTCGCGTTGGGGCTGGGTGCAGTCTACGTCCGGTTCTGGGACTCTACAGGCAAGTATGTCGACCATCCTCTGGGATGCGACAACTCCACACAGCAAGTCTCAAACACCCAGTCAGGATGCTCCGCGGAATCCGGCCCGTCAGAGCCGGCCGCGTCTGGCTCGGGGGCTGGCCCGTCAGCCGAGGGTAACTCGGAAGATGAGAGCCTGCTCCTGAGTCCGGTGCGGCGGGACAACGGGGTGGAGGCTGGCGACATCCTGGCTGGCCTAACGCAGCTGAAGGTCGGGGGGGAGGGGACATCACCCACAGATGAACCCTCTGCCTAGTGACGTCAGCTGCCTACAAATCAATCTCCATCATAGCCAAACGGCCACTGCGCAACTGCGCAAATGGATGGAGGTCCAACATTCAGCCATCGTGCTCATCCAGGAACCTTGGATAAGGGGTGGCCTCATTAGAGGCCTCTCCAGTCTGGGAGGTAAGATTTACTCTTCTACTGACCACACACATCCAAGAACCTGCATACTTACAACTAAAAACATCAGAGCCCAAGCTATAATGGAGTTCTGTTCCAGAGACATCACAGCAATACAAATCGAAATAATACAGCAGCCAAGGAGTATAGCGGTCGTTTTCGCATCGGTCTACATGCTCGAGGCCGAAGACCCGCCTCCGTTCGACCTCACGCGTCTGGTTAACCAGTGCGAGAGAACCAATACGGAGGTCGTAATAGGAACGGACTCCAATGCCCACCACCAAATGTGGGGCATGGACTGCAACAATAACACAGGTATGTCATTGGTTGAATACTTATTCACCACTAATCTTACCCTATTAAACACAGGTACGGAGCCCACCTTCGTCACTAAACGTAGTCGGACAATTTTCGACTTAACTCTCGCAACAGAAGGAGCGGCTGAACGCATCAAGGGATGGCACGTCTCGAAAGAGGCATCATGCTGAGACCACAGATGGATCAGCTTCTCCATAAAAGTCGATATACAGCCCACACAGCCCCGCAGGAAACCACACAACACTGACAAAGCAAAGTATGTCCTACTACTTAAAGAGAAACTTACCCTTACGGCCACGCCGCCGGTACTGGGTGACACTGTACAGATCGACGATCAGGTATGTATACTGACGCAGTCGATGCTAGACAGCTATTATGCAGCTTGCCCGAAAACCACTCCGCCTTCAACCCCGGGGAAACAACCCTGGTGGGGCGCTGAACTTGAACGTAAGCGCAAGAAGGTAAGAAAGTCTCTAAATAGGGCAATGAACACAAGCGCGGACGCAGATTGGGACGCTTATAAAGCGGCCAAATCAGACTACAGGAAATGCCTCAGATTCAGACGCACCATGGGATGGAGGAAATTCTGTGGGAGCATTGAATCTTGCCAACAAGCAAACCAGGTAAGGAAACTACTGGCCCAGCAACCAACGGTTGCACCAGGTACTCTCCGTAAACCGGATAACACATACACCACATCGGAGGAGGAGACAAGACGCGTCCTACTCGAAACACACTTCCCAGGCTGCGTCCTCACCCCGGTAATAACGTGGCACGATACACCAACAGTGGCGACCGAACACGAATGGAGACACGCAAACAACGTGGTCACAGAAGAAAAACTCCGATGGGCCATCGATAGCTTCCACCCCTTCAAAGCAGCCGGACTGGATGGCATCTTCCCAGGGTTATTACAATGGGGAGGAGAACCTGTCCTTAAAAGACTCCTGGTAATTATGAGGGCTAGCCTGGCCCTCAGATATATACCGAAGAGGTGGAGGGAAGTTAAACTAATCTTCATACCAAAACCAGGCAAAACAGACTATACCCATGCTAAGTCCTTTAGACCAATAAGCCTCACCTCCTTCATGCTTCAAGCCTTGGAAAGGCTTTGCGAGAGGGAACTAAGAAGTGGGGCTCTTAAGCACCTACCCTTACATGCCAACCAACATGCATACAGCTCAGGGAAATCGACGGAATCGGCCTTACATCAGGTCGTGAACCAGATAGAAGCTGCTATACAACAAAAAAGAATCTGCCTGGGCACCTTCATCGACATAGAAGGAGCCTTCGACAAGACAAACTTTTCCAGCATAAGCAACGCCCTAGCCAAGCATGGTGTGGACCAGATGCTCATACAGTGGATCCAAAACATGCTCAGCAAAAGGGTAGTGCGCCTGCAAAGCGACATTCAGACAGCCTTGATAACTAAAGGGTGCCCGCAGGGAGGTGTACTCTCCCCGCTATTGTGGAACTTAGTCATCACTGAACTCATAGACAAACTCAACGCGAGATACTTCTTTACAATAGGTTATGCAGATGATCTAACCATACTCACCTCAGGTAAGGTAACCAGTACAGTGTACGACCTAACCCAATAAGCCCTACGCATAGTAGAGTGGTGGTGTAATGAGTACGAATTATCTGTAAACCCGACCAAGACCGAACTAGTTATGTTCACACACAAACGCGCGCTGGGTACTTACCGATTGCCCAGGTTATTTGATACAGAGTTTAAGCTGTCTACCGAGGTCAAGTACCTGGGCGTCACTCTCGACAGCAAATTGACATGGAACAACCACATGGAAAATAAGCTCAATAAAGCCAGCATCATCTTCTGGCAGTGCAAGAAGATGATAGGTAAACGCTGGGGCCTATCCCCCAAAATTGTCTTATGGCTCTATAAGACAATAATACGTCCGATGGTAAGCTACGGCGCAGTAGTGTGGTGGCCTCGGACCAACCTAATAACGGCCGCCAACAAGCTTCAGAAGCTTCAAAGACTTGCATGCCTAGCGGCCACGGGCTGTATGAAAACAACGCCAACAGCGGCACTTGAAGTGTTGCTGGACCTGCCTCCATTGCACCTGTTCATACAACAGGAAGCAACGATGTCGGCAGTCCGGCTAAGAGCTCTGAAGCTCTGGAAAGACACTAACACACCGCACACTAACAACTTAAATACACTCTTTAAAGAAAATCCTATCACACAAGCCATTGGCGACCGTATACCGAAACAATTTGTTTTCGACAAGAAATACAAAATCCAACTGTACGAGGACATACACGAAGGAGCAGTTAACCACAACGAGCTCACGATCTTCACAGATGGGTCTAAAACAGATACAGGTACGGGTTCAGGAGTATTCTCCGAGGACTTAAACATCAACATCGCAGCACCGCTGGGAGCCTACAACACGGTCTACCAGGCCGAATGTTTTGGCATAATCCTAGCTGCCACAGCAATCATGGCACGTGAGGTAAGGGAACGATCCATTAGGATCCTCTCAGATAGTAAGGCTGTCCTCTTAGCCCTCAAAAGCCATACTATCACCTCGGCACTCACGCTTGAATGCCACCAAAAACTAACAGAGGTAGGTAAACTAAACAAATTAACACTGCAATGGATTAAGGGCCACAGTGGCTCAAGAGGGAATGACGCAGCCGACGTACTTGCCAGAAGAGGGGCCACTTTAGAGGTGGTGGGACCCGAGCCCATTATTCCCCTCCCTTCTGGTTTTTATTGAAACCTGGTAAGAAATAGGACCAGGACCAAACACAACCAGTCCTGGATTGGTATTGAAACATGTAGGCAGGCCAAGGAGGCTCTTCCCGCAGTATACGGTAAGATAGCTAAACAAATTCTCCGGCTGTCCAAACAACAACTACGGACAGTCACGGCCGCCTACACAGGACACGGATTCTTTAATAAACACCTATTTACTATAGGTATCACCGACAGCCCGCTGTGCAGGGCCTGTATGGCAGCAGACGAGACGGCAGCCCACCTGCTGCTCGACTGCCCTGAGGTCGCACAGTACAGGCAGCAGTACCTGAGCAGATACAGCACCCTGAGGGAGGCCGTGGGCCACATCAAGAGTCTGCTGGCCTTCCTCGAAAAGCTGGGGTGGCTCGAATGACGACACCATTCCCACCCGCACGCAAAATACACGCCAAGACGTGGAGTTGCGGAAACAGCCCGTGCCATCAAGTATCAAGTATCAAACCACGTCGAAATGGATCATTGTAGATTATAGAATATGAGAATTATTCAATGTGAATTAGACAATTTGTTATTTACTATTTTATGAAACTTTTGATGTATATTGTAATGTACGATTTTAGGATTAAATTAAGATTCCCGATAGGGTGACGCGTAAGTTATTTGCAAATCGGGACCCCGTAGCTATGGGGCTACGTAGAACACTACAGTGATTTTTGAGTTGCTGCACACGCTTGTAGAAAAAGGTCTTACCTATCTTTGCCACCTACCCGAAACTTGAACCATTGAGGAGACTATATATGAATTAAATTTTTCAGTACATGGCAAGAGCCATAGATTTCAAGAGAAATAGAGCCAAAACTATGTATATTTGAAACAAAGGGTAGAGCTAAAACTATGTATATTTGAAACAAAGGGTATATAGTAGATATCAAAATAAACAAAGGGTATATAAGAGTAAAATGTTGCGTCAAAAGGCAGTATATTTTTATGTTAACCTTTCACCAACACGGTTCACTTTTTACAAGCACCATGAAACTTTTTCTACATAAATTATTCTTATAGCACCTGTCGATTATGACGTCTCTCGCGAGTAAGTGACAGTAAACGTCACTTGTGACAGCGGTCGGTGTGTCACGACGACACAACGTCAATCGTTCGACGCGTGTAGTAATTAACTTGGCCGGGAAAATGACAACGTATTGGCTAATGTCTGATGTATTCGTATTTGAACTAATGTAATTTAGATCGTCATTTGAAGCTGAGAAATATAATTATTATTGTATTTTCATGTTTTAAGTAACAAAATGTAGAAATCTGCATTCAATTATTTACAATTTTTTGCATTGATGGAAGCTAAAATAATGTATACTACTTTTTTATATACATACATAGTCCATGAATAAGTGTTTATAAGAAAAAAGTTCTATGTTTTCCGAAGGGGTAAACAGAGACTACGGATAACGGACTGTCATTTGCAACGATCCAGACATATCGCTCTAGGTTCATTCTACCTCATCAAATTTTTCATGCATGCATTTTCTTATATGTTTCGGTACCTAACCAGTTAAAGTAAACATATAAGATACGAAACTATAAATATCACGAAACAACATAAACATTTTGTTAAGGTTGTTTTAATTAATTATAACGTTACATTCAAGTAATGCATGCAAATTAAAAAGATATGAATGTTTAATTGTTTATCTACTAAATTACAAAAACAGATAATCTTTAAGATTGATAGTTCAGATAATTCATAGTCATACAGCAAACAGATTTACGATAACCTATATACTAGTTACGTTATCCTAACGACCATTTGTAAGTCATCATAAGTTATGCATGTACTGAGGATGGAATCCCATAATTTACTACGGGTTCAGCCCCGTAGCATTGAAATTAATACCGGGACGCGTTGGGTATCCTATAGCTTAACCCTTCATAGTACAAAGAGCTCAGCAGTGCAAACGATTTTAATGAAAATTGCTAAGAATATCTATTTTAAGAATACTATACATATATTCATTGAAATAAAATTGTAAATATGTATTTCATTGGCGTTTATGAATGAAATATGACGAAAGGGTTGCTAAAATTGATTCGAAAAAAAAAGCTGATGCTTGCTTGACAGATTTTACTTCTTCGTTGGGAATTAATTTTGTTAGTTGTCGATTATGAGGTCCCAACTTCGATCGATGCGTAAGGTTAAAATTGATAGTTAAAATTTTACCGCAATAAAATAACTTAAAGATCGGTTTGTGTTGAGAACCTTGGAGGATGCTTATGTCCAGCAGTGGACATCTCTCGGCTGACATGATGAAAACATCTTATAATCATTAATTAATAAAAATAACTTTTCCATTTATAACGTCGGTCTCATATACGACTATATGAGGTAGTAAATTTTATAATTTTGTTCCGTTCTGCTACATAAGATGTATTACTTAATTTACTTTCCTACAAATAACCTAAGCAATATTTTTCACATAAAAGCAAAGCAGCTGGCACTAATGCAGGAGTAACCAATTAAATCTTTAACACACACATAAAACCCAAAGATCTTTTACCGGACGCTAATTGTTTACCGCCAGTTTTAATAAATCTAAAGTAAACATACCAAATTGAAGTCCAACGCTATACTATGAATGCATGCGTGTTCAGAAAATTTGTTGTTAACAGCACTAGTCATTGTTACAAGCATAGTGAGAATTTCCTCTGTGAAGAAAAGGTGGTAAATCCACTAGAAGGATTTGAAGATGCTTACTGTGAAACAGATGATGATGCTATCGTTGTTAAAGATAGTGAGAGAAACGACGATGCGATACATTTTGCTTCACTTACAATTATAATAAACTTCCACGACGATTCATAAATAATAAATAAAGAGAAGAGGCCCATGCACAACAGTGAAATGAGTGGAGTGTATATTGAGGGCCGATGATAATGAAATAAGGAAGAATAAAAAATAAATAAATAGACTATATTTTGTTACGTGTGAGATAATACTAAACACGTTTAAGTTAAAACAAGATTAGCCTCAATTATTATAAATCACATGTTGTATGAATCATTTTAATCTTAAATATAAATCATATCATGATAATCTTTACAGAATTATCAAATCTTAAAACTCTTCAGACGATAAAATTGATTGTAGCCTTATAGAAGTAAGCATAAGTTATTAATAATATCCAAATATGATTTATACGTGATACTCAGCAACTCTCCATGTAATCTAATACTGGCTGAACATCTAACATTTTGCCATCTGATAAATTATTTTTAAAAGATGAGCAACGAAGCCAACAAGCCGTTGTGATAAACTTTGAAATATATTTTTATATAAAATGTACATAATGCTATCAAGCATTATCTTTGAGTTAAACGATGTAAAAAGAAATTTGACATTACCTGACCGCGTGTGAAAATATAAAACTTTAGCTGCTAAATATTATATCTGTTGATATAGTCTAGTTGAAAGGACTAGTGAACATTAACAGCTATCTGTTCTAAATAAACTTTCAAGCAGAAAGCCCTTATGTTAAAAGTTATCAGAAAAAGGTTGGAATTGTATCAATATCGTTACAAATATGGTTACCACTTGGTTTAAGTTTCGGTCATATTTTAATCTACTATGAACAAAAATATATTCTCAGGGAGCCCGTTACACATTTGAGAACATTCTGTAAATCTTAAAAAGATGTGTATATTTTGTCAAACTGTATTTAGTAGGACTTTACCCGACTCAATTTAATAGGACCCAAGCTCAAAATAAATAAAAGCCGCGTTAATTTAATTCATTGTTTTCACTGAACTTTATTTACCCTTAGGTAGATCACGAAATTATTGAGACAGTACCAAATTGCCCTACTCTGTTTCACCTCAAAGATACTTTACCACAAATGGATACGTAAACCTCTAAATGCGGCGCATATTTTAACCTCCACTGAAATGAATTCCGTCCAGATATTCCAGTGTCAGCTTTCAGACCCTGACCTGAAATAATTGTAGTCTGCTTGTTTAAAATTTACATGATTTACTGCAATATATTGTAACGGTATATAATTAGAAGGGTTGTAAATTCAGGAGAGCAATTTATTTGTGGCGCCCATGTTATTTATTGGTTTACTTCCACCGTTTGTAGGGCTTTGGGGATTGATGGATGATGTCTATAAGATAAATTATAGACATGATTAACTTTGACCTTGCGTCGATGAAAATTGTGTGCTTTGAAATTTACTTTGAGATATAAAGTTTTTACATATATTGTGATTGCTTTTTTATACTTAAATACACTTAGTCTACGATGAAAGCTTAATCAAGAACTTTGAGCAGCAGCTAATTGAATATATTCAATATTCAGTTTTTAATTATGGTAACGTAGGCAAGATGGTATTAAAAATTAAAGTTTAAATTATGAATAAAGATCAAAGTGATAATCACGTACGAGAAATTTCTTTACTGTTTTGGTAATTAGTTGACCATTATACTTATTTGAAACTTCTGGAAGAGATTTATATTAATGGAAACTATTTAAAATATTATTTTTTTCGATAAGAAAGCAATTTATAGTTTAAATATAGGTATAAAGCTTAAAATGCCTTAGGTTTACACAAAAATCACTTTTGCAGCCTAACCTACTGGTGAACCGTCCTTTAACAAATAGAGCTTCCCTCTCATGAACTAACATTCCAAGAAGAATTTCCATTCCGTACAGTAATGTTATTTCTTCAGCTACATTTACTATACACGCATTGTTAATTTACGTCACACAACAAAGCTCGCTAATGGGATTATCAAATAATATCTTACAATTCGGCAGCGACTTTCTCTACCCTCGTTACATATGCACAATCACATGATTGCGTCGCTATCTCGGCGGATTCACAAACATACAAAATACAATCCGTGCTTAAATAAATTATATCTCCCGTTTCAGAGGCATTCAATATTTAATAACTTGGACTACTTTATGAACGGCCACAGATTCAGATGAAACGACGTTTAAAGGATTTTGAAAAGGCTTTGTTGTTACACGTTAGATTATACATAGTAGAATCGAAAGAATTATAATATTATCTGTATATATAAAATCCTTACGTTAGTGACTGACTGACAGACAAGCTATAGCCAAAACTTTGGGGCGCAAGAAGCTGAAATTTCACATGTATGTTCCTTGGGGATAGTAAGGGTGCACTAAGAAGGGATTAACCGAAACTTCACGGGATCGGGCAAAATGAGTAAATTAAAATAATACGCAGGCGTAGCCGTTGGCTTCCTCTAGTTAGACATAATGACGTTTAAAAGCTCAATGTGTTTCCATAGATAAACATGGCTAACAAATGTAATGGGTGGGTTGTAGTATTTATTTCTCGTTTTATGTTTCTGCCGACATGCGAACGCTATAAAACTAGACAATATTTACGAGGATCATAAAGTGACACACGGTATCGACGGCGCTAAAAGCCACCAAGTAGTGACTGGTAACTGGAATAAGTTGATCAATATCAGGTGGATACTCAGAATTCCTTCAACGGGATTCACTTTGAAAGAAAATTCAATTTAGGATTATGGAAATATTTTCAAGGTTGAACAATTTTAAATTGCATTGGGTCGTTTCATAAGAAATTATAAACGTTATGAATAAAATGACGATCTTGACCTGTTGGCTTTGAACAGCCTCATCATAGTTCAAACTGAAATAGGTTCTTCTTTCAACTCTCACTTTGGTTACGATTCTTAGCATCATTATGTGTCTAAAATAGAAAAGTGGCCAACGACATCTCATAAAGAATTCAAAACTCGTGCGACTTCATATTTCAGTCGACATGGAACGTGATTCTATATTCGGCCATCACAACCTATATGGGGTCTGGATTTATGAAGATCATCTTTCGAGTTGAAATGTAAAAGATATTCATATTCATCCTTTCGCTATTATAATAGGACAAACTAGGTTTTATAGTTACGAATAAATTAAATAATACACATTGATCAGAGACAAGAATGGAAGGATAGTGAATGGTGAATTGTGCGTGCTGAAGAGATTGAAAGAGTATTTTAAAGGTTTATTTGAAAGAACGGCGGCAGAGACACCTGTCGATGAAATGAATGGTAGTGATAGCAAAGTTGAAAGCGTTATTGGCGTGGATGAGATCGTGAAGGCACTGGGAAGTATGAAAGTAGGTAAAGCTGCAGGATATGATAGGATTACAGTCGAAATGCTGAAGGCTGGACAGGGCATCATAGTTGGTCAGTTGCAACGGTTATAGAGCTTGTACTGGAGCACCGGCCGAGTACCTAATGACTGGGCCATAGCTGTAGTTGTGCCAATTTATAAAGGAAAAGGCTCACAACAAGACTGCAAAAACTATAGAGGCATTAGCCTTCTCAGCATTGTTGGCAAATTGTACGTAAAGGTACTGATTGAAAGAGTTGTGAAAGTAACTGACAAGAAAATATGGGATGTACAAGCGGGATTCCGAAAGGGTATAGGATGTACGGATCAGGTATTTTCCTTGCGAAGCATAGCCGAAAAGTTTTTGGCCAAAGGTCAAAAGGTCTATTGCGCATTCGAGGATTTGGAAAAGGCTTACGATAAAGTGGTGAGGAATGAAATGTGGTCGGTGCTGTCAATAAATGGGGTCGACAGCAGCCTCATTCGAGCTCTGAAATCCCTTTATGAGGATTCTAGAGCTTGTGTGAGGATAAACGGGGCATACACTGACTGGTTTACCATCGAGAAAGGTGTTAGACAAGGATGTGTAGCGTCAACGTGGCTGTTTAACCTCTTCATGGACAGTTGTTTGCAAGATTTAAAACATAGTGACTGCGGATTAAGGATGAATGGGTTACTCGTCAAATGCCTCCTGAATGCTAATGATCAGGTAATACTTGCGGCTTTAGCGGAGGAGTTGCAGGAGATGGTAGCAATCATGCATGGTGCGTTAGAGAGGAAAGGAATGAAAGTGAATGTAAGTAAAACGAAAGTTATGGTTTTTGAAAAGGAGGAATGCGTTACGGCTTGTAATGTTTTGATCGATGGACAGCGAATGGAACAAGTGAATGAGTTTGTATGCTTAGTTACGTTGTTTACAAGAGATGGTAAGAATGAAGAAGATATTGAAAGAAGAGTTAATGCAGGTAATAGAGTGAATGGAGCGCTGAAAGCGTTTATGAACAGTCAAAACGTGTCCAAAAAGGCACGTTTGGCTGTGCATAGAGAGGTGTTAGTCCCTACCCTTATGTATGGTAGTGAAAGTTGGGTATGGCAGAAGAGACTTGAAAGTAGAATAAATGCTGTAGAAATGAGAGCACTGAGAAGTATGTGTGGTAATTGTTTGACTGACAGAGTAAAGAATAGTGTGATAAGAGAGTGGTGTGAGGTAAAGGAAGATGTAGTGACAAGCATCGAGAAAGGCATGTTAAGATGGTTTGGACACATGGAGAGGATGGATGACGAAAGACTGACAAAGAAGATATATAAGGCAAATGTGAATGGGACAGGACGAAGGGGAAGACCAAGGCGGTCGTTCTCTGACCAGATTGGAGACATCCTAAAAAAAGGACAGGTCAGAAGTACCCTAAACAGAAGAGCATGCATGAGAAACTTGATGGAAGTGAATGAAACAAGAGAGGTATGCCAGGATCGTTGCAAATGGCGTTCCGTAGTCTCTGCCTACCCCTCCGGGAAACAGGCGTGAGTCTATTTATGAATGTAAATTTATTTACTGTCTAGGTCCAACGTGATTCAAATGAAACCATTAAATTTATATAATAATATTAAAATATTCAGACACACAAAGAACGTTTTTACAGGCGTGAAAGCAAATAAATGTTCAAAAAGTAAACAATCTGTATAAAGTATACTTTATCCAAGAGAATATCCTCACTTTTGTAATTTATTGAAACCGTGTAGGTATGTAATACATTTTATTGCAGAATGTAAAGAAAGATTTACATATTTTTTACCAAATGGAAATAAACGGTTATGAGAAGTTTTAAACATTCTTACCGTAGAAAAATTTAACTCAAATCGCAAATCTCTTGCAATTTTGTCTTCCTTGTTGTAGGTATTTAATATTCTATTTTCTTTCTAGTTGCATCCGAAAACTAAAAACAGTCCATATAACCCTCTCGTTCACATCACATCATATAGTTTGTATCGAATTTTGGAGTAAATACCACGCCTGCATAATATTGAATTGTAATTAAAATGGTTGACGTCTGTCTACTGTCTTGTACGACAGTACAATACAGTAGACAGACAGTAGAGTACAATACAGTAGAGACGTCTTGTAACGAAAGTGAGAAAGGTCGGTGAAAGAAACATTACTTGAAATTTGGGTAAGCAAAACCTAGCTAAGACATTATCCGCAACTAAATTTAATAACCTTTTTAGTGTCTACATTTTTCTATAGTCATTCTGAGTATCTGTTATCATATTATGATATAGTTGGACTTAAGATGATTACCGTCCATATAATGATGATTGTGGGAAAGTTGTGGCAGTTGTGTTGTTTAAAGACTGATTTACTGTTTTGTGTCAAGTTTTTGTAGTACCGCAGACGCCTTATAAACTGTTTCATTTATAGCATTTCAGGTAACTTTGTTTTGTATTCATTAGTTATATTTCGATACAGGTGCCGAATTATTGATCGTAAATAAAAAGGAATACGTTAACATGAATATTCACATGAATTGTAAAAAGGGGAAACACTACTTTTATCATTTTAACCAAGAAAGTAACTATTATTTGCCTTGATAACATGTTGGAAATAAGTGAATAATTAATACCATCGGTCCACAACTATCTATTACTGTTATATTTTTAAGAGCACAAATGTTATTATATCTATTGGTTTTCTTTATTTATAAAACGTCTTTCAATATGTTTATTATAAATAACTAGACTCGAGTGAAATTTTAGCCGTCCTTGTACCATAGCGTTATTTTTCTTTCCATCTTGAAAACTTAAAGAAAAACTTTACTTTACTTGGCAATCAATTGTTTACTTTATAGTCTCAAAACTGTAGTTTTTGTCTTATATCTTTACAAAAAGAACAACATTTTCCGAATAAACGCGCTTCAATTCAACTGATTCTCTATATGGAAGTGAGTGGCCCGTGTGAATGATACAGCTCAGTTTCAAAGCTTAATATTAAAAACGTATATACGAGTACAACGTGAGTCGCAGTCAGGTCTTGCTCCGTGATGGATGAATGTGCCGTGATTGCTTGACGTTTTGGCTGCAGAGCGACTAAGATATGTGTGTATGTAGGCTAAGCTAGTTTAGGTTGCCATGTAAGGTTTGTGTTTTATCTCAATGCTGAACGCCAATATACTGAATGGTGTGTAAAACTGTTTTACTATTAAGGAGGCTTTTAACCTGTTTAGGTTGAAAGGTAGCTTTAATAGCGTCCGAGCTGTCGGAAGATTTTTTATTTTAGGTCATCATCAGCCTTTAACAGTCCACTGCTAGACTAGGCCTCTCATTTGAAAGGAGGAATTGGCCTACAGCTATACCACGCTGGCAAAACGGGTCTTATTTTACAGTGTTGTTCTCTGCGGAATATGCTCCCTCTGTCGGCTCTTACGACACCCATGGGATGATATGGGGTGGTGATATTCCATATTCTTAATCCGTCACCACACGGACAATTTTGAGTGTACCTAAACGAATAGTCAAGACGAAGCGGAAGGATGCGCGTGGCTGAAGATCGGTCTATTTGGAGAGCCTCTTATGTCCAGCAGTGGACGTTTATCGGCAGATATGATTATGATAACTAATTTACTTAGTCGATTCACAAATAGGGTTCAAGCAAAGAAACTACGAACCATTTCCAGCCCATTCATATTCCAAATATAAGTTATAAGTCTACCACGACATACATTAATATCACTAAATATAGGAAACATTTATCATTTACAAATCGGCTTGCGTGTAAAACATCAAAGGTGAGGGAGGCTTCAAAAAGTTAATATCTGTTGGAACACATTAAAAATGGTCGCAGCACATTGTAGAGGGATCAACAGTTTAGATGTTTTATCAGAATTGCCCTCGCCTAAGCCGTAATATGCAAGATTGTATGAATGTAAGATGTAATAACATTTGTTTGGTGAATGTTTGAAGTAATAATCATTGCAAAATCATAATATGTATTTACAAATTTTACTGGACAAACACAAAGAGTATTTTGTTTTATAGCTGCGGTTCTTTTAAATTTTTTAGCCTCCTGATAGTAAATTCATTAGAAACAAAAAACATAAAAATGCGGTGCCACATTTATATGCCAATTTATTTACCGTGGAGAGACCGACAGACTGCTACGCAGAGGGTCCGGGTTCGAATCCACGGCGCGCACCAATGACTTTTCGGAGTTATGTGCGTATTAAATTGTTAATTATCGCTTGCTAAAACGGTGAAGGAAAACATCGTGAGGAAACCTGCATGTCTAAGAGTCCTCCATAATGTTCTCGAAAGACATGTGAAGTCTGCCAACCCGCACTTGACCAGCGTGGTGGACTATGGCCTTACCCTTCTCATAATGAGAAGAGGCCCGTGCCCAGCAGTGGGACAGTATAGAGGGCTGATGATTCATTATTTACCGTAAATTGGCGGCCACTATCGGACGGGATTTCAATTTTCAGAGTAGCTTATCTATTTGTACTTTTAGTAATGTTCATGTTTACAGGCAGTTTGCATTCTCAAGTGGCAATACGAATGCAAAGACACTGTTAAGACTATCGTTGATAGATATAGCTATAAAACTCATGTTATGGTAAAAGAACAGATTGTCTATAAGTCGTTTGTAAATCTAGCAGAACTAATGAGCAGCGCTTAGTTAGTCTTTGCTACTGAAAACAATTTCAAGTTAGTAATCATATAGTTATTATCTGTTCTAAATTAGTCACGTACATTTTTATAATACGTAATTAATAAATAACACATTTTATGCGATCGTTCAATAACAATTTAATTACTACGAGTAATAAATTAAAATGATCAGAGATTAATTGCTTTGACTACACTTAGTACACGTAGTTTTGCGATCTTGATTGAATATGTTTTATTTTAGTGGATAATGTGGGTATATTGTATCATCACTTCTAAGAAATCTGCATGTCTGAGTTCTCCATAATATTCTGAAACTCAAATAGGTACCTATGTTTATTTCCAAATAAAATGTTTCAATTTTTTGGACAAATTAAATTTCTCGAAAGACATGTGAAGTCTGCAAACTTGCACCTGGCCAGGGTATTGGAATTAGAGTGATTGGCTGTTTTCATAGTGACAACAAGTGCGTGTCTAGCAGTGGGAAAATTTAATATACAAGGTGCATATTAAAGGTTCATATATTTTATTGTATTCATTTGTTATTCAGTTCTAAGAAGGTAAAGTAGGCCTATTTTAGTTTCTCAAACAGACAATGTTATTGGGATTTTCAGTTACAAGACTTTGAACTCCTAAGAGTCACGTTGAAATTAACCTCTAAGTTTAGCGAATGTTTGTTTCTTAATGTTTCTATTCGATTCTGCATATATGTAAATTTTGTTTTGTCTTTCTTATGTATAAATCAGTGTTTTTATTTAAATACTCTATGTGATCTAGGAGACCTTTTAAAAAATATATATATTTTGCCGAAATTTCACCACTCAGCAAGCAATTTTATTACTCCATACTGAGAGCGCGTAGGCTTAACAAAACGTCATGTTGCTGATATGCATATATATATCGTAAAAATAAGCTTAAGATAATATAGACTCACGCCTGTATCCCCGAAGGGGTAGGGAGAGGTTTAATATTACACCCTCATTTCGCCATGAATTTTCAGGTCCGACGTAATAGGGGGCGAGCCTATTGCCGTTACCGAGCACATCAGCAGACACCGTGCTGCTTCTGAGAATTCGGAAAAACCCAGTAACACTTTTGCCGACCCAGGAATCGAACCCGGGACCTCCGATCAGCAGTCGCATACGCTATCTACTGGGCAACGGAAGCAGTTTAAGATAATTGTCTATAGTTTTGTTAAAATCAATTATAATAATATAAAGATCACTAGCACTTGACCTTCTTAATATCTATTTGAACAGCATTTCGCTTATGTTTATAAGAGGGCTTAAATGCGTACATTCAATCACTATTTTGAGCAAATTCCGCGTTGGCAAAGCAGGAATGATTAATATCTTCGTCGACCTTCCATGCTTATAAATTACTACGACGAAAGCACTGCTTTACCGTTCGGTGCCCGGACTCGAAAGATTTTTTAATATGACACCAAATATTTCAATCGATTCAGAAAATCATCGCACATTTTAATATTGTTTTTTATTTTTCTCTTTGAAGGACTTATTGTTAATGAAATGTGTTGTACCACAGCTTTTTAATATCATTGGCATGCGCTGTGAATCCTGACCTATCAATAATAATTTTTGATGATGACTTTAATTTTGTTTTACTGAATACGTTTAAAGGAAAGGAAGTTTTATAAACTTATCTAAATACCTACATTGGACGCTAAAGTATGAAATAGTTACGTATTTTATTTGCATTATGACACTAGAGAAACCCGCGGTCACACCCATGTTACTTAGGGATCCTGCTATGTTTTTGCTTTCCTCGATAAATTTATTTATTTATAGTTCATTAAAACGGTAATAAACCAGTTACATTATTAATATGGAAACATTGCTTACAAATGAATAGTTATGACAGAAAAATCACTTACGCTAAACATTATAACAAAACAAAGATTTAGTGCACGGATGTAACTATACTAATATGTTACCCTATGTACATTCAGTTAACAATGAACAGTGGACACCCTCGCATGGTTTCTGTCCATCCATCAACAAACACATCCAATGCAGGATTGACAGTGAGGAGCGTGTTAAGCACCCTCAGGGTACGAAATACAGGGGACTGTGCCCTAGCAACAGTATGACATACCGGCTGTGCGAACAACATATGTCGACGGTTCTAACGATGTCCGAGATAATTTCCGGGCACATATAGTCGACAGAATTGACTAAGTAGCTCAGGACAATCCATTTGTCCTCGAAGGGTCTTACAAGCCACCACAAGCTGCTCCAAACCTCTTCTTACCTCTAAGGAATTGAAACCCAAAATCCCAAGAAGGTAATTGGTAGGGTACATATAGGGATAAATAGTTGTATAACCTTTTAAAAACGAATCTTAGGAAGGTTTTTTGTATTTTTTCTAGCATTAATGTACGACTCCCAATATAGGGGTTCCAGACACAGGCACTAGACTCTAATTTACTTCGCACCAAGGTGGTGTATAGGAGCTTAATAACCTGTGGGTTCGTGAAGTCCCGGGCGTTACGCAGAACGAATCCTAACCGTCTAGAAGACTCCTTAGCAAGATCGTCAATATGATCTCCGAATGTCAGACCACGGTCGAAGGTCACTCCCAAATCCTTTATGCTGGTGACAAGAACTATTGCTTGACCATCTAATGTGTAGTTATAAAGGATTGGTCGCAACCCCCTATAGTAAGTCATGACATTACACTTGTCATAATTGAACATCAGCTTGTTCTCTATGCTCCATTGGTAAACAACGTCTATGTCATTTTGCAAGTTTTTGCAGTCTTCATCCGTCTTTATTTGCAATGGTAGTTTTAAGTCATCAGCATATAATAGACATTGGTGCAAAATTAACTTTGTTAATGAGATCATTAACAAACATCAGGAACAAAAGCGGAGCCAGAACAGAACCCTGACTCACGCCTAAAGGTGTATTATATGGTTTTAACTCAAAACAGCCGTGCCTAACAAACTGTTTGCGATCGCGTAGGTAGTCGACGAAAAAATTGAGAAATCCCGGAGTGAAACCAATAGTTCCCAACTTACTTAGGAGCACATCGTTATTGACCCTGTCCAATGCTTTGCAGAAATCAAAATAGAGAACATCAACTTGCTTTCTGGTGTCTAGGCTTCTAGAAATACTGTCCACGTGGATTAATAGGTTCGAGCTGAAGGAGCGACCAGACCGGAAACCGTGCTGAGCATCTGTCAGATATACATTAACCGCTTTGTAAATGATCGTATGGAGAACATGCTCAAAGACTTCAGCAATAGTCGGGAGGACAGCGATGGGCCTGTGCTTGTTTACGGAGGATTTGTCACCCGTTTTGGGGATCGGAGTGACTCGGGATGGTTTCCATTGCTTAGGATACACCGCAGACCGAAGAGACAAGTTAAAAATATGACATAGAGGTACTACCAGGATGTCTTTGCATCCCTTAAGGATGTGAGCTGGAATGTTGTCGAGGCCGGTCGAACTACAGGGTCTAAGTTCATCAATCCTCTTTCCTACATCATGAAGCGTCAACAAGGGAAGAGGTATATTAGATCCATCGCTACTACAGTTCGTATTGCTGATGTCTAATTTGGGTACGTCAGGTAAGAATACGCTAGCAAAATACTTAGCAAATGCTTTGGCCGCTTTGACACCTGAATACGACTCTCCATTGTATGTAACATTTGGCTCAAAACCACCTTTTGATCTTAGGCTAGAAACATATTGCCAGAACTTTTGAGGGTTCTTCTTTAAACAATTTTCAACGATGTAGCAATATGATTTATAGGCTGCTTGTGTTTTAGTTTTTAGATCTGATCGTAAAGCACTAAACTCTGCGTATGTGTGTTTGCATCGTGAATGTTTCCATTTCTGATGGAGTTTGTTTTTATGCTTAACATCGTCGACTATATCTCTTGTGTACCAAATTGGATACCGCCTATTGCCTGAAGTCTGTCTGATTTTTTTTGGGATGGCGGCGTCAAATAGTTTGTAGATCATTTGATAGAAATTATCCGTGGCGAGGCGTACGTCGTCAATGCTAAGAACCTCATGCCATGGGGCTAAACGTATTTGCTCATAGAGGTGTTTGTAATTTCCTTTAATAAAGTTCCAGTCACAACTACGGTCAATGTTGCTGGGATCCAAATTTTCACTTACTTTATATATTGTAATAGGGACTGCTATATCCAAGGGGGGTTGATACAGATCAATTGGAACCAGCTTCAAGCCTTTGACATACTCGCAGATTGCCTCAGTACCCTCTCGAATCAACACAACATCCAACTAACTCCCACGCATATTCATCACTTCATTCACATCAATCAAATTACAGAAGCTTAAAAAATAACAATAATCGTTATTAATGTTGACGGATGCGCTTTTTAAATTGAGGTCACGCACTATCATTACAGTTCCATTTAAATCGAGTATAAAGCTCTCAACTTTGCAAAACCACGTCATGTAATCATCATCAGTTGCAGAGGGTTTAATGTACACGACACACACAGATACATTTTGGCTATAAATAATACAAGAAGTCTTCGCCATTGATTGTCTCGAGCTCACTTCGTCTTCTTATTGTGATACCGGGGCGCGCAGCCAGCAATACGCCACCTCCTGCAGTCAGTCTACCCTGCGTAGTGTGCTCCAACTCGCGCTTAATATCTCAGGATTATCTACCGAGTTGTCTAAATAAGTTTCTGTCACGGCCACTAAGTCGTGCTCAGTGAGTACCAGACTTGATCTCCAGGTAGACAGTTTTGTTTTCAGTCCACGTACATTCTGGTACAATAATCGCAAGTTGGTTCGTTCGCTATGATCAAGACGGGGTTTACTGGGTTTCATCACTTTTGGCACGAAAATTACGGCGCCAAGGCTTGACACAAATATCCTCTACCCAGTTCTTAGCCGACATTACTTGCTCGACGGCACAGCAAGCTTAAATGATGCGTAATTACCTCGAGCTTTGAGAGCTTCTACTTCTACTATTTCTTCTACTTCTAGGTACAGACATCACTTGCACAGATAATATTAAGATGCTCACGTACCTGATTAACAGAAGTACCTTGCTTTACGTAGTAGAGATAAAGGTACAACCACCTTTCAGAGGCTTCCGATTTGGTAGAACCAGGTGCAGCCGTCCCGCGCAGCACGGAGCTAAGAGAGGTTCGTTGGCGTCGAACTTCCGTCCATCCATCCCCTACTGCGTCGCCGTTCGTCACTGCTGTACTGAACACTGGAAAGGAGCTTCGTGGTTTGGCTTCTTGTGGTCGACAGGATGCGTCAGTTTGTTTGACTGCTCGTGGTCGGCAGGATGCGTCAGTTTGTTGTTTATGCGGTACTGCTGTAGTTTTAAAGGATGAGTTAACCGGTACATCAGATTATTCTATGATTTCTATTACAGTAGTTTTAGTCAACGCACTGTTATGACTTTCAGTTGGCGTTGGAATAATAGTCGTTGGCGCTTCTACGCCTTGAAAAACAGGGAGGGTGTATTTCCATGAACCTGTACCGCGCAGTCTTCGGTGGTGTGGCTAGATAACCAGTTTTTTGTAGATGCCAACGACTCCAACCTCCTATCAACTGCAGCAATTCTATCACTTTAAACTTGAATTCGAATTAGAAGCTGACAATTGGCCAAGTGATCGTTCAGTAGTTGACTAATAATTTTTGGGAGCCTATTACCAAACACTTTTTCCAGCTCTTCACGAATAATAGCTCGGATGTTGTTAGTTGCAATGTTCTCAACAGGTTGTCGTCAATGCCGCGCTCCACCTCGAAAGTTGGTAACGTTTTCAGAACTCATAGAAAAAAATATATATATCTTTATTGCAAGCACGCTGTACAGTACTCCTTAATTTTACTTATTCTAAATAACAAAAAAGAACCCTACAAAAAAACACATTGTGGCGAAGTCGATATACATTATCTAACTCAAAAGACTAGGACACTATTTGGCAGCTTGTTGCCATAATGACACTTGGCATGTCTTGTCAACTGTCATAAACGGAGTTGAGTTAGCTGACAATGTCCTGACACTCCTGACATTTATGTGATACGTGTCACCACGTGACTCGCCACGTGTATCTACATCAGAGATTGAGCAATTTATACACAAAATTATTACTTTTGTAAATACAATAATTCAGTAACTTAAACAATAATAATCGCATGAGCATTATACACCGCGTGCCGCAATTCGGGCTGACACTCAGCAAACACTGCGATGGACGCCATAGTTCCAATCACGGTACTGATTTTCAGTGCCGCCACGTATTATGTCAAAAGGCCACTGAAACGTGATGGTCATCTTCCTAGAATCTACGTAGCATTACATATGGAACATGTACAACTATTTGACGGCCGGTTGGTGTAGCGGGAGTGTAAACGACTGCTACGCTGAAGGTCGCGGGTTCGATTCCCGCTCAAGTCAAAAATTTGTGTGCATGAACATGGATGTTTGGCTTTGTCTGGGTGTTTCTATGTATAATATGTATGTATTTACAAAAAAAAAGTATATATGTATGTTTATCCATTACCTAGTACCCATAGTACAAGCTCTGCTTAGTTTGGGACTAGATGGTGTTGTGTGAATGTGGTAGAATATTATTATTTATTATTATTATTTATTATTTATGATTACTTAAGTAAACCTTCAAAACATATGTTTTGCAAGTAACAAGGGAATACACAAATAGCAGGTATGCCTGTTAACTAAGTTTCTAAATTTAATTTACTTATTTGCTCATAGAGGATAATATGACATTATTTTCGTTTAATGTTTCAGGAGTTCCTGCAAGTACCCAACCAGACCTTGAAGCAGAGATACTAATATGCTGTAAGCAATCCAGACTAATGTTACTAGGGCTATATCCTCACAGGTAATTAGTATCTTGTAGCTGTTATTTCTGTTGAGAGAGTAAATAGCTCTTGAGGTTCTTTTTAAATGATGCTTTTGTTTTCAGGTCCCTTATCGGAGGAGGCAATTTGTTCCAGCATTTCGTACCCAAGTATCTAAAAGAGCCACGGAAAGCCATTGTACGGTGTTTAGTTTGGGAAAGAGTTCTGGCTGAGGGTCTGGTGGAGTATGAAAAGTTGTTTTGTCTCCACTCTAACTTTTCATGTAAGTAGGTAGGCTTTTTACTAGCCACTACCCCAAAAAGCAATGTGGCAAGATGTAATTTTCTTCTAGATTCCATTTTAAGGATGTCATTATCATTAATATATTGTGTGACATGATGCCGTCTTGGAATCTTGAAACAGAATCGGGCACATGCATTTTGCATCCTTTGTATTAAATTCTTAGTTCTTGCCAGCAAACATGGGCCATAAACTACATCACAATAATTGAAACGGGATAAAATGAGACTGTCTACAAGCTGTTTTCTAAGGTTAATACTAAGATAGTTTTGAATGTTGTAAAGAATTTTTAACCTGTAAAAGCAATTTCTTACTATTTTATTTACATGTTCTTCAAACCTTAGCTCAGAGTCAGTTAATAAACCTAAGTTAGAGGCCTCTTTTATCCCTTCTAATTTCTGACCGTCCAAAATGATAGCTGGGTTAACTTGCAATATAGACTCTACCTGTATTTTACTGCCCAGAATGATAAATTTTGATTTATGTGGATTTAATATTAATGAGTGTTTTTTTGACCATTCAATCACTCTGTCAAGGTCCTGATTTATCTTTGTAACAGCTGACAAGGTGTCCTCAGGCTTAAAAGAGAGATAAAGCTAAGTGTCATCTGCATACATATGAAAACTGCAATTATTTAAGAAGGGGTCATGTTAGCTGTTTATATGATGAAGAGAAGTGTTGAGAGTACTGAGCCTTGTGGGACGCCTCTGTTCACTGTGAGAGCAGATGAAGACATGACCATACCATCTTCCCTTTGCATTTCTACATGTTGGGACCTATTAGTGAGATAACTATTAAACCACTTTATGGTGTTAGGTGAAAATCCATAGTAAGCTAATTTTGCCAATAATAGAGATGTATTTATAGAGTC
Source organism: Euclidia mi (assembly GCA_944739405.2). Classification (NCBI taxonomy): domain Eukaryota; kingdom Metazoa; phylum Arthropoda; class Insecta; order Lepidoptera; family Erebidae; genus Euclidia; species Euclidia mi. Next base: position 32,110,944 of record OX123203.2, read on the forward strand.
AAATGCCTCTCCATGATCCCTAGCTTCCAGTATGTTACCCACAACATGACATAAAGCAGTTGCGGTTCCTCGTCCTTTTCTGAACCCAGATTGTTTGTCCGGTAAAATGTTATTTTTTCTAAATATTCTATTACTTGTAAATAAACTACTTTTTCCAGTACCTTTGACAAACAGGGCAGTAAACTAATAGACCGTAGGTCTTTTGTAGAATTTGGTTGGCTCGTTTTGGGTATGAGTTTGACAATTGCATGTTTCCACAGCTCCGGGAATGTATGCGTTGTGATAGATTTGTTAACTATCTCTGTAATAGTATCTAACGAGTTAGGCAGAGTAAGTTTAGGCATCTCTAGGTTGATTTGATCTATACCTTGCGCATTAGTACTAATGGTTCTTAAGATTTTCAAAATAGTACCATGGTCGACCGGCTGAAGCTTGAAATTTGTATCATCATCATACCTATCATATTCATAGTAGGTTAAACTGCTCACACCGCCCCCTCCCGGCACCTTCAAAAAATCTTTATTGATGCTGTCTGGGTTATCAAAGTAATCTGGTAAGCAGGTGTTTTTGGGAGATGGCAGGACTTGATTCTTTACGTTACGCCACAAGGTTTTTGGGTTAATTATATAGGATTATAGGAGATGTTGTGGTGGGTGTCGCACCTGGAGAGGTCTCACTGGAGTGATCTTTACACGGGAACAGTCGCACGGGGGTATTGGTATTGTCGCCCCTAGCTTGGAGCGGCATCCCTGATGCAGTCAGGTCGATAAAAACTGTGGTGTCAATGTCGCGAAAATCGCCTCAGGAATATTAGCACATAGTAAATCAAAGGTTCCTTCGCATTTAGAGCACTGTATATGCTGATGGTCTATATTATATCGACATCCGGAACAAATCAACGACGTTGAAAGCGACATAATTAAGTTTAAAAACGTTGTCCTTCTTGAGGCACTACAACTTAGGTATAATACTTTGTGCCGTCTGCGTTGATTTATCAATGTCACGGGCGCACGGATGATTCACTGTACGTGGGCGCAGGCCGATATGTCACTTAAGTCCAGCGCGTAACCGTAGCTGTTGCGCGCACTACGCGCAAAACTGTTTGTCATGCGATGGACGACCGTTCACTTTTTCCAAATGTACTTAAAGTTTTGCACTTAATAAATGCTAGTTTTACACTGTTAAAACTCACTACTGATATTAAATTACTTAAATAACACTTAGTTGTCACTCTTTAACTATTTTTAAGAGCAGAAAGTCCTTAAATACTCTGATTAACTAATTATTAACAAAGACTAAAATCACATAAATGTTATCAGTTCGACAGCGAGGGCAAACATCTATACATGGGCTATCCAACACAAATATTATCCAAATCGGACCAGGATAGTTCTTGAGATTAGCGTGTTCAACGAAAAAACTCTTCTGCTGTATATATTACTAGATGATGCGCGCAGATACGCCCGCAAATTTCTTTAATTTACCTGCTTTTCCTGATCCCGTGGGAATTTCGAGAAATCCCTTCTTAGTGCACCCCTACGGTCCCCAAGGAACATACATGCCAAATTTCAGCTTCTTACGCCCAATAGTTTTGGCTGTAGCTTGTCTGTCAGTCAGTCAGTAACGCAAGAATTTTATATATACAGATAAGTTCAGACCTTTATCATTATTTGTACTATAAAAAGGTGATATAAAATTTGACTGCAGTTTATTACAGATTCAATATGTTTTTAAATTTACTTGAACTCGTTTCAATATTTCTAGGGTCAGCAGACTAAAGTACATAAGTCAAAAAACCCCACTTTACAGGAATTAAAAAAACAGTTTATATAATCTTTGATTTGGATAGTTTAAAATGTTTTTATTAACTTTATGTGTATTACAATGACCTATTACTAAGATACAATATTTTAGGGGAAATTTTTAGTTGTTTAATATTTAGATGACTTAAGTTATAAGGACACAGTTAGTAGTATGACTTATGTGAGCAAAAATAAATGAAAAAATTAAATGAAAAATTTAAATGAAAAAATAAACTAAAAAAATAAAAAAATACATGAAAATAAAAAAAAAACGTATAAACGAATAAAAAAAATAAGTAAACTGGTAGGTGTCACTTAAATTAAAACCCATATTCTCTAAACACACTTCACAATTGATGTTCTTTATAACATAAGTCAGACCTCTTGGCTCAAAAACTTCACACTTAAGAGTGAGTCTTTACAACATAAGTCAAGTTATGTTTTTTTGTGCCTCCGACCTATATTAGAATAGGATAAGGTTGAAACGGTCCACCACTTGAATACACCATTAAATAATTCAGCTTGACTTATGTGCTTTAGTCAGACTGCGAGTGGAATAAAAGGAACACCGAATATGTAATAAAAAAATTTTTGAAAAATTTGACTTATGTTCTTTAGTCTGCCGACCCTAGATTTCATTTGGTTTAAAATTATCGTTATTTGTTATGACCGTATAAATATTGTATTAGCCTGCGCAGAACGTTTCCCATGAACTTAGAAATTATGTTTATAATATCAAAAATATTTTATTGAAGTTTTACTTTTTATTACAAAACTATATAATATTTTAGTAGAGCTTAATTTATTTAACACATAACAATATTTATGTAAAAGTGTATTTAAAGCTTAATAATATTACCTAACAGCACAGAATAAATCTTGTGTAAATATTCTTCTTACTTTCTTATGCAAAATTTAAAAAGGCGATTAAAACAAAATGTATATATGGCATATGATGACATGATATAGGGCAATTGCAACGCGGTCGCAATTGTCAAATCAATATTTTACTCTTAGAAATTATCAATACGACAATTCTGCAGAAACAGACACAGCATCATCACTGTATACGTTCTATAATGCCAAACGTAGACAGAAACGGTTCGTGGGCAGAAAATCCAAAAAGCTGAGCTTTCAAAGCTTCAATCACTGATGAGACAACCTCAAAGACCACAGACTCGTTAACGTTTTAGGCAGAAAATGAAGCGACATACCGGTGCAAGACACTGCAGATATTTTTTTGCAGAAATGAAGGAATTGGTTCAATACTTATTTCTTGATGTAAAAGAAAACGGCTAGAGGATGGTAAAAGTTACGAACTGTTAAAAATATGAAGTTATAAAAATGTATAGATAACTTTTTTATTATAATATTTATGTAGTGATCTTTAGTTTGTGTACAACTGCACATAATATGATAAATGTTTTAGTTTAGAAACTATGCCAAGTGTTGAAAATTATCGAGAGGTTTTTTGTCTTCGAGTTTGTAATCACTGCTTACTACCTTATTGACTCCTTTAACTTATACTGCTATTGTTTGTTTGTGGTGTAAAATAAGTGTTAGAGTCTTTCTGGTGGTTATTTTTCACAATAATACAATAGATCTAGTCCTGCTAAATACTAATGTAATATTTTAAAATTCGGCAGTACTAAAAAGTCGAAACGAAAACGATAATTCTTCATCTTGTGAATCAACTTCATAGCATGTTGAGTTAAAATACGTTTAAACTGTTGCAATTGTAATAATTTTAAAATACACAAATAATGTGTTAACAGCTATGTTTACATATAATTTAAATAAATTACTTCCGTCCGACTTTGTTGATAAGCATCCCATTAAATCGAAAACGAAGTGCTTAACATCAAAGAGTAGAAAGATATTTATGATGTAGGTATGTGTTTTGAAAGAGATTTATATGATTCCTTGATTGCCCCAATAATTTTAAGGTATGGGTTTGAAGGATAAACTTTTCGTAAAACAGAACGTTTATAGAAATTTCACAATGATTCGTTAGGGAATAAGTGAGTTAAAGGTTGCAGCTGTAATTGATGTTTCATAATTTTTAGGTTTCTGTGCTGCACGTATCACTGGGCAAGTAATAATAACCACGAGTAAACTTATAACTAAGTACGAAATTAGACAGCTTGTATTGATAATCTTATTTATTGTTTGAAAATGTCAGCAATATTAAACCTTTTCAATCCACTAGGTCATATATAATGTCTACTGGGTCATATCGCATTTTACAGAGCTGATTTATTTGCAGCATGAATTCCACCTTTATTTCTTGTCTTCTAGATATAACATTGGATACTAACCAAGATGATTAATTAATTGGCCCGTCGCCGCTTCCGCAAATGATTTAAGCCGCACCGCTCATCTTTCGTTAAAAGCTGTCGGTTCATATTGTCGGACGCAAATAAACAGCCCTAGATCATCACAGGCATTCTTCCAGAAACTGTATTATTTTTAGCTCAGTAGTTTGGTGAGAAATAAAAAACATGGTTAAGAACTTCTTCAGATTGTAGCTGGTCTATGATATTTTTGAGAATAGTAGTTGTTATGACTACCAAACAAAATATATTTTTCGCTTACTTACGTCTTTAATCTTAATTATTAACTGCTGCAGTTGCTGACATTATCGAATGCTAAGATCAGTATGTGATTCGAAAGATGAGTAGAGGCTTATAGAGTTAGACTGTTAGCATAGCGCGATGAATTAATTAATTACAATTAATTTAAATTTGTAACAATTGCGTAAATCCAAGTAAATACTTTGTTAGGAGATTTAAGAACCTTGCGGCCTATAAATTACAATATTGTTCTTTTAGGAGACGAAGTTTACGTTACAAACTGTTAAGCTACAATATAGTTACCAAAACACCCATACGGCTGCCTCCGTGGTCCAGTGGATAGCGTATGCGTCTGCTGATCGGAGGTCTCGGGTTCGATTCCCGGGCCGGTCAAAAGTGTCACTGGATTTTTCCGAAGTGCAATATTACATCTCTGCCTATCCCTCCGTGGAAACAGACTTTAAAAAATATATTTCAATAACCATACGTTTTTGCCTATGTTTACAAATAGACAGACTTGTATATTGCAAAATAAAAGGCAGTATTTCCAAAATAAATTAACCAAAATCTACTGTTGTTAGTAGTCTTTGTTTAAAGACCGTGTCCCGGAGTGGCCCGGAGTTTCTTGCCTGATTCTTCTCACGAGGCTCTACTTTCTGAACAAGCATTTTTTTCAATGCTCCAATATGTTAATATGCATTTAAAGTTACTTTTTTATTTTTATTTGTATGACCTTCTGACGTGTCCAAGAAATTTAAATTTTTTTATGGAAATAAACATATTTGAGTTTGAGTTTGACCATACCCAAAATTGTAGCTATCGCTGGATTTGGCTACTAGACAATGATAAACATTTGACTTAAGCTGCATAAAGAATATGTCAAACATATCTATAATAACCAAATCAATGGATATATAAAAAAATTGCTGCCGTAAATAAGAAATCCCTTGCTGCTTAATAAGGTTACCCGAACTTGAAACTTTCTCATAATTAACTTATCACAGCTTTTCTTAGATTAATATGGAGCCAACTGTTCCCAAACTTTTATAAGTTTATTTTTTCATCAACAGCTTACATCAATTATTATTAACGCGCAATTTTTTTATTAGCCCAAAACCTATAGAAAGTTCTATACAGAAATTGCCATTGAAGACAAATAATCTGGAAAATAATTGTGTGAAAATATTCATTATTCAGCACAAGTTTTGTCTTACGAGTGTTTTGAACTAATTAGAATTCTTTTTATGAGAATAAAGCACCGTAGCAAAGGTTACTTAATATAATTTGTTTAAGTGCTTCCTTTGAAAATTCCTAGGGGATCAATGAGTTTTCATGCTCTTTAAATATAAATTATCGAAAAGCAGCAACAATATTTGCCATGATATGAATTAAATTGAAATTATAATATTGTATTTCTTTATTTCAAATAAGTCATTATATTTTTCTTTTTCGTGTGAGTGTGTGGTAGCCGTGGTGTCAGAGTTTTAAGACCACATGGTCAAATGATTCTGATTTTATGTACCCTCCAAAACACGGTAGTGCTCTAAACCGTAACGTAAATGCCACACGCGGTAACCCATCCAATTCGTAACCTGTGCAAGAATTGCTTAACTTTGCTGACCTATTACGATGGCAAGCCAAGTCACGCTATGAGCGCTACATTTAGATGTTGATAGGCAAGTTTTTTTTTACATAAATCTTGAAAGAAAGAAAATATGCTTATCCAACAAGATAATCGAATTACCGTTTAATGTTAAAGTTGAAGAAAACAGCTCGATTGTTAAAGAATAGGATTAGTGTTTGAGAGAGCGTAGGTTTAATCCTTCCCCCTACACTACTATCGCAAACCTACTTCATTCTCAAGCAGAAGGGATTAACAAAGTACTGGTTTCTTAATAAATGAATACAGTATTTACTTTTACAATCCTCTACTATTGGAATGAATATTTTAAACATTTGGGCCTAGTATATTATTTAATCATAGAGCATGCCTGCGGCTACTCCCACACTTTGTTTTTAGATCTATCCGTTTCTGCCCGATCTCGCGGGAATGTCGGGCGATTTCTTCTAAACACACCTTTACGTAATTCATGAAACAAATATGCCAATTTCAGCTTCTTGTGCCCAAGAGTTTTCTCCGTGTGTTGTCTGTCAGTCAGAAAACTAGTTAAACTATTAGATATTTATACGTGATATTATCTTTTTTAATATTAATACAATTCCGGAACTATAACGGACGCCAAGAAAAATTCACCAGCATTCAACGAATTGAGAACGGCCAAGCAAACTTACATTTGATAAAAATTGTGTAATGTATTTTCTGCCATTCTCTTTGAATATTTTCAGAGTCAGGTACGTGGTCTGAATATCTGTTGATTTTAAGAAATATTTTCAAATATTATTATACATTTTCTTGACTTCCAGCTCAGTTTTTAAGCTCGAATGAATACTTTTAAGCTTTCATGACTTGTACATCATCATCATCAGCCTTTAACAGTCCACTGCTGGACCAGGCCTCTCCTTTGAAAGGAGGAATTGGCCTACTATACCACGCTGGCCAAACGGGTTGGTATAGGGTTTGTATCAAGTTTTCCTTCTTTACAATGTACATATGGTAATATTTATGTAACGAGTCTATATCGAGTAATTATTAGAAAATATACGTTAAATACCATAGATTTCCTTCAACGTTTTGGCATAGGTTGCATCAACTGATATCCTGCGCCCTCTGCGTCATACGCAGGTTTCGGTTCCTTCCCTCACTTGGCCCTCACAACTATTTTAAGCACTAGACCTCATCAAGACCAATTTTTGAATCCCCAGATTTTCGGTAATATTAATACAGAATCAACTAGCTCAAATAAAATAAATGTTTCTATCAGACCAGTCAATCTGTTCAATAAGATGAGAAAAATCTTTCAGCAGCTCTGTGCATCAGTTAGAATATGGTCTATTCTCTAAATATCATTATGTTACGATTTCAATCAACTGTTACTAATTGTATCAAACAGTCGATTAACGACTGAGAATCAAGTTCGAGTTTAAAAATAAAACAACTCGTTCATTTATACAAGATAGTAATGGTGTGATGGATTTGATAGCATATTAGTTTTGAATTATCTTTTATAGTGTATGTAGGCACGTAAATTATAAAGCGGAACGATTTTTACGTTGGCAAGAATTATAGTCAAAAACTAATCGTACGATTTCAAAAGTTCTTTCACTCTTAGAATGCTACTTTATCTCTAACTAACCGAGAGAGAACCCGGTATACAATTTTTGGTGTTGTTGCAAACGTCAAAATACCATGAAAGCAAAGTAAATTGCTGTAATATAAAAACTTTCCATATTATGAATTTACGACGTAAAAATTAGGATTTCTTTAAGGCCTAGTATGAGATTATTAGATATCGCATAGTTAGTTTAGTTTTAGTTTTTTTAAGTTTTCATGGAAAGTGATATCATGGGTTTTATTTAGGTAGGTTCACATTTTGAATAACAAATATTTCTAGAATATATTGAATTGGATGTACGCACTTTAATGGTTCATATTTTATTCACAATCCAATCTAACAATATCTACTCAATCTTTTTACCGACCGACTTACGGAAATAATAGGCAATCACACAAAAATGGTTCGCAAAAGCCACTCTAAGTATAACATAAAACCATGGATTACCCCAGGACTAATACGCTGTATGAAACATAGAGACAGCCTGCATATTAAAGTACAGAAATTTCCTCATAATACACCTCTGAAAATAACCTACACTCGGTACAGGAACTTCTGCAATGATCTCCTGCGAAAACTCAAAACAGAATACGAGAATAGTGAGATTTCTAATAGTACAAAAGACCCTAAGAAACTATGGCAAACGATAAAAACTGCTTGCCACCTCACAAAAACAAATAAGGAGCCGAAGGAACTTCTTAAATTGCCTGGTAGTTGCAGTGCCAAAAACTCGCTAGACATATGCAACACGTACTTCTCTACTGTGGGAGAGAAATTGGCGGATAAGATGCTCAATAAATTACGTGCGAACCAGGAGAATCTAGCTAAAAATATTCGTACAAAACAAATAATGAACTCCTTCTTCCTTCATCCAACAGATGAGTGTGAGGTCGAATCCTTGATATTGTCCCTACAACACAATAAAGCACCAGGCCTTGATGGTTTAACTAATACTCTTCTAAAAGACATAAAGGACGCGATTATACCACCACTAACTGCAATATTTAACACCAGCTTAGAGTTGGGTATCTTTCCTGACACATGGAAGATAGCTTGTATTACACCGATTCATAAGGAAGGTATTAAAGCGTCTGTTGAAAACTACCGACCCATTTCGCTCTTAACAACATTCTCAAAACTCCTAGAGAAGATTGTTAACAAAAGACTCGTCAAATATATAGAAACGAACAATCTTATATCACCAAAACAATTCGGCTTTAGAAGAGGCAAGTCAACGGAGGAAGCTGTCACACTCCTTACATCTATTGTATCCTCTCACTTAGATAATAATAAGGCTTGCATAGGAGTGTTTCTAGATTTGGCTAAGGCCTTTGATACCGTGTCAACACCAATATTACTTAAAAAGCTGGAAAACTATTTTGGTATCAGAGGCCTAGCCCTTAACTGGTTCAAGACTTATTTGACAAAAAGGAGACAGTGTGTGAGAGTTGGTAGCAACAAAAGTGACCAACGAGCCATCAATTTTGGAGTTCCGCAGGGCAGTATTCTTGGTCCGACCTTGTTTATCATGTATATCAACGATATACAAGACAGTGTTAATGCTGAGGTTATATGTTATGCGGACGACACTGCTATCGTATTTCATGGTATAAACTGGGGGGAAGCCATATCAAACGCCAAGAATGGAATGAAACATGTACTCATTTGGTTACAAAATAATCTACTCACTTTGAATGCTAAGAAGAGTAAATATATTTGTTTTCACAAAACTGCCGCATCAGCTCCAACAATCAGTTGTACCATTTGACTTCACGAGTGCTTAGATCAAAACCAGGTTTGTAATTGTGATACACTAATGAAATCTGAGACTTCAAAATACCTCGGTGTGCTTTTGGATCAACATTTAAATTTTAAAGCGCACATTAACTTATTATCAGCTAGAGTTCGTAAGACTGCAAATATTTTAAAATTATTGCGCTTTTCGGCACCTATTAAGATCCTGAAAACTGTATACTTGGCACTGACCCAGTCTCTAATAACCTATTGCATCACCTGTTGAAGAAGTGCTCTAAAAACAACAATGCTGCAATTGGAAAGGGCACAGCGTTCGGTAATCAAAACCATGTATAGAAAACCCTTTCGATACCCAACAACAGCATTATACCAGGAAAGTCTACTGTTAAACGTACGCCAATTATTCATCCTGAAAACAGTTGTCCGTGCCCATAAGAAAGCAATTCGATCTGCAGAATACCCGAACCTCCTGAAACGTCGCGTGTACAGACTACCAGTCCCGTCAGTCAACACAAGCTTTGCCAAACGCTTTAGCCCTTTTAAGGACGTATTTATTTATAATAAAACTGCTAACGCATGCAAGATAAAGCTGGGCTCGGTGAAAGATATGCAGTTAAAAGTCACTAAATGGCTCACTTCTTTGACATATGACTCCACCGAAAATCTTATGGTATGCCTATCATAAACACATCGCACACACACACACTCACGCACTCACTCACAACACACACACACACACACACACAATTATATTTTTTTTAGTCTTATAAAACACGTCGCCCGAGCTAAAATTGTTAAAATGTAAGGAAATCGTACCTGGTACCCACAGGACAGGCTATGCCTAGTGTGGGGCCGCTGTTTAATCCGATAATATGTAATGATTAATGGCAATAAACTGTTTTTATTTATTTATTTATTTATAATCTAAATATTTAACTTTCCAATACATTTAACCCACGAACTATTTTAAACCAACAACTAACCTTTACAAAAAAATAAAAACTACTCAAATATTTGCAGAAAACTAAGAATTACTTAGGTGGAATTTTAAAACACCAGTTCGAATACAGGTTGGTGTAAGAATAAAAATAAACGACGTGAAAAACAATCACTTTGAACGATCACCGCAGAACGTAGTTTGTTAAACGAATGGAACGAACGGAACGAACGAATTGTCCAATACATTCGTTCAAGATCCCGTTTCCAGTGAATAGTGAAATAATAGTTTTATATCGAAAGAAATATAGTATTTGTTTGCAGAAATATTTTCTTTTCGGCTCTATTTGTTTGCTAGCTTTGGGTCGTGTTAAGTGCTTATAAAGCAAATAGAAAGTTAGCATATTTTTGTTAGAACTAAAATAGGCTTGTGAGAAAAAGTTTTATTGTCTTCAATATTATATTCTTTTGTATTATCTTTTGATGTTAAATATGTAAAGCTTTTTAGCCAGATTGACGCAACGTAGGTATAGATGGTTTGATAATCATACATATATATGAGATACATATTCATCTTACAAAGTTACAAAAACATTTACAAAAGGTCTACCCTATCACTTAAACTGATTTAATTCAAGCAACATTTGGAACCTTTGGCTGATAAGAGGCCCGTGATCAGCATTGGGAGTGGTTATATACAAAGCTGACGATGATGACCTTTGGATAGTCAGGAATAGACCAGAAAAGTCGGATCAGTAATCGCGGTGAGATGGGCAACTTGACGAGTGTGTTACCTTGTCAGTCAATTGGACTTCACTACGACCTGACACTAACGCAATTTGCAATGATTGAGATCAATTGAATTACATCGTAGTGAATGATCTATGCATATAGATATCCGTAGAATACGTGCATATGCAGTTAGTCAATCAATGATTTTGCTATAAACCTGTTATAGTACTAATAATCTAGATTTCACGTAATTACATGTTTCTTGTACAATTAATATACCTAATATTAAATTGTCTTTCTTTATAGCGGGATATATGTATTCCACGTAACATTGTTTCAAGTAACCGATATTATTGGCAATTTTATTACACTTAGTAAGCCGTAGAGGTTTAAAAGGCTAAGATAAATTTAAATTATGCTGCCAACCTGATGGAAAGATGTGCCTATAAGTGAATGCTTTAAGTGCTGTGATACCATCGGTAAAGCCTAACTCCTGCCTCCCTAGCAGGGATACTACATAGTTTGCTAACCGCGTTTGCATGACCGTGCCGCTACTGGAATTCAAAAATACGCGTTGGTGTTAAATAGGTCCCAAACCTCTTTAGAAGAAAGTCTTTATACACTTTTTATCGACTAGGGAATGTGCATGTGCGATACAGGTATCCACCGCGAGTCCAAAAAAGTACACAAAAAAATATAAAAGCATATGGGCAGATAAAATTCAAATAACGTTTCATTTTCAACTTAGCAGCCCACCAACCCTATGTCTCCAAAACCAATAACCAAAATAACAAAGCACTTTTTTACAGAATGTATTCATAGGAAATTTTGGCAGCAGCACACACAGCGTTATTATAAGTAGCTTTCTAATTTACTTGGTTTCTTGGTTGTTTATTTTTGCTGTTAGCACAAGGTATAGTGTCACCGGAGTTGGCAAAAAGAAAACATCTGCAGGCTACGATGTTTTACACCCTAGGGATGAGTTCGATAGTGATGTCAAACTATCGATAGTAACTATCGACAATTGATACCTGAAATAACTCAGAATGATGATCGGGAAGCTACGACATATCTTCTCGTCCGATATCCCGCAGTGTCTCAAGACGAAAGTCTTTGACCAGTGTGTGTTGCCAGTGATGACGTACGGATCAGAGACGTGGTCGCTCACTATGGGCCTTATCAGAAGGCTCAAGGTCACTCAGAGGGCGATGGAGAGAGCTATGCTTGGAGTTTCCCTGCGAGATCGAATCAGAAATGAGGAGATCCGCAGTAGAACCAAAGTCGCCGACATAGCTCTCCGGATAGCCAAGCTGAAGTGGCAGTGGGCAGGGCACATAGCTCGTAGAACCGATGGCCGTTGGGGCAGAAAGGTTCTGGAGTGGCGGCCACGTACCGGACGACGCAGCAGAGGTAGGCACCCCGCAAGGTGGACCGACGATCTCTTCAAGATCGCGGGAGGCGGTTGGATGCGGGCGGCTCAAGACCGGTCTGGGTGGAGAACCTTGGGGGAGGCCTATGTCCAGCAGTGGACGTCGTTTGGCTGATGTGATGATGATGACTGATGAGGTTATCGGTAGGGTTGTTATTATCCATACTGACCATAGCAGTTGTGTATAATATTTATCTAATGGTAAAAGTATCCAACTTCGATAGTCGTTAGACTGTAGATACGTTGGATATTTATGATTACAATGCCGAACTGTACCACAAAATTCTATATCTATAAGGTATTGTTCATCAGGCTTAGCATTCGAATTAGCTCAAACAATAATCAATAATTGGCTAATGTGAAGTAACCATCGTTTTATTGATACGGCAATTATCGTCATGTAATATTATTTACTATTTCTGATCATCAAATAATAGTGTAATTTATTGCTGTAACAGAAGAACTATCTATGTATATAAAAGCTTTTTTTTATATTTAGCTTACTATCAGATTGCCTCGTTGGCCTCGCGGCATAAATGTGCGCGTGGGATTGGGAGGTTTCGGGTGCGATTTCCGGGTCGGGAAAAGTGTTATTGAGTTTTTCCGTTAGGAAATTCTCAGTAGCAGCACGGAGTCTGGTAATGTACCCGGTACGGCAATAGGCTCGCCCCCTATTACGTGGGACCTAAAAATTAATGGCGAAATGTGAGTCTATATAGCTTACTATCATATTTATTACTTATTTAAGTAGGGATAGGTATTATTTTTATGTGTACAATACCTAGTCATTTTTAATTTTGAAAATAAACGTAATTACTTACAAAATATATTATCGAAAGTTTTATCGATATAATCGCTAGTTAGGCTTTTCTAGATAGTCTTAAGTGTTGTTAAGTTTTTTTGTGGCAGATGTCGCAGGCTCATCAACTTTGAAATAAAAGTAACAATCGATAGTCGTCGGTCGAGTAACATCACTAAAGTTGGGTTGTTTTTGTAATATTGTACTTGTGTATGTCTTTGTCAGATGTGTTTCGGCCTTGTTGAGCGGAGTTTTAGTACTTCGCTTTACGATATTACTGTAGCCTTAAGTATTTGAATTCACTGTGGTTTTGAATGTAGGGTCTTAAGTATTTAAAGCATTATTGAGAATGGCTTTGTTTAAATGACTCTCGTGGCTTAAATTCTTTACCTATCTGTCTTGTATGTCTCAGATTCGGGGTGTTTGTTTATAATTATGATATATATATATTTCGAATATTTCTTCCAAAATCATGGGTTATGCCATTTTTTATTCAGTTTTTCATAATAGCCACAATCGAGATATTTTTGTTTCATAGTCCCAAAAAACCTCTGCCGAAATTAACCCGTATTTTCTTAAAAAATGTAATATCTTATTTACCGTGTACCACTTTTTATAATTATACTCACTCTACTTTTATGCTACATTTAAAATTCAGACACTTTAGTGTGAATACAGAATGAAGTACTTTCATAGAAGATAGTACTCTACACAAATTAACTATTAAAATACATAATTCTGCGCCTAGCCTCGCAACTGTATACTGGTAAGTGTCTCGCGGTAATGGATACATCTCGTAGGCAACTTAGATGAATAAAGCTGAAGTTGGTTGGCTCATAGCATCTTGCTTGGCGTGAGCAAAAAATACATTAGTTCTATTGAAAAATAAATAAAATTGTTTATTATCGCTTGCTAACCGGTAAAGGAAGAGGGCATTCTCATAGTGAGAAGAGGCCCGTCTCCAACAGTAGGACGGTTCATAGACAGGGCTGATGGTGACCAAAGATGAGGTTATTTTTATTTCTTATATTACAATCCGTTGAAATCTATCGCATTAGGGCGCTGTGATGGCGTATTGAACTACCAAATAAATGAGAACAGGTTAATAAAATAAGTATATTGACTACCTCCATGGTCCAGTGGTAGCGTATGCGACTGCTGATCGGATGTCCCGGGTTCGATTCCCGGGTCGGGCAAAAGTGTTACTGGGTTTTTCCGAATTCTCAGTAGCAGCACGGAGCAGACTCCGTGCCATCCATCACCAGATGATGTGCCCGGTAACGGCAATAGGCTCACCCCCTATTACGTGGGACCTAAAAATTCATGGCGAAATGTGGGTGTAATGGATCTCTGCCTTTTCGCCGAAAATTGTTTAGCCGATTATCACTTGCCAACTAACGTTTCGCTGAATTTTATTTCGCAGAATAATCATTTGCCAAGTTGTGATATAATTTTGTTTTTATTTCCCAACCTCACAGTTGCCAACTTTACGTTTGGTCTTCCTTTTATTGTCGCAGTTCTAACCTAACCGATGTAGCATATTTAAATGCCCTGTGTAGTGAAATAAAAGCGATTTGGTTCTGGCACTTCGCCGGCCGCTGCCGTGGCACGCTCGCTTCGCTCGCTCGGCTCGTGCGTTGTGGTCGCAGTTCTAACTTAACCTAACCAGCCATTGTTTCAGTTGAAGTGCATTGTTTATCAGCATACTAACCTCACCTAACCTAACCTAACCAATTCCTTTCGATTTCACCTGAACTTCCCGAAACATCACCTGAACAGACGAAACGTTATTCGTCTAAAAGTTGTCTGGCCTAATAATTTGACAAAAGATAAATGCCCCAAATGTTTTTTGTCATTACAATAATCAGCTTAACAATAATTCTACCAAATGAAACGTTGTCATACAAAAATTTGACAATCGTTAGTCGTCAAAGTGAAAAATAGGCGAAAGGTTGGTTGGCAAGTGATAATCGGCCGAACAATATTCGGCGAAAAGGCAGGATCCCGGGTGTAATATATATTACACCTCTGCCTCTCCTTCGGGGATACAGGTGTGAGCCTATACAAAAAATATATATTGTATCAGTATCATCAGCTTGAAAGTGGAAAAATATTGATGCAGGAATCATCATCATCAGCCTTTAACAGTCCACTGCTGAACTAGGCCTCTCCTTTGTAAGGAGGAATTGGCCTACTATACCACGCTGGCCAAACGGGTTGCTAAAGGATTTGTATCAAGTTTTCCTTCTCTTACAGTGCTGTTCTCTGTATAATATGCTCCCTCTGTCAGCTCTTACAATATCCATGAAACGATATGGGGTGGTGTCATTTCACCACACGGACGAATGCAGGAATGCAGGAATAGTGTAATTAAAAAAGTTGCCGTATTTAACCTATACGCTACCTGCATAATTTTAGCGTCTGAGATCACGCACCCCTGTAGACTTCATTTTTAGCAAATGAATGAGTGGTATTTTATACACAGATTTTGCGAATCAGGAAGTAGATACATAGCACCAAGCCCTTATGCTTATTTATTACTTTCGCAGCATAGAAAACCTCGCTGATGTCGCGATAGTGAAATAGTCGTTACATTGGAATATCCGATACATTTTCACGGCCGGAATCCGGGATTGAATGAAGATAGAAATACGTGAAAAGAAATATGAGGGGCGCTGTACGTGAAATAAATTTATTTGTACGTTGTACATTGAATAAGTGGGCTTAGGCTTAACAGACAAATCGGTAAGTAAACCGACAACCTATTTTATGTTAAAGGCTTAACATACCCCGAGGAGGATGTAGCTTAGCAGACGCGACGCGTGTAAAGACATTTTCATACACTGTATTTTGTGTGTGAAATCCCCTGACGTTTTTGTGATATGGATTATAGATATACGATATTGTTTTGAAGTCTTTGAATTAATGTGGCATGAATTCACAATATAATTTGTGTTCCAACATACTAAAACAGTTTCAGAAGAAAGGCAATTTAGAGATAATGTTTTACAGTGATGTCCTTGTTTTAGTAACAATAACAAGTACAAAGATCGGTATTTTCTATATTCTAGGTACAATTTTCAAGACAATTTTCAGTATCTAATAACAATGTAAAAAGAGGTTGTGTTCTATGCCTAATTCACAACTGACAACACTGAGTGACCTGCAAAAAATAGGTCTATCTTGGTGTGTTAATAATTTATTCTTTTTATAAAGTCTCTCGTGACACAAGAACAACGCCTGCATTTACACAAAACGTTTGACATTTGATCAATCCATGGCTTTAGCTGCTAAAGATACATAATTGACATAAGCCTCTTACAAATTAAGTCAAATACGGGTAGATCAAATCATCATCATCATCATCCCTTTATACTGTCCCAATGCTGGGCACGGGCCTCTTCTCACTGTGAGAAGGGTAAGGCCATAGTCCACCACGCTGGCCGAGTGCGGGTTGGCAGACTTCACAATATGTCTTTCGAGAACATTATGGAGAACTCTCAGACACGCAGGTTTCCTCACGATGTTTTCTTTCACCGTTTACCAAGCGATAATTAACAATTTAATACGCATATAACTCCGAAAAGTAATTTTGGGCCCTGTGCGTGGCAGTCTGTCGGTCTCTCCACTAAGCTATCGCTGATAATTATTCTTCGTCATAAAGTCTCTAGCGACAGAAGAACATTTCCAATTACTGAGTAAACCCAAGACAGCATGGCGATTAAATCTAGAACCTAGTTTTACCAATAGCACGTAAATCATTTTTCGCGTCAGAGCAATATCTGAAGCATCAATACGCTAAAGGTGCCATGAACGCTAGAGTCATGTCGCCAATACCAAGATTTACGGGCGATAGAATAGTGAAGCGTAGAACATTACTGACTTTAATGTCTTCACCATGCGATAGAATCTCTACGTGATCGAATAATCTTAAGATTGGACTATGAAGTGAATTATTTATATTTTTCTGATGAGATATTTACTAGTATTTCACGCCCGTTGATCGTTCTGGACTCGTGTTATAAATACAAATAGATTAAATGGCCTAGGTCCCTTTGATGATGAGCAATGAAATGTATGGATGATGTAAAATTTATCTATGTTTATGTTTTAGGGATAAGATTATAAAGGATAATACGTGCATGGTACGTATGATCAAGAATGATTGAAAACACCTCATGAAAGATGGTTTCGTTACAACTTAAAGTTGAAAAAGAAGAAAGTTTAAATCTTTGACACATTGAAAGATTTTGGCCTTCAGTGAACATGGCATTGACGAGAGATTGAGATGTATGGAAAACCAGGCCCTAGCGTTAAATCAGAATAGATAAATAGCCACTAATACCAGTGCACAATATATCTTTATAACTGTGACTGCAACTATTACATTTGCAACCATCTTTATAATCTTTATAATTTAACTATAAAACATTAGTAACTATGAATGTAAAAGTAAGTTTGATTCGAGAAGTTAACTACTTCAAACTGCACGCCAAAAATCAAATATTGACAGAAATAGCAGCTTATGCATGTTGCTGTACTGTAAACAGTACAGCAACAAAAAATAGCTAAAATTCACTCACATGCATAAGCCGCCGTGAAGAGCTGTTTCCTCGAATATTTGTAATTCATTTCGCCCAAGTAATTTCACACGTAGAGGGCTTATGTAAATAAAGCCTAATATCGAGCTGCCTTATTTGCTTTGCCGTAGGTGAGAAGCGAATCTGAGCAAGTGGTCTGCATATTTTACTAAGGGAAATGAAAGGGACAAGATTTGAGGGCAAAAACAACGGCTCGTTTCATCAAGAATGTATGCTTACGTGAAATGAGATGGTACATGCAAATTGTTGACATACAAGGCATAAGCTAAATCTGATTTCTGTGTAAAGCTTGCAATCAAGCTAACTGTTGGTAAGCGGCTCAACGTAGCTCATAGACGGCGTTGCCAAAGACGACTCCTGGATTAGGAATAAGTCGTATAAAGCGGAGTGATTTATAAACATTCAATCAACGGACATAAAGTACACTCAGGCTCGAAAAGAACAATTCATAGATCACACAAAATGTTGTCACGTGTGTGATTTGAACCAACAGCAATCGGTCAAATCTAAACGACAGGTCAAACTACGCCATACAACATACAATCAAATAAAAAATCAGTCAACTAATAGTGGTGCGTCCTTCATAGCGCTTCGCAAAAAGGAGAAGACCCCTTTTAATATAATTTATTATTATTTATTGTCTCTTCTATCGGCCCTGTATATTTACTGTCCCACTGCTGGGCACTGGCCTCTTCTCTCTATGAGAAGGGTAAGGCCGTCTACCACGCTGGCCAAGTGCGGGTGTCAGACTTCACATGTCTTTCGAGAACATTATGGAGAACACTCAGACATGCATGTTTCCTCACGATGTTTTCCTTCACCGATAAGCAAGCGATAATTAACAATTTAATACGCCCTTAACTTCGAAAAGTCATTGGTGCGTGCCTTGGATTCGAACACGGGACACTCTGCGTAGCAGTCTGTCGGTCTCTCCACTTAGCTATCGCTTCTCATTCATTATTTATAGATAATGATAAGAAAATATAACAAACAATGGATACTTACGACAAAACAGTACGTTGTGAAAAGTTATTAGTTACGTCAAAAATAGGCAAAGTAGGAAGCTTGTTACCGACGAAAAAAAAAGTTATAACGAAACTTTTATAATTTACTATCACTTAATATTGTTCGTAGACTAATAAGTAATATTAAATTACTTACTGTTAATGATTCAACAGCTTAGGATCTGGCCAAATAATTGCCAAACTTTTAATCTCTTTTATCCTATTTGCAGACTTCTTTTACTTCGAAATGCCTAATACCCTTTAATCTAGACACCGTTTACATAACCTAAAAATTGACTGAAAACATTGGCGTCAATATTTGCCACCAAATGAGTAGGTCATCACCAACAAATTGCTCTTGTGGTTTATGCTATCCCCAATTTCTAGGAAAGATTCGTTTGCTCGCATAAGCTCGTTTACCTATGTACATATTATATTAACACTCGGGCAACGCTGACCTTGCTCAGTTCTAGCGGATTCAAACCTTTGACGTGAGGATTTTTTTTGTTGAAGTTCTTTGGTACGCCTTGTGTGGTAAACTTTACGGTTTGCTTGGTGGTAACCAGTTACTGTACTGTATAGACGTCTCCATTACTGTATTACCGGCTTTTCGGAAAGGAGTAATTACTATCAAAGGAGTATTTACTGTGATAGGACTTACTCTGATCCTAGGATCAAAATGGTTTGAGAATAAACTGCGCATTAGACGAAAACTTCAAATGTAAAATTATCCACCTTATCAACACGCGAAGCTGTTTAAATGTTGAACATGGCTTAAAATATAGTTGACAATCTAGTAAAATCAACTGCTCATAAACTTGTATTAATACAATTTTACCCAGTCTTTGTTATTGAATTGTTTCTTGTAACTACATCAAGATCTATCATTTCCATCAGGAGTCTCACATCGAACATGCCTTACCGCCTCAACTACTCTTCACTCATGATAGATCTATGCATAAACATGTGTTCCACATGAACGCCGTACATCTCAACGTGAAGTACACTTGAACCGATCTAACCGCTGCAGTATCGCTTATCATATGACCTTGAGCAAGTTACTGCTGTACTAGTGTACTGAGTTACAATTCTGCTTCTTAGAGGAGTCGGGAATGCCATTTAATTTGGGCATATTCTTTTTAAGTATGTCTCATGTATTATGATGTAAGGCATACACTTTTGATCACGACAACACACACTTTTTATGTTATTACATAAAAAGTGTGCGGCAAGCAAGCAGGCGGGTCACCTGATGGTAAATGATTACCACAGCTCATGGACACAAGCAACACCAAAGGAGATACAAGTGCGTTTTCGCTCTTTGGGATGGATAGAGGAATAGCAGGAGCAGTGGGTGAGGAAGAAGGAAAAGAGTGTGATGCCACCGGCACTGGACGAAACGCAACAGTGTAGATACTGTCACTTTTCGTCGGTATTCTGTGATAGGATTGTACTTTCTCGGTCGAGCCGGCCTATTCATGCAGAAATCAGCAAGGATCTACTATTTATCGATAATCTGCCTCTATATTTTGAGAATTGTAATCTGTATAGAAACCCTCATAGTGTTATTTGATTTCACCTTCGCAATAGCAGAGTTACGCAACTTCACAGACGTCACGACTTGGAGGGATGGGCACTAGTATAGCGTTGGTATCAAAATGTTACCATGCTTTTGAGGTTACGTATAGCCATTGGCACCAGTTCTAGTCTCTGGACAAGAAACGTAAGGTCACTCAAACGTCAGACTTTCTGTCAGACTCAAACGAAAGAAATATTTTGTATAATTTTTAAATTTCCGGATGCCTTATTTTCAGTTTACGCATTAGTACATATTTATTTTATGTTTGGAAATTATCTTTTATATCTACACTCTAAATTTGATTATTTGAACAATTATTTTTCTATTTTAATATAAATGAAAATAATATGACGCATAGGGGTTTCAACAAAAAGAAATAATAATAATAAATAATATTCTACCACATTCACACAACACCATCTAGTCCCAAACTAAGCAGTGCTTGTTCTATAGGTACTAAATAATGGATAAACATACATATATACTTTTTTTTTGTAAATACATACATATTATACATAGAAACACCCAGACCAAGACAAACATCCATGTTCACGCACACAAATGTTTGACTTGAGCGGGAATCGAACCCGCAACCTTCGGCGTGGCAGTCGCTTACACTCCCGCTACGCCAACCGGCCGTCTTAGAAAATGTTTACTGTTTCACTTTCTGGAATTTGTAATTTCACTCACGTTTCCAAGAGAGTAATATGAGTTTGCATTGTTTTTATCTTTTCAATGAATTTTCCAATTTGGTGTAGCCACGCGTATAAACCACCTTTTGTTAATACGATACCACAAAACCTATGGCCAAATTAAATATGTTTGTAACAATAGAACTATTTTTGACAAATGTATACTTAAAATGCCTGGCTAGTACAGTTGCATACATTTTCCAATTTATCCAATTTTCAAACGTTTATTATATACATTATTACAATTTGTGGCATTTTGCTCGTTATGCAATTTTGAACTTCAGGCAATTTAATTTTGTGCAATTTTGCCGTTTATACAACTGAATACTTTATGTCATTTTTAAATACGTGCATTTTTGCTCTTAAGGCAAATTTTCAAGTTGGGCATTTTTGCAACTATAGTAAAATTATAGCGTTAAAACATATTTAAAAGCTTATCAATTATATTTTTTGAGTAAATTAGCTATCTACTTCCCTACTTAAAGCACCCGCATAATCTTTAGCACGAATGCCTCAGTTCACAAATTGTTACTAACTCTCAAACCTTTGATTAGTGCCTCATAACGTTAATTTGTATTCGAAGCTTAGTTGAGGAGTAGATAACTTGGTTTGAGCTAGGTAACTTTGAAGTAACGCGGTGATACTCATTAGGAAGTGTGACGTACTGGTGTCAAATGGCACACCGTGGCTACTGTACATGATGATGAACTTACACGTGTGTGGGTGTGTGTGTGTGCTTGTGAGTATTTGAATCAGATTTGAAGTCAGTTTGAGTAATGTGTTACAAGGACTTCTCATTGGACGGGGTGTAACTTGATTAGTAGTTCTAAGTTTGAATCCAGTTATACCCTTATGTTAACAGAATTTATAATAATTATTAATCATTTTAAACTAGCTATCAATTAAAAATAACTGTACCACAATGCTTTGTCTAATAGAAGAACTTATCCTCATCGTCCTGGCGCATTGTCAGTTCCATCCAAGACTTACATAAGAGCCCATCTCCACCTTGTCGTGGTGGGGGGGAGGGAGCTTAGTAACTGTGGCTTGGACACCCGCGGTGAAGCTAAGAGAGATCCCAGGAGTGGACCACTTCTTCTGTCCCTCGCAGTCGGGCGCGATCGCGGGAGGAAAGGCGTGTCGCTGTTGCGTTGCCGCGCGCCCTATCTTCCACGACCAAATGGGGGCGCACCATTGTTGCATCGCGGTGGGGCAGAGCAAGAGGAGATGCGGTGTTCAGGTTGCCGTCCTCCCTATCCTCTACGGGTGTTTTGGCGGCGGAGCCCAACACCTCCATCCGCCGCCAAGGAGGTTGTGGCCTTCGGGCTATCCGCCGGGGTGTCAGGGTAGAATGCTAATGGCGTTGAATTAAAAAAAAAGAGGGGCGCATTCTAGTTCAACTTAATTAGACACAATACTAGCTTCTCCACTACTTAGGTAACAGAACATCTTATACAATTAAACAAAATTAAATAAAACTATGAAACTGTAACTCTCAGTGAGTTTAATTGTTTTATTTTATTTTGTTAATTGTATACAAATATTCTAAGACACCTTTTTCGAGCCAAAAGGCCACAACCAGTTACAGGTAAAGTTTTAATTTTCTTCAAGACTGACCATAAAATAAAGTGGCTGTGACATATGGACAGACAGACATGGCAAATTTATAACGTTTCCTTTTTTTGCCATTTTCAAGGCTACAAAAACCTAAAAAGTGTTCAAAAAAGTAATATCTTCTTCAATTTAGATAACTTAGGCAATAACAAACATCGCGAACGAAAGTGCCAGTATGTAAGGCCACGTGCGAACCCACTTGATAGGCTATAAATCGGTGTTGCTTGTCAGCCTGTCGTCTACGCTAGGTGTTGGAAGCTGCGTATGAACCAAAGATGTGCTGTGCTAAGCAGAGTGGTTTCCTATAAAAACCATTGTTGACTGAATCAGGCGTTACTTAGTGGAACTTCATTGTATATTAACCGAAAGAAAGCGGAACACATCACCCATCTCGGGTTGATCACACAACTATTGGAATAGAAAAAGGTATACAATACCGAACACCTGAACAAGGATAAGGGATATATACAGAATAATAAAGGGGAAGTGGGTTCCAGGAAAATACCTGACATACAGTATCCCGCTTATGCGCCAACTATCCTTCAACACTTGTTTCGCCTCTGCAAGTGGCATCCTCAGGATCGATTTGCATGACTGAGACTCAGTGGTTGCCAATTAACATCTACCAACAGAGTCACTCTATAATCCTAGCTTGGCTCAGCTTTAATGATACTATAGATGGTTTTCTATGAGTCTCAGCTCCTAGGCACATCTTTGTTAGATGTAACCTTAGGCGTAGAAGACGTGATGCGAATAGAAGGTATTCAATTATTTTTTATGTTGTCTACTTTATTTGATATAGGGCTTTAAGGTTATTTGGCATATACGCTAGTTGAGTAATACATCATTGAGTCTAATATCCACTATAAAAAGACTTATTTTCTTGAAACACCTAAACTGCTTTTCATCCCTGTATGTTATACGTATATTGGCATAAGAATGTAGTATTTAGGTAGTTATCTGTAGATTAGTATGGAATAATAACCGCAGCTGGTGCAGGGTTGAAATCTCTGGACAAATTTAAGGTATTTCAATTATGGTTACAATTGAATAGATGCAACTGCAATGCAACTCGTTTTTAAAGAGATAAACCAATTGCATATATAATACGTCTATCGAGTAAAATTTCTTGATAATCATACTAATATTTCGATCTACATACAGGACACTGTTTTATTCCATACCACAGCTTAAAATGTCTGGAATTTTCCTTGAGAACGACCAGAAAATTTAAGCTGTGGTTCTGTACTTTTAACATAAAAAACAATTCTGTTTACGTACATTGCTATAAATGCTAGTTAGTCTACTCTACATTGTTACTGCTACGCTCTAGCATACATAGTCGAAGCTGAGACATCATACGTACATAACTACATATATTCCAAAGACATACATACATACATACATAGACTCACGCCTGTTTCCCGGAGGGGTAGGCAGAGACTACGGAACGCCATTTGCAACGATCCTGACATATCTCTCTTGCTTCATTCACTCCCATCAGATTCCTCATGCATGCTCTTCTGTTCAGGGTACTTCTCACCTGTCCTGTTTTTAGGATGTCTCCAATCTGGTCAGAGAACGTCCGCCTAGGTCTTCCCCTTCGTCCTGTCCCTTCCACACTTGCCTTATATATCTGCTTGGTCAGTCTTTCGTCATCCATCCTCTCCATGTGCCCATACCATCTTAGCATACCTTTCTCGATGCTTGTCACTATATTTTCTTTTACCCCACAACACTCTCTTATCACACAATTCTTTTTCTGTCAGTCAGAGAAACACCACACATACTTCTCAGTGCTCTCATTTCTACATTCATTCTACTTTCATGACTCTTCTGCCATACCCAACTGTTAATACCATACATAAGAGTAGGTACTAACACCCCTCTATGCACAGCCAAACGTGCCTTTTTGGACACGTTTTGGCTATTCATAAACGCCTTCAGAGCTCCATTCACTCTATTACCTGCATTAACTCTTCTTTCAATATCTTCTACATTCTTACCATCTCTTGTAAACAGCGTACCTAAATATACAAACTCATTCACTTGCTCCACTCGCTGTCCATCGATCATAATATTACAAGCCGTAACGCATTCCTCCTTTTCAAAAACCACAACTTTCGTTTTACTTACATTTACTTTCATTCCTTTCCTCTCTAACGCACCATGCATGATTGTTACCATCCCCTGCAACACCTCCGCTGAAGACGCAAGCATAACCTGATCATCAGCATAAAGGAGGCATTTGACAAGTAGCTCATTCATCCTTAATCCACAATCACTATGTTTCAAATCTTGCAAACAACTGTCCATGAAGAGGTTGAACAGCCGCGGCGACGCCACACATCCCTGTCTAACACCTGTGTTGATGGTAAACCAGTAAGTGTATGCCCCGTTTATCCTCACACAAGCTCTAGAATCCTCATAAAGGGATTTCAGAGCTCGTATGAGGCTGCTGTTCACCCCATACATCGACAGTACCGACCACATTTCATTCCTCACCACTTTATCATAAGCCTTTTCCAAATCCACGAATGCGCAGTAGACCTTTTGACCTTTGGCCAAAAATTTCTCGGCTATGCATCGCAAGGAAAAGACTTGATCCGTACACCCCATACTCTTTCGGAATCCCGCTTGTACATCCCATATTTTCTTGTCGGCTACTTTCATAACTCTTTCAATCAGTACCTTCGCATACAATTTGCCAAATATGCTGAGAAGGCTAATGCCTCTATAGTTTTTGCAGTCTTGTTGCGAGCCTTTTCCTTTATAAAGAGGCACAACTACTGCTGTGGCCCAGTCATCAGGTACCCGGCCGGTGCTCCAGCACAAGTTAAATAAACGCTGCAGCTGACTAACTATGATGCCCTGTCCAGTCTTCAGCATTTCGACTGTAATCCTATCATACCCTGCAGCCTTACCTTATTTCATACTGGCCAGTGCCTTCAAAATCTCATCCACGCCAATATCGCTTTCATCATTGCTATCATTATCATTCATTTCACCTGTTGATGTCTCTGTCGTCGTTCTTTCAAATTATCCTTCAAAATACTCTTTCCATCTCTTCAGCACACACGATTCACCATTCAATATCTTTCCATTCTTGTCTCTGATTGCTGTGTATTCTGAGGATTGAGTTTTTCCTCGAACTGCACGAACGGATTTCCAGAAAAACTTAATGTTTCTCCGAAAGTCGTCAGATAATCTACTATCAAACTCATCTTTCTTTTCCGCTTTTTTCCTTTTAACCATTTCTTTCACTATTCTTTTACACCTAACAAACTCCTTTCTTGCTTCATCTATGTCATCACTCGTTGCCTTTCCCATTCTTTCATTTGCTCTGGCAGCCAACCAATCTAACCACGCTTTCTCTTTCTCTGATACTGCTGACTGTACATCCTTGTCCCACCATGTATTCTTAACCTTTCGTAGTTTCCTTCTCTTGATCACACCACATACTTCAGACGCTACACATACTACATCTTCTTTAAAGGAATGCCATAATTCTTCCATATCATTTATGCCATCGAACCTCTCAAATCTTGCTATCAATCTTCGTTTATACTCATCTTTCACATCTTTCTCTTGCAGATTTTCTACTTTTATTCTTTTCAAGACCCTCTCTTGATTATTTTCTCGGTGTCGCCATCCTCTAAAGAGCCCACTTATCCGGCTTAACACCAAAAAGTGGTATGTATGGATGATCTGAATTTGGCCTGTAATATTATAATATATGGCTTGGAAAATGAGATTCTAATCTAGGTAGATGCCTAATATACCTTCTTACCTATCATATCATGACCCTGTCCTATATATATATAATACGAATTAAAAACTACTTATCCAAATCATAACGTCCTTTATTTAACGTAACCCTAAAAATCTTTTGAGAATTTCCTTGCTAAATACGAATAAATCTATGACATTGCTTCTTAGAACACGTCAACTGGTTCACGTCAAGTATCAACGTTGTCACTTAGACAGCAAGGCAACGCTGAGAATTCGTTTTATTTCCGATGTAGTATGACACAGATTTTTGTCCCTGTCACAAATATTTTTGATCCACATTTAGGGCCATTGGCGCGGAAAATCTGAATCAAATATTTTTAGTATATCTCAGACAAGCTATTTTGAAATTCTATCATTTAATTTGCTGCTGAATCATCATGGATGGTTATGGCATTTAATAGTAATGTACAGTTAGCAAGAAAAAAATCATTGCACACGAGAATGGCGTCCGTCAAACAACAAACATCTTGTTTATTTTTCTTTTCCAATACGTAGATATAAATTATGAGGATTGCAGATTTTGAATGAATAAGTTTTCAATACCATCTAAATCTCATAAATGCATTTTTTCAAGAAACCTGGACTGATTGATGTATAAATCCTCTAATGCACAGTTCTGATGTCAGAGGTTCTAAGCGGTCACCCATCGAAATTGCAACCTGTGGAAGCGTTGCTTTACTTGGCCCACCACAAACGGCAAGTCAAGTCACGACACTCTAAGCGCTTTATAGATAACGAAATTTGAAGCAATACCAAAATTGAGCTTTGCAGCAGTAGTTAAAAGGTTCTATGTATATACTAATGATTGATGGGTTTACTTCATAATATCTTAGTCTTGAAGTACTAACAGTACACCCTATATTTAAGTTTTGAAGTAGTTCTAAAGTTTCTTCAGTTTTGCGGTGAAATTTATAGACGATGTGGCAAAGTTAATACTGAGTGATAATACAGTATAGTCTTACCTGATATATTCTTGTAGCTTTGTTGAGTCGCTAGTTGTTATCTGAAACAAGTATAAAAAAGTCAATACAGTTTAAAAAAATAGTTGAAAAATGTTTTGCAACTTATGAAACTGATCTAGATTTTGGTTCATAATGAATATCTTTTGTTTTCTTTTTTTGTTTACTATGTCCTAAAAAACTACGGTTTCCTTGCTCTAAGATGTAATATGCTAAGAGCAAATTTTCACTGAACCCTGATGATTAATTTATTATTGAGGAACTTCTCAAGGTGTTCACATTCTTTGATTATATTATATGAAATCTGACGTTACTCCAAAAGAAATGTTGTGGACGATAGATAATCGCGTCGCCCTATATTGAGAACACCTTAATTCTTATACAGATGCCAAAACGCTCTTAACGAAACGATAATCAGAATTTACTAAACTGTGTCCATGAAGTCCCAATGTAGCCGAAAATCACAAAATATAAACATTTTAGCGTAGTTAGAGAGAGCAATCCGCTTCTTATTAACAACTAGACGATTGACACAAATTTTATTTAATTTAACCATTTCTGCGCGATGCTGTGGGAATTTCAGGAAAGTCCTTCTTAGTGCACCCCTACAGTCCCCAAGAAACATAACTATAATGCCAAACTTCAGTTGCATGTACCCAATAGTTCTGTCTGTGCGTTGTCTGTCGACTGACAGACAACGCACAGACAGACAGAAGTATGCAATATTTTTTTATATACAGAGATTTGCACGCAATATTGAAATTGAACTTTGCTGGCTTATAAGTAGTCACTAGAGTATGTTTCAAGATAATTTATACCATGTAGCTACTTTTCTAGTGTGAGCTGTATTATGTTTACGACTGCCGGGACTGAACGATGTACGAGCTCTCTTAGCCCGTGATAAGGGACTGTGTCTGACTCAGTGCTTATACTATTAGTAGAAGCCGCGCTCAACAAAAGTTGCGTCCGGAGGTAGGGGTGGTTTCATTTCAGGTGTAGCTCGCATTTTTCTAGTGCTAGCTTCAAAGCCGCTGGATTTTTAGATACACTTTAATCCCCTAACTTTCATGGTAAGGGTTTGAAGTTAATCAAATTAAGTGCTCCTTTAATCTCAGTTGAAAATCAAGATGCAATATTATTATACAACATATTTTACTCCATAATTCGACTTATGTAACGCCAGCTGTGGTTAAGGGATGACTGATGGTCACATAAAAACTAAGGAAACGTCAATGACTCGGAAAGTGTACCCGGAACCTCATGCACTCATATTAAGATGCCGGTTTCAATATCCCACCGTCGTTTTTCCTTTCACGTATAAAGCCGTACTCGCACAAATATTATATTGTAACGTAAGTAATATTGTCATCACTTATCAGATTTGTTTACATTTTCCATTTTGAGGAATCTAATGGAAAAATGTAAATTAATATGTTATGTTCTTAAATCAATACACTGTATTTTTTATTAAAGGTTTATTTATTTATTGCCAAATCCGACACACGTACTAAATACCAGTCAACTAGCTAAACACATAAACAAGGTAAGGAACCTATAATTTTTGTATAGCATGACACACTATGTTTGCAGATGAAATCAAAAGCCTAGTAATAACGCAAAGCATCTGAAGTTAGCTAGCTACAAAAGCAAAGGCATAAAGGAATAAAAAATAAACACTTAGTGACTGCAACTGAATATCGTTTCATTCCAATAAATATCTTACAACGATATCTACCTTATTGAATGGCACAAATAAATAAAATAAATAAATATGTTCCGTTACAAACTATTCTCATCTTATCTCACGTAAATTGAATCGAGTTGTTCTGGCCTTTTAATTTAAATTGATAAACTGTAGCATCGTTTTAGTTTGAAGTGCCGGTAGTCGGGCTATCTCGACCGTCTACCTGTTGTAATATTGTATCAACCCACTTCTAGTAGGTATATGCTATAGCATAGTATAGCATAGTAAATATAGTTATAATGCTACAGCATAAAGGTACCTATTAGAAGTAGAAAAAGTATTGATAAGTCGTAACGTATCAATACTTTTTAATATAATAAAGCTGAATAATTTGTTTGATTGAACGAACAGAAACTACTGGCCCGAATTATTTTTGTGTTGGATAGTTAATTTATCGTGGAAGGCTATAGGCTATAATATCTAAATAATATGAGTGTAACCGCAGGCTCAGTTAGTGACTACATAAGACATTAGCTTCGTTGTCTCTTCAATTTAAGAGCCAAGCTCTTGTCGGTGGAGTTCCTCCCATAATATCCTATCTTCAGCCGGTGCTTCGACTTCTTGATACGACGTGACTTTTACCTTTTCTTACACTTGATCTATGAACGTCCTTCTTGGCCTTCCTCTACCCCTTCTGCCTTCTAACTTTCCTTCCAAGATGTTCTTTATAAAAATTTCGATGTAGGTATAATTGGTGGTACTTTTCTTGGGATCGTTGGGATGCATCAAGAAAAGATAAATCGAAATTCCCACGGTATCGGGAACAAAGGGTAACATTTAAATAAAATGTGCGGGCGTAGCTGTAGATATTCTCAAGTCTTCTATAAACTCGTAAAAATACCATACTATTCCATGTAATTATTGTTCCTACCTATATCTTTTAGCTTGATTATTTTACATATTTTAAGAAATGTTCATTTGAGACTTTGGGCACAAATTCTAACCAAGAAACGGCTGCAAATATTTCCTGCCAATAATCCCAATGGACGTTCAAGCACAAATTTACTCAAGGAACGTTCACTCGAGCTCCTAGATACTAATACTGTCTATTATCAGTTGACCAAGGGTTAAGTGGGTGCAAGGGTGACTGCGATACTGAGGTCGGCGAGATAAAAAGACATTTGTGGTTTAGTGATTCTGGTGTGATACCGTTATGACGTATTAGGAATCATTGATAGTAGTGTCGGTATTCTTACATATCTTGTATGAGATTATCGGTATTATTTTACATGGTGCATATTTTAAGAAGTTAAATTGACCGTTACAGGTTTATATTATTATCTATCCCATAAACTATAAAGAATAGTACCCATTTCGGTTAACCTTGTAAATAATGATGAAACTAGTTACACTTACATCCTACGAGGCTGCATATTTCAGTTCTCCGGTATTGCCTGCATAATGCAGAAAATCTGGTAAACAAAGATAAAAATATGCTTGGTTTTATAATCCGCATATCTAAACCTTTCTAAAACTACAGTAGCATCATATTTCTGTACAGCTCCCTAGTCAGGAGCTCTTTGGAATATTGTTCCACTATATGGTCGCCCTATTACTCGAAGCACATAGATAATGTTGAGACAGTTTAATGTCGCTTTGTTAGGTATTTATGCATAAAAAATGGTATCCGTAAAACGATTCCACAATACACCGATAGGTTGAAACACTTTTGCGTGTTCAGCTTACAGGAAAGGCGTTCATTCTGATTGATTAATACTGTACAAAATCATAAACGGCACAATAGATGCCTCGTTGTTAATACAGGTGTAATGCGTTACCGTCGTACATTTAATATACCTATATCTTCTTTAAATACAACTCCCCTCACACGCGTGGCAAGGCTGTATAATGAACTGTCTAAGGCAGTGGATAGTATTGATGTCTTTTCAATGAAATTTGCATCTTACAGACATTGTATACGAAACAACTGCTAACTCAAATTCTTCATCATCATCATCAGCCTTTGATAGTCCACTGCTGGACTAGGCCTCTCCTTTGAAAGGAGGAATTGGCCTACCATACCACGCTGGCCAAGCGGGTTGGTATAGGGTTTGTATCAAGTTTTCCTTCTCTTGCAGTGCTGTTCTCTGCATACTATGCTCCCTCTGTCGGTTCTTACGACACCCATGGGATGATATGGGGTGGTGACAATTCGTATTCTTAATCCGTCACCACACGGACAACTCTCACACTCAAATTCTTAAGCACCCTCAAATTTTTTGTTCTGGTTTTAAATTGTCTTTCGGGATATTTACCACGTACCTTTGTTTGGAGTAACCGATATTTCAGCACTGTTGAAAGCGCCATGTTCACAGATGTACTGTACATCCGTGAACAGTGCCGAAATATCGGTTACTCCTAACAAAGACAATTTAAAATAAGTTTAAATGACCACGAAACTTTAAATTCCTATATTTTTGTTCTTGTTTTAGTTAATTTGCATTACTTTGTTCAATTCCTGAATTGTTTTGAAAATATTGATCTCTGGTTTTAATATTGTTATTGGCACTTGTGTAGTCCTAACATTATAATAATAATAATAATAACCCTCACCTTAAGAGACTCGCGTTGGGTGCTTGGGTCAAGGGCCTGATGCAGAAGGCAGTACTTCTGGACACGGCACGTATTGTGAGGAAGTTCCTGTCTCTGGAGCCCTAACCACCGGCCCGTGCCCGATGCTGGTGGGACCCCACGGATATTTTTATATTTTTAAATGTGTTTTTTTTGGGTAAATTATATATTTAAAAATGTAATTTTAATTAGAAAGATAATAAATAAAGAGGATAATAATAATATTTTACCACATTCACACAACACCATCTAGGCCCAAACTAAGCAGAAGCTTGTACTATGGGTACTAGATAATGGATAAACATACTTATATACTTCTTTTTTGTAAATACATACATATTATACATAGAAACACCCAGACCAAGACAAACATCCATGTTTATGCACACAAATGTTTGACAGACACCGGGTCGTCAAATAGATAGATATTATTGTATTAAATGTCATGCATAACTGTTATCTGTGTAGTTACATAATACTCGAATACTGAAAATGTTATTATTCATAAGAAATAATGTAATTATGCTGTTGATGCGCTTAATATAAATAAATAAACTCACTCTCAGTATTAGTAAGGAGGTCATTTTGAACTGTGTTATGTATTCGGTTCTTTAAAAAAGTAAAATATTACACTTTTACTTGACGAATATACGCCGTTCTTTAGTTAAGTTACATACATACATACATTTATTTATTTATTTATTTAAGGAAAGCCAACAAAGCATACACACAAACATAGAAATGACACAAACAAACGGGTACATGAGATAGTTATAGGCTGCCTTAATTATAGGCTGCCACGACATGCGTTAGAAACTAAATCAATCAAGATGTATAACTTATATAAGACTTAGAAAGACTATATATAATAAATTGATAAACCTAATAGTGAAAGATAAAACACAAATACACAAATATAAAAGACAAAACATGAACTTGCCCATAATAGGCGTAATAAATTCACAGGTTTATTTACTAGGAGCGCAGCAGACCTTTACTTGCATGCTTTTGTTCAAAATAGGTTTGAATCTGAAAAGGCTGTAAGACATATCAAGGTCAACACCTGGTGAGCGCGACAGGCGACTATACTGGACTTGCAATCTGTTAATGGTTGAGAAATGTCCTAAATTAGTTTTAGAGGTTTTAGCGCTAAAAGTTTGATATCTCGACGGCCGAGCCAACTTGTGAGGCACATTAATATTTATTCTATTGAGCAATTTAGAACAATCAATATGAACATTAATAATCTTGTATAGAAAGAGATGATCCAGGATCAGTCGACGATCTTCTCAAGTTGTAAGCTTAAAATATTTTAATCGAGCGTCATAGGAAGGTAATTTCTTAGCCATGTTACACTGATATGACAAATGCCACATGAATCTTTTTTGTACCGATTCTAAACGACGTTTGTGTATATCGTACCAGGGAGTCATAATATACATATACTCACGCCTTTTTTTAGTTAAGTTCTCCGATTTAAATATGTATTCTGACTGAAAACAGTTTAAAGTTTGCCGTATTACTAACCGTCCGATTGGATCTGCTATTCGCACTCTCGTTTATATTATGACGTCGCTATGACGTCGCGCTCACACCTCCCACTCATCTCGGACGCCGCACCGGGCCTCGCGCCTGCTATAAATACGGAGACGCTGGGAGCGCCGGTCCCTTTGGCTGCATTCGACTGTACACCGGCCCGAGAAGCTAAGTACATCTCTGCAACACTGACCGACGCCGAAAGTGGACCCTCAACAGACTTCTTACCATCGCCGAATCACGCACCCCGGATTCTATCTTTTTAACTAGCATTTATTATTATTTTTTTTTAATTAAATTCATTTGCTAAAGGATGTGTTAGATTCTTTGATGAATTAAATCGATTTTTAATTGTAACATTTAACCACGTTTCTCATTTAACCACACCCTAAGTAGGGACAACGTTACAATATTCACGAAAATCCAACCGAGGCCGCTGTTGACAGGCGCAAGCGGTGTATGATTTCAGAGCACTGTTGCGCCGAACGTAGTTAATATACATTCTGGCTGCAAAGTTACATGAAATGTGCGAAGCTGAGCAAATCGCGGGAAAACATTGCGTTTGTGCTGAGCGAGGCTAAGAAATTATACTACAACTAGTTATTTTCCCCTTCATAGTGAGAGCTTCAAAAACAACACAGATTTTCGGATAAACTTTCAAACCTTATTTTACCCACTTAGCAGTGGAATAGTTAAAAATCCTGCCTTAGTACCTACGTCATAAAAGGGCCCACTCTAAAAAATCACGTTTGTAGCTACAGTAGTTCGGGCTCTTGTGGAAATCTCACCATTGGCTATTGACTTCCCTTTGTAGGAACGATTAAGCCACAGTTTGTCACTCTGGTGAATTGCGGCTTGATAGACTTCCATGTCTTTTAGGAACACTATGAAAAATCCTAAGACACGATAAGTTTCCTCACGGTGTTTTCTTTCAACGTTTAACAAGCGATAATAAACAATTTCATACGCACATTATTTCGAAAAGGCTGCTGTACATGTGGTGGATGTAAACCTGAGACTGTCTACGGCTGTAAATCTTTTTACAAGTACCGCTTAGTGTAGCATATCTTTGGTGTAGTCACAGCTTCAGCATGTGAAACGAGGCGGTGAATGGATTTGATTCACGTGTAGGATTAAATTCGTTTTAAGACAGCTACACAAGTCGGGCCTTCGTAAACATTGGTAAGTGGATTACAAGCTTGAAATGGGAAAAGGCTAGAACCTCGAAGGTGAAACATTGACAGAAAGTTGAGTAGGTAGTTGATTTGGAAGTCAGTTGCTTAATTTTTATAGAATGGAATAGGAATAAATCTCTCTTCAAGGTCCTAATTTTAGCCACAATTAAATTCTCAGATAGCGGCACAGAAATGTGATTAAGTTAGCGACTAACTCTGCCTGCCTTTAACTGCACGGCTGCATCGACACTTGTAACTGGGACAAGTGCTGTGGGTTCGATCCCTACACGAGACAACACTTTGTGTAATCCATACATTGCTGTTGCAAGTCTGGGTGTACTTTGTGTCCGTTGATTGCATGCTTGTTAAGTTACACAGGATTTATTTCTAGTTCGGGAGTTATCTTTTAAAAAATCTAACACTACCTAAACTAAAACCCCACGACGTATTTTTTTTTCTCTTAAGTCTCGCATTTAATTTAGGCACAAACGATCGAACGAACTTTGATTACCCAAACGAATAGAACTAAAATAACCCTATTTAATCTGAATTCAACGAGTCACGCCATTAGCTGGAGGTGGCAATTGAAAAATAACCCTGATATTATAAATATAAGCCTGACAAAATAAATAATGGATATCTAAAAATATCAATTTTAACAAACTGTTTTGAAACTCAAGCCTCTCGAACAATCTGTCATAATTTATTATTCAGCGTCACTGGCTTTCATTTACGAACGAAAGAATAATTCAAAAACACAGGCTGGGGTATTAAAACGTTGTTCCTTTGGGAGGTCTAAAATATCATACAATAATTTTTCTCCGGCTAAAAATAAGGTACAAAAAGATTAAGTCGAACAAAGTGTGGAAGCACAGTTTTATTATTAAACTTTTGTTCGATAAACTTAAAGCACATAATACGCTTTATACCACAAGTACTCTGAAAGTTTTATTTTATAAAAAAATAGAAAGTTATACAAAAGTTTGTGAATGTTTACTGCTGTAATTTGTTCAAAAGTGTGCTATAAGACGATGTTCCTATAAAGGGAACGAGTTTTGTATGAAGAAGATTGGGATTCTGTTCACTAACGGCCATTTTCAATATTCGAACCATATTTTGAGATTCGATATTCGTGTTTGACATATTTTGTACGGAGCTAAAATCTACAGATCTATCTATAGTTCGAATACTGAATTCTGTAGTAAAATGTAAGGTATTTTACCATATAATTCATATAGCAAAAGCTTAGGACTCCGACAGACTATCTCAAAGACGACCTAGAATACGGACCTACGAGTGCGTTTAGTTAGCGCTTGCTTATCGTTAAAAGAAAACATCGTTTCTATTGTCTTGGCAAGCAAGTGTGAATTATGTCATCCACCGCCACTGTCAAAATAATTCTATATTGGAGAAGAAATGAAGAATCATGGATACAGAAGACAGAGTAGTTAAGAGCTAGATTTTTTTATATTTATGTGTATCATTTCTGTATAAGTAAACATAAATACGTATAGATCGTTTGCTACAAAATTTTCTTATTGGAAAACAAAAGGTTTTACAAAAAAACATTTTTGAAGTTTCGTTGTAGACGCGTGTTTGCTAACGTCAAATGTATGAAAAAGTTGAGGATAATAGACGTAGTTCTCATATTATCAGTAACTAATTCTTATTTATAATTAGCATTGTCTTTGTATGGAGCGAATACGTGACATTGTGTCACTAAGAGGAAAATTTTATACCTTCATAAGTGCTAAAACTATTCCATTCGTTTCTACAAAATGACGACCGGTTGGCGCAGCGGGAGTGTAAGCGACTGCTACGCCGAAGGTCGCGGGTTCGATTCCCGCTCAAGCCAAACATTTTTGTGCATGAACATGGGTGTTTGTCTTGATCTGGGTGTTTGTCTTGATCTGGGTGTTTCCATGTATAATGTGTATAACACAAGCTCTGCTTAGCTTGTGACTAGATAGTGATGTGTTTATAGAATATTATTATTATATTATTATTATTAAAATGCGACACGTACAGAAAGCATTTTTGTGATGACTTATTTGAGCACCAATAGTTTTGTATAAAGCAATATTGAGTAGACTGAACTTCATTGGAATTGGAATTTATATTTTCATGTTTATATCACTTTTTCGTGATACTGATAGACACTGTACGTACTATAACGTGCTTAACAAATTCTGAAACGTACAAAAGTTTGGATTTATAATCTTTTGTTTTTCTTTTTGGTTTAAAATGACCAAATTTTTTTGCGCCTATTTAGTACAAAATATGATTATTTTTGTTCATGCATGTAAAAGATTGTGATATACAAAAAATATATAAAAAATTGGGCAAGTGCGAGTCGGACTCGCGCACAAAGGGTTCCGTACCATCATCTATAAAAGAAAATCACGTTCGTTGTATGTATACTTAAATACTTTATAAGTTTCTACCTGTTTATTAAGATCGAGTAACAAATTGCTTAAAAATTATGTTTGTTGTATGGGAGCCCCCCTTTATTATTTACTTTTTTTAAATACAATTATTTATTTTGAAAGGTAATATACAACTACATATTCTGTAAAAATTTAAAGCGTCTACCTGTAACAGTTAGTAATTTTGAGCAAAATATACGAAAAAAAACACGTTTTTTGTATGGGACCCCCCTTAATTTTTTATTTTTTTTTATTTTTAGTATTTGTTGTTATAGCGGCAACCGAAATACATAATTTGTGAAAATTTCAGCTATCTAGCTATCATGGTTTATGAGATACAGCCTGGTGACAGACAGACAGACAGACAGACAGACAGAAAACGGAGGCTTAGTAATAGGGTTCCGTTTTTTTACCTTTTAGGTACGGAACCCTAAAAATGAAAAAAAAAAATGTTTTGATAATTTAAGGAAGTCACTAACAGCCCTCCGCTTCCTTGTTTTTTTTAGACACCCTTTTAGACATTATCGTTTACTTGTTCCGGCTCTGTACAAAAAGTAACGTATGCTTAATTTATGATAATTTATACGGGAAATATGCTCACTTTGTTTCAATGGATGGTAAAATACAAATAAAATCATTATTTGTATGTGTGATTTTATTATTTAATCTTGGTCAACATTGCAACTCTTTTCAGTTTTCCTGAAATAGTTGCGTAGTTTATCATTAATTTAAATAACTTATTTGAAATAAGTAATATTGATTTAGAATTACTGATTTCCTTTCACATATTTTTTTATTGTTAAAAATTGCTACTCTAATATCCCAAAGGCGTAAACCAAATTACATATGTGATATATGTTAATATTTAAGATGATATAACCAACTCCCTACGATAAGATTTCAAGCTATTAATATAATCAAAGATTTTAATTTTAATTATAAAAATAATATCACGCCGGATCAAGTATCGTCGCGGCCACAGCTGAAGCCAATCGGCCAAAACGTTTGCAAATACCGAGATATTTATGCCTTAAATATATTATTTATTGCGAGTAAGACCCGCTTAATAACCTTGTATAATCATTCCTAAAAAGGAGTCTTCAAAGTACATGACAATATAAAATAAACGTAAACAATTTTTGTCGACGAACGTAAAAACGTAAATAAACGTTGTCTTGTATTTGGGGTTATTTGTATTAAATAGTTTATTTATTGAATTCCAAAAGAGCCTACTTTGAAAACTGAAAATGAACACTAAACAATTATAAAAATCAGTCAAACCGTTTCGGAGGAGTTCGATGACAAGCATTGTGATACGAGACTTTAATAAATTAGATTTCAACCTGTCATTATATCTCTTTACACGCATCCCGTTTACAACAAGATGGAAAAACTTTACTCGATGTTAAATCAAGTTGTAACACAGCAATCAATCAACGGCTGATCAATCAATAGCTGATCAATCAACGTTCGAGGTCGAACGATAACGATCGGTGCGCCGTCAAAGTTCCCAGCGAATTATCGGTAAACACCTACGATTTTGTTGAGGTAATACCTATATTGTGACGGGATTGGTACAAAATACATTGGGTTACGTGGATTGACGTTTTTCTAAAGCTATGAATCATATTTGACAATGACTTGAGTAAATTCAAATTTTTTCTTTAAATTACTAATAATGTGGATGGTCGTATATAGTATGTTTCTTGTTTCTGAGTAAAAAATGTCTTGGATCTAACAATATCATGATGTAGTGCGACAAGGAGAATCCGAGCCGTCATGGTGTGTCAAAATATACGGACTGCTTACAGTTTCATAAAAAACTGTTCCTATTTTTTTACTATGTAGTCGTAACTTAACTGAGTTGGTGACCAGTTCGCTTGAATAATGGAATCATATGGACCTAAATGTAATATAAATAACAGAAAATGGAAAAATACCATACGCCTATTTAATCAGACTCAACAAAGTAGGTGTGCCAAGATTTTGAAATAGAAAATGTAGCTAATGCTTATAAATAATTATTATAGTAATTAAATAATGTCTGTGTTGAATTAATTAACATCCTAAAATTGTTAACATTACTTACGTTAAATAATACACCATTATGTATTAAAATTATGAACAAAATTATTATTCCCTAGCCTTGAACTTAAAACAACCTTTTAAAAATAACTTCAGTTTCTCCTAAATGCCAATCCAACTGTCACTATAATAATTGTGACGTCGTGCCCCTCCGTCTGAACTGTGACGTCGAACGAAGGTGGGAGCGAGCGCCTCTGCCCGCGCCCCGCACGCCATATATAAGCGTGCGACGCTGCTCAATCTGCCCTTTCTGCTCCAGCTCACGGCCAGTTAAGTCTTCTTCCTATCAAGACCCTGGCCTTCGGAACACCAGTGAACACCTAACTATACTTGTCGGACCACGCCCTGAATTTACTCATGTTCTCAATTAGTAAATCGATACCTTTGGGTAGAAAGGTCGTATAAACCATTTTGGCCAAATTGAGTTATATATATCATTTTTCTCAGATTTTTTTTCTCTATCGATCTGTATATATGAAATGCAGAAATTCGCACAAAAATGGTTAATACGACCCAGAAATTGTCGGTCATGGCCTCTTAAAAAAGGTAAATTTTCAGTGTAAAACCCGAATGTTTTCTTTTTGTAGTGTTGTTATGATGTAATGACCATAATTTTTATTAACTCAGGGCGTAAAAAATTTCGTT
Organism: Euclidia mi; assembly: GCA_944739405.2. Classification (NCBI taxonomy): domain Eukaryota; kingdom Metazoa; phylum Arthropoda; class Insecta; order Lepidoptera; family Erebidae; genus Euclidia; species Euclidia mi. The sequence continues at coordinate 32,150,626 of OX123203.2, forward strand.
TATTGTAAATGGTTTATACGCCCTAACGTGTTAAATGCATTACCTAAGCATAGTTTAAATTTGACGTCGTAAATCCTTATTGCATATCGATACCTTTGGGTAGAAAGGTCGTATAAACCAAAACCCGACTTTTCAGGCGCGCAGAAGAACGGTTTCTTTTTAACATTAAAAAATTCATAACTTTTTTGTTTTTGAAATTATAAAAAATTATTTATGAGAAAGGTTCTAATAATTTGCAAATGAAAAAGGTTAAATTATCAAAACTTATCTATCTTCTTTAGTTTTAAAGTTAGCTTGGATTGACGTCTAAGAAAAAGTTTATTCTTGGTTAATACACCCCATGAAAATGTACTTTCAAAATACTGTATATGTCGTATATCCACTTTTGTTAAGCTTATGGTCACATTTACTGTCGTAAAAACCCATATACTTACCTTTGGGTAGAAAGGTCGTATAAACCTAAACCCGACTTTTCAGGAGCGCAGAAAAACGGTTTCTTTTTAACATTCAAAAATTCATAACTTTTTTGTTTTGAAATTAGAAAAAATAATTTAAAAGAAAGGTTTTAACAATTTGCGAATGAAAAAGGTTAAATCATCAAAACTTATCTATCTTCTTTAGTTTTAAAGTTAGCTTGGATTTACGTCTAAGAAAAAGTTTATTCTTGGTTAATACACCCCATGAAAATGTACTTTCAAAATACTGTATAGGTCGTATATCCACTTTTGTTAAGCTTATGGTCACATTTACTGTCGTAATAACCAATATATGGACACCTTTGGGTAGTAAGGTCGTATAAACCAAAACTCGATATTGCAGGAGAGCAGAAAAACGATTTTTTTACATAAAAATTCATAACTTTTTTGTTTTTGAAGTTATAAAAAAATTATTTATGAGAAAAGTTCTTACAATTTGCGAATGAAAAAGGTTAAATCATCAAACCTATCTATCTTCTTTAGTTTTAAAGTTAGCTTGGACTTACGTCTAAGAAAAAATAAATTCCTGGTTAATACACCCCATGAAAATGTAGTTTAAAAAAACTGTATAGGTCGTATATCCACTTTTGGTAAGCTGACGGTCACATTTACTGTCGTAAAAACCCATATATCGATACCTTTGAGAAGAAAGGTCGTTTAAACCAAAACCCGCCTTTAGGAGACCAGAAGAAAGATTTTTTTTAACATAAAAATTTATAAACCTTTTGTTTTTGAAGTTATAAAAATTATTTATGAGAAAGGTTCTTACAATTTGCAAATGAAAATGGTTATATCATCAAAACCTATCTATCTTCTTTAGTTTTAAAGTAAGCTTGGATTTACCTCTAAGAAAAAATAAATACTTGGTTAATACATACCATGAAAATGTACTTAAAAAATACTGTATAGGTCGTATATCCACTTTTGGTAAACTTATGGTCACATTTACTGTCGTTAAAACCCATATATGTAGTTCTTTTGTATTAAAAACCATTTATAATCATAGACCAATTGAATTCTGACTAATAAACAATCCTGTTACTCTCAGAATTAGTAGAAACTCAATTATTATTATTCTAATACCCATGAATGGTCGATTCAAATAAAATAAAAATACCTGAAATGCGAAATCAACATTTATTAGGTATTATAATACCTTCTAATCAACATTTACTATTATTTCAATAACAGGACAACATACCTAACAGGCTTAACATTTAAAATTGAAAAATTAAATTTAACAACTTAAACTGAAAAGTGAAATAAAAATCTACTTAGTCATAAAAAACAAAATTATCAAACTTCTTCTAAATGAAAATAATCAGGCATTTCAATCATTTATAAAATGTTTGATAGTATTTTTAGTTTTTGTACATATTTAAATGTACTTAATTCAATAAATCATTGAATTAAGCCTTTGTACTAAGTCTTATATACTCCCCGTGGGATCTCCTCCTTGTCGTGGTGGCGGAGGGTCAGTAACCATGAGTTTCAGGTACACCCACGGTGAAGCTAAGCGGGATTCCTGGAGGGGACGCTCCACGTGGGCTTGGGTGAGGCCTACGTAGGATGCGTCCAAAGTGCGGGTGCGGAGGACAGTTCTGTCTGTCCCTCGCAGTCGGGTGCGGTCGCTGTAGGAAAGGCGTGTCGGTGTTGCGTTGTCACGCACCCTATCTCCCGCGACCAAATGGGGGCGCACTATTGTTGCGTCGCGGTGGGGCCGCAGAGGAAGAGGAGATGCGGTGTCGCGTTGCCGTCCTCCCTATCCTCTGCGGCTGCTGGGTGTTTTGGCGGCGGAGCCCAACGCCTTCATCCACCGTCAAGGGGGTTTTGTTCGGGGCCCGCCTGACCATCTGGCGGGCCAATACCCGTCGGGGGGTAGTGACGAATGTTTCGGCTATACCCGACCCTCCGACACACGGGTACATGAAAAAGTCGAGGTAGTTTTAGTGGTAACACCACATACTCCGGCTCTCATTTCCCCAAGAGTCGGAGATTCGAAGGGATTTTCCACCTCGTAAAAAAAAGGCTTAAATACTATAATTGCAATTAAATAAAAAAAAAAGTATACAACAATCAAGCACTAAACATAACTAACTTATGTACTAAAAAGTAACTTATTTGTGATATAAATTTGTATTCATAATTAGTTTAAAATTATTCATGAATTGTTAGGTATTATATTATTTTTAACAATTGTTATACATTTTTTAAAACGAATTATGTATTATTTCTTGCAATAATGTAGAAATATCGGTTTCTCGAACAAAGGTAGGTGGAGTAGAAGGTACGTAGTATATAGCCCGAATTACAATTTAAAATTAGTGATACCACGAAAGTTTAAATTTCTGTGATGTAATAACATTTCAGAATCAACTTAAAGTTACGTGATAATTTAACCCGTCCCTAGCAGATCAAACAAATGTATTGTAATTTAAGTAAATGGATATACGAGTGTAAAAAATAATCATTCTGAATTAAAGCTTACCGAACTCAGCACCTACTCGCATATACTCACAAGAGTATTCTAGCCTTAATAAATTGTAGCACGTAGCTATTACGATTTGTAGGCACGGTAATAAAAATAATATCTAACAGTATTGTAACTCCATACAAATGCACGAAACTCGATTTATACCTACGCGCCTCAAGCAAAGTACACATTAGACTGTGCCTAAAGTACACACAGCCGCGACCGTGCCGCAGCTCGCATACGGCGCGTCTGTAGGTGTTTATAACTCACGACGTGGTAGCCTCATACGACTGATCAGTGACGGTAGCCTGTTAAAATCATAAATTTCTACCCTAAACTGGGAAAATTCGACCGCCAAGGGCCTCTGTATCATGCACTGAATCACTGGAATCTGTTTTCGGTTTATTATTTACTTAAGTTACATAGTTACTAAGTTATATATTTAAATGTACTTAATTCAATAAATTATTGAATTAAATTTCGTATTTTATGTAGTTTTATTTTATTTGAATCGACCACTATTGGGTATTACAATAATAATAATTGAGTTCCTACTAATTCTGAGAGTAACAGGTTTGTATATTAGTCAGAATTCAATTGATCTATGATTATAAATGGTTTTTAATACAAAAGAACTCCATAATATTGTTTCCCATTCCATTCCATGTCCATAATGTTGTTTTTACGACAATAAATTTGACCACAAGCTTACCAAAAATGGATATACGACCTTTACAGTTTTTTTAAAGTACTTTTTCATGGGGTGTATTAACCAAGAACTGATTTTTTCTTAGAGGTAAATCCAAGCTAACTTTCAAACTAAAGCAGATAGATAGGTTTTGATGATATAACCTTTTTCATTCACGAATTGTAAGAACCTTTCTCATAGATATATTTTTTATAACTTCAAAAACAAAAAAGTTATGAATTTTTAGGTAAATACAAAGTTTTTTTTCTGCTCTCCTGAAAAGTCGGGTTTTGGTTTATACGACCTTTCTACCCAAAGGTGTCGAAATCTTAGTTTTAAAGTAGCTGCATTGTATCTACCTAAATATATAGGCAATTATATTGTGAAGTGTATTATTCTAAAAGTGTTTTCATTTGTAAGTAAAACCTGATTTTCTTCTTTTTTCTGATCGTGAGACATTGGCGACCAATAGGATTTCTTTTTATAGCTAAATTGGTGTTCCGAAGGTGAGTGGTATTTTTTTCTGTATTTTTATATATTTTTGTGTATTTTATATATTTTTATGTGTTAAATACGTCCAGGAGTAACCTATATCTTTTTCTTGTCAGCCACAAGTCGCTTAATTGTATTTTCTAACTAATTATATGTTTAATTGTGCTATCTGCTAGATAAATTGCATCGCGCAATGTTATCAAACGTAATTACCTATTTTATTCTCGGCCGCTTGGCGTACGAGCGACGCCGCGCCGCGCCGGCTCAACGAAGCCACGTGTTTTATCTACCTACAATTTCAATTTCTCTTGGACGCATTTCACATTTTAGTATATTCTTTTCCTACGATACGCAATTACGCACTTTATTTTCTTTCACTAGTAGGTATGTGTGTAATTTTAGTGAACATTGCAGTGTAATTTATTATAATTTTTTTTTTGCCATTATTCTTCATGGGTTCGTTTCTCTGTTAATTTTTTCTCATGCGATTGTGTGAATTAAACTGTTAAAATAGCTTTAAATAAGTTTTTTAAAGTCTTTACTAAACTCTTTCTTAAATAATTGCTTTATACAAATAACTTTGCTCAAAATCTCGCTTATTTATATCATTATTGAAGGTACATAAATAATAAATAACTAAATAATTTACTTGTAATAAAAGTACCTAAATAATCAATGAATTAACCTCTAAAGTTAATTTTCTTTTCTTTCTATTGCTGTTGGTTTGCTGAGTTGGTAGCTTTGGGAAAGGCTATTCTATTCTAGCCTTTGCTAGCCTTTGGCGGGCTGTTGTCTGGCCTTTAATAGGGTGTTTTTTCTGCTGTTTTGACCAAATAATTCGGAGTGCTTTGTAGTCCACGCGGCGTCTACTAGCCGTTTGTTGACCCTATTTGCTATGTGAGATCTGTACGGATGCTACTAAATGCGTATGGATGCTGCTAAATGCGCATGAATGCTTTTTGCTGTCGGATTCCGATGGTGCTCTGTTTTGCCGTTTATAAAATGGTCTCCTTCTCTTGCTAAATGGGAGAAGATTGGGTGCTGTTTGCTACTTGATTCTGATGTATGTGCTCTGTTTTGCCATTTTCTAATGGTACTTTTGCTCTTGCTAAACAAGAGATGAATGGTGTATTTCTCTGTTCTTCTTGCTGTGAAGAACGGGCATTGTCGGGTTAAAAGTGTTATGGAGTCTGTTGTTTATACCGACAACGCCTCTTTAAAACGTTGGAGTTTTAACCTTGAATTACCGCGGTGGCTAGACTGCGAGGTTGCGTCGATTTATCGATGATTTTTGTTGTCTTTTAGTGTTTTTACCTGATATTTTTGTTGTTCTATACCTGTTTTCACTACAATACTAACGTGGTGAAGACTCGTTCTTAAAATGTTCAAGTTCTACTAACGATTCTTGGCATTTCTTTTTAAACTATCAAGTTCCGACTAAAGGTTTTTGGTGTTTAAAAGGGTTCCTAGGTAACCCTACTTATGTTGTTGTCTATCAGGTAAGTAATAACAATAAATTGTGTGATTTAATAAACAAAAAAATGTGTGTTTAAAAAAAAAAGTGGGTTAAGTCGTTTTATATAAGATTTTAACCCACACTTACAAAATAATTTTAGCGTAAGATGGTCATTCTGTCTGACCTTAGTGTATATAATAATATAATATATGTAAATATATATTTTTTTCTTTTTGGGTCACTACTGGAGAACCCAGTATCTTTTGCCCACTGTTGGTCAACTCTTTATGTGTTATATTATTCTAACGCGTTGCGCGTAATCACTAATTGCCAGGTGTCGGGCATTCGTTGTAAAATACCTACCTAAACTCGTGCGATGAGTTATCGCTCATAAATACCTTCACAATATAGCCTATTTGTTGTTTTAAAATGTTTGTTGAACATACATAAATACCTACATAAACTTTAATAACAAAGTGATAAAATAAAATGTGTTGTTTTTGTGCATGTTACTACATCCACAATCTTTTTTATAATAAACAATGTTTATATTTATTGGCACTAATTTTAAAATCTAATGTTGAAATAAAATGTTCTAAATGTAAATTATACGCCATTGTATAGGTACCTAACTACCTACGCTTCACATTGTGCATAAACTCAATAATTAAGGATATTTTGGTTCTCAGTATATTGACATGAAATTCAATTCCAATATGGTGCATGAGCCATGTGAAGTTTATGCCGAAATGTTGAACTATTTATCTTCTATTCTCGAGAAGGTACACTCAGCTCTGTTGTCGGCTCATCAACGCAATTGTTTATTTTATAATCTTCGCCCTAATCCGGCAGAATTCTTCAGAACTAAATCGTATATGAATGTTAAACCACTTGACGAATGGCATATAAAATATTTAAAGATACATAAAATTACATAAAATAAAAAAGAATACTTACTTATAACCTATAGGTACATTGTTTATTTTTCCAAACGAATGTTCTCTAATTTATGTTACCGTTTGTAGTAGTGCCTACTATAAATTAATATTTTTTGTTGTGGGTAGCTAAAATTTTTTTCTCGTAAAATACACTATTTTTTTTAATTGCTGCGCAGTTATGTACCCAAATGTTGTGTTGAACATTGTTTTAAAAAGTCTTACTATAAACTAAATATATTGTTTTTTTTACCCTGTAGATCAGTGGTTAAAAGGTCACTGTCAGCCGAGTATACAAGTTCGATTCTCGTTTGTCTTTTCTGGAAGTCTATTTATCTTAATGTCTACTTTGTTGACGTATTATTTTTTTCGCTGTGCTTTGTTCTGAAGTTTTTTTATTGTTGTTGTTCATAATTTTGTATCGATTTTATAATCGAATTGTTATTATAGGTACTTTTATAAAGCAATATTGTGTGTGATTGACCGGGCGTCGCGAACTCGGAACAGTCAAATAGTACTTATCTAATTAAAATATATCTAGTTTGTTATTGCGATGCACACGCGCTCACTCAGTGACGCGCTGGTAGATAGATACCGAACTTATGATTCATCATTGTTTACTTTAATAGTGTGTTCATTCATCTTGGACAATCGTGGTCATTGTAATTAAATTGAGCAAAATAATTATGTATTTTGTTGTTCTTTTGTAATTCAGTAGTCAGTTTGTAGTCTGCAACTTGAATTTACTTTTGTTTAACTTTTATATAAATTCTGTTTCTTGTGCCTAACTATGACTTAGTATTTTGTTTATCTAGTGGTCAAGGTGCCGAACCCAAGAATAATAATTCGTAGGGCTAGACGTAACTTCTCTTACCTGTAACTCATTCTTAATGACGTCCCTTTTATCTCTTGTATTACCCTAAGCACTTCACGCCTTTAGCGGTTGTCTCTCATATTCTGTTGTTATGTTATGGCCTAAGCACTTATGTAGTGTGTGGCGGCTTTATGGATGACGGGTGTGTTAGTTTATCATAGGGCAGTTGTTGCGTGCGTATTGTGGGTAATATATTATATTTATAGCTAATGTAGTTATGTAAGTTTGGTTGTTTATTTAAAATACTGACACCACTTCCACTACTTGATTACAGGTAATCCTCAACTAGCTGCTAGCCCAGAGAATTTTCCCTAGGAAAAATTCTGCCCTAAAGAGGGGGGTGTGTGACGTCCTGCCCCTCCGTCTGAACTGTGACGTCGAACGAAGGTGGGAGCGAGCGCCTCTGCCCGCGCCCCGCACGCCATATATAAGCGTGCGACGCTGCTCAATCTGCCCTTTCTGCTCCAGCTCACGGCCAGTTAAGTCTTCTTCCTATCAAGACCCTGGCCTTTGGAACACCAGTGAACACCTAACTATACTTGTTGGACCACGCCCTGAATTTACTCATGTTCTCAATTAGTAAATCTTAGTTTTAAAGTAGCTGCATTGTATCTACCTAAATATATAGGCAATTATATTGTGAAGTGTACTATTCTAAAAGTGTTTTCATTTGTAAGTAAAACCTGATTTTCTTCCTTTTTTTGATCGGCGAGTGATTGAGTCTGGCTCACCACCTACAAACCAATCACACTTGAGATATAATTATGCGGATGAATTACCTATCTACAATCGGTAACACGTAATCCGATTTGGTGAAATTGTACAGAAGCCGCTATCATATCTAATCGTTCCATAGATAGTAATTTTGTGGATATAAAACTGAAATGGATTACAGCTTTCAGATATTTTGACGTCATCAGAAAAATCAATAAAAACGTTCAAAATCAATAAAAGATCGTTTTTAAAAAGGTTCAAGTTACACGACACTCTGTACAGCTATATCGAAATAACATAATTTGTGAAAAACTAGCTCAACTGGTCAATTCAGAACTAGGCCATGGAGGCGGCACAATCGCGCAATGTCGCTACTTGCAATTCCCAGGAGCGGAGGAATTCACAATGCCATACCACACTGTGATAGATTTGCGTGACCACTATGGGAAGTGGATTTCTCCGTGGTGGTTTTTAGTGCGTATGTGGTATTTCGGGAGTCGCACATACTCTTTCACCAGAGCCCAAACTCAACAATGAGTGGTGAAAAAGTGCAGCAACTTTTAAACCGCTATAGAAAAAAGAAACATTCAACTTCCCGTTGCGCGTATAACTCAGCTTACCTCTCTAGACAATGGAAATAAAATATATACTTTTTTACACAAGTGAAGTAGCTTCTTAATGTTAAAAAGATTTAATTAAGTTATAAACTTGCTACAATGCCCTTGGTTTATAACGCAAGCGAGAAAACGGTGTCATAGAGAATACAAAAAAGTATTGTGTAAAACAATTTTACTGCTTTATTTAACTGCGAAGTTTGAATGTAGCACGAACATTTTGTTTGTTACGTTCATACTTGCTTGCTACTTATATAGAATATACGGTACGATACAGTATTATAGCCACAAACATTATTATCATCAAACCTGTCTATGAACTGTCCCACTGCTAGCTACGAACCTCTCTCACTATGAGAAGAGATAAGGTTATAATCCTCATACTGCCCAAATGCGGGTTGGCAGACCTTTTTCAATTACTAAAAGTAACATACCCTTATATGTAAAAACAGCTACAGAGTACCATGGCATCAATAAAATTATTCTGTTTATAATCATATATTTCAATTCAATCAACTAACTCATAAGAACAAATACACCGCTAATTTCAGATTGCCCACATAATTCGATTGATTTTATTGATTGCCGACTACTGTAATTATATTGAGACAATCAATCAGCCTAAGAGCTGATATGGAATTGTGGAATTTGCACCACAAACTTAATTTATACAGTGTGTTGATATGCACTTGCAAAATATTTTCAGGGGTGAATATACTACTATAACTGAATATAAATACATAAAAAAATAACTCATTAAAACTTTAATGAGTCATTGTAGCCTTTATATATGAGCTGAAAGCTTTCGGGGTTTTGGATATGAACCGGTGCTGGTCGGAGCGTGGACTTTATCAACCTCGACCGTTCGAGGCTTGTACAGATATTCAATGTGCCTATTACCATTTGGTGATCGCTCGCCGCTTTAAGCAGACTATTCTGATTTACTACCTAAGTAACATTGAATGAGAAAAGGGTCTCATGCCATCGCACGCCGCTGTTTGAAACAATTTTAGGCGATTAATATTTAGTATATTAATAGTATACTGTCTATATTGTGTTATTAAAATATCTTGCAAATGCAGATTAACAAATTGTTTATGGGCAATATTCAGCAGGCACTATTAAATTATGAGATAGTATTGCTAGTAATTACATACATACATACATAAACTCACGCCTGTTTCCCGGAGTGGAAGGCAGAGACTACGGAACGCCATTTGAAACGATCCTGACATACCTCTCTTGCTTCATTCACTTCCATCATTCGTTTCTCATGCATGCTCTTCTGTTTAGGGACTTCTGACCTGTCCTTTTTTTAGGATGTCTCCAATCTGGTCAGAGAACGTCTGCCTAAGTCTTCCCCTTCGTCCTATCCCATTCACATTTGCCTTATATGTCTTCTTTGTCAGTCTTTCGTCATCCATCCTCTCCATGTGCCCAAACCATCTTAACATGCCTTTCTCGATGCTTGTCACTACATCTTCTTTTACGCCACACCATACTCTTATCACACTATTCTTTACTCTGTCGTTCAAAGATACACCACACATACTTCTCAGTGCTCTCATTTCTACAGCATTTATTCTACTTTCAAGTCTCTTCTGCCATACCCAACTTTCACTACCATACATAAGGATACTAACACCCCTCTATGCATAGCCAATCGTGCCTTTTTGGACAGGTTTTGACTGTTCATAAACGCCTTCAGAGCTCCATTCACTCTATTACTTGCATTATCTCTTCTTTTTATATGTTCTTCATTCTTACCATCTCTTGTAAACAACGTAGGTAACTAAGAATACAAACTCATTCACTTGTTCCATTCGCTGTCCATCGATCAAAACATTGCAAGCCGTAACGCATTCCTCCTTTTCAAAAACAATAACTTTCGTTTTACTTAAATTCACTTTCATTCCTTTCCTCTCTAACGCACCATGCATGATTGTTACCATCTCCTGCAACTCCTCCGCTGAAGACGCAAGTATTACCTGATCGTCAGCATAAAGGAGGCATTTGACGAGTAACCCATTCATCCTTAATTCGCAACAACTGTTCATGAAGAGGTTAAACAGCCACGGCGTTGCTACACATCCTTGTCTAACACCTTTTTCGATGGTATACCAGTCAGTGTTTGCCCCGTTTATCCTTACACAAGCTCCAGAATCCTCATAAAGGGATTTCAGATCAAATCCACGAATCCACGAATTTTCTTTCCACGACTTTTCAAATCCACGAATGCGCCTTTTGATCTTTGGCCAAAAACTTTTCGGCTATGCTTCGCAAGGAAAAACCCTGATCCGTACATCCCATACCCTTTAGGAATCCCGCTTGTACATTCCATATTTTCTCGTCGGTTACTTTGATAACTCTTTCAACCAGCACCTTTGCATACAATTTGCCAACAATACTGAGAAGGCTAATGCCTCTATAGTTTTTGCAGTTTTGTTGCGAGCCTTTTCCTTTATAAATAGGCACAACTACAGCTGTGGCCCAGTCATTAGGTACTAGACCAGTGCTCCAGCACAAGTTATATAACCGCTGCAACTGACCAACTATGATGCCCTGTCCAGCCTTCAGCATTTTGACTGTAATCCTATCATATCCTGCAGCCTTACCTACTTTCATACGTTCCAGTGCCTTCACGATCTCATCCACGTCAATAACGCTTTCATCATTGCTATCACTACCATTAATTTCAACTATGGGTGTCTGTACCGCCTTTCTTTCAAATAAACCTTCAAAATACTCTTTACATCTCTTCGGCACGCACGATTCACCATTCACTATCCTTCCATTCTTGTCTCTGATCGATGTGTATTCTGAGGATTGAGTTCTTCCTCGAACTGCACGAACGGATTTCCAGGAAAACTTAATGTTGCTAGTAATTGGGATCACCAAAAAGGATAGAAAATATTAAAGGTTGTATACATTTTCAATTTGCAGTTCCATTTATTTCTGCTCTGCTGGCCTTGACTTAAATAAAATAAAATGTCCAGTTGTTGGCACTATGTCTAGCAGAATCAAGTATTGCCTGTTTTATGTTAATCAGAGACAGACGCTTTATAGGAATTATGAATGTTGCTAACCTTGACGAAAAAGAGAATACCGATAAAAATGGCACAGAAGAAGAAACAAAAAATAGGCTAAAAGAGGTTTTAGCGCTTATGAAAGAAATTCTTTCAAAATAATTATTACGGACAGTGGGATAATACAGTATAATTATGAATAATATCTTCGATGTTAAGTATTGCCAATTATTCATGCTAACTTGAAGCCGACCTTAATGATTTCGACGTTAAACAAAACTGCGTACAAGCATGACATCGCATTTTAAAACTATTGATGAGTACCTACTTTTCGAAGTAAAGGAATTCGCACTGTGTTACATAAAAACCTTTAATACAATCAATAAACTATCAAAAGTGTAGTACGGATATGCGTACGTCTATAATAATTACACAGTAATATAGTCTCTAGCCACGTTAATTAAACTTAATATACATCTCATAATGGATTCACGAGTGCTTGATTAAAACGATGATCAAAGGAATGTATTTCATTGAAATACTTTAAGTAGAGTCATAGGCATTTCATCTGTTGTTTTTCATCTGTTGTTGTTTTCATCTGTTGGAAGATTAACATCCATTTTTAAACTCAAATTACCGTAAAAGTCGTAAAAGTTCTGATATGAAATTGGGTCACCAGTCCGAACTAAAACGGTCACTGAATGTATATACTATTTATGAAAGTTATTATAAGTACCGTAAAAATATCAATAGAAATTTAAAATCAAGGTACATATTTCTGAATGTACCTATAAAATTCTAAAAAAATGCACTAAATATCGAAGGCTTTGATATACATATAATAACACTATTGCAAACATTCTAAAAAACGTGATACTGAAATATTACCAAGTCCAGTCTAGTCTTCTAATCGAATACATACCTAATAAACTAAGTAGGGCAGATAAATATCGGCACGTCACACGATATCTCAGTGTAATATTACAGCAATTAGGCTTCCTTCGTCCAGAAATGTCTATTTCACAAACAAGAAACTTAATTGAAACTTTTCGGAGGTCTTATCAGTCTTCAACAACTTTTTGCCAAGTCAACACACCAATTTTAGATCTACTAATAGAAAAAGTAACAAAAAGTGGGCGGTAATGGTTGTTTTCACACAAAACCTATTACTTCTCTGATGAAAATGAGAATTTTACTTATTTACGACCGTTTTCCTCGATCGAAGAAAAGTGGGTTTAATTTAACAAGATCGATCGATACATTAAAGATGTTAGATATTTAAGTTAGATAAGACACTTAGCACACAGAAAGTTTCTGATTAGTGATTATTGATAAATTCTGAGTGACGTCTTCCACCCTTGACAACGCTCACACTAAGTATCAAATTCTGTTATACGAAGGATTTAACTAACATTGAATTAAAGGAAATAAGGTACCACTTAAATAAAAATTCGTGGATCGTAAAAAGTGTCATCACATGTTGCTGTGCATGAAGCGAACAAATCATGGCATTATGCGACAATGTAGTTCAGTCAAATCCTTATCTGTGTCAGCTATATATCAATATTAATATTACTTGGCACACATTCAGTACAGACATTTTAATTTATTTATTTATTTAAGGTTAATCAACAAAAAGAAATGAACACTACTTACTTAGTAAAACATAACATAAAAGCATAATTAGAGATAAAAAATACGATAAGTTTAATTCCTCTAAACATTTCTGTTCGATTTCCTCTATAATAATAACGGGATAATGTTCATACGAGTAGTATGAACAAAGGGAAAATATATGAAAATTGCTGATGGAAAAGGTTATAATAATTATGTACTGCATACATTGAAAATCAAGTTTCTGTATGCCAATTTCACTAGAATAATCCACTATGATGATATGGTAGATATACTATATCATCATAGTGAAGGCAGTGTTAGCCCAGTGGAGAGACCGAAAGGCTACTACGCAGAGGTGCGCGCCGTGGATTCGAACCCGGACGGTTCGAATTCACGGCGCGCACCAATGACTTTACGGAGTTACGTGCGTATTCAATTGTTAATTATCTTTTGCTAAACGGTGAAGAGTCCGTGTGGTGACGGATTAATAATACGGAATGTCACCACCCCATATCATCTCATGGGTGTCGTAAGAGCCGACAGAGGTAGCATTTTATGCAGATAACAGCACTGTAAGAGAAGGAAAACTTGATACAAACCCTATACCAACCCGTTTGGCCAGCGTGGTAGAGCAGGCCAATGGCTGTCAAAGGCTGATGATGAAACGGTGAAGGAAAACATCGTGAGGAAACCTGCATGTCTGAGAGTTCTCCATAATGTTCTCGAAAGACATGTGAAGTCTGCCAACCCGCACTTAGCCAGCATGGTGGACTACGGCCTTACCCTTCTCATAGTGAGAAGAGGCCCGTGCCCAGCATTGGGAAAGTTTATGTACAGGGCTGATGATGTGATCATCATCAGCCATATAGTGAACTATAAATCTGCAATAAAAATAAATTCTATGTTAAATGTTGGCACGATTGTAAAAATATTATTAAGAACACCGTTTTGTTTGGTTTTCATCTGTCGATTTCGAGATCAACGTCAATCCAGCTCACTACAGTTTAGCCTGTTTTTAATCGAATCAATTCTAACATCAACAAAACTGTGAAAGGTATAAGGCTGAGAGTTCACGGAATAAAATATTGGAACTGAAAATATATCGAATAAAGCAATAATTCTTGTATTGAGTAATAAGTGAACAACGCCGTCCGATCACCATATTTTATGGCACAAATATGAGCCTCTCGATAATAAATAGACGAAAGAAATTGATAGTAAGTGTCTTTGATTAATATTTGTTCTATTTTTAGACATATATTTGGAGGTAAATGTCTATTTAAGTGCAATTAACTAGACATGACAAATGCTTTCTAATCATTAATCTAAATATTATGGCCTTTTATATTAGGGTTGCATGAAACAATTTTTTTGTCATTAAATATTAACTTGATAGATGGAATCATAGAGTGTATACTTGCTTAAAGTCTCATAGACACGTCGCTCGTCTAGACTATTGGTGATTCAGACGCTATTACTTACTAGCTTTTGCTCGTGGCTTCGCATGCGGACAAGAAAACTCGATTTACAAAATATCCTATTTAGACACTTAACTTAAAAAGTATTAATATTACCGTACTAACCTTCATCTTCTCTTTCAAACATTTCAAGTTTTAGTTTCACAGCAAAGGGTGGCTTATGTCCGTTTTAATTGTCTAGTCTATGTCTAAAGCAAAATGGATCAAACGTGGTTGTATCGTTCTGATATGAAAATGGAACATACATATACAATTTTGTTCATTTGTTAAGTTTGTTGAGTGTTGTTATTTTCCCTTGAAAAAAATTCTGGATGTGTGACAAAAAGATTTATTTTCATCATCATCATCGTTTGTGTGTTATATACTAGATAGGTATATAAAATAATTTGGTCTGACTGAAATGATATTATCCTTGCAGAGACAGAACTACTGAAGCTAGAAATATGAAGAACAATGGGTTCCTTTTATAATAAAAGATCCTACTAAGGAAGAATATCTTTCATGTTCCGCCCTAAAGTAGGTAAAATGTGGCTAGAAAACTTGTTGTAAAAACCTTAATTTTGATGGTAGCTCCATTAGAATTTGGGCTACGGCAGCTAGGGAGCTTATATTACAAAAGATGATAATATAACATAACATAACATAACTTCACGCCTGTTATCCCCGAAGGGTTAGGCAGAAGTGTATTACACGCCCACTTTTCGCCAGTTATGTTTCGGTCCCAATGTAATAGGGGGTGAGTCTATTGCCGGGCACATTATTAAGCGAGCGATTATTAACATATTTAATACACATATAACTTCGAAAAGTCTGAGGTGTGTGCCCGGGGTACCAAAGTCAAAGTCAAAATCATTTATTCATCTAGGTCACAAGGTGACGCTTATGAACGTCAATTTTAAAATTAAATTACATAATGCTTCTACATTTATATTTACTGCCTCGTTCGCAAAGCAATAGGTAGAACCACGAAAAAGAACGGGCAATAAAACTTGTGGCCACACTTTTAAATCGCCAATATTATGGTACATATTTTTATTTTTGTAAGGACCTGCAACTGTTACACATTGTACTTAATTACTTGTAAGTAGTCATTAGTTACAGACATAATACTTAAGCAATTAATGCAGTTACTAAATTAAGTGCTTTAGTTAGCCTTCCAATGTGAATATTGTGTAACAGGAGCATCCACTTAAGTCTTATAATGTAGACAACTCGTGCCCATGTTCAGAGCTATGGTGGAAATGTATGTTGCAGAAGTGACGGTATATGAATACACAAAATTACAAAAACGTTAGTTCACAGGCCATGAAAACGAGTTATCTTCATCTTACAGTACAGTAAATTTTAATAAAATTAGTGGAACAACAATGCAAATGTAAATGTAGTAAGTGGAATGACCTAATAATAAACGAATAATAATATAAAATAACTAAAAATGTTATATAATGATAAACTGAAAAATGCTAAGTATCTATATAAATTCTAAATAAGTAGTAGATCATGAGTTGTCTAGTGTACGTGACCAACTATCCTTATCACTGAAATAATCATTAACAGCATAATAACCTTTCCTAATAAGGCAGTCTTTTATTTTACTTTTAAACGCATTAAATGGTAATTCTAAAATACTAATTGGTATTTTATTGTATATACGAATACCTAGCCCTATAAAAGAATTATTAACTTTATGTAAACGATGATAAGGGGCATATAACTTATGCCTGTTTCGAGTATTTGTGTTATGTATGTCACTTTTTGTAGTAAATAAACCTATATTTTGCCTAATATACAATATATTAGCAAATAAGAACTGCGAGGCTACTGTTAGAATTCCTATAGTCTCAAAGCGTTCCCTAAGAGTATCTTTTGCACCTAACATGTATATTGCTCGTACCGCTCGTTTCTGTAGAACAAAGATATTCTGAACATCCACAGCTTTGCCCCATAACAAGATGCCGTAGGACATGACACTATGCAAATAGCTAAAATATACTAGACGAGCTGTGCCGATATCAGTAAGTTGTCTAACTTTTCTGACAGCATACGCTGCAGAGCTGAGCTTACCTGCAAGACATGCTATATGTGCACCCCATTGTAACTTATTATCTAATGTAATGCCTAGAAACACTGTAGAGTCAACTGTCTCAAGTTCCTCCCTATCTAGCATAATATTAGGTCCCAGTTGTCTAACGTTAGGTAAGGCAAATTTAATGCATTTGGTTTTTTTAGAATTAAGTACTAGGTTGTTTGCTGTAAACCATTGTGTAACTTGTATAAGTGCATTATTTACATCATCAAATTCATTCCTATTCCTGTCTACTTTAAAAATAAGTGACGTATCATCTGCAAAAAGTACGACATCACAGATGTTTTTAAATAAAAAGGTAAATCATTAATATATACAAGGAATAGAAAAGGATCTAGAATTGAACCTTGTGGAACGCCCAACTGTATAGGTAATTTAGAGGATGTAGTCCCATTTACATTGATACACTGAAATCTCTGCCGCAGGTACGACTCTACAACACTAAGTGCGGTTTCCTCTACGCCGTAGTGGCGGAGCTTACGCAGTAGTGTGTCGTGATGAACGCAATCAAATGCTTTTGATAGGTCACAAAATACTCCGATAGCATTTTTAGATGACTCCTAAGTATTATAGACGTGTTTTATGAGAGCAACACCCGCAACAGTAGTGGATCTACCTTTAGTAAATCCGTATTGATCTTTGTGAAGCAGACTATTTAAATTTAAGTGTCTTAGTAGCTGCTTTAATAAAATCTTTTCAAATATTTTACTACATGCCGGCAAGATGGAGATGTTCCTAAAATTATTTATGTCATTTTTACTGCCATATTTGAATAAAGGTATGATTTAACTTAACTTCATCAAATCCGGAAATACGCCTAGGTCAAAACATTGGTTAAAAATTATAGAGAGGTAAGGCGCAACAGTCTCAACTATAGTACTTAAAATTTTAATTAAAATGCCCAAAAGTCGCCGGTATTTTGAAAAGTAATTGAATTAAATGCGATCAATATATCTTGCGGGGTGACGTGCTCGAATCTAAACACGCTCTTGCATTCAGGTACACTGCTAAGCAACACATTTCCAGCGTATAAAGACGATGATTGTAAGGAACTAGTAGTTGTTATTGGTATGCTTGCAAAGAAACTATTGAACATATGCGCAACTTGAGATTTGTCTGTGACTAATAAATTGCCATCTTTGATTTCAAATTGGTTTTCTCGTTGTCGTGCTCTACCAGTTTCATTATTTATAATTATCCACGTTTCTTTAATTATATTTGTCGATTGCTTAATTTTACCACAAGTAACTTTTGATTTTGTCATAATACACACTTGTTTAAAAAATTTTAAGTAACTTTTTACATAATTTAGAAACGGTGTGTCAAATCTATGTTGTTTCAAACCATATAATTCAAACAACTTGGCTCTACTTCTGTATATACCTTTAGTGGCCCACTGGTTAAAAGATCCGGTAGTACCCTTTAGTGTTACAGTTTAACTCTTTAAAGTATTTTGAAACTCATTAATAATTAGTCCAAAAAGTGAATTATAAATTGTATTTGGATTTTCTTAGTTCAATATTGAAGGATTGAGATTTGCGATAATATTGTTATATATATTGTTATATACTTTTTCTAACATACATACATACATACATAGACTCACGCCTGTTTTCCCGAAGGGGTAGGCAGAGGTATGCCCCATATTTAACGCCCACTTTTCGCCAGTGTTTTGATCCTACGTAATAGGTGGCGAGCCTATTGCCGCTTATCGGGATATTTTGTTTGCCAGAGCCCCGTCCGTTGATCGGCAGGTGCACCACTTGTAGGAGAGGTTGGCTTGGGACCCTAAGTTCTTGGTGGGAACCCTATGCACACTTTTTCTAACAATAACTACTAATTGTTCTCAAAATTGGCTCCGAACTTGGTGGCAACATATATGCCATTACCAGTTACCATTACCGTGTCCGGTTTGTTTTAGATTTGTATAGAAATGTAAAAGTAATCTTTACTTTTCATATTTTCGTTGACAATGAGTAACCGAAGACAAGTATTGGAAGACAAGCAAATAGAAGAAAAGCTTGAAAAGCTATTCGGTATACCAGATGGCTCTTTATCTGAAGATGATGAAGAAGTGACAGATACCAAGTGCGTTGAAGATTCAGACTTGCTTTCTGTGTTATTAGGTGAAGATGCTCTGATTAGTTCAGCAACGGAACAAGTACAAGAAAGTCCCGGCCTAGCAAATTCACCTCAACCGTCTACATCTAGAGCAGATGTTCAAAATTCTTCATTGGAAACTGCAAGATTTCAGTCATCTGTGTCTGAAGCCGGAGAAATCCCAAACTTTTCAGACTTTTCTTTTTCATCAAATGATGAATCGGATGCAGATGAGGTCGAATGGAAAAAACAATCTTGGCAACAAAGTCCTAACTTGGAGAACTTCGATTGTCCATCTTTACGCTGTTCAAAAAAGACTATCTAATGCCCATTACTAACACCAGAATATACTAAACGTATGGGTGATGTCGATCGTTTCGATCAAAAAAGAACATCATATTCTGTGGGTAGAAGAAGTCGCAAATGGTGGACCCGAATATTTTATTTTTTTATACATGTTGCAATAACCAATGCTCATATATTACATCAAACAAACACCCGAGTGCACAATGTTATGAGCCAAAAACAATTCAAAATTGCTTTTTCAAGGGAGCTGGTGGAAAATAAAACCTTTAGAAAAAGATCATTCCAATCAACGCCAAAATAAGTAACTAAAAAAAGAAACGAGTGGAAGAGACTGATGAAAGACAAAAAGAAATTACGGTGTACCAGAAGAAATCAGATTTAGAAGAAAGATTAGATGAACACTGGCCTACAGAAATAGAGACTTATAAGAGGTGTCGCTACTGAAGCACTAAATAAATAATAAGAGGTCTAAAATAGAATGTGAACGGAGTAAAGTGGCACTATGTATACATCCATGTTTCAAATTATTTCACCAAGAAAATCAATGAACGATTCGTCGTTCATTGATTTTCTTGGTCCCTTACTGGTGCTGGCAAGGATATTGCCACCATGTTTTTTCTTATTCAATTCAATTCAATCAATTTATTTCAGACAGAGTCTATAGTGGGTTAGTAACAATTTGAAACTTAAAATATAGTGTTAGTAAACATAATATACAAAAAAAAAAAATTACACTGCAGTATGGAGCTGCATCCATCGCTGCATCATTGGCGACTGCCACCGATCTGCAAACACTCTCAGTATACTGTTGGAGCTACCACGGAGACGCCCCATCAGAGAAGCACAACGTTTTCTCATAATGGCGGTGAAGCCATCTATACGTAACTCCGCGAACATTCCCGAAGCACTGCACCTACACGGCAGCCCCAGCAGCACCCTGAGTGCGTTATTATATTGGACACGTAAGTCGCTGTATGGCCGACGACCATAACTGACCCACAGGCTACACGTGTAAAAGGACTGGCAATATGCCTTGAAAAATGTAACCTTAACTGGTTTTGTACACCGTGCAAACCTGCGTGCCAGCATGTTACATCGGACAGCCAGCGACCTACGCTCCCTATCTATATCTTAATTATCCTGTAAGTCTTCGGTGACCCAATGTCCCAAGTACTTGAATTTGTTAACCCTACATAAAGCAGTTCCATCAATTTTAACGTTTGGTACACAGGCGTAGTTAATGTTCTTTGGCTTAAAAACCAATAACTCGCTTTTTTTAACATTGTACTTCAGGCCATGAGTCGACGCATAAGTCTCGCATATGGATATGAGTCGCCTTAATGCACCAATGGACGGGCTCAGCAAGACCATGTCATCTGCGTAACTGATACTACTGCGAACTTGTTAATACACATCCCATCAACATGACAGCCGATGTTGGTCTTGCTGAGCTCAACCAACAGCTGGTTCATGTACAGGTTGAACAATCGAGGAGAACTCAACACCCCCTGTCTCACTGCACAGTCCAGCCCGTACACTCTAGAGAAACAGTTGTGCCATTTCACGCTATTTTGTTGACTACCATACCAGTACTTAAATATTGATATAATTTCGGGTGGTACAGTAGTTTCATGTCTAAGCTTTTGCCACAGAATGTCATAGGACACCAGATCAAAAGCCCTCGACAGATCCAAAAAACAGGCAAACACAGGCGTTGTTCGGTCTGTATAGTATTGCACAGTCTGCTTGAGACACAAAATAGCGCTCTCAGTGGATAAACTAGGCCTAAACCCAAATTGCGCGTCATGAAGTTCAATGTGTTTAGCTAGTTGTTTGTCAAGACAGACAACACCTTGGCTATAGCAGTAGCCAGTGATATGTGCCTGTAATTGAAAATGTCGCTGGTATCTCCCGTTTTATTTTTTACTATAGGTACTACCATTGAAAACATCAAATCATCCGGTAAGTAGCTATGGCTCATACATAGATTAAAAAACATAGCGAGCACTCGGGGCAGGTGCACTCCCGCGTGTCTCAGGTGTTCGATGCTGAGGTCATCGTAGCCTGGAGACTTACCTCTCTTCATCTTTTTAATAATTAAATCAATTTCCTTCGCAGTAAATCTTACAATGATTTCCCCGGGAACGTACACCGCATCGATCACCTGAGCGGCACTTATTAAAGGTGATTCTACTTTAAAATGTTGCTGAAACGCATTAGCTATTTCTACAGGTTCATGCACGCCCGCCACGCTCACAGGGACGCTCGGTTTATAATTTAATTTATTTGTCAATTTCCAGAAATCACTGAACTGTTTATTACTATGATTTTTAGCTATCATATCGATCTTTATTTGTTGTTGATTGTCTTGGCAATATTTTAATTTATTCTTAAACAACTTTCTAGACGTACACATATTATTATACACATATCCAGAAGTAGGTTTACCCTGTAAAAGCCATGTTTGATAACATACGCGAGCCTCCCTGTGCGCGTCCCGTACGTGCTTGTTCCAACCAGGTATGTATTTTTTTCGAGCAGATCGAGTTTGTTTACATACATAAGAACTCACGGCACCGTCCTTTAAAATACATAACAACTTGTTATACATATCACTCAACAACAAGCGATGGCCCCGTTCCGAACACATTCCATATGAGCACTCTCGAAATTCAGCTGGGAAATCCATTAATTTTAACTGAGAATTACAGAAACTGGAATAATTATTAATCTGATCATCAGTTCTTTCCCCCCATATAACTTTATTACATGTAAAAATTTGGGGAGTTAATTTGGGCGTTACTAAGCTAATATCGCATTCAATTAATAACGGAATGTGATCGGACGCGTAAACATCATATAATATAGACGCCTTCACTATCAAGTGCCGCGCCGCGCTGCTCACCACACAGTGGCCAAGCCAGCGAAGTGCGCCGTTTGCCGTACTCTTAAACGTAAAAGAGTCGTTCGGCAATAACTCCATATCGACACAACACCACGATTGCTCGGTACACAAAGTAAACAACTCATTAGCAAAGCGCTCACCTGGATGAGCGTTGTAATCACCAAATACGAAAATAGACTCTACGTGAAAACTATCGCATATAACTATAATCTCACTCATTACATTCGTAAACTCAGTTAAATTTTCTGCAGTATCCACAGGCATATAAACTGAAAAAAATAGGAATGAACTATCATTATTATCAATATTTATTGCCACTAGACGATCACTATTGCACTGCATTACGGACACCCTTGGGAACGTTGACTTTCTTCATAATACGGCAACTCCACCATACGGTCTTCCTATTAATACACCAGCAGAGGTATCAACAGCAGATTTGCCCGTGTATGAGAAACCGCTATGTAAGGTTGCAAGATACGAGGCATCATGAGGCAATAGCCAAGTTTCCTGGAGCGCAATCACGTCAGCAACACCGCATAATCTACGGATACAATCAGCTGACCTCATAACATTTTTGCAGTTAAAAGTTGTAAACCTAACATTCATGTTTGTATCCATTATGCACTATGTTTTGAATTTTCAACCACCGATATAGTGTCTTTTCCTTTCTTAAAATAAATAAAATGCCTAAACGTTATGCCCTCGGGCCACAACTTATCGTCCAAAAACGTATTTAGTTTTTGCTTTGGTACAAAAAACTTAAAAGCGTTGTAGGGCCTTTCAGTTCTCATACTAATTTTTTCTAAGTTAACAACTTCATTTGCTTTGGATTTTATGTATTCACATATATCAGTTTCCGTAGTCTCCTTACTGACATGCGATATGAAAACAGGTACCTTTAACTCGGCGGCTCTAAAACCAGTATTATTAGAAATAGCTTTTCCCGTCATACCAGTAAACCGCTTCTTGGGTTTGATCTCTGAACTAGCGTCCATTTATTATCATTATTTGTTTTACATTCACCGTTCTTCACAATTTCCGCCAATGTCATCGGTTTCTGTTTACAATTTAAAAACGCCTTATCTCGTGTGACGGTGACGTTCGGGGACGTAAGCGAAACAACATTATCTCGCGACTCATTTCCACCCGCTGTGTTAGTCTGAGCGAGAGAACTGCATATAGCTTGCTCGCTCCCAGCGTCTTGACGTTTGTTCGACGAATGCGATATCGGCGATGCCAGCTGTACATCGACATCAAACGCCGGTAGTTCTGTCATAACTGACATACCACACATAGCAGTTTTCGCCTCATACCCTCCTCTTTTTGTGTTGATATTTAAATTTATCAACGACGACGGATATTTATTCACCAATTCGGTTTTGACTTCTTGTAACTGCACATTTGTAACGTAATTACTCTTAATATCCGCAATTTCCGATCGTAACACCAATATATCCTTCAACAATTTTGTTACATCTATATGATCAAAACAAATTGGCGGTAGCTTATGCAAGTCGTATGCCGCAAATATGGGTATTTGTTCGGGATCCATGGTTTTGAATACAGATATCATATCCTCCAAGTCTTTCAGTTTCTTGTTTTTGCGCCTTGACACTAACTTCTGAGTGGTTTTCGTAGATATAAATAATAACTTTTTTGCCTCATCTATCTCCTCCTCAGAAAAGGCCGATTCACAAATCCTTATCAGGCTCTCGTTGTCCACCACATCGTGCCTATTTCTAATGAAGGCAAGCACTTCGGATATAACAACATTACAATTGCTGCACTTCACAGTATTGACTGACATTTCCGTGTAGAACACACTCGGCGACCGTTCACGAGTGCGTACGCGAGGTGACTGAAACGATTGGTAGTTTGAGGCCTACATTCTACTGTATGTGATTTATTATATGCTGAACAAGAAAAACTAGCTATCTGTCCACGGTGATCAGAAGGAAGAGAACTAATAAATACTGGGTTTTTAGCAACACAAGATCTAAATATATTATCCAAACAAGTAGAAGATGTTGCAGAGACTCTAGTAGGTTCACAGAATAAGTTATTTAAATTAGATGCCTAAAAAAAATTCAGAAATCTAGTACACTGTGAAGATTTCTCTAAAATATTAATATTAAAATCACCACAAAGTATAATATTCTTACTGCTACATTTAATTTTATTAAAAAAATTCAGAAATCTAGTACACTGTGAAGATTTCTCTAAAATATTAATATTAAAATCACCACAAAGTATAATATTCTTACTGCTACATTTAATTTTATTATATAGCATCTTCCATAACAGTCTCAAATAGATTATAATCACCAGTAGGGGGTCGATAAACACAAATTACAATATATAAATCTAGTTCCACACAGGACAACTCAATAGTGCGCTCAATAGATAAGTTTACAATATCTTTACGTTCTTTGCATTTTAATAAATTTGAAGTCATTATGAGAGAACCGCCTCTAATAGCCTGCTTTCTTATATACGCGCTCTGCATTGTGTCATATTGATTAATGACAATAATCTCATGGTTCTTTAACCAGTGTTCAGTTAACCAAAAAACTTTAACATCATATTTCTCTAGAAATAAACTTAATTCTAATTCTTTGTCAGATAGGCCCTACATGTTTTGGTGTACTATATTCAAATACTGCAGCCTAACTGTTGTCCTATCTTGGAGTTTAAATCACAAGATGTGTCAATAAAAACGTTGTTAGTTCATGTACTAATCAAATAAATTGTAAACACAAGGCTCTTTGCCTTGCTGTAAATTGTATGCTAATAGTTTAGCAATCTGTCGCTTAATATAAAATGGCAGATACATTGTATCTTTTGTTTTGTTAAAGTAAATTTACTAATAAATTTAATAGCGTCAAAAAAGAATATTGCGTCACTATGACAACAAGTTATATTATACAATAACATATTTAATGTGTGTATGTGCATGTTTTCTGTATGTGTTATGTTATTTGAGTATGGCAAAGCACATAAAATAAATTTACACCTAAATTTTGAATTAAGTTCTAATAACACTTCAACACATTGTATGATATCCTGTCTCGTTACAGTTAAACTGTTACCAAATAATAATATGGCTGTACTACTCTCATCTAAGGGGTGTCACCTAATTTATTACCCCTGGCCTACAATAATTTATTACACACTAATTTGTATACTCACTGAGAAGAATACCAAAATTATGACCTAGTCTATCAGAAAAGATGTAGGTTTTATTAGTTGATGTAGAAAGCCTAGATTTAATCATATTTGATTGCAAAGGCGATTGGTTTTGTAAATTATTAGAAAAAATCTCAGGTAGTATGGTACTCAATGGCTCTGTTGGGATTATAGTGTGAGTACAAGAACACAAGAGCTTATTGGTCAGAGACTCATACATTTCTGCATTACATCTCACCAAGTCTACGAGCTCACCAGCCTCCCCTATACGCTTGCTCAGCTCTTGTTGAGAAGCCTGGTATTTGTTGAAAATTTCATTTAAGGTGCTTTCTCTAAGTAACAGTTCTTTCCTCAAGCGATGAGTATCAGTATCATACACTAACCTACTTTGTTTATTAACTAAGTTTATGCGCTGTTTTCTGAGATTTAAATTAACACTATGCACGTTATACTTCCTTATAGATTTATGTCATTTTTTAATTAATTTATTAACTTTAATTTATTTATTTAGATTAAGCACATCAACAGCATAATTACATGATTTCTTAAGACGAATAACATTTTCAGTATTCTATATTTATGTAACTACACAAATAACAGATATGCATGACATTTAATACAATGATATCTTAACAATATAACAATATTAAAACTAGAGATAAAAAATTTAAATTAAACACAAAAAAAGGAATTGATTAAAAGTAATGAAAAAACAACTAAAACAAGAAAAAAAAGTAGCGTTTCAGTTATACTATTATATTTATATACATGGGGATCGAACCCGAGACCATCGTCTCGGCTGTCCGTTACGTACACCACTGGGCTATAGCCGAAAGATAATGTGCTTCTGTAATAATATCGTCTGCAGTGGCGCCGTCTATTTTAAACTATGAATTATTCTGTTGTTCTCTTTATTAACATTAGTACGGTGCTCTGTATTTATGAAGCATGGTATTGAGGTTAAATATCTTGCGGATGGATGTATGACCAGAAGTTAACTTTACACACGTGATTCTTGAGTAGCGAAGTACATGGAAATGAATTATGTAAGTCCTCAATTTCATCTCTAAGAACATCTAATCTGATACTAATATGATATAAAGCTGAAGAGTTTGTATATTTGTTTGTTTGCTTGAACGCGTTAATCTCAGACTACTGGTCCGATTTGTAAAATTCTTTCAGTGTTAGATAGCCCATATTTATCGAGGAAGGCTATAGGTTATGTAACATCACGCTATGAGCCACAGGAGTAGATCGGTAGCCCTAAATAACGCGGATGTAACCGCGAGCTTTCTAGTTTTGTTATAACAGTCATATAACAATAGTTCTTACAAACGATGAAATTTTCGACGCCAAGTACTTAAATATCTGATTAATTATTCATAGACCTAGATTAGAGCCATACGACAGTATTTAATTAGGAATATAATCTAGGCAGTTTACAACCTAGTCTGTTGAAATTTGAACTGAAATCCTCCATTAATATTTTTATCGTAATTCTGGTTCTATATTAAAATAGGTAGGTACCTCAGTTATTACTCACAATTTGCCTTACGTCGCGTCGTGAGAATATTCACAGAATTATACTAATTTACAGAACAGAAGAACATGAGGAACAAGAGGATGAACAAATTTTAGAATCGTAAAAGATAACTTATAATTATGATCATCATCAGTCAGCGATAATAATTAATTTAATACGCACTTATCTTCGAAAAGTTGCAGTTCGCGCCGAGAGTTGGGACTCGAAATCTACGTAACAGTCAATTACGCCCGTTATAAAATATGATCTGTGTCCGTTTTTAATCCTTCCTATTGACATGTTTTGCTACTAAAAATAGATTTTTGACATTAGTCTTATACGATATATCTATCACTAGTAGCCATATCCCTTCATCATCCTCTTAGCCTTATCCCAGATTCAACCTGGGGTCTTATTTGACTTTTTTCTTTGATTTGGCTGAATATTAGCTTTTCCACAGAGCGACTGCCTGTCGAACCTCCGCAGCCCGAAGGGATAGCGATATATATAGCGTCAGTACCTTCTAAATAGACTAAAGTCAGTTTATTTAGAAGGTACTGACGCCCTGTAATGACTGTCAAAGATCTTCATGACAACCGGGAACGACAGCTTAAGGTGCTCTCCGAGGTACGGGACAAGCGATAATTAACAATTCAATACGCACATAAATCCAAAAAGTCATTGGTGCGCGCCGTGGATTGGAACCCGATACCCTCTGCGTGGCAGTCTGTTTGTATCTTCACTAGGCTATCGCTGCCTTAGTAGCCAAATGCATTGATAGATAAAATTAGAAACGGGGATTAGTTTATCCACTAGGATTTTTTTGCTTCTATCAACAATTATATTCCAAGTCAATACATTTGCGTCATCATCATCATCATCTGATTTGATGATCAGCATTGTACCGATGGTGATCTAAGTTTCTCATCTTGCAGCACAAGGTCTATTGCCTAGTCTAATCAAATTTGATCAAATATTAGCTATTCTTTCTAAAAAGCTATGATAGATGTTTTACTGTAATAGTTGAGTTCACGCTGATTTTTTGTTATTTGATGTGCTTCTGAGTACTATTACTATCAGAATGTGTTGGACTATCAATACATGATATGTAGTCTGTTGGTGATATGGCAAGCAGAACGACGATGAATACTGTACGATAGCCAGGACAACATTTGAACTGTTCAATGACATGGCTTTAATTAGTCCTATAATTTCTGTGGCAACAAACTGAATAACCATTGATCCATTAATGGGATATTCCGAGTGTATGTTCGTAACAGGTTGTGTATTGAGTAGTGATTGTATATCAGCAGATTACGGTGTAGTTCATGTATGTGTTCGTTGAATATAAACGTGAGATTTAATTTCGTATAGTGATAAATATAGTCTCCGAAAGTGCTTAGTAGCGCGTAGTACTTTCAATTTTATCTAGCAAGATCCTGTATTATTATGCTTTGGCGTTTAAGTGACTTTCGGTATCAGCGTTTAAAATTTAATATACCTAGTGCAAATATCGGTCATCCTATAATTATAATTGTATCCAAAATTGTCTTTATCATAGGTTAAAAACAAATCACAAATTGCCTTTACTCCTTCAGTTTTCTCCTACTTATCGTGCAAAACCGTTTAATCGTTACATAACTCCTTTGATGCGTAATTGAGGATCTAAGTGCTGCAATATATGCAACACATTTATTTAATAGCTGCAACAGCTGAACTTTAAGTAGTTTGGGATGTAATTTTCGTATTATCGATGCACCCAAGTTTTTCTTAAAGGATCTTGTAATATCATGGCTCTAACTTTTAAACCTGATTTTATGAATATCTTCGATATTAAGTCAAATAATCAGTATATAAAAAATTTTATTAATCAGATCACATAAATTTTGCCGCTATTGATATTTTGATCTAATCATCAATCAAGCTCTTGCTTAATAGTCACTAAAATAACCATACTTAAAATCAAATTTGAATGCACTTATTCATCATTCAAAGCAGAGTTTTCGATTGCTGCTCTCCATATTGCACCGTAAGGGCTAATTCACCCCGAGGTTTAAATGGATAACGTTATTAATTTCATATAATTTTGAAGCGAACGTGGATCTTATAATGTGCGATAAAATTTTTGCAAGCTATGACGGATAGCATGGAATATATAAAACCTTTGATGTTCGTGCAGTTGAAGTGGATATTTCTGAACGTAAAATGCATGATATGATACTTAATATTTTACGTTCTTTATAATACATAGTTGTATTCAGCTAGATGTTTTATGTATAATTTAATACAAACCATTGGTTGGTTTACACAGAATAGTCTGAACAGTCAAGTCAAAAAGTAGTTTTTACTGAAATGTGAAGTTTGCTGTGTGCATGTTTTTCTTTATTGCAAAGATTAAGTACTTTGAAGGTATTGACTCGTTACTTTATTTTAAACATTGCATAACCTTCTACATTGCTAGAAATCTGTCATTTTTCAGACTTAATATTTTCGTGTTTCATCTGACTAGATTTCAATAAAAAATGACTTGTCTATAGATCGACTGAAATTTGATCACCATTCAAAAACAAATGCCAATATACCGAGGTAAGAGGTAAGCCGATTGATGAAACCATCGAAGACGAAACGTGCCTATATTGATGTTTAGCCAAGTTTGTATGGTTAGAATAGGAAAACTCGACCAAGTCTGGTATGTAGTCCAAATCATCCTATTGACTCATACATAATGTTATTGTGACTAAAATAAGCCCATGTCCAACAATGGACTTTAATACCAGCGTATTAAATAATCTTACACAAACCGGTATCATCATACAGCTATGGTGATACCGGTTTGTGTAAGATTATTAGCATATATTATTATGTCGATCTCTTCACCAAATATAGTTCACCAGTCATTAATATAGTAATAATCTAGTCTGGAAAACAAATCTGGCATCAGAATTGGATCAAAGAATTCAAGGCTAAACAAATAGAAGAAACAATTTAACTTGACACAGATACATTAATATCAGCTAGTTCTGAAGACATGACAACCAAAAAATCACCCTACAGACTACAATACATTAATCTGTCGGGGCCTAAAGGCCGGGGTCGTAATGGTTACAAGTAATATTTAGGTCGAATCCATCAGCGAGCTCGGCTACTGTGTCACAAGATTTTGATGTATAGCTAACCATGACTCGGCTCTTAGATGTATTTTAAGGAATAAAGGTGCTATTCGTAGGTTTAGATACAGCATGTGATTTTAAAAGAAAGTGGTAAAGGGTTACTGACTTATTTATCTATTTTATAGTTTCTCTAAATTTTACAATACTGATACTCGTAATAAGAAACCGAACAAGTTTGTGGATTTTTAAGTGATAGTCGTTAATGTAGCTAATTGGTGATTGGAAGACTAAAAATTACCAATCATGATAATAAAGGAGCAAAGTCCCTTAACAACATGACAACAAAAACTGCACAACTAATATACATCATTGCTAGGTAGAAAATCTGTCATTGAATGAATGTATACCTCTTCCTAATAAGACTACAGCATTTCAATCAGCAGTGGACGTCTTTCGGCTGATATGATGATGATGATGAAAGTGGCGAATCCACAACACGGCACAAGCAAAAATGTTGTCAACATATTCATAATTTTTGCAAGCAATAGACGAACGAAATGCTCACAAATAATTACGCGTCATTACAACCAATTTGGCACAATAATTGTGAGTTTTGTATTACATTCAGTGGACAGCTATGATGAATAAAAATTGTTGTTTAATGATCTGACTAGGAGCTGCTCCATATGAAACGCAGGAAGGTAAAATGAAGATAAAGGGACATGGAGACCTAAAATGTTTTAAATAACAGCATTGACACTTAAAATAAAACTAGCCATACCATTTCTTTCATCGCTTCGCTATGATATGCCCTAAGACAATTTTCTTTGTAAAAACGCTTTATACTTCTTTTCAAATTTTATCCACCTGATGTTTATTTTTGTCATTTCAATTAACAAGAAATGATTATTTTAATTCCTTTGCTTCTTTCCGTTCGAGGAATTCTGAAATGAGATCGTAATCGGTTTTTTTGTTTTGTGAACAGTTGCCGCTTATCTGCTGAACACAATTTATTTTGTTTTGTACTTAGCTTTTAAGATTTTCAATGTTGACTTTATAAATTATATTTAAGGCAATATTAGGTATTTGTTTGTAGAAAATAGAACTCAAAAGATTACTTTACGAATTTCAATCGCATTTAACAATTTTATTTAACGGGTACAATCAAGATACCGAGCAGGTAAGGCTTCACCCTAATATATTTGATGCTCATGTGACAAGTTGAAAGTTATGCGAATTCATCATGCTTTAATTTTGACACGATGGCATAAATTAGGTATACTTTCAGCAAGGGCTGATTGAAAAAACTAGATTATGCTTAAACCTACCGCTAGACCTCTACAGAAATTTGTAAATGATTTCCTTTATAAAATACTTTCTCAAAATTATATTTATACGTGACGCCTGCCTTCACAATTAGTGTGTAAATAATAATTTAGGACACAAAACAAATTGTTATGATTAAGTTTAGTTAATGAAACCTTGATATATAAAATTTACCTTTAATTCATATTTACAAAATAATAATTAAACTTTTAGTAAAGGTTAGGGTAAATTATAACAATATGAAATATATTAAAACATTGCCTGGCAAAAGGTAAAAATCAATATAAAGTTATTGTAAGTACTGGAATATAGAGTGATTTTGTTTCCAACCAAGATTTTTTTCTGAGACGTACGGGGTCCGTCACAGAGCGACTGCTATCTGACCTTAGCATTTTATTTTATAGTCTCACGCCTGTATCTCCGAAGGGATAGGCAGAGGTGCAATATGACGCCCACATTTTGCCATGAATTTTATAGGTTCCACGTAATAGCTGGGGCGAGCCTATTGCCGTTACCGGGCAATTCACCAGACTCCGTGCTGCTACTGAGAATTCGGAAAAACCCAGTAACAATTTTGCCCGACCCGGGAATCGAACCCGGGACCTCCGGTCAGCAGTCGCATACGCTATCCATTGGACCATGGAGGCAGTCTCGTGACCTTAGTAATACAAAGAAATAGCGATATTCCACGGGTTAGACCAGATACACTAAGTATATTCAAGGTTCCTCGTGACATATGTTCAGGAGTAGGAGTCGTACATACTTTCTACCCCTGCCGCTAAACTCAATTTTGAGTTATCATCAACTTAAGGTGGTGGAGCGACACTCTCTACTAGGGTTTTCTACCACATCAACAAAATAGTCCTAGTAGACAAGCCACCTAGAATTAAATTTAACCTTAAGAGAGAGGCTCCTAAAATTAAACAACTAATAATAGCCACATCATACTTAGTTAATAAAAGCGTGCAATGTCAACACAAATCATTGTACACAGTTAAAAGTCGCGTGGCGTAATATAACTGAATTATTGCTGTTACTGCCCATGGCGTGGTGAAAGTTATGTAGGTATAATATTTTTATTATGATTTGTTTGGTAGAGAACTGCCTCGTTGGTCTCGCGGCATAAATGTGCGCGTGGGATTGGGAGGTCTCAGGTTCGATCCCCGGGTCGGGCAAAGTGCAGGTGCAGTTAGGAAATTCTTAGTAGCAGCATGGAGTCTGGTAATGTGCCCGGTACGGCAATAGGCTCGCCCCCTATTACGTGGGACTCAAATAGATCGGGCGAAAAGTGGGTGTAGTAATATACCTCTGCCGATCTCTTCGGGGATATAGGCGTGAGACTATGTATGTATGTTTGGTAGAGGAAGCTGATTATGTGTATGATTAAATTAATTTTATTGAAATTTTAAGCTTCATATTTATTCTAATACTATTTATGTCAACATGCAGCCTTTCCTAGTCCAGTGCTGGATATTTGCGTCACATATATATTTCTTCCTCGGTCACCTCCTACGACACCCACAAAAAGAAATTTGGTAGTGACCTTGTGTTCTAAATACGTCACCACATGGACGATAATAATTGTATAGCATGGAAACCGCGCAATCATTTTCAATAAAATCATTAACGAAACACCCTCTATTTCTTTTGACGTTTCGGTATGAGTTACATCACCCGTGATCACGAGTTAGCTTATGATATGTAAGTGTATGGCTTTTCTGAATATACAACTCTCAGTATTATCTATAAATTATTGTATGTGTCAAAGTGTTTTGGCCGTGGCCTTTAAGTATATTATTCTAGTCACAGGTAAAATTCCTGGCCTTTTATTCAATTTTGGTACCCAGTCACGTTAAAGACAAATAAAGGTATAGAGCTAGTTTTACATTAATTTAATAAGAGTGTAAAGTGAAATGGTGTGTTCAACTGTTTTAAAAATAGTATTTTGCAATCAAAAACTTTTTATATCTAACTAGATTTCGCCTGTGGTGCCCCCTACGTGAGCCTTTTCAGGGATCTGTGCCAAAAATGGCAAAAGCGCAACCGCAGATACGTAATGTCTGTCACTTAAGAAAGTAGTTATCATACGCACTGCGACCGCACGGTCAGCCGCACAGCTGGCCGCATTGCGGCTGACCGCATAGTGCGTAGGGGAAAATTTCTTTGTTTTTTTTTTAAATCCCTTAAGGAGGGGAAAATTTTCCAAAAATCGTCTCTTACGTTACTTGCTAGCCAAATTTTTCTCACGATGATACATGTAACAATTACCGACTCCCACAAGGGCGGAGACGCGAGCAAAGGCTAGTATTAAATATATCCGCCCTAAATACTAAAATTTATAAATCCATATGTTTTCTCGCCGGTGCCTAAAGATCCGATATTTTAGGTCACCTGTCCGCTATCTGGAACTTCGCCAACTGACGGATACCAGCCAAACACGCTTCCCTAACGCGTTGCTGTCAACGTACAACAATATAGTTACACATGACATAATATATTATGTGTTAACAATTTGAAACAGAGTATCTATACATATTACAAAATGTAGTCCCCGGAAACGTCTATCTGTACGTATATATAAACGCGGTAAACAGAAGACTTTGGAATGGATTTTTGTAGGGTTTTCATTAATGGGTGGTGTGATTTATGAAAATGGTTTGGATGTATATTTAATTTTGACGCAGGTGGAGCCGCGGGTGTCGTCTAGTTTATATTAAAATAATCATGAATACAATGTATTTATCTGATTTCCTGTCAATGACTAGTCAACACAAATACGTTAATTTTTCATAATTATTGAATTGTGGTGTATCTTATTTGTCCTTTTTTACAAGCCTAACGTAATCATTCTGTAAAAATACAATAAAGAGTAAATACAGACTGAAGTGAGTCATAAAACTCTTCTTGCATTTGATATCGCAATAGAATGTTATAAACTAATTACCATCATAAACCTATAAGAGACAGGCAAAAGAAAAATTACAGTAAGTGAGAAAGATTGGATGAAACGGTCAGTCATTTTAAAAAGTAGCACCAATTGGATGGCCATAACATATTAAGCCTAATGATCTGCACATTAAGCGTAAATCAATCACTTATTAAGATGAGTAACGACCACAAAAAAAAACAACCATTAAAATTAGATAGAAGGCCATAGATGTTTTTTTGGCTCGTGTCTATGTAAGTCGGTTGTTATGTATACTGGTTTGGCGATTAATGGTGTTAGAATTATATTGCTGATTTATTATATATTCTAGCAATCGCCTACGGTTTTGCGTATCTTGTATTTTACCCATGTTTTATCCCTTCTGAAAAGATTTTCAACATGCACAAGCATATTAAAAATCTTTCCTTAGTGGCTGCCTACGACATAAAGGGAACCCGCTATCCAAATTTCTGCAGTAGTTTAGTAATATGAAAGTCAGGATAATTAATTTTATATACGTAATAGTATTTGTGCGTTTTCTGTGTTTTCTGTCAGTCTGTCAGTAATGCAAGAATTTTATGTATACAGAAGAAATTAGCTGAGCCCGCGCTTACATACATACATACAAACATGCATAGACTCACGCCTGTTTACCGAAGGGGTATGCAGCGACTACGGAATACCATTTGCAACGATCTCTCTTTATTCATTCAAGCCCATCATAATTTCTCAAGCATGCTCTTCGGTTAAGGGTGCTTCTAACCTGTCCTTTTTTTAGGATATCTCCAATCTGGTCAAAGAACGTCCGTCTAGGTCTTCCTCTTCCTCCTGTCCCATGCACTCCGCGCTTACACCTGCGTTATTTAGGGCCACTGCTCCACACTCGTGGCTAATAGTGATGCGCACCCGTGGTTAATAGCGTTACCTATTTTATATGGCCCTCTTTGATAAATGAGCTATCCAACACAAAAAAATATATTCAAATCGAACTAGTACTTCCTGAGATTAGCGCGTTGAACCAAGCAAACTTATCAAGTTTATTATATTAGTAGAGTTAATGATTAATATGTCATCGAAATGCGAGAATAAATCATAGTTTTGTTAGTGTGGTTTGATTAGACAGGGATATGAGTAATTATTGTGATTTATAGCGCTACGGTTACGTAGGTATATAGATGTTAACAAGTATTTCATTTCATTCGATATATGATTGTGAAATCGATTTATTTAGTAGAATTAATTCAATATTTGCATAGGAAAGCTGATACAATGACATTTTTATTATAATATCATAATATACATTTTAATCCATATTTATTACTTATTATGGCACGTATCCATCATCAGCCCTAGGTATATATAAACTGTCCCATTGCTGGGCACGGGCCTCTTCTCACTACGATAAGGGTAAGGCCATAGTCCACCACGGCCTAGTGCGGGTTGGCAGACTTCACATGTCATGTCTTTCGAGAACATGCACAGGCATGCAGGTTTCCTCAAGATGTTTTTTTCCTTCACCGTTCAGCATAAACAATAATATTAGCGATAATTAACAATTTAATACGCAAATAACTCCGAAAAGTCATTGGTGCGTGCCGTGTATTCAAACCCGGACCCTCTGCATAGCAGTCTGTCGGTCTCTCCACTAGGCTATCGCTGCTTGACAATGTAATTGATGGACAATTACTTTGTTTTTTTATACTAAGAAGAGGTCTTTGTCCAGTTGAGTTATGGGACAGTTCATTGATAGCATTGATATAATAAAATTTTGAAAAATCAGTATAATCATTAGCGACAAACAAAACAATTCTACAAAAATTACTATTATAGAGTTATGTGTTCAATAATTTTCACATGAAACCGCATTTGAATGCATATTGATAAACGAAATTAAAGGCCGCATAGATATGACTTTAAATAATTATTTGAACAAGTGGTTTCCTTATTATTGTATAACAATGTCACGTCATAATGATAACAGTCGTGAAAATATTCGTCAGAAATAATTGTATTTTGATCTATTATTGAATTGACATCCAACTACCGTTTATGGATTTTACTGCGATGTATTGGTTTCACTGGCATTACATTTGAACCCAATGATCTAGGAACGACTTTATTTATTACTAGACGTTGCCCGCGGGTTCGCCCGTGACAATTATACATACAAACCTTCCTCTTGACTCATTCTATCTATTAAAAAAAACTGCATTAAAATCCGTTGCGTAGTGTTTAAGATTTAAGCATACATAGGGACAGACAGACAGAAGACAGACTTTGTTTTATACTATGTAATGATAAAACGACGTTTCGATTGTTTATTTACAGAAGCCGTGGTCACGGCGCATTGATATTACTGAATTGCTTTAAGCGTAGCTATTTTGTTTAGTGGTAATTTTGGGATCCTGCCGTTTTGCCGAAAAGATTTTGACAAAATTTCATTACCCAAACAAGTTTTAGCAACTTTTTGTTACACCATTGCAATATTTCGAATGATTTTAGTACTCATATTTTTATTTGGTCAAATTTTTACTTGACAAAATATTACCAAGTATAATGTCATTATGGCATTTGGTCTTTAAGTAAATGATTTATTACAGCAAAACTTTAACGTTACAAAACGTTAACCTCTTGATCATTAATCATCCTATCTTACTGTTAGTGTAGGGTAACAACCTACTATATATCTGTAGCATGTGCGTAGGTAGGTTATGTACATTTTATTAACGACTGCTGCGCCAGTCGAATATATGAGCTTGAACGTATCGGTTGTGTCATTTGACTACCCCCATACCCCAGTTATATTATAATAACGGTTGGCGACGAGAATAAAAACTGCAAAATGGCGAAAGTAACGGTCGGCACCTTATCTACATTTAACCATGAAATTCAAGAATGGAGCATCTACAAGGAGAAACTATAATTGAAATAAAGATAATAAAATAATTTATTATCTTTATTTCAATATATTTATAATTAATTTGTTTAATTGACGTAATTTCTAATGTATTATATAACCGGTGGACGCAGAAATCTACTGGGAAACCTCTTTTCCATGTATTATTATGCCCTAGCATCCTGAATGAATCTAGCATCTGAGTATTTTATAATAAGTGAAATTATGGTATGAATAGCTGCCGAGACAAGTCCTTATATAATTATATTTGATTTTAACGGCGTATCGCAATGTCTGTATATCATATTTT
This sequence comes from Euclidia mi, assembly GCA_944739405.2. Taxonomy (NCBI): domain Eukaryota; kingdom Metazoa; phylum Arthropoda; class Insecta; order Lepidoptera; family Erebidae; genus Euclidia; species Euclidia mi. Next base: position 32,188,145 of record OX123203.2, read on the forward strand.
GTGTATCCCCACTATAACACATTGTCTATACAAAAATAACATATTTATTTTTTAACTCCGCTTTATATGTATGTATTTATCTTATTCCATTATTTTGTGCGCATGTAAAATAATAATATTTTTTGTGTTCTTTTTATTTTGGCTTATTCTATTAGTTGCTTGCCGTCCGTGCATCACTTTATACAGGGTGACCAACTGAAAATCAGCGCTGGGTATACTTTTTTTTTTTTTTTTTACGAGGTGGAAAATCCCTTCGGATCTCCGACTCTTGGGAGAAATAAGAGCCGGAGTACATGTGCCCGTGTGTCGGAGGGTGGGGCATCACCTAAGCACACGTCGCCACCCTCTGGGTATCCTCCAATCAGGGCACCCAGCTAATGCTGAGCTGGTAACCCTTTTTGTCTGCGTAAGGCATAGAGATTTGGTTGTAATTTTTCTTTTTTTTAATTAATTGTTTACCTTCCTCTAACGTTTACTTTTTTGTCTTTTTCTTTATTGTATCACTGTGTGTTTTTGTGGACAAAATAAATGCCATTTCATTTCATTTCAAACTTGAGCAATGGTTTCTCGCGAACGATGTTGGAGAGGATACCGCTAAAGCCGGTTGCAAACGTCGAGCTATTCTGCTCAGTAATTGTGCTGAATCCACTTATAAATTGATTCGTGATTTAGCATTGCCGGCCCAAGTTAGTACGTTGAGCTATGGTAAAGTGGTGGAGTTTTTAGACAGACACTTTGAACCAAAAAAGTGTACATTTGCGGAGCGGTTTAGATTTTATGTGGCTACGCAAAACGATGGAGAAAGTTTATCGGAGTGGGCGGCGCGTGTCTTAGGATTAGCAATTCATTGTGGCTTCGTATCCGCTCAGCTTGATGAACAACTACGCGATCGATTCATATTGGGCATGCAGTCTGGAGCTGAGAAAGATAAATTGTTTACAAAAGAAATGTTGGGTCTCACCCTGAACAGGGCTATTGCGATCGCTGAAGGTGTTCGCAGCGCACTGTTATATATACCCTCTGTATATAATAGTGCCTAGTATCCCTAACCTTTATGCATAGTCAGCACTTTTGACTGCTCATAGTATTTTATTATAGTTTAGAGTTCAGTTTGCATCCATCATCCGCGCGTGACACTTGCCTCTCTCAAATCGAGCCAAATTTCGTGAATAAACTCTTGTCCTTCATAAAAGTCTTTTTTTAAAAAGACCTTCCACGCAATCCGTATAACAATTTGGTGGCAGCGGTGGTATACCGACGGTGAAGGTATCCCTGGTACGTCTCCGTCCAGGCTCGTCAATCAAGCTGAACAGTGACCTTGCCGCGAGAACTCATTATTATCCTATTTACAAAAGTGAATGAACAATAAAAATTCTCGTATAAAATCGTCAGTCGTCCGATTATCCCCGCGAATAATTACTTACCTATATCTTGAAGTTACAATCGTCGTCGCGTCGAATCCCTCAAAATAATTTGTCTCGTTCATGTTAGAATAACCGTATACTTACCTTCGATCCGCGGTTATTTTCCTTTCTTCCAAACCCAAGGACCACAAAGGTAGCCAGCCCAAGCAAGCGTCCATTCTTCCAAGCCCAAGGACCACACGGGTAGCCAGCCCCAAGCAAGAGTCCAAAACTAATCCAAATACCCTAAAATACATTTACCTGAAAATAAAAATAATACCTTAGTTGATAATGAAGTATATGAAATATCATGCATTCCTAATAAAATTAGCTTACCTCATGTCCTCATCCAAACTTCAATATCCAATAAACCTCTTAAGTTCCTGGTTCCTGGATCTTCAGTTTGCCTTGTACAAAACTCTTCCATCCATTCATTTTCCCATGTAGAACTCAAGGGTAATATAATTAAACTAAAAGGTAAAAAAAAGCGGTGGTAGCCCAGTGGTGTACGTAACGGACTGCCGAGACGATGGTCTCGGGTTCGATCCCCAGGTACCTCGGGCACACACCTCTGACTTTTCGAAGTTATGTGTGTATTAAAAATTATCGCTCGCTTAATAATGTGCCCGGTAGATGGCAATAGGCTCGCCCCCTATTACATTGGGACCGAAAACATATCTGGCGAAGTGTGGGTGTGTAATACACCTCTGCCTACCCCTTCGGGGATAAAAGGCGTGAAGATATGTTTATGTTATGTTATAAATAGCCGCGAAGATACCATGCCTACAATCGATTTTAAACTTTCGCGATTTGTATACATCATACAATATTATTAAGCGGGTCTTAGTCGCGATAATTTACTTATTTAAAGGCTCTACAAAGTCGACTGCAGTTGTGGTAGTTCCTATATCGGACAGACCAAACGAACGATCGCTGAAAGGGTCAAGGAACATATCGCAGCTGTAAAAAATCGACAAATGAATAAATCTGCCATAGCTGAGCATTTGCTAGAATCTGGACCAAACCACTGGATAGAATTACATCAACCACAAGTCTTATCCACCGATCGTCATTATTACTCCAGGATAGTACGTGAAGCGGTTGAAATAAAAAAACATAGAAATTTCAACCGGGAGGACGGATACAGACTATCGACCACTTGGAACCCAGTCATTAACAAATGCAAACAACGCCGCAGTAACACAAATCATCAGTGTGTAGACGTCATAAGTGTAGTTTGTCGAAGTACCGACAGTGCGGATAAAATCAAAAATATAAAACAAGTGAGGGTAGCTGCCGAAACCCACGCTTCACAAGGACGGCGCTGAGATGACATCAGTCCCTCCGCGACCACAACCATTGCAAGCCGGTAGAAACGTAGAAGAATAACAAAGGTATTTATGCCTTTAAATAAGTAAATTATCGCGACTAAGACCCGCTTAATAATATTGTATGAACCATGCCTACACTTGGGAACTTTGATATGAAACTTATATTTGGCAACGAATCAATAGCTTTTTCTTTCACATCATAGAAAACATAAACCTTCCCTATGATGGTATAATAGGTAATGATTTACTCAGTCGTTACCAGTGTTCCATTGATTATAACCGACATATCCTGAACCTAGATAAAAATTAAAATTAGACTCTACTTCACTGATCCAACCTACCAAATTCCGTCCCGTTTTGAAATCACTGTAGAATGTTCAGTTAGTAATCCTCAATTAAACGAAGGTCTTATTCTTGACCAACATATTAGTGAAACATTATTTATAGCTAATTGCCTCGTAAAGGTTAAAAACAACAATCGGGTAAATCTAACAGTGCTTAATACATCCGATAAACCTGTTACTTTAAATTCTAACCTTCAACTAACCTTACTTCCAGTCGACTATGATCCATACCAACCGCCATCTGATAACAGTAAAACATGTTTAGATAGAACCAAGGAAGTACTTAAGCTTCTCCGTGTCTCACACTTAAACTCAGAAGAACTGAAGCCCTTTTTGAATTGTGCTCTAAATATTCAGATATATTTCATCTACCTAATGAGTCCCTTACAGCAACTGATGCTATCCAGCATTAAATACGAACGTCCTCTGAACAGCCCATTAACGTGAAATCCTATCGATTTCCCGAAGTACATAAGCAAGAAGTAAATTCCCAAATTCAGAAAATGCTTGATCAGAAAATCATCCAACCTTCCCTATCTCCTTGGTTCTCACCAAAATGGATAGTTCCTAAGAAAGTCGACGCTTCTGGCCAACAAAAATGGCGCGTCGTTATAGATTACAGGAAATTCAACGACGTTACTATTGGTGAAACTTATCCTATCCCAAACATAGTCAAAATCCTTGACCAATTAGGGAAATCCAAATATTTCTCAACTCTTGAATTTGCATCAGGTTTTCACCAGATAAAAATGGCTCCTCAAGACGCCTGCAAAACCGCATTTAGTGCCCCTCAAGGGCACTTTGAATTTAACCGAATGCCCTTTGGGTTGAAAAATGCACCGTCAACTTTCCAACGTTTAATGAATAATGTCCTTACCGGCCTTCAAGGAGAGCAATGCTTCGTATATTTAGATGATATAGTTTCCTACGCCCCTGATTTATCAAATGAAATACAAAATTTGGCAGCTATTTTCGAAAAACTCCGTTTATTTAACCTTAAAGAACAACCTGACAAATGCGAGTTCTTGCGCAAGGAAGTCGGTTACCTGGGACACGTGATCAGCGAGCATGGCCTAAAACCCGATCCAAAAAAGGTAAAATCCATACAAGAATTTCAAAATCTTCAAATCAAATCCTTTCTAGGCCTAATATCCTATTATAGACGTTTCATCCCAGAATTTTCTAAATTATCTAAACCACTCACTTCCCTTCTTAAAAAGGATGTTGCCTATGAATGAAAAAATGAACAGCAATTGGCTTTCGAAATGCTTAAAGAAAAGCTCGTTACTGCCCCTGTCCTCATCTATCCTGACTTCACAAAACCCTTTAACTTTACCTGTGACGCCTCTAATTACGCGATATCTGCTATCCTCTCCCAAGGCCCTATCGGTAAAGATCACCCAGTAGCATATGCATCCAGAACCTTAAACAAGTGCGAAAGTAACTACAGTACAACCGACTAGCCATAGTCTGGGGCTGTAAAACCTTCAGACCGTATTTGTTTGGTCGTTTGGTCGGTCGTAGTTTACAATTGTAACAGATCATCGGCCTTTTAAGTGGCTTTTTAACCACACCGATCCAAGCAGTAAATTACAGCGTTGGCGTCTGCAACTTCAAGAGTTTGAATACGAGACTGTATATCGAAAGGGTAAACTAAATTCAGCAGCCGATGCTCTTTTTCGTTATCCCGTAAATCCAGTGTATCCTGATAATCCTACCAACTTACCTGATACTGATTTAAGTGGTCATGGTCCCTTAGATATAAGCCCGTTCAATGCGGAAGTCGGTGATTTTAGTCCTTTGAGTCTACCAAGCCCTGAAAACTTACCTGATCCTCTTCCTCCTCCGAATCCTTTACCCGATGTCACAGTTCAAAACCCTGAAACATAGAACGAATCACAACCTTCAACTAGTAGCCAAGTCCCGAATATACAATACCCAATTCCTGTAATAAACCCTACTGTGCCAAACTTACCTGATCCTGCTGACAGTTACACTAAGTTTCTTAAAATGCCTTCAGCTTCGAGGTATGACACCGTGATTGTGGAACATAATGACAATTTACTGAAAATCCAGAACAAAATCATTATTATACCTTCATCCCTTGATTTAGATGAATCTATCCCTTAAGTTCAAGACGTCCTATCGAACTCATCTGAGTCAGAATCATTCATAAATTCAGAGAGAATTCTTCTTTCATATAAGTCACTCTCACATACTGAAAAAAACTATTCCTTTTTATTTATTAAAGTACATCACTTCGACACCTATTCATATAGCGATATCTTTGAATCTCTAAAGAGTCTTCGAAATCATTTAATTTCATTAACTGAACCTATTGACAAAATAAGTATTACCGATTTTAAAAACCCATTTGACAAACACACTTATATCAAAATTTATAACATAATTACACATTTATTTCATAATACATGTATCCAAATCTATATCTATCGTAATAAAATATATTACCCCAGTCCTTCCGAAATCCCAAAAATCTTACGTGAAAACCATGACATCCCCATTGCTGGAAATCTTGGTTCCAACAGAATGTTTAACAAAATACGCGAGCAATATTATTGGAAGAATATGCGTAGCGAAATCGAAAATTATGTCAAAAACTGCACCTCTTGCCAATCAAACAAAGCGCTTAGGAAAATTAATAGAGCTCCGATGCAAATACAACAACTTCTGTTGCTCCTTTTGAACGTCTGTCCCTTGATATAGTCAGTCCCCTCCCTGAATCTGGCACAGCCAAAATTAAATCCATCCTTACACTCCAAGACGATCTAACCAGATATTCCGTAGGATATCCCATTCGCAGTACTACTGCTGAAGAGACCAGTGACTGCTTAGTCCATTTCATTTCCTTATTTGGTATCCCTAAGACCATCTTCACTGATCAAGGCACAAACTTTACAGCTGAAATGCTTAAAGAAACATGTAAGTTTTTAAAGATAAAACAGCTTTGGTCCTCCCCCTACCACCCTCAAACGCAAGGTGCACTCGAAAGAAGTCACTCCACACTTAAAGAATACCTCAAGTCGTACATATCCGAAACACAAGACAACTGGCCAAAATATGTATACACAGCCATGTTAGCGTATAATACAGCCATTCACTCCACAACCAACTATACTCCATACGAGTTAGTTTTCGTTCATAAGCCCATTCTGCCTAACTCAATCTATGAATCTACATCAAGTGCTACTTACCCCGAATACATTAGAATGCTACAACACCGCCTTAAAGTCACGCGAGACAAAGCTATATAACATATAAATAAATCAAAGGAGTCTTCCAAAGCTCACTACGCCCATACTCGCCCCATAAGCTATAATGCAGGTGATTATGTTTATCTAAAAAACCACCTTCGTATGCGTAAAGCTCTATCCCCGATTTGGAAGGGCCCCTACAAAATAATTAAAATCAATGGTAGAAATACCTTAACACTGCTAATAAATAGACGGCATGTAATTCACCACTTCGATGAAGTAAAATTAGCCCGTCGTCGCGATCCTTAGTTTAAGTTAAACTTGTATACCTGTATATAGATAATAAAAACAAATTATTAATATTCGTTACAGTTCCCTGTCTTCTGCACAGGAGACATTCATCGAAAACACGATGAATACATCTGGCATTTACTTTGATCCTGTCGGTTCACTTAAAATAGTAGATGGACATCTCAGTGTATTCATTCCTATGGACATTTCATATATACAACCACATATCGAAAACCTGAACGGTGTGATAGGCAGCTCTAAGTTTTTATGCAAGCAAAGTACTCTGCACTCCGATGTCGAATGTATAAACATACACCAGCCGTTATCAATCATATACAAAGACATTATTCGTAACTGTGATTCAATATCACATTTAATTGAATCTAGAAACAAAAGATCGGCCTGGATTAGTGGAATTGGTACAATTCTTAAACATGTGTTTGGAACTATGGATGAAAATGACGCTATCCAATACAGTAATGCTATTCAACTTATAGAAACGAACCAAATTACGTTGTCTAAATTAGTTAAACAAAACATTCTTGTCACAAATACGACTCTCTCACATTTGAGAGACACATTAAATAAAATAAGCGTAAACGAACAGCAACTGAATAGCGCCATTGACACTCTAGCCAGTTCACAACAAAATTTAACCGTATTATCGTATAAGTTACTTATAAGGTCAAAAATAAACCAAATTGTAAGCATATTAGAGAGTAGTTTATTAACGTTATCATTTTAATTGGAAGATATAATTAATAGTATAATGTTTAGCAAAGCAAACATTCTGTACCCTTCAGTAATCACCCCTAAACAATTATTTACAGAACTTGTTGAAAACTATAGATTTTTAGCCGACTATCACCAATTCCCTTTAAGCTTGTCTTTAGATAATATCTACACGTTAATGAATGTATCCGAAATTGCTACCTATTACACTGATAACAAAATAATATTTGTTTTAAAGATGCCCCTTGTCAGTTCAAAAATGTATAATTTATATTATAACATTCCTTACCCCGTCACTCTGTCTGATAACATATATACCACCATAATTCCATCTACTAAGTATATAGCCATAACTAGAGATAGGACATACTATTGTAAGTTAGATGATATAAGTAGTTGTAAGATTATATATAGTCAAAATTATATTTGTGACGGTCTAGATATATATTCTAGTGCTTCTAACCCGATTTGTGAATCGGAAATAATTTCGAAGGCACTAAAATCTGTGCCCAAATTATGTAAAACGAAAATTTTCCAAGGACACCTCGATGTATGGCAACAATTGTCAAACAATAGATGGATATATGTTATTACAGACCCATCAAAACTGTCAATAGATTGTAAACAGTCGACCATCACTGATATTGTAGTGTCGAACACAGGCATGTTAAACCTACCCATACACTGTGTAGCCTTCTATAAGGATTCAAGGTTAATACCTAAATATTCCAAATTAATACAATTACAACCAATGCCAGTCAATTTTAATTTAATAAACGACTCTTGTTGTAATGTAGAACTGTTATCGAAAACTAGACCACATATTCCCATTTTGAACTTAACTAATACTAACCTTGATTCCGTGACATATCAATATAATGAAATTGTAAATGACCTCGACAAAATTACCAACCGCATATTATTTTATATGGCCAGTATTACTCTTACACGACTATTGTAATTGCTACTGTAGTTTTAATCTTAATTTTAATTGTATTTTGTAAACCTTTCAAGTCAGAGAAATGTCACCGTTATTTTAAGAAAAATAAAACTAAACTTAACATTGAAAAATCTGAAGAGCTTCCAGAAGTCGCTGTCGAATCTCCTGCTCCCAAAATCCGCACATTCTTTCCATAAACTTAACCTTAAGGGTAAGTTTATTCTTAACCCCGGGGCTGTTATATATACCCTCTGTATATAATAGAGCCTAGTATCCCTAACCTTTATGCATAGTCAGCACTTTTGACTGTTCATAGTATTTTATTATAATTTAGAGTTCAGTTCGCATCCATCATCCGCGCGTGACACTTGCCTCTCTCAAATCGAGCCTAATTTCGTGAATAAACTCTTGTCCTTCATAAAAGTCTTTTTTAAAAAAGACCTTCCACGCAATCCGTATAACAGCACGCATAGGTGCCATGGAAACTTTAGGGCGCCAGAAGGAATTGGTAGCACCTCCTATGCAGCTGATGAAAATGACAACGGAGGCAAGTTCAGAACGAGGCGAGGCGCGCTGGCGCTCACAGCAGCAGCGCGTAGCAGCGGGGAGCTCACGGCCAGCTGCCGCGAGGAGCTCACGGCCAGCTGCCGCAGGCCGCGGTTGCGATCACAGCATGTGCGCCGTGTGCGGATATGCCGGGCATCAAGCGTCATCGTGTCGGTTTGCGCGTTATAAGTGTACAAAATGAGGTATCCAAGGTCACCTTAAGCGAATGTGTAAACAAACGGTGAAAGGTCAGCATTATATCAAGTACGGCGGTGATGATAATGATGAGGGTAAGCATTTATGTTGTAGTATTCGTACCGAGCGCGGCGAACCTATGCAGGAATCTGTCGTAGTTAATAATGTATCATTACGATTTGAAATAGATACCGGTTCTCCCGCTACCGTTATCTCTGAGCAATTGTATGACAAACATTTCAATAACGTGATGTTAAAATCGAATGATATTGTTTTACTTACTTATTGTGGTGAAAGGCTAAAAATATTAGGTAAAGTTAACTTTTTTTCACATATAAGGGTAAAACCAAATATATTGGTGTGTATGTAGTAAGGGATGGCGGTCTACCATTGTTGGGCAGAGATTTCTTTGCTAGTTTTAATATGCAAATCTGTTCAGTAAACAAATCCGAAGAATTAATTCAGCAAATTGTTTCAAAATTCCCACAGTTATTTTCAAATAATCGTTGTAAGGGGGTAGAAGTAAATTTAGCCCTGAGACCAGACGCGAAGCCAATCTATTTTAAAGCGAGGTCCCTGCCTTTTGCCTAACGTGAACGTGTGGAACAGGAGCTCAACCGCCTGGTGGACTTAGATATACTGGTATCCGTGAAGTATTCGGATTATGCGAGCCCTATTGTACCCGTTATTAAACGTGATGGTTCTATCCGACTGTGTGCCGATTACTCTGTAACAATAAATAAACAATTGCTTGTTGATAAATATCCGCTTCCTAGATATGAGGAATTATTTTCTAAGTTGTATGGGGCGCGTTACTTTTGCAAATTAGACCTTTCACAAGCCTATAATCAGTAGTGCCTTAATGAATCGTCACAAATGCTGACTTGTATTAATACACACAAAGGGCTATATAAATTTAAGAGATTGGTTTTCGGGTTAGCTAGCGCTCCAGCCATTTTCCAAAGAACGATGGAGTCGGTATTGGTGGGGTTGGATGGCACGTTACAATTCCTAGATGTTATTTTAGTATGGGGGGTAAACATACATGAAACATTAAGTAGGTTACAAGCAGTATTTCATAGATTATAGGAAGCCGGATGAGTTCTCAAAGTAGAAAAATGTTCATTCCTTCAGGAGTCCGTTTCCTATCTAGGCGTAGTAATAGATCGTTACGGTATTCATAAATCTCCTGAAAAGGTAGATGCTATACTTAAATCACGTAAACCTACAAATATTTCCGAATTAAAATCTTTTCTGGGGATGGTGAATTATTATAGGAATTTTATTAGGAATGCGTCATCAATATTATCTCCACTTCATAAACTACTACAAAACAATACATCTTGGTCATGGCCTAGAGGACACGATCAGGCTTGGTCGTCCATTAAAACAGCGTTAGCCTCGGATACAACCTTAGCACATTTTAATCCCAAAGCACAGCTTGTTTTGACGGTGGACGCATCGCCGACTGGTCTCGGATCTATTTTATCACAAATTGATGACGGTACAGAAAGACCGATAGCATATGCGTCTAGATTTCTGAACGAAGTTGAAAAACGGTATAGCCAAATTCAAAAAGAGGCTACGGCTATCATATTTGGTGTGAAGAAATTTCACCAGTACCTTTATGGGCGAACGTCACCTTTTATTTTAAGGACGGATCATAAGGCTTTGATATCAATTTTTAACCCAGACAAGGGTATACCTGAAATTTCTGCAAACCGGTTACAGCGTTACGCGATTTTCCTATCGGCGTATAATTATATAATTCAATATGTTAGCAGCACTCATAATAGTGCCGATTATCTCAGCCGAGCCGTGGGTCAAGCGAGCGACGACAAGCCGCACTCGATCGGCTCCACCGGCCGCGGCGCTCAGGTAGGCGATGACTCACTATTAGATAGGTCAACGTATAATTATGTTCATTTTGTTTACGAAGGCGAACAATTTATATCATTATTAGATGTAAAACATGCCGTTTTAACTGATAAAACATTGTCGTTAGTTCGTAGTTACATATTAGATGGATGGTCGCGTAAAATAATTGATCCCAAGTAAATGTATATTTTCATCACCGCTCGGAAATATCAGTTTAAAACGGGTGTGTGTTTAGAGGTCATAAATTAGTTATACCGGAAATATTTCAAAACAAAGTATTGTCTGAATTACACAAAGGTCATTTAGGGATATCAAAAATGAAAGAAGAGGCTCGTAATAGATTTTGGTGGCCAGGTATGGGTGTTGCGATTGAGAACTTGGTCAGGACATGTTCTACATGTTCAAAGCTGAGGGTAACGCCACCGCGTGTTCTGCTGACACCGTGGCCGTTCCCTACACAGCCATGGTCACGCGTACATTTGGATTTTCTCGGCCCAATAAATGGACGAACATATTTAATAGTGGTGGACGCATATTCTAAATGGGTAGAATGTTTTGATGTTTCATCAGGGTTTAGCTCCCGCGTTGTCATAGAGAAATTAAGTGAGGTAATGGCAAGATTTGGATTGTTTGATACAATCTGCTCAGATAGCGGAACTTCTTTTGTGTAAAATGAATTTAAGGCGCTGTCATAAGCGACTGTTTTGGTAAATGAGGGGGTGAAGCAGGGGAGGTGAAGGGCGCTTAGCTCCGTCTACTGCGGGGCGCCCCCCTTCATTCTCGTCGTGTGCGGCCGTATTCTGGCGACATCCGTATTACAATATTTCAAAGTCGCAAGCAAAACGTTTTAGCATATTGAATTGAGATACTGATATTAAAATTTATATTACGTAAATCAATCTGTTTGTACAATATAGGCATAGCGCAATTTTTTTTCTCAGTGGAGACATGAGCAAAACTGGTTTACATTAGACGTTATAGGTATTAATTTTTTTTTGACGAAATTATTTTTGACGAAAGTAGATAAATACCTACGTGCCGTAAGATGATAAAAATAAGTCAGTTCCATATATGGAGGCCCTAATTATTTTTGTTTTGTTTTTGTATAAAAATGGTGAAGCAGTTCATAGAATACCTACATCTAATTCCATTCCTGTCAGTTTTCAAATCTGTTTTGCAATAAATTGGCTGTGACATACGGGCGGACAGACAGACGGACATGGCGAATCTATAAAGCTTCCTACAATATATAAAAAACGACCTATATATACTATCCTATAAAATATAAGGGGCTTTTACAACTTTTGGCTACGGTACCCTATAAACCACAATACTGCCCTACTAAGCGCAAAAGCCGTATCTCAACTAAAGCGAGTTACGAAATAATTGATGTTAAGTAAAAGTTGATTTATTTTATTTATATATGGATGTTTTATTGTAGGTATAATTATTATGGTTAAGGTTTCGAAATACGTCGCCGTTTTTAGGGGTCGTGAGTGATTGAGGGGGAAGTAGGGGAGGTCTCGGAACCCACCCTCACCATTTTCACTTGCCGGAAATACTTGGTTTCCTCTGAAAAAAAAAATATCTCCAAACATCGGTGTGTATGGCACTGCCAACTTCCACATTCTTCACACTAGTTTAATAAAGTAAGGTTGACGGAGCCCTGCTTCGCAGGGTTCCTATTTTCGGATTAATAGTCAAAAGAGAACCTAACATACTAAATAGGTTATTTAGCTACTTATTACAGTCGCACCTAACCCTAGGCACTCGAAAGCAATGACGCACAAATTTGACATTAGCTGTCAATATGACCATTCCAAGATAGCTGGTTTGCGTTTCGTTTCACGTTTTTCACATAAAACCTAAAAATGACATTTAGAAAACTGTACTAAAGTATAAAAACTACTACTAAGAATTTTTGGAAATTGTTTAACAATATTTAGACGCAACTCCGGTAGCCAAAATTACTTTTAGGGGATTAAAACTAACTCCCTTAAGCCCCTTACACCACCAATACCCTCAAATTCAGGCGACTCGTTTCGAAACCCAACCCAAATTATAGAATTAAAATTTGAGTAACTGCTTTTTCGTTGGCTCTCCTCATACATGTTTGTATGCAAAAATATAAAAAAAATCTTTCGCTTAAAATATGTGTTGTTTCAAAGAAAATAAATATTAAAAGATATTTATTTATCATTTACTAACGAAATAACGAAAAGTTTACAGCTCATCAAAAGTTAGCTGTCTGCTACAACCCGGCAGGTTTTCTTTATTCTCATCGAAAGTTAAAGGCAGTGTGTGAGGTGATGACTGATGAGGCTTCAATACTTATTATTTGCTGTTGTTCACGAGGCATTTTTTCATTTACTTTCCTTTTATGGCTTGGTATTGTAGAAACTTCAAGCACTGATGAGACATTTTCCTCTCCGTGATTTCGCAATGCCATCCCTTGAGCTCGACGAGAATCAACAATTTCAGGCAACTGCCAATTCATATAAAACGCCACAAGCTTTTCTTTCATTTTCGTCTCCCAGAAAACATCATCTCTTTATATCATTTCTATTTTTAGTGGTATACTTTCGCCACTCCACACAGCAAATAAACATTTTTGTTAGCGCGTAACGTGGCGTTGCCCCTGAATTTGGTAATAACAATTACAATATTTGTTTAGACTAGTCAGTTAACTTTTTTATCATGTTTCCATATTTCTATTTTATTTGCTCTTATACTATTCTCCAGGCCATTCTTATAGGCAACTATAGAACATTAAATTTCCACAATCGTGTTTGGACCTATTAATCCATCTGGCATGGCACCAATAAACGGATAATCCACAAGACTCGATTGTTACATTTTCTTGCTTTGCCAGTTGTTGCAAAGCCAGTGGATCATTTGAGACTCCATGCGCAACTGCTTTTACATTGCAAATATTTTATTTGTACAAAATAATTTTTAATAAGTTGGCTTTACTGCCGTTATCTCTTCTTTTTACCACTATACCAAAATTTGAATCTGTCAACATATTCTTACGCAATTCGAACCAGTCACTGCTATCCCTCATGTATTTTTTGCTTATCACTCTTGAACAAATCGTGTTAGGAATTACTGCAGTCAAATGTGTGTAAGACGTTGCTAAACTGTAACTTTAACTTCACTGTAATTACAATAAAGATAATTAGTTAGGTACTTTATTATTTAAAAAAATACTATAACTTGTGTTATAGCAAACAGAGAAGTCACCTACTTACTTATAAATGATTTATTTTAGAAATTGAAAAGATATTAGATGTCAAAGTTTTACCCGATCTACCTAAATAGGTTTATGTTTACAACACAATAATACAACATTCGTTACCGCTTGTGTGCGGACTGCGGAGCGCCATATTAGCGCTGTTAATTGTTCGCCGTGGCGGCATCTTAGCGCTCCAGGCGCTCTGACAAGCTAATGAATTTGCAATATAGGTACATAAAATGATTCGATTTTATGTTATTACTCTTTCAAATATTGAAAACTGTGGCAGCTATGTATTGTGAGAATAATTAATATAATTATATTATGCATAATCGCTAATGTATAACATAGTCAGTCAAAAAAGACTCTTATGAAAATAATTTGTGTTAAAATGTTTCATATTTCATAATCACTTGGCCATGGATGAATTTCTATTTTTTTCTTGTACAAATCCTTCATAGAACTTTATTTCTCTAACTGTCCGTATTTTATTCTTCTAATTATATATTTATAAGCACAGAAACAATGACACATTAAACGCAACAAGAATATAAACTTAGGTCCTAATTATATGTGCCCATAGTCCCATGAAAAGCCTATTTGATTCAAAGTATTCAGTCAATAACATAAAACATGAAATTACCAACTCAAATCGGCGTATTACAATAACAAACAGGTTTACGTAAAATTTCGTGCAGCGGAGACACAAGCGACATGACCTATCTCTCAAAGGGCTCAAAGCCGAATGATGAGGTCTGGGCGGGGCGTAAACTAGCAACTAACACTCAGTACACCGCTTATGCTAATAAGGTTTAAATTGCCGAAGCGTTTAATATTGATGAGATCTACCGAGCGTCAAAATCATAGACGTTTGGCAGATTTTATTTAATTTTACAAAATATACACGTATAATATGAAAATAAATAGGGTAATTCTTTAGTTCATTAGATTTCCTACAATATTATCAAATAAAATATGACAGCTTACGATCAAAATATTGCAAACAGTGAGACGAAAGATTATTTTCTGCCTCGATTTTGTGATTTTTTTACCGTGATTATATTTAACATACATGAAAAATTCTTTCAAAAGTCTATTGTTCAGACTTTTGACTATAAGCTCAATTTTTTGCAAGATTGTATTATGTACCGTTATGGCTAGTTGCGCGACGAAAAATTAGGTGTTTCACGGCTTCCGAGGACTAACAGCGCCTTAATCAGTTTTGTTTACGTAATAATATAACGCATTTAAGGCGCTGTCCTAAGCGACTGTTTTGGTAAATGAGGGGGTGAAGCAGGGGAGGTGAAGGGAGCTTAGCTCCGTCTACAGCGGGGCGCCCCCTCTCGTCGCGTGCGGCCGTATTCTGGCGACATCCGTATGCCAATATTTCAAAATCGCAAGCAAAACGTTTTAGCATATTGAATTGAGATACTGATATTAACATTTATATTACATACATCAATCTGTTTGTACAATATAGGCATAGCGCAATTTTTGTTCTCAGTGCAGCCATGAGCAAAACTGGTTTACATTAGACGTTATAGGTATTAAATGTTGACGAAAGTAGGTAAATACGTGTCGTAAAATGATACAAATAATTAAGTCAGTTCCATGTATGGAGAGGCCATTATTATGTTTGTTTTGTTTTTGTATAAAAATAGTGAAGCAGTTCATATAATACCTACATCTAATTCAATTCCTGCCAGTTTTCAAATCTGTTTTGCAATAAATTGGCTGTGATATACGGGCGGACAGACAGACAGACATTGCGAATCTATAAGGGTTCCGTTTTTACCATTTTTGGCTACGGTACCCTAAAAAACACAATACTGCTCTACTAAGCGCAAAAACCGTATCTCAACTAAAGCGAGTTACGAGATAGTTGAAGTTTAGTAAAAGTTGATTTCTTTTATTTATTTATGGATGTTTATTGTTATTATAGGTATAATTATTATGGCAAAGGTTTCGAAATACGTCGCCGTTTTTAGGGGTTGTGAGTGATTGGAGAGGGAGCAGGGGAGGTCTTGAAACCCCCCTCACCATTTTCACTTGCCGGAAATACTTGGTTTCCTCTGGAAAAAGAAATCTCCAAACATCGGTGTGTATGGCACTGCCAACTTCCACATTCATCACACTAGTTTAATAAACTAAGGTTGTCGGAGCCCTGCGATGGGCTCCTATTTTCGGATTAAGGATCAAAAGAGAACCTAACATAACCTATTTATTTACTTATTACAGTCGCACCTAACCCAAGGCACTCGAAAGCAATGACGCACAAATTTGACATTAGCTGTCAATGTGATCATTCCAAGATGGCAGTTTTGCGTTTCGTTTTACGTTTTTCACATAAAACCTAAAAATTACATTTGTAAAACTGTACTAAAGTATAAAAACTATGTTCCGTTTTGCATAATTGCCGAAGTATTTATGAAATTTTGGAAATTGTTTAAAAATATTTAGACGCAACTCCGGCAGCCAAAATTACTTTTAGGGGATTAAAACGAACAACCTTAAGTTCCCTACACTACCAATACCCTCAAATTCAGGCGAGTCGTTTCGAAACCCAACCCGTTATTATTTTTCAAAATAAATGAAACATCAAAAATATATGTGAATATACCTTATTCATGAGATACTGCTATGTCGCTTAGAAAATTATAGAATTAGAACTTGAGTTACTGCTTTTTCGTTAGCTCTTATCATACATGTTTGTATGGAAAAATATAAAAAATTTATTTCGCTTCAAATATGTGTTGTTTCAAAGAAAATAAATATTAAAAGATATTTATTTATATTCATTTATAATTTATTAACGAAATACAGAGTTTACAGCTCATCAAAAGTTAGCTGTCTGCTACAACCCGGCAGGTTTTCTTTATTCCCATCGAATGTTAAAGGCAGTGTGTGAGGTGATAAGACTTATTATTTGCTGTTGTTCACGAGGCACAGTTTCATTTACTTTCCTTTTACGGCTTGGTATTGTTGAAATTTCAAGCACTGATGAAACATTTTCCTCTCCGTGATCTCGCAATGCCATCCCTTGAGCTTGACGAGAATCAACAATTTCAGGCAACTGCCAATTCATATAAAACGCCACAAGCTTCTCCCAGAAAACATCATCTCTTTCTATAATTTCTATTTTTAGTGGTATACTTTCGCCACTCCACACAGCAAATAAACACTTTTGTTTGCGTGTAACGTGGCGTTGCCCCTGAATTTGGTAATAACAATTACAATATTAGTTTAGACTAGTGAGTTCACATTTTTATCATGTTTCCATAATTGTATTTTATTTGCTCTTATACTATTCTCCAGGCCATTCTTATAGGCAACTTTAGAACATTAAATTTCCACAATCGTGTTTGGGCCTATTAATCCATCTGGCGTGGCACCAATAATCGAATAATCCACAAGGCTCGATTGTTACATTTTCTTGCTTTGCCAGTTGTTGCAAAGCCAGTTGTTCAGTTTAGATTCCATGCGCAACTGATTTTAAATTTCAAATATTTTATTTGTACAAAATATTTTTTACTAAGTTGGCTTTACAGCTGTTATCTCTTCTTTTTACCACTATACAACAATCTGTCAACATATTCTTACGCAATTCGAACCAGTCACTGCTACCCCTCTTGTAATTTTTGCTTATCACTACGGAATTCGAGTCAAATTAGTTAAAAAAATTGTTTGGCATTTCTTGGCTAGCTCTTGAACAGATCGTGTTAGGAATGACTGAAGTCAAATGTGTGTAAGACGTTGCAGAACTTCACTGTAATTACAATAATGATAATTAGTTACGTACTTTATTATAAAAAAATACTATATCTTGTGTTATAGCAAACAGAGAAGTCACCTTCTTACTTATAAATGATTGATTTTAGAATTAAAAAGATATTAGATGTACTGAGACATACCTAATAGTTTATGAATAATCAAAGTTTTACCCGATGTACCTAAAAAGGTTTATGTTCAAAACACAATAATACAACATTCGTTACCGCTTGTGTGCGGATTGCGGAGCGCCATATTAGCGCTGTCATCATTATTGTTCGCCGTGGCGGCATCTTAGCGCTCCAGGCCCTCTGACAAGCTAATGAATTTGAAATATAGGTGCATAAAATGATTCGATTTTATGTTATTACTCTTTAAAAAATTGAAAACTGTGGCAGCTATGTATTGTGAGAATAATTTATATAATTATATTATGCATAATCGATAATATATAAGTAACATAGTTAGTCATAAAAGACTCTTATGAAAATATTTGTGTAAAAATTTTACATATTTCATAATCACTTGGCCATGGATGAATTTCTATTTTATTACGACGCTTTCTTGTACAAATCCTTCGTAGAACTTCATTTCTCTAATTGTCCATATTTTATTCTTCTAATTATATATTTATAAGCACAGAAACAATAACACATTAAACGCAACAAGAGTATAAACTTAGGTCCTAATTATATGTGCCCATAGTTACATGAAAAGCCTATTTGATTCAAAGTATTCAGTCTATAACATAAAACATGAAATTACGAACTCAAATCGGCGTATTATAATAACAAACAGGTTTACGTAAAATTTCGTGCAGCGGAGACGCAAGCGACATGACCTATCTCTCACAGGGCTCATAGCCGAATGATGAGGTCTGGGCGGGGCGTAAACTAGCAACTGACACTCAGTACACCGCTTATGCTAATAAGGTTTAAATTGCTGAAGCGTTTGATATTGATGGGATCTACCGAGCGTCAAAATCATAGACGTTTGGCAGATTTTATTTAATTTTACAAAATATACATGTATAATATGAAAATAAATAGGGTAATTCTTTAGTTCATTAGATTTCCTACAATATTATCGAAAAAATTATGACAGCTTACGATCAAAATATTGCAAACAGTGAGACGAAAGATTATTTTCTGCCTCGATTTTGTGATTTTTTTACCGTGATTCTATTTTACGTACATGAAAAATTCTTTCAAAAGTCTTTTGTTCAGACTTTTGACTTTAAGCTCTAATTTTTGCTATTTTGTAATATGTACCGTTATGGCTAGATGCGCGACGAAAAATTAGGTGTTTCACGGCTTCTGAGGTATAACAGCGCCTTAACATCTCCAACTTACAACCCTGCTAGAAATGGTCAAGCTGAAAGCTACGTAAAGGTAATTAAGAAAGCGATCAAAGGTATTTTATTAGCAGGTGTACATGCCCGCGATTTAAATATTAAATTACAAGAATATTTGTTACGATACAGGAATTCCGTTCACTCCACTACAAACAGATCGCCCGCTGAGGTATTATTTGGCCATAAGTTACGTTCACGTTTAGATTTTTTGAAGCCAACCTCATCACTACCATCTGAACCAGTGCTCGATAAAATTGTTAAGTCTAAACAGTGCTTACAGAGTGATCATTATCATGGCAATCGTAAAGTGTCATTTAGTGAAAATGTACTCGTGAAACAGTATGAACAGCAAAAACAATTCTGGTCTAGGGACTCAGTGATTAAAAAATTGGCAACTCGTTGTATATTATTAAAATATGCAATACAGATCAAAAGGTTAAAAGGCATGCCAATCAACTTCTTAAATATAAAGGGGAGGAAGATGTAGTCACTGCATTCGTAAGCAACACGTCACAAGCAGCTGCTGATGGCTCCACAGTATCTACACGGGAAACTACAGGCACACCGTCACCAGCAGTAACCGAAACTAGTCAACATCAAGTTCAAGAGTCCGAAGACGGCAAGAGCCAAACTGATGACGTGATTGTTCCTGGTCTACATGTCACTGTGGAGCCCGACATACGTCTCAACCCACAGACGGAAGGATCTACTCGATCACGACGCAATAGAACCCCTGTAGACTACAAACAGTATTTTTAAATAAGGTTGGAGGGATGTTAGTGTAGGGTAACAACCTACTATATATCTGTAGCATGTGCGTAGGTAGGTTATGTACATTTTATTAACGACTGCTGCGCCAGTCGAATATATGAGCTTGAACGTATCGGTTGTGTCATTTGACTACCCCCATACCCCAGTTATAACACTTACCTATTTTCTTCCACTTTTTGACGAGTTTTGACGGGGTACACAATTTTCAAAATGGTTTATTTTCTATCAGCGTACGAAGAAGCAGCGATAGCCTAGTGGAGATACCAACACTGACCGCCATGTAGAGGTAGGTACTAGTGGACCATGGGTTGCAACTGGGATAACGCTAGGAAAATGATTTCGTGCCTATCAGCCTGTGATGACGTAACCTCCTATCTTCAAAAAGCGAGCATAATCACTTTTAAAAAGTAGGCAGCGCACTTGTGATAACTTACCATCAGGTGACCCGCTTGTTCGTTTGTCTTCCTATACTATAAAAAAAAACTAAAAAAATACTGCCTCGTTGGTCTCGCGGCAAAAATGTGCGCGTGGGATTTGGAGGTCTCGGGTTCGATTCCCGGGTCGGGCAAAGTGTTATTGGGTTTTCCCGTTAGGAAATTCTCAGTAGGAGCACGGAGTCTGGTAATGTGCCCGGTACTGCATATCGCGTAGGCATACGGCAATCTTCATAGAGATATCAAAATTACTGACCCAATAAAGTAAACATCAAATTATATCAGTAATATTTCGATCACAGAATATACTATTACTTTATAACAAAACTCTGAGGACACAATTCGTCAACGAAATACGCTTTCTCTATAAAAGCTAAGGACTTACTTTCATATCATACTACAATATTGTGCGGTGGCAGTAGGTGTGATAAAGGTACATATATCAATACGATATACTTTTATCATATCTATTGTCATCGCGGTGAATAGGAGCGCGTGAAGGTTCTTAAAGTAATCTAGGAACCTTCACGTTTTCTATTAATATTTTATATTTCTGCCTGTACAAAATTGTTATTGTTAGATATGTACCTAAATTGGTTTCTGTGTTTACCTTTAAGTGATTGTTGCACTGTTATAATAATTTAGATATATGTGCTTTAAAATGTATCCAGTGAAAACAATTGTTGGTAAACCAAATAAAATAAAATAAAATAAAATATTAATTTAAAAGCAGAAGGAAAGGACAAAGGTAAATAAAATATGGCCAAATCGAATCTAATTTTTATTTCATCGCTTTTAGGACCCCTACATAAGAGAAATACAACGATGTCAAAGATAAGATTTCCATTCGTTTTGCTACTATGAAAGTATTCATATGCTTATTAATGATTTATATATCCACAAATTGTAGTACGACGTCAATTCTAAAGACAGTTTTTAACATCCAATGTAGAACTTGTTTAACGATCACTGAGAAAAAAATATTGTATTTTATTTTGAATAAATACAAATACACTTTATGAATAAATTCTTTGACACTTTTTCAAACGAAGCCGTAAGTGAAGCAATATTTGCATAGTACATAAGAATAATATTTAATAACATAAATTATATATTGTATGTATGCTAGTATGTAAGGTATCTTAATAAAAAAATATGTATGTCAACCCATTGTCTAGTACCCATAGTACAAGCTCTGCTTAGTTTGGGACTAGATGAAAAATTTGAATTAAAAAAAAGAAATTCCACTTAAAGAAAAATATTGTAACACTAGAAGTGTTAACAGAAACGATTGATTGAGCTATGACATTTCTATCTTAGAATAATAATGCGGTAGATATTACAGTTTCGTATTTTTGTAACTACACTCGGAGTACTTAGACTTACATACATACATACATACATATACTCACGCCTTTTTCCCGTCGGGGTAGGCAGAGACAACAGAACGCCACTTGCTCCTATCCTTACAAACCTCACGCGCTTCCTCTACACTCATTACTCTTTTCATACATGCTCGCCGGTTGCGGGTACTTCGGACCTATTAGACTTATTAATCTTATTATACATAAGCATACACATACACATATCAAACTGAATAAATTCAATATGGAACAAATTATGCCGAATATGAGTATACGTTTTCTTTTGCTAGTCTTGTTAGTGCAACCGTCTATATGTAGCTGATATATAGTGAATGACGTCACTTGCAGTGGTTTACCAAATAAATTTATTCCATTGTTATGTAAGCCAGCTCGCAAATAGATGGTCTGAGCTAGCCTTCGGCGGAACCTCTGTCGATCTAAAGGCTATAAATGTTATATATAAATGTTAGCGCCACTTCAATACACGGCTATAAGTATGGGATTGCCAAAAATTATGCTTCCAAGTTAAGTTGACAAAAGATAACACTCATTATTTCTGTCGTATTTTTTTAAAACAAGTTCAGAATATCAAATTGATGATAGTATTTGAATCAATATTTTGCAATTTTAGTAGTTGTAGCAATGCTAACATAGTGCGAAATGGCTTGCGTTTGTAGCCGTTTATTCTATCCAAATAGAAGGATTCATAATGTACCCCACAGAACAGTTAAGAGAGGTTAGAACGCAAATAGTTACTGATTTGTATTAGAACGCGTGTCGCCGATTGTCTCCCACTCTCTATCTCCACTACAAGCAATACACTAATACGTACGCGCATTACGCACACAAATCAACTGCACTTACTTAGATCGCGAGTTTGCCATTGGTTGTCACACTAGCGCAAACACTTTGCTTGACATGGAACTATCGCGCTTGACGATCACTCACACACTCTCATTAATGTTACGGTGTGCAAAAGGTCGATTATTTATATCGATAAAATACTGTTGTTTTGTTACTTTAAGTTTTGCAATTGTTTGTTTTTATTTCGGGATGGTGGGATAGGGTACAAATAGTGTGGCCTTTCTTAATATATATAGATAATAATATAAACCAAGAGTTAAAAATCATGTCCACCTAGGATGTCAGTGTCCGTGATAAACTATTCATGTGTATAACTACATAAGCTAAAGTTTGTAAAGAAATAAATGACACAAGTATATAATACAATAATATTTTAATGTTGAACAATAATTTTAATTAAATTTCAACCCAGATTCTATTATTGTCCCTGAAATAAGACGTATTTATTAAGAAGCAAACGCTTGCTATCTTTTAAATTCGAATTTTTCAAAATAAAATGCAATCTTACATTGATATATTTTTCTATGATAGCTTTAGATAGGTCTGTAATATGGTTCGCACTAGTATAAAATCCAACCTGGTGATAACTAATGTTGCTAAATAATTCAGTTCCGACAAAGGTGCGCAAGATCTTTGTTGTCAACATAATTATACTATGTTCATTAATTTGCCGAAGATTGTCGGTGTAAATCTTTATATAATGATACAGGAGACCCCCTTTATCTTTTGCTACGATAAATTTATGGTCCGAATTTATTTCATTTGACAGCAGGGCTCCAACGCATATGTCACAATCAATTTTCTTAATTAAAATATGTGATATGTAACCCGCGATACTAAGTTAATAACCCACAATAAACATTAATCGGTAGTAATAAACAAAGTTATGTTAATCTTAATATTACTGATAACAATCATTTGAATACATTCACACGAAGGAACTCACAATCGACATTGTTTACAACTTGGTAGGTACAACACTATTGGACCCACCACCATAGATTTAGCAGAATTCAAGCTTTGACGTTCGCAGTGAACGAAATACATTGCGCAATCGCCTACGTAGTACTAGATGGTACCCACGTATTGCCAGCAATGTATATTTTTTTATTTGCTAGCGATATGTCGTTTTTGTCTACAAATTACATAATACTATTGTAATAATTACAAATATCATTTTTATTTTAAGGTTTTTGGACTTACCGGTGAAAAAAAATCCCTTCTCGAACCACAGTATGTAACTGGCTTCTTTTTCGACACGTTATTATAGCGCAAGACGGCATAATTCTTTTATTTTCGCGCAGCTTCGTACGCCGTCGCAATATGAGCACGATTGTTGACAGCGTCAATCAAATTTTTCGGCATATGAGCGTTTGCTCACAAGTACGGCGAGGCTGCCACCCCACAAGGCCGTTCTAACCTCTCTTAACTGTTATGTGATATACCCAATAACAAAATTGTAGTATTATCTCTTAATCCTTCTACTCCCCCTTACTTAAAATAACGCTTTAAGTTCCTCAATGACACACATTCGAGATCGCTGAGGTCATCGGTGAAATTAAGATTGGAAATGCCAATGCATTCCAGCACTTTTTATGACAAATCGTTTACAGTCCAAGCTGCTCGGCTATGGAATGCACTGCCGATATCCATCAGACAAGCAGAATCATTATCAGCCTTCAAAAGATTAAAATGATTTGTATAGGTTAAACATAAAAGGATCGCTACCGCTACTAATATGGGTGAGCTAGAGCTGAATAAGTAATCAAGGTAAGTTCATTTCAGTTTCCATTCTTATAACTATATGGTGCTATTTCACCTAATGTTACGTCGTCTTTATACGTATTTACAAAATATTTCCTTTCAGGCTGCTAAACACAGTGCCTGGCTTTTCAGCTTGGCATCATTCCTGTTGTATAATAGAACGACCACACACAAGTAGCAAGTTGCAACCCGCGCGGCCATGCCGGCGCACATTTCTCAGGTATCGTTAAACAAATGTTACTTTTCATTTTACATATACAGTTTATTTATTTGATTCTGATACAGTTTAACTGTAGGATAGAATGAATGTTATTTCTATGTATAATATTTGTAAATAATAGAACACAAAATTACTAACAAACGTAACAATGATTTTGTACTTAAAGAGCTCTATTAAATTAGAAATTTAATTATTTACAGGTAAAGTAACTTTGGAATAAATGGTAACATTGGATTTAAAGGCGTCGAATCGGAACTCGGTTAATAGTTCTGAAAAGTAGGAATTATAAATTTTAATTATATTTTGAGCAAAGCTACGATTTTACTTATTTACTGTGAACTGGTATCACTGGAAAATTTGGCTTCAGTCTGAAAATATAATTTATTGTTGAATAGGCTGTTTATTTAGAAAATATATAAGTCAATAATTAAAATTCCAAAACTTTCAGACAGAATGTAAAACAGACGTAAAATTCATATTTGAAAAGAAAATATTAATGAAAGTTTAACGTTTCGTAAGTTAAATAGAAAATAAACTATTTCCAGTCTGAAAATAGTAGTGAAATTTTCATTGGATACCCTATTTTTGATTTAATAAATGATATAGCCGTCCATCATATGAAATATTTATTTCAAGTGATAGACGGTATGCATGCTCAGTATTTTCGCATTTTTACAAATCAAAAATATTTAACCGTTGAAAATATTTTAGATGTTTCATATTACATTTTCAATATTTTATAATCTCTTTTCTAGTTTCGATTCGACGCCATATTTTAATATCGTCGGCGCTCAGCAAGTTACTCAGATAGATCTTTCTTATATTACATACACTTCGTCTCATAACTTGATAGCTTAAAACTTCAAAGAAAAATACTTTTAAATACATATGTATTGAAAAATATACTTTGATGGCAGAATATGGCATTAGTTTTAACTATTCAAGATGTACAAAATGAATTTTAGATCTAATAGTACTGAGAGATCTGTGGTCAGTATTTATTATTAATATTATATATTACTATTATTAACAACCACAATATTCACATTGGAAAGAAACTACACCAAAGAAATTTTAGTATGTACGTTTATTAATAAAAACATCAAATTGAACTGTCAAATTATTTTTTCCAAGCGTAGTTTCCCCACACGGCTTCTGCGATATATTCACCTACTATTATTCATACTTAACCGTATTATTATTTATATTTATAGTGTCATTAGTATTATTAACAATATTTACAACACTGACTTTTGTTTTAAATAAATCTTGTTTGAATCAAGTGATAAACTAAATATATATACGTATCAACATATATAAGTAGACTTATGCATTATTACAATAATGTTTTATGAAGGTGAAATGAGAAAAGAAAGACTTAAGTCACTAAACTTTAAACAATATTAAAAAGTCAAATAAAAATAATTTATTTAAAGGATCATAATGTAATATATTATACCATAACATATTCATTTTAAATTCTTACTACAATTTTAAATTGTTCAATATTAACCTGGCAGTGCAGTTTATTATTATTTATCAAGAACAAAGTGACGTCAGATAGATGGTTTATACCATAGTATTTACATAAAATTATGATAAGCAATATCTTGTGAAAATAGACTTGATAAATAATGTATAATATAATTGAGGTATACATAAACTATATAAAATAATTATCTTAAAACCCAAATGAAAAAGAAGTTGATGTCTATATCTACTATCACATGTATTAATACTTCTGACTATTTTACTGTCATATACATCATAATAATA
The DNA here is from genome assembly GCA_944739405.2 of Euclidia mi. NCBI lineage: Eukaryota > Metazoa > Arthropoda > Insecta > Lepidoptera > Erebidae > Euclidia > Euclidia mi. The sequence goes on from OX123203.2 coordinate 32,214,570, forward strand.
TAACAATATAATACACTTTTATTATTATTACATTTCATGAAATTCACAACATCTCATACATTTTTTATAACCACATTCGCAAATAAATTTACATCTTTGGTCATCCCGGAATTATCAAAAAACTCTCATACATTTTTTATTAATAAAGACGTAATTACCATGATTGTGATTTAAATTATCTTATAATTAATAACGCGTAAAATTTACTACATCAATTTCTCCCGCAAAGAGAAAATCTGGCTAAGACATCGTGTCGAAAATAGAATAATTTACACTATGACAAAACATAACTTATTAAATATATGTGAATAATAATAATATGTACAATAGTTTCTATTTTATCTAATACACATGCCCACACACTTACTACTTGCAGATATAAAATGGCTTAATATTATTTATTTAACGTTATTAAAAGAAATCGCGTACATTTACGTAAGTAACGACTAGTTGGGTAGAAACAGCCTTTTATAATACACAAGTTATTTGAACGAATGAAATCGACAAAATCAACACTGTTAGACCTCAGTTCTATATCAAAAGTCTTAATTAGATCACAGTATCTAGGTCTCTAGTATCGACCTCCGGCATTGTCAATCATAGAAAGCTCTCCGAGTCTCTTGTTTCCTCTCTGTCGACGGCAACAACAATCTCAACGCCTTCATCATATCTGTGGAGTTTGCTCGCAGCGTTTATACAGTAGTGTTGATCAGGGTCTCCGTACTGACTGTGGTAGAACTCCTCCCGCATCATATGGTTCAAGTTACCACAGCGGAAGAACAGTATCTCCTGGAACGTATTTCTGAAGTCCCTGTTCAACGTCGCGTAGATGACAGGGTTAAGCAAACTGTTCAGGTATCCTAACCAGAGGAAGATTGCGCTGTCTGCGTCAGGAATAGCGTCTTCCTCAACGAACGGTCGAATTAGGGCTATTACGAAGAACGGCAGCCAGCAAATCACGAAAGCTGACATTATAATACCGAGGGTCGTCGACGCTTTGCGTACCTTAGCTAGTTGGAATCTCAGCTTCTTGTTATGTGTAACTGCTGGGTGAAGCAAGTCTTTGGCGATATGGATTTTTGAGCAAAATTGGAGAGTGACGACCGAATCCGATTAGTCGACACTTTTTGGTTACTTTCTGAAGATTGTCTTCGTTTTTCCTTAATTGCTGGTTTACCCGGTACCAGCTGTGTAGGAGATCTGTTAATGGTGTGGATCGGCTTTGTGGGCGTCTTAGGGTTCTGCAACATTGGGCACTGGGACTCGTTCGACTTCCTTTGGCCGCTGAAGCATCGGCCAATTGTACTTTCTGTTTTGTCTACGCTATACTGTAAAGAAAAGAAAAATATTTTATTTTATATTCAGATCTGTTGTCTTTTGCTGATTGCTGCAAATTATGAAATATAAAAGTACTACTAATCATAACTGAACTAGACATATGGAAATTTATCAATGTTACGAACTTTGTTTGCAGTTTCTTATTCTCCTCCCAAGAGAGAAAAAGTTAGCATTGTATAGTAAAAACTACTTTGTACTAACACTTACTGTGGTATTCGTACTCGCTGTTGATCCCCTTGGGGGAGGCTGTGAGGACTGGTTGCCCAAAAGTTTCGCTTCAGCTGCTCCACCATTCTTCATATTTATCTCAAGGTAGCAATGAGTCTCCAAATGAGATTGAGCTCTTCTCTCGTCTTTTACTATCTTCCTAGCAGCGCTAAATATCTTATAGTAGACTATAACCATTACAGTCAGTGGTATGTAGAAAGAACCCATGGTCGCATAGACTTGATAAACCTGATTTTGCGACACAGAACAGGATGTTTCAGTCTTCTCATTAGGTACCTAGTATTAGGACCAGCGGGAGGGATATACAGGCTGCGCTTACCCACACGATAAACACACAGAAAAGCATTCTTCTTGGAGTTCTTTTGACGCCATATTCTAAAGGATTTGTAATGGCGTAATACCGATCTACAGAGATCATGCAAAGTTTGAGGATACTAGCTGTACAAGAAAGAACGTCGCTTGAAACCCAGAAATCACAAATGACCGGTCCGAAAGGCCACGTTCCCATAATATCGTACACAGTTGCGACGGGCATCACCATCAAAGCCACACAAAGATCGCTGCCAGCGATACAATTAAATAGTTACTTGGTCTTCTCAATTTTCTAACTAAGCGTACTGCAACACATATAAGAACATTACCAACTATGGTTCCTACCATAACAATCATGAAGAGTATTATGAGGAATATAGTCACTGGAGTGGAATATTTTGAATGCTTTATATGACCTGCTTTTAAGAGTGTGGAATTGTCTTCTAAGTGGGTCCAGTTAACTGTCGAGTTGGGATTACTGACGTTAAATTCTGGGCTCAGAGCTTGTTTGAAGTCAGTTGAGGCAAGCGCTGGCCGCAAAAGAATAGACGCCAGTACAAGAAGACACGAAGGTAAAGCAACAAAGCTAGGCAGTGTACGGTGGGAATTAAGAATTTGAGTCGCCATACGAATCCCTTGATTGGGTATCGATTAATTTGTTCGTAACCTTGACGTAACCATACATTGGTTTTGATTCTCACTTTGTATGCCTATGGATACTTAAATTGTTTTGTCGAACGAATCAGGTTTGAAAAATAACTTCGTCGCGAAGTTTTTTGGTCTTAGAATGGCGCGTTTGATTACAATTGAGAATGTGCTTTAATTGACATATTGCTTGGATTGTGTTTTCAGTCCGGAGCAGAGCCATTTGAATTTGAGATGGTGAAGGATTTTATATTTTCTTGTTTGTTTGTATTGGCGTCTTAGGCTGCAGTCAGCAGATTGTGTTGTTTTATTGCGCAAGAAACGCGACGTGAACGGCTGCTACTCCAATATCCCGTCTGCGGATTGCTTCATTAGTAGCGTTGATTGGTGAAGAAAATTTCCGATCTGGAAAGAAGAGATATAATATATTAGTACATAAAGCTTAATACCGATTTCACTTAAAAGCTATTTTATCTTGGTTCTTTTACAAAATACAATATTGATGTAAATTACTCAAATGGTTTTTACGGGCAGATACAAATGACTACGTCGGTTAAATAGAGATCAAAATTCTGTCAAATGGCGTAATTTTTCACAAAACCACCTGTTTTAACTTTACCTAAATATAGCATTATACTGCATAAGTACTCTAGTTAAAAAAATACAGAATAAACATTGTAGTGTATTTTATCTTTACCTTAACATGCATAATGCAAACAATTTTGTATGTACGCAATGAGCGAACAATGAAGGCATTACGGCCTGATCGTTATGTATTGCATGTATAATAATAACGTAATCAGACGAGCACCATGTTTCATCATTTTTCATCAAGACCAGAATATTGTGGCCCTATTTACACGTGCGTGCCATATGATGTTAACTTATTTAGTGTATTTTCCATCGAATAAAATTATCTAACGTATGCAAGGCATTTATATAAATATACACATAATATTTTCTGAAGGCAAGGTAGCGATAGCCTAGTGGAGATACCAACGGACTGCCATGCAGAGGGTATCGGGTTCGAATCCACGGCGCGCACCACTGACTTTTCGGAGTTATGTCACAGAATAAACAGTACTTACGTACAGAAGCACCACTTGTCAAACCAATTCATTGAAATTGCGACTCTTGCTACTAAGCAACAAAGTGCCATTCAGCTCGCATAAGCACTCAGTGCCTACTGCGATATTCACCTAACCGTTCCCGCTCTTTTCTAACATATAACGCTGTCGCTGTCTGGCGCGGAGTGACGCGCTAGCTGTCGCGCTAGGGTTGTCGACTTGCCGCTGCTACTATAATATTTATTCATCGTCTATCTACCTACTTGACCACGTACCTAATAATAAATAATCATCCTATAAGTATCCTATCCCACTATTTGAGCTTGTAGAACAAAAACCACAAAACATCTGGTCGTTTACATTTTCACTATACTAATTCTTAGTTATTTCCTAAACGCGTGGACCGATTAACATGATTCAAACAGATAAAATGGTTTTTGAACTAGATCTTTAATTTGACACCATAATCGTTGGGATATCTCAACAAACAAAAAAATTAATTTTCAAGTTGCTCTCGTAAAATAAATAAAATCAAATTTTCAAGTCGACAACCCTTGCGCGGCGCGTCGGACGCCGGACTTGGAAGCCGCGCGAAAGTGTAGGCACTTATCGCTGTAGGTACGGCCGATCGAAGGAGGCCTGGTTATGTGCGTATTGAATTGTTAATTATCGTTTGTCTCGTGCCTCGGAGAGCACGTTAAGCCATCGGTCCCGGCTGTCATGAAGATCTTTGACAGTCGTTATAGGGTACCTCTAAAATATACTGACACTAGTCTAAACCATGGAATATCACTATCCCTTCGGGTTGCGCAGGTCAGACAGGCAGTCGCTCTGTGGAAAAGCTAATATTCCGCCAAATCCGGTTAGACTAGAAAGCGGACCGCAGGTTGAGACTGGTATAACGCTAGGAGGATGACATATCATATTTTCTGAAGCATAGTAAGTGTAAAATTATTAAATATTGATTGCATGGCAAGTAATTTGATATTATAACTTATCCATGCTTGGATGTAAAAATAATTATAGATATCACAAAGGTTAACATAATTAGGTCTGGTTAATTTCTTGAGAGGCAGCAGCTACTGACAGAAATATAAGCTTGGTCAATTGATTGGTGCGCCGTTCACAGAGAACCTAAAATTATCATTGGATTTTTTTATAATGGCGAGACAGGTATTTCTTTAAAATGGTAATAATGTACATCGTATCTAAATCTTTAAAAGGTTATGTTTTAGTATTCGATTAAATTAGGTTTATTTCTCTTATGTAGTATATTATATCAGTACCAATACCTACAAAGATTTTATATGCACTTTATGTTATACTACGATATCTATCAGTTTTAAATATTTCGTGTGTATCAGGAGAACGATATGGTCGTTAAATTACGGTTTTACTCATAATTTAGTTTTACCTAGCAGCCCTTATAGGTATAAGCTTAAAGACGTGTTAAAATTCTTTATGGTACCTTCTCATTTATAATACTAAATAGACTGCGTAACTCATTTTGTTATAATTGAGTTAAGAACCAGTTCGGAACACATAGTTTGCTAAATATTAACTTAATTTCAGAAGTTTTGCTTTGACAAGACACAGCAGAAGTTTTTAAATCATAGAAGATATTTTAATTTGGGGTTATGGAGGTCAAACGACAGAGTTCAGATATATTGTTAGGGAAAGCGATATTCTATCCAGTCCCTAATAATTCTTAGTCACATAAATCGAAACTGGAGACTACTACAAATGAAACCAGAAAAGAACCATTTACTTGCATCACTGGACAAACAAGGTTCATTATAAATATAATTAATATTAAACCACTGTACCGCATAAACGACATATCGCTGAAACTTTATTATCACTATTAATACATTGTTTTCCAGGAATTTACAATAATATTTTGGTTTCGCACACAAAATGGTTAATTGGAATAACACCTGAACTTGAGGTTAATATAATTTTAGGTAATAAAATTCAAGTAATGATTAATATAATTTTAAATTAATGATTGTATGCATTACCTGATAACATTAACACGACACTGATTTGTACATATTTATAGTTATATTTAATCACCGAAACAAAATCAATTATCAATCATATATGTGTATTTACTACAAAAAAGTGTACATGTATGTCTATATATTGTCTAGTACCCATAGTACAAACTGTACTTAGTTTGGGAATGAGATGGTGTTGTGTGTATGTGGTAACTGACTGACTGACAGACACGCTACAGCCGAAACTATTGGGCGCAGGAAGCTGGGTATGTATGTTCCTTGGGGACCGTAGGGGTGCACTAAGAACTAATGAGAAGGGATTTCCCGAAATTCCCACGGGATACAGGGAGCCAAAACGGGTAAATTAAAAAAAAATTATAATATATAACATACTAATGCTTACGCCGTTTTTCTGCGCAGTAGGTAGTTATGTCAAGTTAAACATGGTATTCTGTAAACTAAGTACATAATTAAATTCAAATTCACTACAAAGCATTACACTTTACAGTATTTCACAGAAACTGCTTCTGTGAAATACTGCTACAACTTCATTGCTATTTGAACCTTAATGTAGGCTGGATTACATTTTGAATGCCACACACAAAACTTTACATTGTATAACATATTTCAAATATAGAAGTTTTATATACAAATCACATAACATTGGAGACAAATTATTTTATGTATACATTTGGCAAATTCAAAACGTTCGGCTGAACAATTTATATTGGAACAGATGTCTGCGTATTATTTTTAAACCTGCGTACATTTTTATGATAAATGTATCTGAATACTCGTTGGTCTCGCTGCATAAATGTGCGCGTGGGATTGGGAGGTTTCGGGTTCGATTCCCGGGTCGGGCAAAGTGTTATTGGGATTTTCCGTTAGGAAATTCTCAGTAGCAGCACGGAGTCTGGTAATGTGCCCGGTACGGCAATAGGCTCGCCCCCTATTACGTGGGACCTTCAAAATTCATGGCGAAATGTGGGTGTAATATAACCCCTCTGCCTACCCCTTCGGGGATACAGGCGTGAGACTATAAATAAAAAAAAAGTATCTGAATAGCTTCTGTGAATCATTGACGAATGGTTACATGAAAATGAAATATAAAACGTGAAAATACATCGAATGTGTTATATTGAGTTTCTAATAACTCAGTTCAATTTTGGAATTACAGCTGGGTTTCATTTATAAATATTTTAGTGAATGGCCAAAGATTTGATTACTTATTTGTAACTAGATCATATTAGCAGTTGCTTTTTATTTTCTATTTGAATCATTTTTTTATAACGTTTATTGTTAACTGACCTTCGTTCTGTTCCATAATGATGCAGAATTTTTGTAAGTGAAAACTGTCATAATATAATTTGTGTATTTTTGTGTCTGCCTGCGCACAAATCTCAAAAACTACTAAATGGATTATCATGCACTTTTCTCCAATAGACAGCGTGATTAATGAGTAAGTAAGTTTTAGATGTATAATTTGTGGACGTTTTATGTGAATTAAATAATATTAGGCTACCTGTACAAAGCCGGGACGGGTTGCTAGTTCAGTATAAAATCCATAATCCAACCGGTCTGTACCATAAACCGCAGTCAGTGGTTTCAATTCCGACCCAGAACAAATCTTTGTGTGATTTGCACGATTATTTGTTATGTGTCTGGGTGTAAGTTATCGATAATAATATGTATGTTAATTGGACAGGAATTCAATAGTTAGTCTTTAAATAACATAAATGCTATAGTACAAAGTAGTAAGTTTAGGACCTGGTAACCGTTTGTGAGTTGTGTCAAGTTATTATAATAAATAGTCTAACTTTAGCGGCCCAGAAAAAGGACATCAAACTCCAATACGAAACTCTTGGATGGAGCCAGAATAACGCTTATTTCTTGACGCATGGTGGAAACCTACAGTTTGCGGGATCCTCTAGGCCAGAATGAAGGGCTTGGCCCAGGGGGACTGTGAGACCCCGGAGAAAAGCGCCGGGGCTAATCACGAAAACAACCATAGTATTCCTCTATCCGATCCCATTGAATGACGCGGCCACGGGAACTGCGTTAGCATTACTTCCGCGACCCCGCCTGAGATGGCTCGCTGAAATGGGTCCTGTCCCTCACATTGCATAGCCAGAAAAACCCTGGGACGATGACAATGTAGTAAGTTTCGGTGTTAGAGTAGTCAAAAGCTCCTCTATCCAAAAATTTACCGAAAAACCTCAATTATTTTACGGCTACCAAAATTTTAGCATCACCAGTATAAACACATTAACACAAAAATAATAGCAGGTACTTCTATACTTTTACGTCATTTACCGCTACTTATATGGGTAGAAAAATGCCATTTTTTTTATCTCGCTATAACAACCGTTTTGTGTTTGTATACGCTTAAATGTACGAATGTGCTCTGAACATTTCCTTAACATAAAGACCCTAATACACTTGTATGTCATCTATATATATAACGTTCTTGCGTTACTGACTGACTGTCAGACAAGCTACAGCCAAAATATAGAGTTCAGTAAGCTGAAATTTGGCATCTGTATTCCTTGGTGATCGCAGGGAAGCACTAAAAAGGGATTATCCGATTTTTCCACGGGATTTGGCAGAAACAGATACATTAAAAAAATGTGTGTGCGTAACTGCGGGCATCGTCTAGTTTTATATATTTCTGGGTTTTCAAATATGTACTGCAAAGAGTGAGAATGATTGAGGGAGGAGTCGTTTTTTGGGAACCATTGACAGTCTAATGTAGATACCAACACACTACTATGTCTGAGGGTATCGGGTTTAAACTAATCATCACTAAAAACATTTTGAATTTATGTGCCTATTCAATTTTAATTGGCCTTTGACCAGCCTGTCATGTAGATTTGTAACTGTCAATAGCGATTCAGTTGCCGTTAATATACTGACACTTTTGAGCCATGGAACGCTGCTATCTCTATGAGTTACGGAGGTCGAATGGCAGTCGCTCTATGCAAAAGCTTTTATTTTTCTGGATAGACTAGAAAGCATATTCCAAGCCTAAACCGAAAATCTTAGATCGAACCGGGATAACACTAGAACGATAATGGTAAGTTTTAGTTTATATTGGTAGTTGCAGGCACGTTTACTTTATTCATTTACTTGGTGTGTGCAAGCTCCTTAATGTGAGATTTTCCGTAATCCGATAGGTTTTGTGAGATTGTAACCAAGTAAATCCTTTTATTTTTATTTTACGTTAGATTAGATGTACAATTGGAATTATGATTTGATATAAGAATTACGTTTAGCAAAATAGGCAGTTTTATGATACACAAACTAGAATAAGAAAATGAACAAACAAAATTCACAATATACTTAACACAATATGAACGCCAGAAGTAGTTATTTCCACGTCCAAAATGGAAAGACCGATTGACTTATTGCTTGGCTACCACTACGGTTAGCTTTTAATAAAACTAAAACCTTTTTAGAGATTTATTGCAGATGAGAAAGGAAATACTGGACTCATAAGAATCTTTCAAGCGTGATGTTATGCCTATAGCTGAATATTAGGCATCGTACAAATTTCAACATAGTATGGCAAAAAAACCTCGCACTGGTCAGTTATTTGCTTACCATAAAGGTTTAGTAAACTTTAACAAATATAACGCCTATAAACTAAACGCATAATTCAAAGTGGCGTTTGTGAAAACCCAGTCCCATGCAAAATATAAATACATTCCTTATTAAAATGTATGCCAGTTTTTAGAAAATATGCATTGTTCAATTGAATCGAATTAAAGTTAGGTTAGCCTGAATACTTATAAAGGTAGATATGACGTTGAAACAATTTTTTTTCACTTGCTTCTATAGCAAAATAGAAACAGATCAAACATTTCTCGTACGCGCAAAAAAGCGACATACATAAGAAAAGTTATTTTCGTGAAAAAAGTGTTTTTCAAAGGTCATTGTCATGTTAGGTAAATATTGGCAGTATGAAATCTCAATAGCATTGTCGAGAATCCGAGTACATTCCTAAAATAGTAACAAGAAATTGCTTTTTTGAAACGAAAGACAGGTGACGAAAAAATAAAAACTTGTATCCTTCGTTCGAAAAAGTTGTGCAATGAAAGGCAATGATGTCATTGCACAACTCATGTCAATGTCATTGTAGGTATTACATTTTAAAAGGGAATTTCAGCTTTCATAACCATTTCTTTTAAATTGTGTTTCATATCGGTACTTTCGGCCCTGTTGCGAGTGTCATGATCATAGATGTGTTGGTTGTACCCACATATCTTAATCGAGGCGTCAATAAAAAATATACAATGTGAAGAACATGACTATTCATAGTCATGGTAGCTACGAAAAAATATCGTGCCATTTGAGAGGCCTATATTCGACAGGACGAAGGGGAAGACCTAGGCGGACGTTGTCTGACCAGATTGGAGACATCCTAAAAACAGGACAGGATAGAAGTACCCTGAACAGAAGAGCATGCATGAGGAATCTGATGGGAGTGAATGAAGCAAGAGAGATATATCAGGATCGTTGCAAATGGCGTTCCATAGTCTCTTCCTACCCTTCCGGGAAACAGCCGTGAGTCTGTGTATGTATATTCGACAGACTGATGACGATGATGAAGGAGAACATTACGAGTGTTCAAAGTAAATAAAACTTTCTACAACGAAAACTTTTTAAACCACAGGCAAAAAGTATTGCATCAGTAGTTCCAACCATACATTGGATATTTTATCCGGTGAATCACTTTGACAAACGTTCGTCATTTAGATAAAGTTATAAACCAATTGTAATGTTCAAAAGATCAATAGTTTTATACCATATAGATCTATTTCTGCATAGATTCTTTCGATGATGGATCTCGTAATCTATTTTTATTACCAGACAGTCTGCGCAATTTACAGTGGTCCGATCTGTAAACCGGGGTTATTGATGTCAAAAGATGAATCGGTATTCGCTTTCATACATCGTGAACATTGAATATTTTCGTACATAAACAAAGGATGACGTGAAAGAAATCTAGATCGATGTGATTTTGAATTCTTTCCTTCAACGGCAAGAAAACGGAGTCTGTACTAAATATTAAGGGTAGTTTTGTATTTATGCGGCAGATACTTTTGTATATGTTTCATACATGGGTCTGTTGTTATTCAGTGTCTGCACTACAATTTTATATTCAATTCGCGAAGACTGAGCTAGGCTTAGCTAGCAATTTATAGAACATGACTTAGCAAGAGTTATTTGTTCAACGCACAGATTTTGCTACCTGAGTTTGGAAGTATTTACCAAAAAAGCTTATAGAATTAAGTTTCTGTTAGATACATTATTTGAATACTGTTCAACGACTCTTTCTTTGGTTAGTAGTAAATTATTTAGATTAGAATAATGTATTTACTTATTTATTATGTCTAACACTTTAGATGGTTTATGTATTGTTACGAGCTGGAGTTTGGTGATAAATTAAATGCACTATGCCACTAAACTGTACTTTATTTCACAACACACTTAATTTTAAACACTAATAAAAACACAATTTCACACTACTAAACTAACTGAAAACACACTTCCTCTTCAGATCCTTCGCTCGATTATTATCGCTCCGATTATTCAACTGAACTGTGTTGATTCGCGCGTCCACGCGGTATTTATACCGGCCGGATAACAAACTAGTCAATTCTAGTCTATTCTGGAACGTTTATCGTCTCATTCGGAAACAAAGTCGATGGTTCGATAGAAAAAACCGCAGCGTCATCTAGTAGAGAATAGATGAAACACTTTTAAATTAACGATATATTTATTTATCGATATATATATTTTCCTTTTCCTTCTTGTTCTCTCATTTACGGATAGATGGCGTTATTTTCAAAATGTCGCTATTTGTAACAGTATTTTAGCTTTGGAGATAATACAAGCCATGGGTATATGTATTATAATTTGACACAATATTTGAGCAGCGAAAAACGAAAAAAAAATAACTAAAAGAATGAAAGTACTACTTTTTCACTATGTTAAGCCTCTATCAGTAGATTAAAATAAATTATATGAGTATTAAAAAAATATTCTAGGCTAATTATATTGAAAGCCACATACTTTTTGAGATCGCAACACATAACTTTTATATAGTAATAAGCTAAGTTTTATCTGAACTCACAAAACACATAAATATAAATAAAAACGATTTAAATTTATTTTCACAAAACATAAGAAGTATATTTTGCAATTTTAATAGTTTTGTAGCAACGTTGTCCACGTTTTCATTTGAAACCGATATTATAGTTTTAACTGAGTGCAGATTAAGTGATTTGAAACAAATTCCCCAACTTATAAGCTACAACTGCTATAAAACAACGAGACAACTGAATCAATACGATGGGGTAGTTATACATACATACATACATATCGTCACGCCTTTTATCCCCGAAGGGGTAGGCAGAGGTGTATTTCTACACCCACTTTTCGCCAGATATACTTTAGTCCCACGTAATAAGGGGCGAGCCTATTGCCGTACCGGGCACATTTCCAGACTCCGTGCTGCTACTGAGAATTTCGTGACAGAAAAACCCAATAACACTGCCCGACCCAGGAATCGAACCCGGGGCCTCCCGATCCCACGCGCACATTTATGCCGCGAGACCAACGAGGCAGTCGTATAGGGTTTGATGTCGAGCTTTCCGTCTCTACGCAAAGATGGTATTTGCATCGTGTTATCACTTAGTCGCCTCTTACGACACCCACGGGAAGATAGGGGGTGGTGACACTTGTATTCTATGCCGTTCACGGTCAACGTAGTAACGGGGTAGTTATCTACATTAAAAACTCTCTTAAACACAAAGTCAAGGAAGTAAATCTAGCCGACGCGTCTTGTCTACAGTCACAGATTTTAAATAATATAATTAATTGTATTTACCGCTCACCATCAATCTCAAACTGCGACAGTTTCATAGAATCCCTCAATAGTGAACTGAGTACTATAAACTCGCGGAAAAATGTTATCATTGCTGGTGATATAAATATAAATATTAGGCTGAAAGATCCCGAACCATCCCATGAACGTAAAAATAGAATCAACTAACTGAACACATTATCAACGTACGGTATACTGCCTGGCCATTCACTTCCTACGCGAGAAGTTAACTGTTTCGATCATTTTATGCTTAAGTTGAACAATAATAAAGTATCAGCCTTCGTTGGTATCTTGCACACTTCCATAACAGACCATTTCATAACCTTCTTGGCACTATCTAAAATAAAAAATAAAATATTTGCACCAGAAACTAAATCCATTCTTAATTATGAAGAGGCATTAAAACACATACAAGAAAATAATATTGAGGACCTTCTCTATTGTAAAGACCCAATTGAATTAATCAATATACTTATACATAAACTTACTAATGCAATACAAACTAATTCAACTACTCTAACAATACCAAGCAAAATCCGAATAATCAAGCCATGGATTACCCAAGGTATTTTACGGTGTATCAACAATCGCAATAAAATGCAAAAATCTGTTAAAATGGATCCCCACAATGAAGTCCTTCAAATTACTTTTCAAAGGTACTGAAATTACTGTAACAATCTAATTTAAATTTTTTAAAAGAAAGTATGAAAAGGAATTATTAGCAAAATCAGTAACAAACAATAAGCTATTATGGAAAAACATAAAAAATATTACATATACTAATAAAAACAAAAATGAAAACACGGTATTTTTTAATATAAAAACCTCACCCACAGAATCAATAAACTTTGTTAACAAGTTTTTTGTTAATATTGGAAACCAGCTAGCTCGCCAAATTCAAGATGATTTAGGCTGTAACAATCAGTATCACACTAGTTATCAACCCTCTATATCACATTCTTTTGCACTCTACGATGCTGACTCTTGTGAAGTAGACAAAGTTTTATCTAATTTAAAATCTGAAAGTGCACCTGGCTGGGATAGCATATCTATAAAATTTCTAAAATATATAAAAACCGTGGCTGTCCCTATACTAACACATCTTTGTAATCTATGCTTCAGTACCGGTGTCTTTCCGGATGCATTGAAGCAAGCCGTTATTACACCCGTACACAAAGCAGGGAACAGAGATGATGTCAACAATTATAGACCTATATCGGTTTTGCCAGCTGTATCAAAAATAGTGGAAAAGCTAATTAATAGTAGACTACACAAATATCTGAATAAATATAATTTGCTGTCACCCGCACAATTTGGATTTAGACAAGCCACATCAACGGAAGATGCAGTAACTGCTCTAACTTCACTAGTAACTAACAAACTTGATGATGGAAACAGGTGCATTACTGTATTTCTAGATCTAAAAAAAGCGTTTGACACCGTCTCTGTTTCCAACCTTGTAAACAAGCTAGAAAAAATCGGAATAAGAGGGATTCCACTTAATCTTTTACAAAACAATCTTTCGAACAGGAAGCAGAGGGTGATGACGCAAGTGTATCATTCGGCGTTCCGCAAGGAAGCGTACTGCGTCCTACGCTATTTTTAATATATATTAATGAGCTTTGCAATTTAAACATTAAAAATGCTAATATTTTCTCTTACGCCGATGATACTGCTGTCGTTTTCACTGGTCGTTCCTGGAAAGAAGTCATCTGTAGCACTAAAACTGACCTAGATATTATAGCCAAATGGCTACAAAACAATCTTCTAACCCTAAACACGTCTAAAACTAATTTCATGTGTTTCAGTATTAGTAAACGTACTCAGCCTACCGAAGATATTAAAATTAAAATTCATAATTGCAATGATGTAAACAACCAAAACTGTAATTGTACAATAATAGATAAAGTAGCACAAACCAAATATTTGGGAATAGTATTAGACCACAAATTGACTTGGTATCCACAGCTGGAACAGGTAGCTAGTAGAATGAGAAAATTGAGCTGGCTGTTCAGTACTTTAAGACATGTTGCTCCACAAGTTATTTTTATTACCCGGAATAAAACTATAAATCTATTAAACGAGATATATGTTGCCCTGGTCCAATCTATTCTAATATACTGCATCCCTATTTGGAGAGGGTCGGCCAAAACTAAATTCTTAGAATTAGAACGCGCTCAACGTGCCCTGATAAAAACAATGTATTTTAAAAAAAGAAGATATTCCACAGATAAACTTTATTAAATTAGTGGCCTACTTTCTGTCAGAAAACTATATATTATACAGACAATATTAAAATACATAATTCCATACCTTACGAAATATCCAAACTGTCCAAAAGAAGAAAAAACCCCATTGCACAAACCCCTCACACAAAAACCATTTTCGCATCCTTCCAGTATAACACACGGTCTGCTTAACTGTACAATAGAATAAATAAAGAAATATATGTACATAACAAGAATTCTCATGATTGCAAAAAAGCTATAGTTGAATGGATTTAACAACTCACGTACGATGAAACTGAAGCGCTTTTAAAACACGGTACATAACACATACATACACGCCACAATACAACATAATTAAACACACACGCATACCTACTCACACACATGCACGCACACGAGAACACACAAACACACACACACACACACACACACACACACACACACACACACACACACACACACTTTTTATTTTTTATTTAATTAAAACTTAAGTTACTTTCAATATTAAATTGCTTGTATCTTTAATCATTTATTTTTTATGGAAGAGCGGAGTCTTCTACTACAGGCTTTTTTGCTTAAAAGAAGGCTCCAATCACAACTTAACTGTAACATTTTTGTTAAAAAAATAAACTATTTGTATTTGTATTGTATTTGTATATAGGTTATACAACTTATACGCCTAATACACAACACTTTAAAATGTGTCTAATCAAAGTCTTACTCTGCAGAACGCTAAAAAATAACTTACACGAAACAAATAATTGGCTTCAACTAACAAAAAGTATCAAACAAAAAGGCCGCAAATCTTTATTCGCTAATTCATTATACCACAAAATTACTTGCTACGCGTACTTTTTCATACAAACATAACCCGAAGCTCTTTGACACGATACGAAAGTAAACATCCATAGACCTTCACAAGGCTGTTGTCCAGTCAAAGGGCGCTTGAAGGCCATTCTTTATGATTTATCGTACCTTGTCCAGTACATTCGCTGCGTCGACCCACATCTTTATTCCCCTGTCTACTTTCCCATCCCTTGGAATAATTAAAACGGGCATTAGTTTGGGCTAATTAAGTTTAGCAAACATACCTGAAATAAATTGAGTCTGCCACGCCCTTTATTAAATAATATAAATATTAAAATATATATGGGTAATACCTCCTACTTATCTTCGAGAAAATTTGAACCAGCTGATAAAAATAATATCTTAAAACGTTATGGTTTTTTCAACTAAATGTTTTTGGACAAAGCGGTGAAAGAAATTGTTCCTAAACATTGTTTCTGACAGTTGATTTTAGTGAATCAACGAATTCATTATTAAATACTAGAATGGGTTTGAAAAGCCATTTTCGGTTATAAATATTTCAGACGAATTGCCGAGCTTCGAAGTACTTAAGCAAAATACTGTAACCCAACACTTAAGCGGAACGTATTTCCTCCCGTACATAATACATCTTCATTGTTCTATAAACAAAAACTGGAAAAGTGAATAGAAAATTAGGGTTGTACTTTATATGAATAATGGGTGGCCGGGAGCGGATTACGGCCGGCCGGTAGGTCAAAACGCCAAAATGAAGGATTATTTAGCCACATGACGGTGAGGCATTGAGACCGTCGAGCAGAACATAATTACTAACCCTTAGTTATTTCGATCCGATACAGGTGTACGTTTATGCCACAGGGTTAATGATCTGTGTCAAAGCCTTTCAAGCAATAATTTAGCTAATGACAGGCTTCAAAATATCTGATATAAAATTCAAAGGTCCATTTTTACGTAAATTACAGGACTGCGACTGAAAGCCTGAAAAGTTTGTGATTTCAGGCTGTGTTTTTTGATTTCACTGGCAAAATACAGGCTGTAACAAGACCCTTAAAGAAGTTGATATATCCACGTGAACTCTATTTGGTATCTGGTTATACTTCGCATAACTGTAGGGAAATACATTTTATTTTTAGTGCTCAGTAACGTCTGAAGCTCGCAAAGAGATTTAAAGATTATCTACGTACATTATATATATATAAGAATCTCTTTGATAAACCACAATGTGCTGCTTACGTAAAATTTCTACGTGTCAGTGTTTACTTAGTAATAAATGTAATGTAAAAGTTACCTTTTACGTTCATTTGAGCTGTTCACTAAATACGACCAAGCTAGAAAAACATACGAATAAAGATGATCAAAATGCGTTATCAATAATTTGGTTAATTCTATATTAGTCCTATAACACTACGTTACCTGAAAGATTGTATGTAATTTTTATTATATAAACTTTCCCACTGTGGGCATGAGGCTTTTCCCACTATAGAGTGTTATGACATAGTCAACTATGCCGGCCGGGCGGGTTGAAAGACATCATATATGTCTTTGGTGAATATTTCTGAGAAATCAAAGTCATATAAGCTTTGTCACGCTGTTTCCTTCACCGATTGGCAAGCCATAATTAACAATAAATTACTCCCTTAACTTTGAAAAGTTAGTGGTGCGTGCAGTGACTTTAAACCCAAGACCCTCTGCATTACGAGTCCGTTAGACTTTTCAGTAGTCTAGAATGATAATATATATCCAAAGTATCGCGATTCAAATGTATCTAAACTTGTTTAAGTCGGAGACAAGTTTTCTTCACGTTTTCACTTACACATGACTCCTAAAACTTCTTTTACACACTTCTTCTACTGACACAACTATATAAAGTCTACAAGCGTTATTCACGGCAGTACAAAGCACCAAACAAATACGCAAGCGTTGTACTTAAGACTTAACATTACTTCAAGCGATAGCAACGCTCCCCAGAAAGCAGTGTCTGTAAGAAATAATTTGTCGAAATAAATTCCAATATAATACAGTACAATATCCTTCGACAGAAAAGAGAAAAAAAAAATGGTAGTGCTGTAACTCTTGTCCAAGATTTATCGACGCCCCACGCATAAAGTCCAGATTTTAGGGTAAAATTATTGCTTCTATTGCGATGGGAAAAGGACACTTTGTACTGGAATTTTCCCATAAGTTTTGGAAAAAATATGTTTTGCCAAAAGTGAGATATTTACTTTGAAACTGAGGGTGTTAATGGTAGATATTGACATAAACTAAGTCAAGTAGACCTCAAAGTTAAGATGCATATCAAAATTTCACTTGCGGAGGCGTAGTGAATTTAGTTCATTGTTACTTGTTTGGTTATTGTTCTTAGCAATTTCAAAGGACAGGAAGTTTGCATGAAGATATTGTTCTGCGTTATAGAATATTAAAGTGGACCGTCGTATAGTCTATATACATTATTTTGTATGATATTTAGTCTAATGGATGTCGGGTTCGTTTGATAGTAATATAATGTAAAGTTTAGCTTCTGATCACGGTTATGTATGCGGATAAAAGATGTCTTTGGATTTAATAAAAAACTGTTAATAAAAAGCCTTATATTAGTGTTGTATAAATTATAGCTTTTCTTCTTATTTAATTTTAAAATATTTTCACAAACGTTTCGCTCTCCAATGTCTAATACATGTGTATTTATCAAACTCAGTTCACATGTTTTGCCTTAAAAATGAAACATAATAATAATATATTAAATACATGTATCAATTTTCTATTTATATTCTGTAAATGTATATTTATTTCTAAGGCTAAGTGTTTCACGAAATGAATCTTATTAATGTCTCAGTATCTAAGACAATAACTTTGCCAAAATTAAAGTGATATGTTTTCAATGTTCTAATGTATGAAA
Source organism: Euclidia mi (assembly GCA_944739405.2). Lineage (NCBI taxonomy): Eukaryota > Metazoa > Arthropoda > Insecta > Lepidoptera > Erebidae > Euclidia > Euclidia mi. Next base: position 32,232,998 of record OX123203.2, read on the forward strand.
ATTTAAAATTGTATTAGATACTAATTACTTTTAGTATTCCTATAGTAGGTATCTCTTTTAAATAATTTAGCTATAGGCATATTATGTATATTATGTCGTTGCCCCTTATCCCACAGACAGGAGCAAACAATACAGTAGATAATTGAAGGCAATATCAAACTTAAAATAAACCTTAGACTGGAACGAATAAAGTGTATTATCGATTGGAGCATAGAAAGACGTTCTACATTCCTTGTACATGTCTTTATAACGCCTGGCTTTTCACAGTTCACAGAAAAAAATACATAACATTACTATAATGCTACTGCCTCAAGCCTTACCTTAAGTCTGACAAGGGATTTTGACAGATATCTTAGGTAACCACTATTCCCTGTTATCAATTCCTTTGTTATGCCGACTTGAATAAATAATACACTTAGAAATCAAACTAAGTATTTCTATCATGTTTTTTAATAATGTAATCTGTATATACCTATTATATATAGTTGACTACCTCGTTGCTCTCGCGGCATAAATGTGCGCGTTAGATTCCGGGTCAGACAAAGTGTTATTGGGTTTTTCCGTTATGAAATTCTCAGTAGCAGCTTGGAGTCTGGTAATGTGCCCGGTACGGCAATAGGCTCGCCACCTTTTACGTGGGACTAAAATATATCTGGCAAACAGTGGGTGTAGCAATATACCTCTGCCTGCCTCTTCGGAGATATAGGCGTGAGACTATGTACTTATGTATGTATAAAATTAAGTAACTGACTGACTGACGGGCAACGTATACCTGGGCGCAACAAGCTGCAATTTGGCACGTATGTTCCTTGGGGAGTGTAGGGGTGCTCTAAGCAGGGATTGCCCGAAATTCCCACGTTATTGGGAATCATCATCGGGTACACATAAATGAAAATAAAATATGCGGACGCAGCCGCGGGCATCCTCTAGTTTAGTATATTACATAAGATGCTACCAATTCATGATATCCTAAAAATAATAAGAAAAGCTATGCTTAAATTTTCGATGTTCCCAAAAGTCGTTCTTAAATACAAATGTACAGTCGTAGGCATAACACCTCGTTATTTGTTCGTCAGCTGTACAACAAAACCGCAACCTGTTTAATTAAAAGTTAGAAAAATGCGCTCACGAATGAATATTATATTTCTCTGAATGACTGTACGTGTACAAGCTGTTTTATTTTATTTTTATTTCACCACATAATTACGTTGTTTCCGCTTGAATTTCAGATTAGCGGTCTCTTTTAGTATGCAAAGAGAAAACCTCACATGAAGTTGCGACCTGAATTTAACAGAGCGTGGATTTTATTCATATAAACAGTCTGACTTTGACTGTATTTACCCCTACTTACTTAACAGATTATGATATAAAAATAATATAATTATTGGTGCTGACCTCTATATTGTTACTCACTAGGCTACAATAAAATTCTTCTATGTCTTCAAAATTTGGTGTGCGGTGAAGATGATTGTTGAATTCAAGTTTCAGGTAATAAATTGTATTCGAATAGGTAATACGCTTAAATGATAATTATCTTGGTTCATCATCCTCATCAGTCTGTATCAGTCCACTGTTTGACGCAGGCCTCTACTATAGCACGACAATTAGCTCGATTTTCAGCTTTAGGTACTTCTCGACTCCCTCGCTAGTTTACGAATATTATAGTCTCACCTGGCTACAGGACGCCCTACATTACGCTTTCGAATCGCCCCATTATGGTGGTTGTTTTGCTGTAAATAATTTTAGTTGCCCTAGTCACAGTGTGCTAATAGTAGTCCGTTAATTTTGTCTAGTATTGACAGCGTAAGTAATTCCCTTTAAGTACCCATTATAAGACAATTTAAACCTAATATTGTAGCATAATCTAAACTTGACGATAAATAAACCATTTACTATCTAATTCATCATCATCCTCGTAACGGTATCCCAGTTGGATCCAAGAATTACACCTTGCCGCCAAAGGACCGCTAACTAATAAATTTAGATATGACAGATCATAAGCTTTTCTACGTTTACCATCTAAGTATTCAAATAAAATATAACGCATACTTTGTCTCCGTAACAAGCTATCTAAAAACTCAACAAAATTGGTACTAAGAGTCAATGTTTCGTACGTTTCTGATAATTTTATGAGATCGTTTTATGTCTGGCTGCTGAGGGTTTTATAGAGAGGTGTATCATTCAGTGTCGACACTTGAGTGCGTATCGTACCACTTTATTGCGATGGGCTGTGTACTCATTTGCGCGAATGTAATAAGGATATGTCAGGTAATGTCTAATGTAATGATGCTATACTAATTTTCCTGTTACATACGTATGTATGCCTCCCCCAAGGTGGACTGACGATCTTGTTTGGATTGCAGGGGATGAATGCGGGTGGCTCAAGATCAGTTTGAACTAAAAAAGAAAAGAAAAATGATAAAATTTTAGAGCGATTATTTTTAAAACTGCTCGAAATAATACTGAAAATTATTATTAAATGTATAATTTTTGTCACAATCAAAAATCATTATGATTTTTTTATAAATAAATGGGGCGTATTTTCCTTCCACTTAATTTATAAATGTAGAACAGTATAAATTTATTTTTAGAAAACGAAAAGATAAGAAAACACAGTTCATTTGCTCAACCAACCATGTGAAATTACACCTCGATGTCAGAAGTCGACATTTCCACAAAAGGTTCTCCACCGACTTTTTACGTTTCCAGCTCACACGATTGGGACAAAAACCTTCATGAGCGTTCAAATTAACCGCACTTACGTCAAGGACTCCCATTATTTTAATGTTACGTACAATATTCTTACAAAGTTACACAATGTTCGCCGTAGGTTTTAAACACGTCATTTTCACGACAATGCTGTATTTTGCTCTGGAAAATGGAATCACGATTTTCTTCATTGCCGATCCTGATTGCCAGTTGCTATCATATTCCGTGGATGCTGATTTTACTTATGTAAGTATGTTTGGTAACAAAGGTTGAAGTTTTATAATGACATCTTGTCTTTAGTTTAAATGAATGATAATGTAAATGAAAATATTAATAATTGTGTTATGTTTAGCGTTAAATAATCACGTAATCTAAAAATAGCATCTTTCGACTGATTTTTTAGAATCAAGAAGAACTTGACTTATTCTTCTATACCAATTTTCTTTCAGTAACTCCAGAAGAAATTTTCTTTCTATTACTCAGCGGAATTACTCAAATTTTTCGTGACTTGGTGTGTTTGACCTTCAAAAACATGTACATATATGTGTAGGTGTGGTAAGCTGAATAATTCAACGACCAATACAATATTTTTCCTCTTACATGATATTTGACACTGAAATATAGCCACCGAATTCCAATGAACTCCATAATAGTGGTTTTTGTAATAAATCAACACATTTTTTTGGATGTAAACGAATTCTAAAATGGTTTCGTGCGTCATCCTGTGTTATGTGCGTTAGATGTACGTTCACATAATTTGTAATAATATATCTAGGGTCAGCAGACTAAAGTACATAAGTCAAAAAATCCTACTTTACAGGAATAAAAAAAAACTGTTTATAAAATCATTGATTTGGATAGTTTAAAATGTTTTTATTAAGTTTATGTGTATTACAATGACTTATTACTAAGATACAATATTTTAGGGGAAATTTTTAGTTGTTTAATATTTAGATGACTTAAGTTATAAGGACACAGTTAGTAGTATGACTTATGTGAACAAAAATAAATGAAAAAAAAATGAAAAATTAAAAAAAAGAAATGAGAAAATAAAGTAAAAAATACATGAAAAAAAAATGTTAAGCGAATAAAAAAAGAAGTAAACTAGTAGGTGTCACTTAAATTAAAACCCACTTTCTCTAAACACACTTCACAATTGATGTTCTTTATAACATAAGTCAGACCTCTTAGCTCATAAACTTCACACTTAAGAGTGAGTCCTTAATAACATAAGTCAAGTTATGTTTTTTTGTGCGTCCGACCTATATTAGAATAGGATAAGGTTGATACGGTCCACCACTTGAATACGCCATTAAATAATTCAGCTTGACTTATGTGCTTTAGTCAGACTGCGAGTGGAATAAAAGGAACACCGAATATGTAATAAAAAAAAATATGAAAAATTTGACTTATGTTCTTTAGTCTGCCGACCCTAGATATATTATAAGAAATTTTATAAAAAAATACCTTGACCAATCTAAGGTTATAGTTATAAGAACAAGATAATAATTGCTATACGACAATGACGTCAAACAGCAGTCGTACTAACCAAAAATAATACCTGGGAAACGATTGATTCTTAAGTTTTCACATTTTTTAAACCGCAATTAAAAGCGCGCGCATGCACTGCTCCAAGTACCTACTTATCCATGGGGTCATGGGGCATCTAAAGAACATATTGGCGGGGTAAATGCATTGATTTTGTACCTAATTAGAAAAATTCCATACTAAGTTTGAGTCTCAATATCTCCTGAACCAGTAATTTCCCAGGTATGGTGCCGAAGTTCGTAGTGATTGGTACAACATAGGATTTCAGTTTTCGTTAAGGGTCTTTTTACAGCCTGTATACAGGGTAATTTCTTATGAAGTTCGGATATTTTTTTCTGTGGTTTTATATGAATAATAGAACACATTTCCTTAAATTACTTTTTACTTTTTTATCCCACCAAATCCGAGTAAAAATATCCAAGAAACAAGGAAATCATAGACACAACGTTATTCGTTGCAATAATACGTTATGTCGTTTTAATACTATCATACACGCGCGCGATGCGACAGGGGTACGGGACGCGGGATGCAAGACGCGGGGTGCGGGGCGTGGTAAAGGACAACAATCCACGAGCCGGCCGCGCGCCAGTCAACTCGGGCGCATCGAGAAAGTGGCACGTGTCGCAATTTCGTGCAAGCGCTGACGCACTCGCCGGTCTTAAGTCGTTAGAATGACGTCCCCACGATTTTCAAATTGCAAGTGCTACGAAATGGTACTAGTTTATTTACTCAGTGTTGAAAGCCTTCGTGCAGCTAGAACAATGTACGAACAAGAAAGTGTACCTCGTATGCGAGCTCAAGGAGTAAACAACCCAGAAGTTCCAAGTGAACGGACTATTTTAGCGGCCAACCAAAGGCTTTTGGATCATGGCCAATTCACAAGCCCTAGCCATGCACAAGGGTATGGCAATCCTCGCCTGGCTACTGACGTCGAAGATTTGATTTTCGAATTCTTCGAAAGGAAATCCACGAGTCAGCACATACGATGCAGCACGTCGCTTCGGTGTGAGCCAGCCCGCAGTGTGGAGACTGTTAAACGCAGCCGGTCTCCATCCGTACCACTACCAGCCGGTACACCATCTTCAGGAAGTAGACCAAGTACCACGACGAGTCTTGTGTGAATGGCTTATTAATCATCCCGAAGCGAACATCCTATGGACTGATGAAGCACGGTAGGCACGTGAATAACAATAATTTTGAAGCTAGAACACAGTATCTGATCTGTGTAGGTACAAGTCTTTCAACCTTTAGGTAGCGCGCCCGCGCGCTTTATTGTGTCGCGTCGAGCTCACAGCTGATAAGCCATCGGGTGACCATGAACATTTGTTTCAAGTAGATATTCTTTAATAAGCGAAAACTTTGTTATTTTTTGGTAAAACAAAAAAATAAAAAATTCGTGTTTATTAATTTTCGTAAATGTATAACATACTAAAATATCCGAACTACATAACAAATACCCTGTATATGTCAAATGGTTTATAATTTATTCTCTTTGCCACGTCTGTCTGTCTGTATGAGGGAAGTTTTCGCCCATATACAGTGTGATTCCTAAAGGTTTGGGTGTACCTATTATTCTCGCAGGTAGAGCCGTGAGCGCACTCTGGTAAGTAGGTAATCGAATTACCTAACGTAAAAAAAAATTAAAGGTTAGTAGTAAGTTACTAGTGACTCTTTACTCTTAAAACATTCAAAGCATAAGACCCATAGGAACATGCAAGAACCCTTTATATTTGAAAAAGAAAAAATATTAGAAAGTTGTAGAAACTAAAAATTCTTTAAAATCAAATTATTTTTCAAGTATACGGACACAATCACCAAGTACGCTTGGTACTATCTCACTAGAAATAGTTATTTAGATTTTTGTCTGTCTGTCCTATTACTTCTATAATTCTAACTTTTCTTTCAGGAGTTTGTATGTCATATTAATTTTCCATTTACTTTCATTTTCTCTTTTTGACTGCCATTTCTCATTCCCTTAAATATATTAGGATGATTGAGAGATACAAGGGTCTACAATAATTTTACGTCACCACTAGACTACTAAGTAGACGTCTGGAAAAACATCTTTGGCTAATGTAAGCAGTAAAACGATTATTTATTCAAATAACCATAATAAGATTATTATTGTAATTTTGGGTCTGAATTTGTAATGTAACAAGAATGAATAGAATAGGTAATGAGTTTCACGAAATAAATTAAGAATAGGTACTTATGACATCACGTTTTGTGACAGCAAAGTTTAAGCACGGTGCATCACTTAGGCTTGCTTAGCGCCTAGAGCCTAGTGGCTTGCATTCTGGCTACTTGCTAGGATACAAAGTGGCTGCACTGAGAGGTGGTTTGCGTCGTGGGTTGCTAGGTTCCTTGTTCATTTGCTTGTCGGCACGTTGCCGAGACGAACTTTCAAAAATAGCTTTAAATCAGCTGCTTTTCAAGAAAATTCGTCTTTAAATGTACTATTTCAATTGTTATTATATAGGTAAATAAGGCCACAGAAAAGAAATGGGGAGTTAATTGATCTGCATAAACAATTGCGAAATTGTTGCAGCTGTATTTTATTTAGTTCAGTAGCTAAATTCCACAGAGATTCTCTTTTAGAAAGTGATATAATTAATATTTCATCCATTTTTAACTCTATAATTGCCTCGCGCCTAGAGACAAAAAACCAACTCGTTTGTTTACTTAGATACACGCTAAGCGCCAACTTGCTAGGCGCCAAGCGTGCAGTGCGGCCGGTCCCGAACATTTCTGAAAGTGTAATTAAGTAGGACGTTCACTCACCATTTTAGCAAAAATAGTAGGAATATACCTACTACTATATTAAAGCGTGTAAATATCGTCTCAGATTTTCGTTACAAACTCAAGTGGCGCCCAATTCGTCTTCGCAGGAATACTCGCATTCTTAAATTACTGTATAATGTTCTATTTAATCCTAGTACGCCCTCCTATCTCAAAGAACATTTCAAGTTCCTTCATGACACACATATAAGGTCCTTTAGGTCGTCTGAAGATTTGTAGTTGGAGATGCCAAGGCATTCCACAAATTTATTTGGAAAATCCTTTACCGTTCAGGCAGTGCGCCTGTGGAATGCTTTGCCATTACAAATTAGAAGGGCACCATCCTTAAACGTATTTAAAAATTCGTTAAAAAACACTATCTGAATACTTAACGCATTTTAATTGCTTGTATGCGGGTTCTATTTCAATGTTTCTACAATGTCTGTCATATTATTATGTATCTATGTATATTGAACGAATGTATGTAGGTATATATTTATTCTATGTATGTTTAAGTATTTTTATGGAATATGTAATTGTAAGTATGTATGTATTTTATTTAAATCTTCAATACTGATTCATAGTATTTAACTACACCATCGCCAGCATGTATAACTGCTTAACATCATTCCTGTCCATCCTAAGGTTGCCTGTAAGAGATCGCACTAAGCGATAAGGCCGCCCATTGTACATTACTTGTAGTTTTAAGCCACTTGTACTGTAAAACTTTATTTTGGTGTGCAATAAAGTGTAATTTATTACTATTATTATTTCCTTTATTCAGCATTAATCAAATTTTAGTGACATTTTAAAATATATAATTTACAAAAAAATACATTTAAAAATATAAAAAAACCGTGGGATCCCACCAGCAACGGGCACAGGGTCCAAGCTGTCGGTGGTTAGGGCTCCAGAGACAGGAACTTCCTCGCAATACGTGCCTTGTCGAGAAGTACTGCCTTTTGCATCAGGCCCTTGACCCAAGCACCCAACGCGAGCCTCTTAAGGTGACGATCGAGGCTCTTGGCTATTAGGCCATTAACCGTTACAACTATCGGCACAATAATTGCCGAGTCCACATCCCAAATCTCGACAATCTCGTGAGCCTAGTCCAGATATTTAATCTGTTTGTCTTTCTCGGCTTTCACGAGATTCTCGTCATGAGGAATGGTGACATCAACAATAATTGCGAGGCACTCTGATCGATCTATCACCACAATATCAGGTTTGTTGGCTACAACAGTCCTGTCTGTGACGATAGATCGATCCCAGTACAATGTGGCATGGCCATTTTCGAGAACTGGCTCTGCCACATACCTGTAGTACGGTACCTCGATGTCTACAAAATTGTAATTCAGAGCAAATTGCTGGTGAATGATTCTGGCTACTTGGTTATGTCTGTGCAAGTACTCGCTATTAGCAAGATGAACAGCGGGATAGCAGCCCTACGCTACTAACCCCACTGTACAAGGGGATTAATTAAATGATAAGGAAATAGTCTAATTTGTTAACCTACACTATCCTAGAGTCGTAGCCTATCACCTATACCTAATATCCTATCCTAGTTATCCTAATCCTTATACCTATATGTATCCTAAACCTATCCTAACTTGTACCTAGCGTATAATGCGTATAGGCTTGGTGCTCTGTGGTATTCTGTGATACAGACCAGCACTTATACGCACCTACTACTAAGCGCCTAACCTATGGCACGTACTATCGTGGTACTACTGTGGTATGCTGTGATACAGACCTACGATTCGTACGCGCCTAGAACCTAACCCTATTTGTCCCTACAATCCCTATTAGATCCTAGCCCTACCATACGTATTAATATATACTTATATAGATAGGTGCGGGATATCTGCCACCGGAGCCCTATGATAACAGACGAACTGTGGGTAGGAATTAGGTATGGTGGAAATGGTTTTCTGACGGCCAACTCGACAGACTCACCGAGCTGATCAGTACTGATGGCTAAAGGTGTCTTGGCCACCGTCAGAGGTATGGGAAGGGTATCGAGTCAAAGTCGGATTAAACTTGTGACTGGTTTATTTCTTATAATACATAATCTTATATTCTAAACTTATCCTATGTACACACACACAACTTTACGGTTGTATGCTGTGTGTGAAAGGTGCCATCTCAGCGGTATGTACCTTTAGTGAGTACGTGATTTTCTCTTAATTTAATAGAAGTCACGAACAATAATTGTTGCGGTAAAAACTCACGTAGGATTATATCGCTGAAATGGCATGTTCATGTGTGAACATTCTGGCCTCTCCGAGGAACAGGCCACTCCAATTGGTGTAATTCTATGGAGTCATCCTTGGCTGCGTCCTGGTTCCGTGGCTGCTTTCTGGGAGGCTTCGGTAGATGGTTCGGCTGGCTGTTGATGATGTTCCATGCAGTGTGCGTAGATGGTTGTTTGTGGTCTTTATGTGGTGCACGTTGCGGGTGTGGCGTATTATACAGATATTGGCTTGATATTGTTATACCGTTGTCGGTGATTTTTATTACTCCTACATCTCGAATAGTTATCTCCTCTCGCTTATTGTCACAAACTATGGATATAGTGATACTGGATTTTGTGATAAACAACCATGAATTTTGCATGCATAGTTGTTTCCAAATTATTACTTGAATTTTAGTGTAGTGATATTTGTAGGACATTTAGTGTTAGTTAGATTTTTAAATATTTGGTCAACGATGTAATTTTTATTTAATTGCATGTTATTCACCACTCCAGGGAAGCAAAGAAACTGTTCGTACCTTTGTTATAAGTTAACTTCAACACTGTGGTTTGAAGTCTTCGGTGTTTCATCACCGATACCTACTATCTCGCATTTTATTTTTCTGCGAGTGTAGTATAGTAATTTGGCTACTTTTTCTGTGAGAATTAAGCCTGAGAACCTGGATCACACAGCACTCTTAGAAGCCTTTATCTTGGCTTATGTATGCACAAGGGCCGTTGCTAAAAGCGTTGTTTCTGTGTGTCCGGTCCGGTATGTTTGACCAAGTTGCATCTCGACAATCTTGGTTGTAAGTTAACTTCTACACTGTGGTATGAAGTCTTCGGTGTTTCATCACCGATACCTACTATCTCGCACTTTATTTTGCTGCGAGCGTAGGCTAGTAATTTGGCTACTTCTTCTGTGAGAATGAAGCCTGAGAACCTTGATCACACAGCACTCTTAGTAGCCTTTATCTTGGCTTATGTATGCACAAGGGCCGTTGCTAAAAGCGTTGAAATCTATGTGTCAGGTCCGGTATGTTTGACTTGGTTTTCTCCCAAGTTGTAGTTGTAGTTGGGTTTTCAAAGGTTTTCCTATCCTTTGACACCTTATTTTCGTCATTTTAACTGACGTAATGGTTGACATTAACCTTTTTTTGAAGTTCAAGGTGTAATAATAAATGTTGACCTAGTTTGCCACAATATCTACACTAAAACATTGAATGGTTGAGTCATGTATTATGCACAGTTTGCATACTTTATTATTACGCTGTTTTGCTGACAACGCTTTAAGTTCCGCGCACCTGTATATGTTATGCATGTAATTATTACATAGCCAGCACTTGTAGTTATAGAGCTATTTATAGATTCAATAATATACTGTTGTTTATAATCGGATTTTGCTGCAGAGTTACTATTTACGAGACACATAAAAGGACATAATTGATGGAAATGTTTGAGATTTGTGTGGTTTTACAAGTTATTCGTATTAAAGAGGTCTTTGACTATCCCGAAGTAGGCTTTGTATAAGTATATTCTTCTAAGATGTCCTGGTCTTCCAGTAGTGGATGTTTTGCCAATGCTCTGGTGAAGACTTCGGTGAGTAGCGATCTTCTTTCTGCGATGTATTTTTCTGTTTTCCTGGATGCCGAGTCCTTTTTGATGTTGGTAAATATGCGTCCGATTTCTTTGTTGTAGCTCTCCTGCCTTTTTACAATTGCGTTGATCGGTTGTACGTCCATCTTGCGGCCCTATCCTATTCTGTTTAACCTAACAAGGGGTGGGGTGAAAACAAAAAGTAACTTAGTTGCGATCTGTTTCCTCGTTACGGTATGTGCGACTTCTCGAGCCTTGGGGCGACCCTGTTGAGGGAGACCGATACCTGATCCGCTACCGAACGACGCTACTAAGTTAGTCAGTCACTTAATATACAACGAAACAAGCGCTAGGATGGTGCGCAAGTCTGCTGTATACCAGTTGTCAGTCAGTAAATTTGTCAATTTTGGGGACAAGAGGACCGCGTGTTACTGGTTTTTGCTCGAATAGGACTAAAATCCTAAATCCTACCCGACCGGCGAAGGACAAAAATGAACAGCGGGATAGCAGCCCTACGCTACTAACCCTACTGTACAAGGGGATGATTAAATGCTAGGGGCCTAATCTAACTTGATAACCTACACTATCCTAGAGTCGTAGCCTATCACCTATACCTAATATCCTATCCTAGTTATCCTAATCCTTATACCTATATGTATCCTAAACCTATCCGAACTTGTACCTAGCGTATAATGCGTATAGGCTTGGTGCTCACGTAGGATTATATCGCTGAAATGGCATGTTCATGTGTGAACACAAGACGTGAACAACCGAAAACAATATGCCTGAGGGATTCACTTATTATTATTATTATTTTGGTTTACAAATTGTAAGAAATCTCAGCATATGCTGGTAAATATGATGAACCTATCACGGGCCTAAGCCAAGTGGGTTGGTTCATTGTGTAGCGTTGTCGGTGTCTGTGTGGTGGATGTAAGGAATCGCCGAACTATGGAACATGTATCAATGATAACGGATTTCTGGAGTGATATGAATAAATTCTTATATAGATCTAATTCTTTTAGTGAAATGTGTAGTGATTTTGGTATGACTCCTGTTGATGAAATGATGATTGGTATTATCTTGACCGTATGTTGGTGCCACATTTGCCGGATATTGTCAGCAAGGGGTATATACTTTTGTATCTTTTCTGTGTATTTTTTTCCTTATATTTTCTGTGTTGGGTATTGCAATGTCTATTAAATACGTTATCTTAGAGTCTTTCAGTGTCAATACTATATCTGGTCTATTATTTGTAGTGGTTTTGTCTGTTATAATATCCCGATCCCAGTAAAGTTTTATATTTTCATTATTAATCACATTCTTTGGTTTATATTTGTAATAAGGTTCTGTATTATCTACCAAATTATATTTCATTGCCAACTGCGAGTGTATTTGTTTTGCTACATTGTTGTGTCTTTCTGTGTATTGCTTATTGGCTAGAAAACCACATCCTCCGGTTATGTGGTCAATTGTTTCTTGGCTGGTGTTACATAATCTACATCTGTCTGAAACTATTTTTGGATCTTTTATTATGTATTTCTGATAATTTTTAGTTTTAATGATTTGGTCTTGTATCGCCACCATGAAGCCTTCTGTCTCCTTGTAAATATTTCCTTTGTACAACCATGCATTTGAGGCTTCTTTATCTATAAAATCTTGCTGAGTCTGATTAGGATATTTACCATGTAGTGTTTTTGTTTCCAGCTGTTTAATTTTTGCTCATCCGTTACAATACTGTACATGTATCTGTAGATGTATTCATGTCATTCAGTTTAAGTGGTGTGCCTGAAGTCTGTATTACTGTAAGAGCTTTGTGGATGGGGCTATTATTGGCTTTATCTATCATGTATATACGTATGTTGTGTATCAGTTTGTTGTGTAAATTCTTTATGTCTATAAACCCTCTGCCGCCAGATTTTCTTTTCAGGTTAAAACGTTCAGTTGCTGAATGTATATGGTGGATATTGTATTTGTTGCATGTCGTGCGTTGTGTACGGTTGTTGCTGTAATTGCTTCGCAGTATATAAGGTCTTGTATTTCTTCTATTGAGTCAATCTAGGTCTGTAGCTGTCCATTTTATTATACCGAAAGAATAAGTTAAAACAGGGACTGCGTATGTATTAATCGCTTTGAATGTATTCCTTCCCGATAGCTCTGTCTTCAATATTTTGTTTATTCTTTCAGTATACTTCTTTGTTAGTTCGTCTTTAATTTTACTATGATCTAATCCTATACTCTGAGAATAGCCTAGGTATTTGTAAGTATCTGTTATTGTCATTGTATCTATTAAAGAATTGTGTTGTGACTGTAAAATGTATGGATCTGCTGTGTGATGTTTACCCCGAATGATACTGTTTATCTTACATTTATCTAGGCCGAAATTCATGTTAATGTCAGAACTAAAATTTTCCGTAATTTGTAATAGAGTCTTTAACTGCTGCTTATTTGCTCCATATATCTTTATATCGTCCATATATAATAGATGTGTGATTTTTGTGTTGCTTTCTCTGTGTAATATATAACCTTGTTCTGTTCTATTAAGTATTCGTGACAGTGGATTTAAAGACATGCAGAACCACAATGGGCTAAGTGAATCTCCCTGAAAAATTCCTCGTGCTATTTTTATGGGGCTTGATCGAAGAATGCCTTGAGTGTTGATACTGAGTATTGTAGACCACTGTTGCATAGTTTTCGTTAGGAAGTTTATTAATGTTTTGTCAACTTTATACAGCTCTAAAATACGAATCAACCATGTATAAGGGACACTATCATATGCCTTTTGGTAATATATATAAGCATAATAAAGATTTCTATGTGCTTGCTTCACTTGATTATGAATTTCTGCGTCGATTGCTAACTGTTCTTTACATCCTTTAGAGCCTTTTCTGCAACCTTTCTGCTCCTCTGCAATTAAATTATTGGTCGTCAAATGGCTATTGATTTTAGATGATATAACAGATGTGAGTATTTTGTATAAAGTGGGCAAGCAAGTGATAGGGCGATATTTTGCTGGGTTTTTGGTATCTGAATCATTGGGTTTTAAAAATGTGTTTCCTTGTGTAAAGAATTTAGGTATGTTGTTTGGGTCCTGCATGAGAGAGTTAAAAGCGTATGCTATATGTTTGTGTGCTGCAAAGAAATATTTAATCCAATAATTTTGTATTTTATCCGGGCCGGGTGTTTTCCAGTTAAGTGTCTTTTTTATTGCTTGTTCTATATCTTTCTCATCTATAACTATTGCAGGCATTTGACTTATATTTTGGGTTTCCTCAACTTCTGCTTTGATCCATTCTGTTTGTTCATTATGCTGCTTTGGTATTGACCAAATGTTTTCCCAAAATGTCTGTACTTCTAAAATACTAGGTGGATCTTTAACAGTAGTCCCTTTTTCAAAATTCCTGAAAAACAATTTTGGATTTGTGTTGAATATTATATTGTCTCTATGCCTTTGGTTAGATTTCTTATATCTGCGTAGCCTTTTTGATAATGCCTGTAACTTTTGTGTTTTTTTATCCATATCTTCGGTTGCGCTTTCTTTGCTTTCATATAATCTACTCATCTTTGCTTGGTTTTTTCTTGATAAATTATCTCTAATAAATTGGTGAATTTTTCCTATCTCCTTTCTTAGTGTCGCTATCTTTGTCTCTATACGTCGTTCCCACGCTGGTTTGGTGTCACTCCTTCTGCTATACCTTCCTTCAGTATTTTTCTTCTTATTGTGTACGGTTATTGCTGTAATTGCTTCGCAGTATATAAGGTCTTGTATTTCTTCTAGGGTTGGTGTTGAGTTATTTGATAATTTGATACCGATTAAAGTATTCAAGGAGTTTATTGTTATTTTAGTTTTTCGTGACATATTTAATTTGTGTATCTGTGGACGTACTGTAGGATCAGTTCCTTTATATTTTGTTACAAATTTGTTAAATAACTGTTCTACATATTTCAAAAAATCGTTTTCAGTGTATTCTATTTCAGTATTTAATATAGGTGAATCACAGCGCAATGAAAGTGATTCAGTGGATGTTAGTAGCATACTACTGACCGTTATTTGGGTATCTAAATGCTGCGTTTGTATTGTTTCGGATGTTGTGCTATCTAAATTAGATTCTGGTTTATTTTGGTTTATATTAGACGTAGTAGGCGTATTCGTTATTGTATTATTTGATACAAGTATCTCTGGTGTAGATGTTGTGTTATTACTGTTACATGTTGTCTGTTCGATTTCTTTCTTAATTATTTCTCTATCTTGGATTGAAATTCTATTGTTGCGGTGTATTACGCGTACCTGGTCTGCTAATCTTTGTTCTGAGATTATGTGGAGGTCTGGAAATATATTGAAATCGCAAATCTCCCCGAAGATGCAGGCGAAAATGTGGTACATACTGTTGAACTTATCGCGAAAAAACTGGGGGTGGAGCTGGACGCGCGTGACATAGTTTTCGCTGAACGAGTGGGTCCAAAAGCAGTTGCGGCAGGATCGGCAGAGTTAAGGCGTACAGACTCAGCAGCAGTGGGAAGTCGCGGTCGCCGCATAGTAGTGCGATTAGCGCGTCGGGCCGTGCGAGATGATTTGCTACGGGCGGCAAGGGTGAGGCGAGGCGCTACATCGGCTGATCTGGGCTTTGCGGCGCCGCCTCGACGATTTTATGTCAATGAGAGGCTCACTAAAACAAATAGAATATTATTTTACCGTGCCAGGCAGGCCGCTGCTAAGCTCGAGTGGAAGTACACATGGACAAAACGAGGACGAGTTCTGGCCAGACAGGGAGATGGGAAGCCGACACACACCATTCGTACCGATCATGATCTGGAGAGGGTTTTTGGGTGAGACGCGTTGGAGGAAAAGAAGTGTTAAGGACATTTTGCCATGCATTCTCATAGATAAGATCACTTTTCATTGCTATATCTTAGGCCGTAGTAAAGATCAAATAATAAGTTCAACAGCAACACAATTTGTACCAATTTTCAAAAACATACCTATTTGTACCAATGTGATATTTTGTAAGTATGGATATATGGCAACATCATATATGAATGTCAGTAAGTGTCACTTTCACCCGTATGTCAACAATGTCAAAATACACCTAACCTATAATTTATGTACAAGAATGACAAATCAATTTACGTTTATCACATTAATTTACAGCAAGTCACTAGTTACATATTTAAATAATTCAGTAAGAGATTACTTGATACATACTCTATATAGGTATGGCTGCAGTGTTAAAGGGCTAGGATGTCTGCGTAAGGTATATGTATGTTTTTGCAATAGGGACTTCACATACATGACAAAATTTTATAAGTCAGTGAGTAAATACTTGCTAAATACTTTGTATTGGTGTAACTGCAAAGTTAAATGTTTAGATTATCTACGGGACACCTCCCGTGTTTCTTTTTATAATAATAATAATTTTAAATGCACAACTAAATGGACACATTCACAACCAATACATGGTACATATCTTGCTCTGTTCAAAATAGAAATATCCCATAACTATACTTTTAAATTGAATATGCAGGTTTTGGTTTTACTCATTGACAGTATATTTTTACATTACCATTATGGTTAATGGAAAACGTCTGAAGGTTGGACTATTTAACGCAGGGTCGTTAGGGACTAGGCATGACGAGTTCCTCGTGGCCATGGACACGCACTCAGTGGACATAATGGCCATAAACGAGACTTGGCTGAGGGCAGGTGAGGAGGGAAAGGCTCCCATACTTCCAGGCTATAAATTGAAACATAGCCCAAGACCCAAAAATATTCGAGGCGGTAGAGGAGGTGGAGTGGGATTTTATATAAAATCAAATATTAGTTTTAAGACTCGATCTCACCCGGTACATCAAGAGGTAGAGGAATATTGGTTGTTATTAATAATCATGAATAAAAGGATCTTAGTTGGGACTGCTTATAGACCGCCTTGGTTATGTGTTGAAACATTTCTTGAAGGCTTAACTGATAGTATTTGTGCATTGGGGCCTTATGATCACATAATATTATTGGGAGATTGGAATGTGAATATGCTAAATCTAGAAAATTCTAACACCAAAAAAGTACAACAGTTTCTAGATTACACAAATATGTCTCAAAAAGTCAGTATGCCCACTCATTTTGCTGGTCAAAGTAGTACCTTGATAGACTTAATATGCACGGACTTGAATTTACAGACTGTCTTGGTAGATCATGTGCCTGAACTCGGCCAACACTCATTTGTGACTTGCGAGACTCAATTTAAAAAGCAAAAACCTAAGCCAAGATGGGTTACATACAGACCTTATAAGGATATTTCACTTGATATTTTTAATTCAGACTTAGAAACTTTACCATGGAATCTTATAAGTTCACAAAGTGATGTTAACAAAATGGTGGAAATGTTCACAGCTTATATAATGGCACTATTTGATATCCATGCACCCTTAAAGCAAAAGCTTTTCAAAACTAAATATACACCGTGGATAACGGATAATGTAAAGTTGATCTTTAGGTTGAGAAACAAAGCTAGGACTAAATATAAAGAGAATAAATCAGAAATAAAAAAGCGATACTATCTGGAACTAAAACACCAAGCAGTTGTTGCATTACATAATGAAAAATCAGCATACTTTGCACAACATATTAACGACAATATAAATAACCCAAAAACCTTGTGGCGTAACTTAAAGAATCAAGTCCTGCCATCTCCCAAAAACACCTGCTTACCAGATTACTTTGATAACCCAGACATCATCAATAGAGATTTTTTGAAGTTGCCGGGAGGGGGCGGTGTGAGCATATCTAGTTTAACCTACTATGAATATCATAGGTATGATGATGATACAAATTTCAAGCTTCAGCCAGTCGACCAAGGTACTATTTTGAAAATCTTGCGAACCATTAGTACTAATGCACAAGGTATAGATCTAATCAACCTAGAGATGCTTAAACTTACTCTGCCTAACTCGTTAGATACTATTACAGAGATAGTTAACAAATCTATCACAACCCATACATTCCCTGAGCTGTGGAAACATGCAATTGTCAAACCCATACCCAAAACGAGCCAACCAAGTTCTACAAAAGACCTACGGCCTATTAGTTTACTGCCCTGTTTGTCAAAGGTACTGGAAAAAGTTGTTTATTTACAAGTAATAGAATATTTAGAAAAAAATAACATTTTACCAGACAAACAATCTGGGTTCAGAAAAGGACGAGGAACTGCAACTGCTTTATGTGATGTTGTGGGTAACATACTGGAAGCTAGGGATCGTGGAGAGGGCACTGCCCTCATTCTTCTGACTATTCCAGAGCATTTGACTCTATAAATACATCCCTATTATTGGCAAAATTAGCTTACTATGGATTTTCACCTAACACCATAAAGTGGTTTAGAAGTTACCTCACAAATAGGTCCCAACATGTAGAAATGCAAAGGGAAGATGGTATGGTCATGTCTTCATCTGCTCTCACAGTGAACAGAGGCGTCCCACAAGGCTCAGTACTCTCAACACTTCTCTTCATCATATACAAAGCTGACATGACCCCTTCTTTAAAAAATTGCAGTTTTCATATGTATGCAGATGACACTCAGCTTTATCTCTCTTTTAAGCCTGAGGACACCTCGTCAGCTGTTACAAAGATAAATCAGGACCTTGACAGAGTGATTGAATGGTCAAAAAAACACTCATTAATATTAAATCCACATAAATCAAAATTTATCATTCTGGGCAGTAAAATACAGGTAGAGTCTAAATTGCAAGTTAACCCAGCTATCTTTTTGGACGGTCAGAAATTAGAAGGGATAAAAGAGGCCTCTAACTTAGGTTTATTAATTGACTCTGGGCTAAGGTTTGAAGGACATGTAAATAAAATAGTAAGAAATTGTTTTTACAGGTTAAAAATTCTTTACAACATTCAAAACTATCTTAGTATTAACCTTAGAAAACAGCTTGTAGACAGTCTCATTTTATCCCGTTTCAATTATTGTGATGTAGTTTATGGCCCATGTTTGCTGGCAAGAACTAAGAATTTAATACAAAGGGTGCAAAATGCATGTGCCCGATTCTGTTTCAAGATTCCAAGACGGCATCATGTCACACCATATATTAATGATAATAACATCCTTAAAATGGAATCTAGAAGAAAATTACATCTTGCCACATTACTTTTTGGGGTAGTGACTAGTAAAAAGCCTACCTACTTATATGAAAAGTTAGAGTGGAGACAAAACCACTTTTCATACTCTACCAGACCCTCAGCCAGAACTCTTTCCCAAACTAAACACCGTACAATGGCTTTCCGTGGCTCTTTTAGATACTTAGGTACGAAATGCTGGAACAATTTGCCTCCTCCGATAAGGGACCTGAAAACAAAAGCATCATTTAAAAAGAACCTCAAGAGCTATTTACTCTCTCAACAGAAATTATAGCTACAGGATACTGCTTACCTGTGAGGATATAGCCCTAGTAACATTAGTCTGGATTCCTGACAGCATATTAGTATCCCTGCTTTGAGGTCTGGTTTGGGTACTTGCAGGAACTCCTGAAACATTAAACATTTTACGAAAATAATGTCATATTATCCTCTATGAGCCAATAAGTAAATTAAATTTAGAAACTTAGTTAACAGGCATACCTGCTATTTGTGTATTCCCTTGTTACTTGTAAAACATTTATGTTTTGAAGGTGTAGGTACTTAAGTAATCATAAATAGTTGTACATGTTCCATATGTAATGGTACGTAGATTCTAGGAAGATGACCATCACGTTTCAGTGGCCTTTTGACATAATACGTGGCGGCACTGAAAATCAGTACTGTGATTGGAACTATGGCGTCCATCGCAGTGTTTGCTGAGTGTCAGCCCGAGTTGCGGCACGCGTTGTATAGTGCTCATGCGGTTATTATTGTTTAAGCTTAATTATTGTATTTACAAAAGTAATCATTTTATGTTTAAATTGCTCAATCTCTGGTGTAGATACACGTGGCGAGTCACGTGGTGACACGTATCGCTTAAATGTCAGAAGTGTCAGGACATTGTCAGCTAACTCAACTCCGTTTATGACAGTTGACAAGACATGCCAAGTGTCATTATGGCAACAAGCTGCCAATTAGCGTCTTAGTCTTTTGAGTTATAGTAGATAGTGTATAATAATATTGACTTCGCCACAATTTTCTTTTTTTGTGTGGTTTTTTTTTTGTTATTTAGAATAAGTAAAATTAAGGAGTACTGTACAGCGTGCTTGCAATAAAGATATATTTTCTTTCTTTTCTTTCTTTAATACATTGTATCATGAGAGCCCTTTATATAGCCCCTTAAGAGAAAGCTATTAGACTAGAGAAGATAGTTTAAGAAAAGTTTAATAGATTCTCGGCAAAGTGATATAGCCAGGTACCGCTTGAATAATACAAGCATAACAGCCTTCATTTTACTTGTAGCTCTTGAAAATATATCTCTTGTTATGATTTTTCTATATCAAATGCATTATAGTATTAGTGTCGTGGGTTCGATTCCTACACGAGACAACACTTTGTGTGATCCATAAATTGTTGTTTCGAGCCTGGGTGTTCATTGTGTCCGTTGGTTGTATGTTTGTAAAGTCCCCCGCGACACAGGATTCATTCCTAGTGCGGGAGTTGTCTTTTAAAAAGGAAAGTAAAAAAAATTATGAATGCTTTCGAAGAGTTTCAATTTGGTGAACATAAAATTAACGTATTCGAAAAACTTTTCTATACCTTTCAGATACGCCGCCGTTACGTAATAACTTTGAGGTTTGACCTCTTTGTGTCGACCTTAGCCAAGTAGTCTCTGTTCTAATCCAAAACAAATAGATAAATGAATAAAAAAATAATATGATGCATGTGATAGTTATTCTGGTCCTCTTACTGGCAAAGCTGTCGTACCTAAAAATAAAGATAAGCACAACAAAAAGAAAGAAGACTACGTTGCTTACTTTAACTCTCTTGGAAATAGTCTTATAGCTGGGGGGGACTATAATGCTAAGCACACAGATTGGGGATCATGCGTCACTTCCCCTAAAGGGCGGCAACTGCTCTCAGCGTGTCAAGACCTGAATCTGCGGGTTACTTCAACGGGGGAACCAACTTACTGGCTGGCACTGATAGAAAGTGGCTCCCTGACCTATTCAACTTCTGTGTCACAATAACATAGCAGAAAATAATATATCGGCAACATCATGTTTGGATCTATCGTCCGACCATTCACCTGTAATAATAACGCTGAAGAATAATGCGGTAAAAGTGCAAGAGCAATGCAGACTACATGGTCGCAAAACAAACTGGTGTCTCTTCAGAAACCTGGTGTCTTCTAACTTAAACAGGACACTTCCACTCAAATCTGATGAAGATATAGAACTGGCAGTTAAACATTTCAATAAATGTATACAGTCATCAGCATGGGAGTCTACCCCTAAACAAGTGGTACCTGGATCTGTTACCTACCCACAAACCATAAGAGACATAGTCACTGAAAAACGGGATGCCAGGAAACAGTGGCAGCAAACACAAAATCCCAATGAAAAAAACAAACTATATCACAGCCAAACTGAAGAGGCTAGTGACGGAGCATAAAAACCAGAATGTTGAAGAGTACCTGGTAAATCTGGACGCTACTATAGCATCATACTACTCCCTCTGGAAGGCCACAAAAAGGCTAAAACAGCCAAAGACGAACCAAGCGCCACTACGGAAATCTAACAATACATGGGCCGAAAGCAACCAGGAAAATGCATACATATTTGCCTTGCACTTTAAGGAAGTATTCCAACCCAACAACTATGATAGCAATGTGGATATAGCAGATAACATCAAAAAGGTTTTATCCGAAACTTACCAACTGGATCCACCTATAAAGTAATTCACCAAAGCAGAAGTTTGCGGAGTCATACGCAATCTCCATGTACACAAAGCTCCGGGCTACGACCTTATAACTGGCAAAATTTTGAAAGAGTTACCCGAAGAAGGAGTAGATTTCCTTACACAGATCTACAATGCCATCCTACGGAGAAATTGTTTTCCTATGCAATGGAAGGAAACTCAAATAATAATGGTACTCAAGCCGGGAAAACAAGCTCAGGAAGCAAAATCCTATTGCCCGATAAGCCTCCTACTTATATCTTCAAAAGTTTTGGAAACTCTCTTCTTAAGCCGGATTAATCCAATAGTCAAGCAGAAGAAACTAATTCTAAACCATCACTTTGGATTTAAGCAAGGCCAGAGCACAATTGAGCAGATACACAGGCTAGTAAACAAGATCCACAGCTATTTTGAAAATAAAGAATACTGCTCTGCAGCTTTTTTGGATATATCCAAGGCTGTCGATCGCGTTTGGCACGAGAACCTTCTGTCTAAACTGAAGGAAATGCTCCCTTTGAACTACTTCTTGTTCCTAAAAACTTACTTGCCAGACCGCGACTTCTTTGTAAAATGTGGCGAAGATTCTTCCGACCTACAAGCGATACTGGCTGGGGCCCCACAGGGCAGCATATTAGGCCCGACTCTGTACTTGCTCTTCACAGTGGATCTATCAGCAACCGAAAGTGTAACAGCAATCATAAGCAAATGTGCCCAACATTTGCTTATGATTGCCGCTGACAAAAGCGCATCCAAAGCCTCTATGTTACTACAAATAAGCCTGGACAACATAGCTTACTGGCTAAAAAATGGCGTATAAAAGCAAATGAAACCAAATCGGTTCACATTACCTTTGCACTAAGATAAGAAACGAGCATGTTTCTTGTCTTAGTGCAAAGGTAATGTCTACCTAACCAGTCACTCTTAACGATGTCACTGTACCACAAGCAGAGGTGAGGTAGCAAAATACCTGGGACTATATCTGGACAGACGACTCACCTGAAAAACCCACATATTTACTAAATGCAAGGCACTTGGCTTACAACTTAGGAAGTACTATTGGCTCTTGAACAGAAAATCTAAGCTATCCTTGAAAATAAATTACTCATTTATAAAACTATTATAAAACCAACTTGGACGTATGGAATCTAGTTGTGGGGAACCTCTGCCAATTCAAACCTAGTGATTTTAGAAAGATTTCAGTCAAAACTACTCAGAATTATCGTAGATTCACCATGGCATATAACTAATGAGAGACTGCACAAAGATTTGAAAATGCCAACTGTTAAAGAGGACAAAAAGACTAGAATGCCCAAATATATAGACTGAATTAAGAAACACACTAATGTACTAGCAGCTGAGTTAATGAAACCTAGACTGGTATATTCCAGACTCAAGAAGAGAACACCTCTTGACTTATGCCATGATGGGCTTTGACACAGGAGATTAACTTACTCCTAATTATTGATGAGGCTCCGTCACTGGATGGTGACCTCAAAAGTTCATCAATCACATATCATAAAACTACTGCTGAATGTTCAAGTGTGACAGATAGCATTAAGAAAAAAAAATAGAAGAATGTAATTAAAATAAATTATAAAAATAGAAAAGCGAACAGTCGTAAAATGAATGGCTGAAATGCATAATTTTACGAAATATGTTAGGTATTCAAATAAATGAATGGAACATGCTTACCAATCAGACCGTAAATATGGAGATCAAAATCAAACCTTTTTATGATAAGATTGGTGTTATATTTACATTTATTTTGAATCTCGCATCAGCACCAATACAAAAACAACAATTTGCATTCCATTAATGAATATTCAAACAGTATAATAATCTTATGGGCTTTAGTACTGACAACTCGTAAATTGGACGATGAGTACACAAACTCTGGCCAAATAAATATATTTTTTATGAAAACAAACCATTTTTATTGAAACGAGGCTGATATCGCTGTATTGGCAATCTCATTTGGGAAGTTTTCCATTGAGGTGTTTAATTAATACACCTTTACTATTGAAAGAGGATGACAATATGTAAGGGAAGTAATATTTGAATAAGTCGGTGTTTTCCTAGCAAAACGGATGAATGAATGCATAATGGAATGGAAAAGGTGTGAAGATATTATTTAGTACTAGAGGACGCCAGCAGCTTCGCACGCACATATTTTCGAATTTCCCGTTTTGCCCGATCCTGTGGGAATTTCGAGAAATCCCGTCTTAGTGCACCCCTACGGTCCCCAAGGAACATACATGCTAAATTTCAGCTTCTTGCGCCGAGTAGTTTCGGCTGTAGCTTGTCTGTCAGTCAGTCAGTAACGCAAGGATTTTATATATTAAGATAAATAATACAAGAAGGTAGAACGGGATTGCCTCTCACGTTCTCGTTTCGAAAAAATACGTTTTTATGGAAATGTAGGTATGTAACATGTTTTATTAGCGTTTCTATGTAAATATCGTTGAATAGAATGGTCATTATTGATCAGGAAATCATAATAGTTATTATTCATAACTAAAAATTGTTAGCCTCGTCTCGTCAATGCAATGCAAATTATTTTAGGAGAGGGCAATGTTGCATTTTTTGGAGCTTTGAGTTAGATGATTGTGTTGTGTATGATACACTGGTCCGGCTGCTAACTACCCAATAATAAAATATGTTAACGGAGGCGCAAAAAGTTCTAAAAGTCTTTGCTTACCGTGGAAAGGTTGGAGAAGCAAAAAATGCACTGAAAAGAAAGAGAAAGGTATAATTAGACATGTGTTATAATCAAAATTCAGGAGTAAAGATTTTAAAAGAGAGAGAAGGAGCATCAGTAAGATGCATAGACCCAAATTAATAGAAAATAAATTAATGCTTTGTAATGGCGCTATTTGGAAAACAAATAAGGCATCTGCATCAACAATTGTTGTGGTACATGTACAATGTACAATGTAATGTACAATGCTGATATTCTCGAAAGCTTAACACAAATAAAAATTTTACTACATCAATGTATTGTATTTTGCTGATTTACTTCGATATTGTGAGAAAGTGTATAAGCACATTGACTTCGTTTTTCCAAAGGTCATTAAGCCTAGTGTTCCTTGGCAACAAACCGTAAAATGAAGCAAAAAATATTCTTAAGCCGTCACACCGTACCTTCAACTCTTTCTATTTACACATCCATCCATCAGTATCTACATTATTTACTTTGGCATGTAAACAAAAGTTCATTGACGCTTTCAAAAGATCGTAGGCATTATTGTAATTCTAAGGTTTTTTTCTTAAGCTGAGCGCTTTGTTTTATTTTTATTCACTATATTTTTTCGTATTTGCTTTGATTGAGTATAATATTTTTTTCTATTTTATAAAAGTTAGCATTCGTTATAAAATAATTGTATCCGCGTAGCGTAGTATTGTAGCGATATTCTGTGGTTTATACTAGTGTCAGTAATAAGCGGTACTTACTCGGTAGAACAACTGGTAATAAAGACAAAGATCTTCATGACAGCCGGGACCGACGGCTTAACGTGCTTTCCGAGGTACGGAGCAAGTTATAATTAACAATTATATACGCACATAACTCTGAAAAATCAGTGGTGGCCGCCGTCTATTTGAAGCCGATGCCCTCTGCATGGCAGTCTGTTGGTATTTCCAGAAGACAGAAGCGATACTGCTTAAAGAATAACAAACCTATATAATTTTATCTTTATTAAATACGCAGAATATTGACTATTCAGTACTTTACTCGCAGTATAGGTATCAATTAGACAGTAGTAGACACATAATCAATTTGGTGTCATTAACTATTAACCTATTGTCTTCAGCATACCATCATTAGGCTTAGCATGGTAATCCTTAGTAATCTTTGATGTGAAACGAGGAGAATTAGACTAGAATCAGTAAGATTATCTCTTTATCGCAAAGACGGATTAAGTAATTACTTTGAGTGTATTTTCTTCTGGTTGGACCGCTACTAATACTGATTTAAAAAAAATTGTAATTAACATAAGATATGCATTTTATTTCGACAAAATTGCTAAAGTATCAGCTTCGATGGCCTTGTATACGGTAACAATAAATAGATCAAATACTAAAACCGTCCGTAAGTGAAAATATTTTCTGGTAGTTTCTTGATGACTAATTTTACTTTGTACACAATGTCACCAATGTGATTGCTTTATTGCAGAAACGAACTACTACTCGCCTCGTGATAAACGTCTTGTAATATTCTTTAGACACCGTGTATGCCTGCAGAATAACTGACGCGTTTCTAATAATAATGAAAAGAAGATGACGAATTGTAACTGCACGTAGGTTTGTGAGTCGTGAGCAGTGCAAGGTTTATCTGAAATTCAGTTGGATTGTCAGATTGACCGACGTAATCTTAGTTACCATCCAACGTTTGTACCTGTCATTAAATCGTAAAAATGAAGCCAAGGCAGCATAAATTACGCTACCGAAAATACAAGACTCACAAGTCCGTGTGGCCTCACCCTTGCTCGATTTTCTGAGTGGGTGGTACTATTGTGGTTGAAACGGTAAATTCGGACTGTAAAGCAGCCATTAAAAAGAAAATATTATTTTAAGAGATGACAAGAAGTACAATTTCCGTTGATATCTACAATAAAATGAGTCACTGTAATAAAAAATAAATTAACATCCTAAAAGGTTCATACCACAGTGAGCAGTAAAATAGTAATATGTCAGGAGAGTCATGAAAGTAGAATAAATGCTGTAGAAATGAGAGCACTGCGAAGTATGTGTGGTGTTTCTTTGACTGACAGAGTAAAGAATTGTGTGATATGAGAGTGTTGTGGGGTAAAAGAAGATGTAGTGACAAGCATCGAGAAAGGTATGCTAAGATGGTTCGGACACGTGGAGAGGATGGATGACGAAAGACTGACCAAGCAGATATATAAGGCAAGTGTGGAAGGGACAGGACGAAGGGGAAGACCTAGGCGGACGTTCTCTGACCAGATTGGAGACATCCTAAAAACAGGACAGGTTAGAAGCACCCTGAACAGAAGAGCATGCATGAGGAATCTGATGGGAGTGAATGAAGCAAGAGAGATATGTCAAGATTGTTGCAAATGGCGCTCCGTAGTCTCTGCCTACCCCTCCGAAAAACAGGTGAGAGTTTATGTATGTATGTATGTATCTAACCTCCGTATTTCGGCTAAATCCGAGCGTACGATATGAATCATTCAAGAGGTTACGTAGTGAGAGCTAGATAGGTAACGATATCTATGTGAACATCTCAGTTGTTTGATCTTTAAACTGTGTAGATCAAAAACTAAACAATGCTATGATTTTCGTAATTATTACGATTAAGATTAATTTTATATCTAAAGCTAGTTTTTGGCCGCAATTTCGAGCCGGTTGTAGGACAAAAGTGGCCAAAACAACGTGTATTTTAAATTTGATGACGATCTGTTCAGTTGTTCAGGAGTGAAATTGTAACAGCATTATATCATTCGTTTAAAGTTTGTATTAATGACTTATGACAAAAGCTTGAGATAGCTAAATTCACACGTACGTTAATGGATTGAGTATGAGATTTTGCTAGATGTTTCACCGATTTCATGGTTAATATCGAAAAGCATTTTAATTTCCCTTTGATTATTATTTATTAGTATTTAATATTTTGGTAAGGTATCTAAATATTACATCTTAGTTCACTTTATAGTAATTAACATTGGCCTAAAAGAATACTATCATCATTATCGTCACCCTAGACTGTTTCGTTGGTCTCGCGGCATAAATTTGCGCGTGGGATTGGGAGGTCTCGTTTTCGATTCCCAGGTCGGGCAAAGTGTTATTGGATTTTTCCGTTAGGAAATTCTCAGTAGCAGCACAGAGTCTGGTGATGTGCCCGGCAACGATAGGGTCGCCCTCTATTACGTGAGACCTAAAAATTCCTGGCTAAATTTGGGTGTTCTGCCTACCCCTTCGTGGATACAGGCGTGAGTCTTTAAATAAAAAAATCACCCTAAAGTCTTCTGCTGGAAATAAGCCTCTCCTAAATTGCACTACAATAGCGCACTACAAGTGCGAGTTTTCCGTCTAGTCTGCAAGAGACTATTTGCCAAGTATTTTATTTAGTCGCCTCTTACGAGACCCGCAGTATGAAATGGGGCAGTAACGCTTTGTATTCTTAATCCGTTAACACACTATAAGAATATTAGCACTAAATATAGTTCAAAGTTTAATTCTATCTTTAGCTGTTGTATGAAATATAAAATAAATGTTGAATGTGTTTGAAATACAAGAAAAAATTTCATATTAAAGTCATTTGATCACTTCATAAGCTCTAAAACCAAGTCTGGTGTGTGTATCCCTGTCTCGAAGATTTCAGAAGTTTAAACGTTTCCAACTTGTGCTCAATATTTCTAAGAATACCAAACTTGAACATCTTTGACTTCAACTCAGATGGTAAATTCCTGCGAAATGGTAATAACGATGAAATAACATAACACCCGACAAGTTAGACTCAATTAAGTTTAATACTTATACAGCTTCGTACCTACTGTTTTTAGGGTACTTTATTATCTCTTTACGTTTAATGTTTTTGGAGTATAATGTGCGCTACTAGAGGAATACTAAGCAGGATTCATAATCCGTGTCTGGAAAATTTCGGCGCCGGTTTTATTAAGTAAGCAACAGCTTATTTCAGTGGTCTTCGCGTTCTGGAAAATTTTAGAGGCAGTTTTACTATATAAACTTAAATTCGCTGGTTTTTGTGTGAATTATGCCAATTTGTGAGGAGAGATCTAGAAAATATATAATTATAAGTTATTTGCGAGTAAAGCTCAGCTACAATAAATATAATTTATGTTTTAACTCATAAATAATTGACCGCGCAAAAAAATATAACTTATTTTCTTCTCTACAAAAATAGATTTACTTCATGAAGACTTTTGCCCTTTTTTTATTACTTGGTTAGTGAGGCCATGATTTTCATAAAACTAGTCTATAACTACAAAAATTTCACCAAAATATACACGTTATTTTTCATTATAACTTTGTTATGTATTCACATTTCAATTACCTACTCAATCAATCATCATGAATGAAATCTAACATGGACACATTTTGTCAAAGGGACACGGCATCCCTTATCCAACAGCAAAAATACAAAACTTTCGCATCGAATTATAAATATAAAATGTTATATTTATTCTGAATGAAACGTACCACAAGGCCACTCCGCGTTTATCTTAACGACTAGGTGAAGTGTGTTATTTTATCCGCTATAAAATTATAATAAATAGTTAGTAGCTTATAAAGTTCAAGTGTTGTGTCCACAGTGCTCGTATCATCATGTTCTGTTTGCATATCACTTGACTTTATAAAACTAGTAGTATATGTGGATTACGAAGCTCCAGTCCTGTTGGAATGACAGAAAAAGCATTTATTTTGGTAATTTATTCTACTTGCTGTTGCCCGCTGCTTCGTCTGCGGATAAAAGTTACATTATCTTAACTTTCATATAAACTTGAGGGGCTCTCGGCCCTTAGACATCTTTAATGCACCACTTTCGGAAAATAAGTTCTCGGCGGACACCTTTTATGTATAAACTAATTCCCTGCCATTTTTTTCATCTTTATACATTCAGCGGTTTTTTAGATTTCGTGATGAGTGGCCTTTCGCTTTTATACATATAATTATATAGGTTACTTAAGAACTGTATCTACAGGAGTCATCTCACAGCCACAGGGGGTAATTTAAATGAAATAAGAGTGTGCTCTATTTCTGAGTATAGGCTCACACTGTGAGCAATTTAATAAACATTGGTTTATCAATTTTGCTGTGATAAATTGTATAGAATTTATACGATTATGACGTAGTTCAGATGTGACAAAACATTAGCCACAAAAATTCCAAGTGATCAATCTGTGTATATAATTATTTTCCGGTACTGACTGCATATATACTGGACCATGCCCTAACCCTAATCATAGTTAGAAGAGGCACGTGTCCAGCGGTGGGACAGTTTAAATATAGGGCTGATGATGACACTGAGTGCAAAAGGAGCTGAAATTTTGCTTCTATGTTGCTTGAAACGGTTAAATTAAAATATATTGAGTAGTTATCATGCAATGCAGTTCGTTCGCGCTAAAAATGCAGTGAGTCATCAGTGCAACTGCAAGATAACGGTATATTCACAATGGTATTAAATTCAAACAAATAATATTTTAAAAGATTAAGTTTAATGAATTTATAAAAATACACTTAAAAGTTTAAAATCAAAATTAAATCATTAATATCATATTTTTATCTATTTTATTTACTGCATTCTTAACGTGAACGAACTATAGTCTATAAGTTTTACTTTTTCCGTAGCAACCACCTGTCCAATCTGCCCACACGATAGATTATACTCACTTGAGTCCTCGAGATCGTCCATTAAATCTTTACTAAAGCGGCAGATGTTGATTTATTCTAAAAACTACAATAGATCGCAGAAATATTCCTAATATTATTATAACAAACCTAATCATAACTTTCTGCGCTTCGTAGATGATTCCTGGAAAGTTAAACTTGGCTTGTGATATGAGCAAATAATGTTGCCCGAGTAAACAAAACTGTTCACTTGAAAGTACTTTATTCGACTAACCTAATCGTCTTTTCACTTTTTGAACAAATGCCTACTCTGCAACAATTGATCATGCTCCAAAATTATTCCACTTAGGAGTGATTGTTATGACATTTCATTTCGAAGCATTTTAGTCTTTAAGGTGAAATCTCTAGAGACGTATAAAGAAGCAGTCTACGAATTCAAAGGCAGATTGCGTCTTTTGATCGTTTTCTTTGAAATTATGAATTGAAAGATAATACAGAAATTTTCACACCGATAAATTAAGGACTTTTGGTTAGTTGAAATGAACACTTGGGAAAATTTTCCCTTGGGAACTCCCCAGGGAAGATGACTGGGTAAAATAATATCTTCGAATACACATGGCCTTAAAGTTCCTAAAGAAGTGTCTGGTTTTAACGTTGTTTTGGTTATAAAACAAAACTTTGAAGAAAGTAGATATCGATTTTACAATAATACACAAAAATAGAATAAGGACAAAATTAGACAGTTCATTTTCCTCGAGAACTTTTTGATGGATGTACTTAATAACAAATTATTTTTGATAAATTTTATCCTGCTCTAAATGATTGTTATTGTAGACCTAAGTAAATGTTATCTAAAAACCAGGGCGATATTTATATTAAGGTTGGAAAGAACAGAAGGTTCTAACCTTTTTTCTGCACCCCAATGCCCCAGTGAACATGCCATTTCAATTGCTAATACAAAGTCCAGTACTGACTCCATTTCGCTTCATAAGTTTAGAATGCTTTATAAAATTTTCAAACACTTTTTATTGAAAAAAGTCGCAATGATATCTGTCGTCCCTATTGCCTTGTAGAATTAAAAGCAAATGAAAACGTATAGAGAAAGAATCCAATTTTTACGTTTGGATATCCAATTCTTTTTCAGCAAACTGAAGAATTTGCCGAAATTATGAATCAGCATTCAAAAGAGTTCGAAACTCACAAAAATACCTATTTCATTCGCCATTATTAAGTCGGCGCGATAACGACCTCATTAATTAAAGTTCGGAAACACTCAATTATAAGCTCCTAGGGTATGAAAGTCAAAATACGATTGGGGTTTTGGGTGTGAAAATTTCTGTATTATCTTTCAATTCATATTGAAAGATAATACAGAAATTTTCACACCGATAAATTTAGGACTTTTGGTTAGTTGAAATGAACACTTGGGAAAATTTTCCCTTGGGAACTCCCCAGGGAAGATGACTGGGTAAAATAATATCTTCGAATACACATGGCCTTAAAGTTCCTAAAGAAGTGTCTGGTTTTAACGTTGTTTTGGTTATAAAACAAAACTTTGAAGAAAGTAGATATCGATTTTACAATAATACACAAAAATAGAATAAGGACAAAATTAGACAGTTCATTTTCCTCAAGAACTTTTTGATGGATGTACTTAATAACAAATTATTTTTGATAAATTTTATTCTGCTCTAAATGATTGTTATTGTAGACCTAAGTAAATGTTATCTAAAAACCAGGGCGATATTTATATTAAGGTTGGAAAGAACAGAAGGTTCTAACCTTTTTTCTGCACCCCAATGCCCCAGTGAACATGCCATTTCAATTGCTAATACAAAGTCCAGTACTGACTCCATTTCGCTTCATAAGTTTAGAATGCTTTATAAAATTTTCAAACACTTTTTATTGAAAAAAGTCGCAATGATATCTGTCGTCCCTATTGCCTTGTAGAATTAAAAGCAAATGAAAACGTATAGAGAAAGAATCCAATTTTTACGTTTGGATATCCAATTCTTTTTCAGCAAACTGAAGAATTTGCCGAAATTATGAATCAGCATTCAAAAGTGTTCGAAACTCTCAAAAATACCTATTTCATTCGCCATTATTAAGTCGGCACGATAACGACCTCATTAATTAAAGTTCGGAAACACTCAATTATAAGCTCCTAGGGTATGAAAGTCAAAATACGATTGAGGTTTTGGCCAGAATTCTGAATACCCAAATTATTTTAGAAGGAAAAAAATATTCACCTGAATAGTTATATAATGTTGTCGAAGATTCTAACCCAAATTTTTAAGGTCGTGCTTATAATCTAAGACTACACCTGAAAGCTTTTCATATTAATCTATTTACGATGATGATTCATATAATAATACTAGCTTTTACCCGCGGCTTCGCTCGCGTAATTTGGGGTTCTCTATTATAGTTATAGTAAGTTATAGTTTATCATCTATGTTCGGGGTGACACAAATCTCCTTTATTGGGCGGATACTTCTATAATTGTCATTTTAATGCAAAAAGTATTTACACCAAAGAGATTGGTATTCTTCTGTGATTTATACATACAAACTATAGTCCGGGCCACGAGAACATAGACTTTTTGTAAACAAAGAATTTCTACTAAGTGACTTAGCGACAGTCCTGTCAAAAACAAATAATGTCAAATCCAATGACCGCAACGGTACATAGATACATGTCATTGGAAACTAATATGTCAATGGATCGGGTTTTTATCGATATTATGCGCTGTCAAGAAGATTTTCTGATGTTTTGAGGTACTGACGCCTAGAATGTCAACATTTGGCGTTACTTCATTGAAATGTTGCATTCTTGGGCTTGCATTTATCAGAAGAAAAAGGTATTTTTTGTAGTTATCAAGAATGTAAAGTTAAATACAAGTTTATAGTATCGCAACGCTTTTCCCGCTGCCGGCATCTCGAAAAAGCGGGTGCAGAATCGCAGATGGCAAACTATTAGTCGCGCAGAAGTACACAGTAGCTGGTTATCTGTAATATTATTCATTGTTGGTCAATAATTTAATATTTTAGGATAGGTAGGCTACTTTGAGCAAATGATTTATTGTCTATGATTAAAAAAAAAACATGTCAATAATAGAGTCACACTTGTGTATTCTCTATCATTTTACATGGTACTTTATTTTTCCTTAATTTACAGAATAAATTACGTCTAAAACGACAAAAAATCGGAAAATTTATGAACATTCAAACAAAATCAGATATTTTTATTTCAGTTAAATTTTACAATACAAATTTAACAACATAGTGGCATAATTAGGCATTGAAAAAAAAGACTGTTCAAAAAGTATAAAATCTAAAACACAACTATTTGAAAAAAGGTTGTGAAGCCCTGAATGTTTGTTTACAAAAAGTCTATCTTCTCGTGGCACCAACTATACTTAGTACTAAGACTTAAGTACTCAAAATGTTATCCGGTATCTGTGACGTTGCGTGAAAGTGGCCAATATGGCGACTGTGATTTGGCCACCGAATGAAGCGTAAAGCTATTTGGAGAAAATTGATATGGAAATAAAGTAAATTGCACTTATACCCAGGTTTATAAAAACTACATTCGATTTGCTTGTACACAATTTGTATTTAATTTCTTCATTTAAAACAAAGTTTAAAACTAAACAAGTTGGCTGTTTCTAGAATATTCTGCGTAGCGTAATTAAGTCAAATCGCTATTATTTACAATGGTATCCAAATAGGTGCTTTGGTTTTCGATCTCTTACAAGTATACCGACAGTCATGAAGAGCTAGGTGCTCTTTCAAGTCAGACGCATTTATTATAAATTCATTAATTTATTTAAATAATAGTTGAGATGCGTTAGTGCATAGTATGTGTGGGGTAAGACTGATTGATAGAATTCCCAATGCAGTAATACGAGAGCAATGTGCCTGAAAGAAGATGTCGTTACAAGAATTGAGAAAGGAATGCTGAAATGGTTTGGGCACGTGGAGCGAATGATTGAAGAAAGAGTGACGCATCAAATTTATGAGGCTAATGTGTATGGGCAAGTCGGACGTGGCAGACCTCGTCGGACATTCGTCGATCAGATTGGGGACATCTTAAAGAATGGCAAGGTCCGAAGCACCCGGAACCGGCGAGCACGTATGAACAGAGTAATGAATGTAGAGGAAGCGCGTGAGGTTTGTAAGGATGCAAATACTTAACATTTTGTTTTTTGTTAAATATATATATGCTACATAGTTTAAATTTTTTTTGTACCATGATGAAAGAGACTGGCCTCCACGACACAGGTAATTCTAGTGCGGGGACCAGTGATGTATCCTATTTAATATGTATTTTTCTGAACAATAAAGATTATTTATTTATTATGCACATCAACAGCATAATCACAACATTGCATAAGGTTGATAACTTTTTAGAATTTTGGTATTAAGTAAGTAACGGATAACAGCTATAGGCATGACATTAGTTTTATTATCGACCCGTAATTTTGAGAGTACACAAGTGCCAATAACATCATTAAATCGATAAATCAAGATTCAAACTACCAATAAATTAAACAAAAATAATAAAAAAATTGTGCGGTCGCAAATGCGGACATTCTTTAGTGCTGAATAAAATAATTAAAATGCTAAGAGTTGTCATAAAAGAAAAACGAAAATGAAAATAAAATGTCATAAAATAAATAAAGCTAAAAGTGGTACACCATTGGCAGATTGAAGACTATACAGTGTACCTACAAGAATACAAATTTAGTATAAAGTGGTCAGATTTAATTAAATTCTCTATTTTAATACGCTACAATGTTAAAACGCATTCATGCTAATTTTCAGCGGCGGTCACTGTTAGGAGTTTACATTTTCAAACTATATAAAATGTCCGTTGCATTCACATCATATTATTTAATTTCTTCAACTGTAAAACACGTTGTTTTTGCTGCATAAGTAAATTCATCTGCAAGTAAATAATACTATTGGTGAGGCAAGCTCACACTTTTAATTGATATCTATCGGCTCATAATCCCATTTTGGATTTTTCCACATGGAAGGATTGAGAGTAATTTCTTATAGCTGTAAAATTCATTAATTGGTCTCTGATTTGATAAACATCATATGGCATGCGTGTTTGGATATCTTCACTTGGTGGCGCTGTCATCGCGGCGAACTTCACGTCGTGCCTTTTTTGAACGAACTTCATCTCCAACCGCCGAGTGCTCGCGATCTTAAAACTCGCTGCTAGCTGATAATTGTGAATTTCGGGATTCTTTACCGCTATCCATCCGTTACAATAGTATCTAGAACCGCCTTTTCTAATAATATATTGTGATTTCATCGATTGTGTTGGATATTGTGCGTGTGAATGGACTCTTTGAAAAAACGTGGCAAGTACCTATCGTCAGCCGGCCGGCTTCGTAGCGGAGAACTTCTTGGGATTGTTACAAGAACAGAGCAAATCAAGGCACCTGTAAGACCAGCAAAATCAGGTAAGAGACTCCATATCACGCATGTCTATCCGTTACTCCCGTATTCACTCTGTCCCCTTTCACTCTCAATCTAATCTCTCAACCCCAACATACTCTTTATATATTTAATCTTACTCACTGTGTGGTTGCATGCCACACCATAACTTATTGGTCCTTCACGAGCCGCATACGATAGTATGTTGAACCTGATTTACGTACGTAATTAGTTGGTACGTAAAACTTTCATACATTTACGTAAATTTTTTGGTAAATGTTTTCTCCGAAACTGCATAATTGACAATAGATTTTACGTAATTCATTGGTATAAATCTGGTCAGTTATTTTTGTATGCACCGCACATTTATTTTAATAGTTCATGGCGTAATATGTGGGTAGGTACTTATCCACTCACAAGTCGCTTCGCTGCATACTTACCTACCTATAGCGTTTGGCAATCTTTAGTTCAAACGTAGGTATAATCCCGCACCGCTTTGTTTACATTTGAATATAATCATATTCTATTTTATCACCTTTTGCAATCTGCCTTTGTTTGGGTGTTGCTGAGTGCTTTTAGTGTATTTGTCGCTTATTATTAGTCAGCAATATGACTGCTAGGCAAAGAAAGCCAGAAGATTTATTGACGATTCTTCATGAAAAGAAGGGATTATTGTTTAAACGCATGAATCGTTTATATGATTCATCAAAAAATATCTCGTCATTCGAGTCTAGGAAAAATGAAAGTTTTATGGCTGAATCTGAGACAATTGATGACATGCGCGATAAATTCGAATCGTTTGTCGATCAAATTAATGAAATTAATATGAATCTAAGACCGGACACCAGTCCCGACTTTGCTTGTTTGGAGTCTTTTGAGGATTTATACAACGTGTAACGGAAATAACGCACATCCTCAGACACCCCAATTAAAATACCTTATTACAATCATAATGCATGCATTGAAATATTTTTTTTATTTGCGTAAATATTGTTTTTTCAAGAAAGTATAAACTCGATTAAAAGTGAAAAGCGTGGTCACTATAAATCTGCGCACGCACACAAACACACGAAACGGTTGCCATGGTAAACAAACGACAGCGATCTGATAGGAACGTAATACGATACGATTACGATATAAACAAAATGTTTCAGTCTTCATTCCACACTCTGATAGAGTGGGGCTTACAAAAATGATTTTTGAATAATTTATCAGCTACTGTTGATATTTCCAAAGATGTGACTATTTCTTTCCATCACACTTTTAGGCTTTGGAGTACAGTCGACTTTGTATAAAATTATTTATTGTTTGCTAATAACATGCACGATCTATTGTTTCATAACATCGTAAATGACTATTGGGACTATCTTAACTTAATCATACTTAGTTAGCATTATTGATAGATAAAGTAAAAGAATATCAATGAGAGAAAAAGCGAGAACGGCATGTTAAAAATTGTGAATAACTATTCAGTTACATCAATAGAATAATGAAATAACTTACAGGATAAAATCACATTCTTGTATTCCACTTAACACTTCACACATCACATCTTTTCACTGTTTCAAGCAGCTAATAACTTAATTAATTTCTCGGCACTTGTTGTCTCCTCACAAATTCACAATAAACTAGTGATTTAATAGGTATTTCTCCACAGTGAAAAAGTCCGGGGGTGACAAGTTAACATCAAGATGATGCAGAACGTTCCACACCGGAGCCGTCATGTGATAATTACACATAAATTGTAAATAAACAAGTGAACTTTTTAAAATATTTTTTCGCAACTCTCGCTGACAGATTCGCGATGGATGACTAGATACTTGTCATCATAACTTGTATCAGCGCATCGCCAGCGCTTGTCATTGGCCAGCGCGGGCGACACATTACGTCTCGCTCTTGCCTGTTGATTATTACGTAAGCGAAAGATAGATGATAGATATTTTGGTGGTAAATTGTGTGTTTTTGTCTTTTGCCGCTATTTTGTTGTATTATTAATGTGTGCGTTCGTGTGACCCGACGTGGCCATTAAACAAATGCAGTTTAAAAGAAGGCGTTCTGCTTTGACTTAAGGTTTATTTTCGTTTATTTCAAATTTTCAAACAAATGAGTGACTATAATTTACGTTATTTTTATTAGTTTAGAACATTAAAAAAACAATATTAAAAATGACAGAAATGCATTCAGTAGCCGAATCTGAACAAACTACTTTCAGGAAGTGCGTTTAATATGTTACATGTTGTATATCCAGGTCAAACGTGTTAGAAATAAAATAAACAGTAGCCAGACTCCATCAACACCCGGTAATTCTAACCCAAATAAATCATTTGAACCGCTTAAAATAAAGTTGCCTCCGTTAGCGCTGCCATCGTTTGACGGCAAAACTGAGAATTGGCCAGTCTTCTATGAGTCGTTCAAGGCGAATATACATGATAATGAACAGCTCACAGACTCGCAGAAGGTACAGTATTTAATAGGTATACTCACACATGACGCTTTGAGGGTTACCGCTGGGATTGTACCTACGGGTGAAACGTACCGGTTTATATGGGACAGTTTAGTCAAGAAATATCAAGATAAACGCACATTAGGTGCACATTACTTGAATAATATTCTTGATTTGAAAAGTACTTCATATAACGCTAATAGTCTCGATTCTTTCATAGAAACATTTAGTGCATCTATTTCCGCATTGAAACAACTTGAGATTAAAGATCTTATGGATTTTATGTTCCTGCACTGTGCCATGAGAAAGTTAGATTCACAAACAACTCAATTATTCGAACTTTCCATTAGAGATACTGAATTTCCCACCGCTAAGTTATTGATTAGTTTTGTGCAGGATCAAGCGAAAATATTGGCGCGCTCGAATTCATCTTATTCGAATGCGAGATTTAATGTTAGAAAACCCGCTTCGCTACCCGCTCGATCGAAAGCATTCATCATAAGTGGTCCACCCGACGAGCCGGCTGTTTGTCTCGCGACTGCGCCTCCGCCGTGTGCATATTGCAATGATAACGATCATGTTCATTTGTATCAGTGCGCTAAATTTAAATCGGATCTCACTCCTAGAAAGAGGTTCGAGTTTATTAAATCGAAGCGAGGTTGCGCCAACTGTCTAAGCACGTCACACGGACTGAGTAACTGCAAGTCAACATCAGTCTGTAATTTATGTAAACGAAGACATCATACTTTGTTGCATTTCCCAAAAAATAATGAAACCGCGCGCACCACTGATGTTGATAGCGTCGATACGAGTTGTAATATTATTTCGGTTTCTTCTCATGCCCCACCTTCTCGCGACCTCTCCGCGATCTTACCATCGCCAGTTTCTTCGCTCGTCCGGTCGACTGGCACATCGACGCGTTCTCGCGTCCCGCGTGAGTCAGATAAGGTGTCAAATGCACTCACTCACAGCTCGGCGGTTTTATTCTCTGCCGGGTCGAACCCTAGGTCGACCGTATTGTTGTCAACGGCCCAAGTTTATGCGCGAGCGAATAACGATGGCGCGCGGCAAAAGACGATAGTACGATGTCTAATAGATAATGGTTCGCAGAGTAATTTAATAACCACCGCATGTTGTAGGAAACTTAGACTACAAATAACTCCTTTGAGTAACTCATTTGTCAAAGGAGTTGGTGCTGTATCGCGTCCAATAATAGGTTACGTACATTTAAATATTGAGTCACGCATTTATCCAGATCAAAGATATACTATACATGCATTAGTAGTTGATTGCATTACTGATCGGCTCCCTTCGCATCGTGTGGAGTTGGGTGATCAGGTGGACATTGACTCGCTTCCGCTTGCGGATTTAAGCTGGAATGTTCCGGGAGAGGTTGACTTAGTGTTGGGCGCTCAACTGTTTCCGTACATATATTTGGGGAAGAGGGTTGTCTTCGGTTCTCGTGCCCCTCCCGCCTTATTGACCGCATTCGGTTATGTTCTTGTGGGTGATTTTCCTCCTAACAATGATAATTTAGATGGACCTACTTCTTCGTTTTCAGCATTGGTTATTAATGATTTGTTACAAAAATTCTGGGAATTGGAGGAAGTTAATCATAAACGCTTTTTCTCGCCCGAGGAAACCGAATGTGAGAATATTTTTTCCTCTACAGTGTCGCGTGACGAGGTGGGACGTTATACAGTCGCATTACCCTTTAGTAAGAATCCTGCAGAATTAGGTAACTCCCGCGCCGTCGCATATCGTCGGCTTATGGCGCTTGAACGAAAGCTTCGACAATCATCTACGTTGAGGGAAAGTTATAACGCGGTGATTAAAGAGTACATTGATAATGGTTACTTAAGCCAAGTCAACGAATCAGATATCTTGGATGACGGGTACTACATCCCTCACCACGCTGTTGTTCGACCGGACAAACCGATGCCGCGCATTGTATTGGACGCTAGTTCTAGGACTCATACGGGTCTATCTTTAAATGATATACTCCACATTGGTCCAAATTTACAAACCGATTTATTCCTTCTATTAATAGATTTTAGATTATTTCCTATAGCTATAAATGCAGATATCAAACACATGTAATTACGGATAGGTGTACCCATTGACCAGCGTAAATACCTACGCATTTTATTTCGCTTTAACGAGAACGAACCTGTGTTAACATTCTCTTTTAACCGCTTGCCGTTCGGACTTAAATCGAGTCCATATATAGCTATGCGTACGGTGCGACAACTGGCCTCTGATAGTCCGCATTACCCTGAAGCTGCTAAAGTGGCAGAGACTAGTCTTTATATCGACGATTTGGTGTATTCTGTGCAGGATGAAGACACCGCCAAGCGGCTATCCCACGATCTTATAAAGATGTTCAAATCGGGGGACTTTGACTTGGTTAAATGGTGTAGTAATTCACCCTCGCTTTTAAATAGTCTTCCTGACTCTCATCGTAAGCCCCTCGATTTTCATACTGGAAATGATGTGTCCAAGGTGTTGGGTCTGTCGTGGGAACCTTCTCAGGACAATTTGTTTTTCACCTCCGCTCAAGTAGTCGAGAAATGTACTAAGAGAAATATACTGTCGATAGTCGCGCGTTTATTTGATGTTCTTGGTTTGGTCGCCCCCGTGATCTTTTACGCCAAGTTGCTCATCAAAGAACTATGGCTAAGTAAGATTGGTTGGGATGAACCCGTTCCTGACGATATCTTTAAACGTTTCTCTATTCTCATGCGAGAGTTCCCTTTATTGGAGACCTTGCGGATACCGCGTCACGTGGGTGTCACTGATGGTTCCGCTATTCGTATAGTCGCGTTTGCCGATGCCAGTATGGGTGGGTATGGGTGTGTGATTTATATACACTCTGTTAGCCCGTCCGGTGTCGCGGTTCGCTTGCTTTGTGCAAAATCAAAGGTTTCCCCGACAAAGGTGGTAACCCTTGCACGTCTCGAGCTATGTGCCGCCGTGCTCATGTCAAAATTAATAAGGACTGTGCGCGATACTTATGCTTTACGTGTTCCTATTGCAGGAATTTACGCCTTTTCGGATTCAATGATCGCTTTATCTTGGATCCATTCTTCCCCGCATCGTTGGTCGGTCTTTGTCAGTAATAGGGTCGCTCAGTGTCAAGAGAATTTGGATTCTTGCAATTTTTATCATGTGGCTGGTCTTGAGAATCCCAGCGATTGTTTATCTCGCGGTATCCTTCCCTCTCAATTGGTGTTCCATGAGCTTTGGTGGAATGGTCCGCCTTGGCTTTGTAGCCCTCCGGAAGAGTGGCCTGTAAAACCATTCTCGCCTACTAATTGTGAGGAGCTTCCCGAGCTTCGAGCAAGCGTACTGACGGTGAGCACTCGATTGGAACAACAGCTCCTATGCCAAGTGGCATCACGTGCCTCTTCATGGGATAAATTATTGCGTATCGTTGCTTATGTACTTAAATTTGTGTATCCAAAGGCTCATTGCCAGCCTCGCTCCGCTCAGAGTCTGTCAGCTGCGGAACGAGTTATGATCCGAGCTGTGCAATCTGTACACTTTGCTGATGACATTAAGCTCATCAAATCTGGCAAATTACTGCCCAAGAAGCTTCAGCGTTTGGCTGTGTTCTTGGACGATGAAGGCCTCCTACGCATCGGTGGTAGGCTCTCCAAATCTGGCCTCCCTTTTGACGCTAAGCACCCGTTACTGCTGCCAAAACATGACCATGTAGTGGATCTGATAATTCGGCATTATCATGTGATGCATTGTCATACTGGGCCAGGACTTCTTATGTCTATTTTAAGACAGCGATTTTGGATATTAGATGCCAGGACTGTCATACGGTCTCAGTTGCGGCAATGCAACACCTGCTTTCGAGTTAGTCCGACGCATCCTACACCAATGATGGCTGACCTTCCCGAATGTCGGGTGTCTGAATCCAAGGCGTTTGTCCACACTGGAGTAGATTATGCTGGCCCCATACGTATAACCCTCGCCCGACGCAGAGGGCAACGTACGCAAAAGGCTTACATTTGTTTGTTCGTATGCCTGGTCACCAAGGCCGTCCACGTAGAGCTTGTCTCTGACTTAACGTCCGATGCTTTCTTGGGCGCGTTTAAACGCTTTATTTCGCGTCGGGGGCCGGTATCCTGTCTTTATTCAGATAACGCTACTAACTTCGTCGGTGCCAGGGCACAACTAGATGACCTGTATAGTTTTTTAAGGAATTCTAGTTTTAATTCGTCTCTTTTAGATGAGCTCTCAACGCGACGCATAAGGTGGAAAATGATTCCTCCTCGCTCCCCACACTTCGGTTCTATGTGGGAAGCAAACATTAAATCATTAAAGACGCATCTTTACCGGGTAATCGGTAGCCAAATTCTCACTTATGAGGAATTACAAACCGTCCTCGTTCAAATAGAGTGTATCATGAATTCACGTCCTCTAAGCGTGATATCTTCAGATCCTTATCCGGAAGTCATTACTCCCGCTCACTTCTTGATGTCGACACCGTTAACGTACCTGCCAGCAGCCGATTTGTCTGACCAGCGTGTTAGTCTGGCACAGCGTAAACAATTGTTGGATAGTATGGTCCAATCGTTTTGGAAAAAATGGCATCTTGAGTATTTGCATACGCTGCAAGTGAGGCAAAAATGGGCTACTCCAGGCAAGCCTGTAGAAGTTGGTACTGTCGTACTTGTTGGACAGGACAATTCCGCCCCGCTTAGTTGGCCTTTAGGGGTTATCACGGAGGTATATAAAGGCTCTGATAACGTAGCTCGCGTAGCAATGGTTAAGACGAAGTTCGGTAATTTCAAACGAGCTATCGTTAAATTATATCCTATCCCAACGCAATGATGATTAGTACATAAATGTAAAGTGTTAGGTTAGTAATTAGGCTTAAGTAACTTATAAATATCGTTTACGCCCGCATTCAGCCATAAAGCTTCAACGCTCCTAGCTTATAGCTTATTTTGTTGATCATGATTTAGGTCAATCAATCTTTATAATTTTTATCACTTTCCTGTTGAAAGCACTCGCGTCCTTCCAAGGGGGGGAGCATGGTGAGGCAAGCTCACACTTTTAATTGATATCTATCGGCTCATAATCCCATTTTGGATTTTTCCACATGGAAGGATTGAGAGTAATTTCTTATAGCTGTAAAATTCATTAATTGGTCTCTGATTTGATAAACATCATATGGCATGCGTGTTTGGATATCTTCACTTGGTGGCGCTGTCATCGCGGCGAACTTCACGTCGTGCCTTTTTTGAACGAACTTCATCTCCAACCGCCGAGTGCTCGCGATCTTAAAACTCGCTGCTAGCTGATAATTGTGAATTTCGGGATTCTTTACCGCTATCCATCCGTTACAATAGTATCTAGAACCGCCTTTTCTAATAATATATTGTGATTTCATCGATTGTGTTGGATATTGTGCGTGTGAATGGACTCTTTGAAAAAACGTGGCAAGTACCTATCGTCAGCCGGCCGGCTTCGTAGCGGAGAACTTCTTGGGATTGTTACAAGAACAGAGCAAATCAAGGCACCTGTAAGACCAGCAAAATCAGGTAAGAGACTCCATATCACGCATGTCTATCCGTTACTCCCGTATTCACTCTGTCCCCTTTCACTCTCAATCTAATCTCTCAACCCCAACATACTCTTTATATATTTAATCTTACTCACTGTGTGGTTGCATGCCACACCAACTATTTTATTTATTTATAGTGGTGAAATCGTTCCAAAACAAGAGTTCGGACCGTAAGCAGGGCGTGCTTTGGTTGTATTATTTCTCTTCGAAATAGCTTTCTTTCGCTCGAAATCGAAGAAAAGTAGATTTCAGGGGCATGAAACTACTTTTTGATCATATGCCCAAAGAGTTAACGAATCCGTTCACTCTTTGGGCACCTCCCCTCCCCTCCACTCTCCCACTTTTATTCATGGCCTGGAATACGAGTACGGTGTACTATTGGCCTGCGAGATTTAGATAGATAGATAGATAGATTACACTTTATTGAACACCAAAACAAACAAAGTATTTACATAAGAATATAACATAAAACTAGTGTGCAATTGATTTACTCAGTCTGATGGTTACTAACATGGCTTTTTTGGCCCATTAAGCATAGGCAGAACTAGCCCCTAACTAAGAAGAGATTATTGTGTAACATTAAACTTTTTGTGTCGACTTTTACATGTCTCTTATTTCTATGTTGCCTTAGAAAATTAAAAGTTGCCGTATATAAAACGAAGTTGTTGAGACATAAACTGTGTCACACTTTACGGCTTGGCCACGGGGACCGGCGACGCGAC
This sequence comes from Euclidia mi, assembly GCA_944739405.2. Taxonomy (NCBI): domain Eukaryota; kingdom Metazoa; phylum Arthropoda; class Insecta; order Lepidoptera; family Erebidae; genus Euclidia; species Euclidia mi. The sequence goes on from OX123203.2 coordinate 32,277,235, forward strand.
CTGCGACACGACCGGCGACGCGAAAAACATGCCACGGGCACACGCGTTTGCCGTCCCGACCAGTGTAGACCAGGAGCGAGACGACATTAGCTGAGATCTTTTTATGAAATTTAGCTCGACATTGTACGAACTTTGGTGGCAATATCGCATTTGTTTTAACCCGGCAATCGAACCCGAGACCTCATGATGCGCTTACACTACCGCAAGATCACAGAGGCAGACTTGATATTGTGTACCTAAACACGGTATTGAAATCTATAGGTTTTGTATTTTATCTTTATACAAACGGTCGGAACGTGATTTATACCTACGAGCGTCAGGCTCGGTACCCACCTAACCTACTGCATACCAAACTCAAGGCGCTTCGGTATACATTCTGTAGGTACCTACTGAATGCGTACTGAGCCGACGCTTGTAGGTATTGTAATTCGAGTTTTGAGTTAAAATACGGAAAAGCTTATGTAAGTAAGTGTGATCTTCCTAACTAGGTATATGCACTTCTAAAAACTTACTTAAGTATTTTGAAATCACAGACAGACACTTCAACTTTATTTATACTGTACACATTTGTGTAGATATAGATAACATCCAGACGTTCTAAATAGCTAGCCTAACTAAAAAATCTAAGAATAATATCATGCTCGCGGAGAAATAAACTAAAATTTTTATTCTGACTCAGCTCCGTTGCTAGTCGCCGCGACTACCGCTCGACGCCGTGGCGTGCGCCGTACTAATTCATACATTTGTTTTGGTCGCACGACGTGTCGCGCGACACGCCGCTGTACCGCTCGGTGCTATTCGCCGGTCGCGTCGCCGGCCGCCGGTGCGCGTGGCATGCTTAGAACATTTCTATACATTTGATTCAGTCGCAAGTCGCGTCGCGCGAATTTTCGCCGGAGCGAATTGTCCGTGGCCAGGCCGTTAGTTCTCTAAAATAAATCCTTTAAATTTATCCGTTGACACTACAATTCGGTTCCTGCAAATATAAACAGGAGCTATTTTTGTATGACCCAAGTAAATGTTAAACTTTTCCTACGATACGTCTTGGGAAAAGGGTTTTGCACGACACTAAAATCCTCTTATCTTGATAGATAGGTGCTAAGATGTCTATCCCGCAAGAAAATATGCAGTATTTTTGTATAAGAACCTTTGATAGTAGTCGGTTAGCTACATTATAACACCAACTCTTATGACAGAGTAAGTGTAACTCTATTCGGGTCGTGTATTGTGAGAATTATGCTCATAGTTTGCCATATTATTTTTACGTCTGGCATTTATTTTATACAAATCTTGCCGTGATAACTAGTGCGAAAGAAATCTTAACAAGACTGTCGAACGCGGTTTTAAGATCAGATATTAAAATTTTGTCATCGCGTCAGCCAAATACTTATGAAAATGCTTTAAAGAATTGGCTAAAATAAATAAATCTGGGAATAGTCTTAGAAATTGTTAATTTCATTTCAAATTGAAGACAAAATACAGAACATGTTGTGTTTGTATACAAATTGCGATCATGTGTTTTTATACAAATTGCGATCGAGCTGCAGCACCTATTTTGAGAAATTTCGGTGCGAAATTATGAAGTTCGGTGAAATGGAGCAATTCAAAACAAGTTATAGACAATTTTGTTCCCAATTAACCTCTCAAAGGAGTTAATCGGGCACCACTTTGATGAAATTGCAGGTAAGTCAATGATGGTTTCGTGCTTGCGTCCATTACAGACTACAAACATTTGAAGATATTTAATAAATTAATATTATTTTCTTCTACATACATGGATAAATACTCTTATATATATATACACCACTATTTTTTAATTAGTACAAAAAATTAATGGGGCACTAAGTATCTTTAACTGATCAAATTTATTTAGTTAAAAAAATAAAAACAATAAGTCCCAAAACTGTCTCAAAACTGTCCGCAAAAATACACAATAATTGGCAAATGCATAATTACGACCGCGTCTATGACTTGTAACAGTAGTAAATACTCCATTGATAAATTCCCCCCTGTCCCACTGCGCTCGCGCCGCGCCACGCCGCGCCGCGCTCCGACCGATGCGACAAACAGAATTGTTTGTCTACGTTTGCCCGACGCGAGGCTTATCAGTTCACATCATAATTATGTAGCCATGCTTCGTGCGTACTTTTTAAGTGGAGGAATCGCGAGTGCAGCTGTGTACCCATGGACATCTTTTTGTCTGTGGATGGATTGTAAAATATGTCTATGATTTAGGCGAGATTTTTTACAAAAACCAAATGATTATAACTTTGCTATTTATAGATATTATGAAATTCTTACGGCACGTATATGATAATAATGTCTTCGCTAATATGTCCTTATATATCTTTTTTGTTATATTATGTCATAATAATACTTCTGTATCATCTATAAAGATAAAATATTATTAAATATTTTATTACCAACGTTGTTAATATTCTACTGAATATAAACTTCCAAATTTAATTAGCTCGCCTATTAATCTTAATGATACCCGTCCTACGCTACGATTTACCGTACGTAATAGGAACATGGTATTTTTCATACTACCCACATAAACATACATAAAAAGTCTATACATTTACAAGCTACCGCAGAATATTCGTTATGTTACCCAAACAACAACATCGTAGGGGAAAATTGTACGCATAAAATTTTTATTTTACCATAATTAAGCTGAACATCTTTTACATTTCATCCGTAACAAATTTCTAAGTATTCAACAAATATTATTCGCTTCGGGAAGCAAAAGCTTAAACAATGTTTCGTAACAAACATTGGAACATGGTTTTTGCGACTTTGTCGAAAAACTGGGGTATTCTGTAAAGTTGGAACCACAATAAATTAATGGAGTTACTTGGACGTCGCTTTATTTGCTAGGACTGTCAAATTTTGATGTTTATAACACAAATTATCATCATCATCATCAGCCTTTTACAGTCCACTGCTGGACTAGGCCTCTCCTTTGAAAGGAGGAATTGGCCTAATATACCACGCTGGCCAAACGGGTTGGTATAGGGTTTGTATCAAGTTTTCCTTCTCTTACAGTGCTGTTCTCTGCATAATATGCTCCCTCTGTCGGCTCTTACGACACCCATGGGATGATATGGGGTGGTGACATGCCGTAATCTTAATCCGTCACCACATGTACAATAATATAAAACAAATATCTGTAAACAATGTGTTGATCTGCATTTGCAAAATATTTTAGTAATACAGTATAGACAGTATACTTATTCACCTAAAATTATTTCAAACAGTGTGCGATGATAGATAGATAGTAAATAGAATAAAGTGTTAAATCGTGCAAATTAAGACTGTATCATGAAGTCACTATAGGTACGTGTGCTTATGTGTGTTTGGCACCTTTTTTTGAGTCAAGGTGGAAACCAAACAATTTACGGGCTGACCCTCCTAGGCTGGGTCCCTAAAGGGGCTCAGTCTAGGGAGAGTGTGGTGACTCCCCGACGAGAAGCGCCGGGACTACCCACTAAAACCACCATGGTGTTCCTCTATCCGATCCCATTGAATGGCGGGGTCTCGAGATCTACATTAGCATAACTGCCGCGACCCCGCCTGAGCTGGCCCGCCGAAGCAGGCTACGTCCCTCGCATGCATCCATCTGCATACATCATTATTGTCCTCATACATCTTCTGTCATACTACGAGCGGAAAAGAACGACGTAGTCTACTAACGCTACGAGAGGCGCACGCGGAACACGTGCGCCGCCTCTCGGGCCTAGCGGGCGGTCGGCAGTCAAAAACAAGGCCCGACGCCCTCTGGCGTGTACTCACGGTGGCCGGAGATCGTTGAGCGCCCTCCGGCGACGACGCCCGGTTCTGTGGGTGGAGACAGGTCGCGTGGGCTCCCTATCACGCTCCGCCGCCTCCTTGATCAACATCACCGTCTCACAAAAGGAGGCGGCGGCGTCCCAACACATCTCGCTTCGGACCATGGAACGAATCAAGGTCCGAAGCGAGAGTTCGACCACTCCTATTGCCGCGACTAGTTCCCGGCGCTGCGATGCCCAAGCAGGGCATTCCGCTAAGGTGTGCAGCGCCGTGTCCTCTACTGGGTCACGGCGATCTCCGCGGTGGTGACATCCGGGCGTCTTCTCCCGGCCAATGCGGTGAAGGAACCGGCCGAAACAACCATGGCCGGTTATCACCTGTGTCAACCGGAAGGTGAGGGCGCCATGTCGTCTCTCCAGCCACTCGTCGAGTACGGGCCTCACTGCCTCGATACAGCGAAGCCCCGCGCTGGTGTGCGTGAGTCGCTGTCGCCATTCCGCCACTAGGATCTGTCGGAGTACCACCTTCCGCGCCTCAATCTCGCGAGGCGCGGATTCTCCGGCTAGTGACCGGGTTTCGCGGCGCCACTTATAAAGCGACGCCAACAGCCCAGCCTGTAGGTCCCAGGGCGGACATCCGGAGAGGAGGGTCGTGGCTTCGAAGCAGACCGTGCGATAGCCACAAATTATCCTGACAGCCATGGCGCGCTGCGGTGCGCGAAGCGCCCGAACGTTACGGGCCGGTTTGACAGCAGCCTTGAAAAAGCGGCCGCCGGCTCAAATTACCGGTGAAAGTCCCATCGGCTGTCGAGAACGAGCCCAAGGTACTTCAAGCTCGTCCCGATGCCGATGCGGACCCCTCCTACCATTATGTTGGCCCCCGCAGGTGGCCTGTTCCGAGGCCCATGAAACGAAATGGCCTCGGATTTCGACAGGGCCACCTCAAGGCCCAACTGCCGGATACGACTCACTACGTGTGCAAGCCCAGCTGTCGCCAGTATGGCCGCCGCCCGGTGCGTCTTACCGTGTGTTTGGCACCTGCAATGGCGATCAGCTGAGCGGCGGCGGCGGCGGTAAATACACCGAGTTAATTTTCAAAGTGTATGAAGACGAAATATTTTTTGTTTACTTTTTTTACTTAATTGTTCATGTATTTGTATTCAGCTATAGTAGTACATTAAACCCTTAAAATATCTTGCAAATGCAAATCAACGCCCTGTATATAAAATTCTACACGTACTGACAGACTGACAGACAACGCATAGCCAAAACTACTGGGCGCAAGAAGCTGAAAGGAGAAATACCAAATACGGCCTGTAGCGGCCAGAAAGTTGTGAATCGTTGAAATTAAACATATAATTTTTAAAATTTATACATCGTTTTCGTTTCTTGATAGAGCTTCGGTGAAAAAATTTAGTTTTTAAAGATTATTATTTTGAATAGGCTATAGTAATAGCGGATGAATGTCTTATGTTGCCAGCATTAAAAATAAAACGAAGTATGGTAGGCAGAAATTGTTTTAAGGAAATAATATTTTTATTATTATATTAGAAAACAATATCTTTTATTTACTTTATAAATATATTTGTAAAAAAAATCAAGAAATATATAATTTATTATATATTTCATAATTATTAATCGGTAAAAATCGTTTTGTTTTCAAATCGATAGTAGAAATATTTTTTCAAACCATTTGCAACACATTTTTTATCTGGTATGTCATTCGTGTTGCTACTGCGCATCGTGATATCGTGAATATTTTGCTCTGATTTATTGGTGTTTTCGTACGGTTTTAATTGTAATGTAATTGAATATAAATTCAATAATAATGATCACTACTACCTTCTACCCATGCTAAGAATATGCAGCGATGTTTGCGATTGTGGTTAGTTTTACCTTTTTTTACATCTAGGTATTATATTTATGTTAAAATTCAATTTTGAGGTATATTTAGTTGTGGAATAATTACCATTTCAAATATCTCGTATCTTATTTCCACCAAAAGTTATGTAAAAAAAAAATATACAGGTTAATAGAGTAGTCATTTATCTTCAAAACACATATGTTGTCGTGTTTGGCCGTGCCAGGCCCATAATGTATGGCCAAATGGTACATCTCCTTTTGCAACAATATGCCTTGGGACCATAGGAGCACTAAAAAGGGACTTTCTGAAATTCTCTCGGAATGGGGCGTAAATGGTTAAGATAAAGATAAAGAATTATTTATCTTTCGCTACACACAATATACACATAAATTATTATTACATATGTATTATTTATTATACAAAAAAAAACAAAATTGATACTTGTGAAATAAGGAAATAAAAATCACATAACATGTAACAAGTCAAGAAGAAAATTAGAATAAATACGTAACAAAAGAAATAATAATATTGAAAGAAAGAAAGAAAAGAAAGAAAAATTGTTTATTTGGTCAAATAAGAAATTCACACAGATTAAATAGGTTTGAAAATAAACAAACAAATGTATCATGCACAAATAAAAAAAACAGATTAGTATAAAAACATAAAATAATGCAACATCTTATTCAGTGTGAAATTCTTAGCCAAATGGGGCCCTAGTTCAGCATATGCCATACTTTTTATAAAGCGTGGCGCTGGTTTTTAACTGGTTCCCTAGTGACTACACGGACGGTAACATACAATACATATGTGAAATTATTTGCAGTTGAATTATTTAGGGTTATAATATAATTTAGGGAATATTACACAATGTTATATAGATAAAAATAACTTAAATACAACTATGTGCTTTTAACAAAAAACAAGATAGATATTTAAAAAACAGAAATGTACCATAAATTAAATGCTAGTTTAGAGAGATATGTCAGATAAAATAAATGAAAATAGATAACATTAATGTCAGAATAGAGATTATGATAACATAGCTTAACTTAGAATATAATTATATTAAATGCATATTTCAATATATGAAGCATAATTCGAATCAATTTATAAAACCACATTGAATTAATAAATAAAATAAAATAATTACAATATTTATACCATATTAATACTTACAATAATTTGTGTGCTATATGAAGAAGGCATTCAGATTTATCATATCCAACTTTCGCTGCGCCTCCAGAAGGTACTTTTTCCGGCGCCTTCGAAATGTGTTGACTGACGTGAGGTTGCGCAAGGGCGGCGGTATGTTGTTCCAGCATTTGGAAGCCGCGTACCGAAAGCTTCCTCTGAATGCCTCCGATCTATGCAATTCAATCGCAAGTTGCTTTGAGCATTGTCGGCTTGGGCGGTCACTACCACCTGCCAACCACGTCAATTTGTCATGTAAATATCCCGGCTGCTTCAATTTAATTACACCAAATAATAAACAAGCTAAATGCAGTTTTTGTCAGGATTTCATTTTCAGAATAAAATTATTATTTACAAATGGATGAAAGGGCACCTAAATGGAACAGAGAAACAAAATCAAACACAAGCGTTCTGCACTCTCTGAATTTGGCGGTCAGTCCGCCCCAACAACCGAGGACCATACACAGAATCGGCATAATTAAGTTTGCTCAGCACCAGTGCCTCCACCAGTTGGACGCGCAATTCCTCAGAAAGAAAGGGACGCAATTTATATAAAAGTTTTAATCTATACATGGAATTCCTTACAGCGTCACCTACAAACTTTTCAAACCGGAGAGCGGTATCCATGGTTAGTCCAAGATTACGGGCTTCGTGCACTCGTTCCAAAGGTGTCCATTGTAGCGTGACATTAATTGATGTCGAGTTTAAGAAGTTTAAATTTCTTTTACTATCATAAACTTCGTCTTTATCGGATTCAACAACAAGCAATTTTGTTCAGACCAGGCCACTAATCTCTGCAGATCGTCATTCAAATCTTGCAGTGACCTTTCATACTCAGCAGGTTTAAATGACAAATAAACTTGGATGTTATCCACGTATATGTGATATTTGCATTTAGTAATGCAGTTCTGTATGTCTGCACAATAAAGGGCAAAAAGGACGGGTCCTAGAATAGATCCCTGCGGTACGCGTCTCGTTAAAGAGGCAGGTGTCGAAGTTGTTATGGTTCCCTCAGATGTTTTGAGTTCTACGAATTGCATTCGGTTGGTGAGATAGCTATGGAACCATAGTATTGCGCTGTTATCGAATCCATAAAAGCGCATCTTCGACAATAATAAATCTAAATTTATGGAATAATCCAATAAAACCAAAACGGTACACATGCCCCGGTCCTGAGCCAGCAAGATGTTATCCGTGACATCCAATAATGCGGTAGTAGTGCTGCGAAACCGTCTGAAACCCGATTGTAACACGGGCAAGATCTCATTAACCTCTATGTACTCAGTCATCAGTCGGCATACAACCTTTTCTAAGACCTTGGACAGGCAGGGGAGGATACTGATAGGTCATAGCTCATGGATATCAGACGGGTTCGGCTTTTTTGGCAGCGGCTTGACGGTAGCAACCTTCCAAATATCAGGAACCGTGGATGAATTGATAGAGCGATTTATTATCGCTGTGATGGTTTGAATAGTATGTGATGACACCAAATCAATCATTTTCAGGTTTATTTTGTCGCATCCTTCAGCATTAGATTTTAGACCGTTTATAACATGTAAGACGACGGCCTGGTCAATTCAAGACAAAGTAGATAAAGGAATATGCGTGCAGTCAAAAAATGGACCTGGTTCAACATAAACGCTAGGCGAAAGCCTGGCGCCGATTTTCAACCAGGCCCCCTAGTGACTCACGCATGTGATATCAGATACAATTTATTATAATAATAAACATAAACATCAGAAATTTTTGGTTAAGTTAAAAATGTGCGGATCTAGCTGAAGGCATCTTCTATTTTCTTATAAAACATTAATATTTATATTTTCCTACTTATCTGAGAAAACTGAACTTTGAGTTGATGGTTCTTAATTTCGATTGAATGATAAAAATTTTATAAAGTTTAATAAAAGAGACGGAAAACTCAAGTGGTCCTTGATTGGCTTTTTGACAATTTATCTCAGTTAATTTACGTATAAATTATACTAGACTTGACACCTAGTCTAAATAAATACAGCGGAGTGAAATGTTTATTCGTAAATGTAATGTTATTTTGCTTCATTGCTTTGGTAGTTGAGAAGCCAGTACAGTGGCCCACCTGTTGGTCATCAGTGCAAAGTTCGCGAGAAATAAACACTATGAAAACAAGTGCGTCAAATGCCGACAATTTTATTCATTTTATTAATCCCATTTCGGTCTGTTGCCTTTTTAATATAACTTACTTCATTTATATATCAATACAGAAATTAATTAACGTAGGTACTAACAGTGATCTGTATACCTATATTAAATTCTTTCGCTACTGACTGACTGCCAAAATTGATGAGTGCAAGAAGCTTACATTTGGCACGCATGTTCCTTTGGAACCATTGGCGCACATTTTTTACGGGATTGTTAAGAAACAGTAAAAATTAAATGCCATCCTCTAGTTCTCTACAAAATCCATTAAAATAATAATATGCAAGAATTTAACATTAAAGAGATTGCAACGCCACTAGTCTGATGTACATAACCAGCACAGTACGTCACTATCTCCCTTGGGAAGAAAAAGGTTCTTGTTTACTTAAGAATAAATTACTGTTCTTAAATGAAGAGTCTATTTATAGAGAGCTTAGTAATTAACCTGGAGTTTACTTGGAGCAACGAACTATTTACAACTCTGTGTTTATTAGTATTTTTAGAAAAACGTTTGCTAACAAGTTGATTTTCAAAAGAAGGTAAAGGTCGTCAAACTTGTAGTCGCGTAGTGGAACTTAAATTGGATGATCTGTATCTCAAATTAAAAGTAGTGGCACTTCAATTAGATGATCTGTGTATGAAATGAAAGGCAAGGTCTGAACATTCAGTTTCTATATGAAATGTTGTCCTGCATCTGCTAAATCTAAAGCAGAGTTGCTAGTCTACTAAAAAGTACATGTATTTCAAAATTGTACACCTATGTAGGCTTGAAACACAGCTAAGCTTACTAAAATTTTAAACTAAGCTTGGGAAAGAAGCCAGCTTAGCAAAAATGCTACAGAAAAAATCCAAAAAGCCCTTCGCGGCCACGACTGGTGCCAAAGTCGGTCAAAACGTCAGAAAATATCGAGGTATACATATATTTATGCCATAATTATCGCGAGTAAGACCCGCTAAAGAAACTTTTATAATTAATACAAATCGTGAATGTTTAAAATTGCTTGCTACAAAAAGCCACCAAATTCCTACCAATAACAAATGAATACATCTTGTTTCATTGAACACGTGAGAAGTCTATTAAGTTTTAAGTTACATGTTAACCTTTCCGCAAACAAAATATCAGGGCAAATTTATTGCCAGCTCAATTCAGGATTGTTCTTAGTTCAACAGTAGCTATCTAAAATCAACAAGTTAAAACGGCTTTCATAGAGCGCCGCGCTCTCAAGTTAAGTAGCTTGATTCTGCTTAGTTTTGAGCCGTGGGATAATTTACGCGTTGTTGACGAGTAGACGAGAGTTACTTAGTTATGTGAGTCTGAATAAAATAGCATTTCTGGATATTTTTGCTGTTGACATGTGTTGTGTAACAAGTCTTTTATTTTTTTTTAAATAACGTACGTACTTTTCGAATAACGAATAACAAACTCGCTTATTGAAAATGTCCTAAATACCCACTGTTCATAAAAATATACATTATTTAGGTTTAATTAATCTGCGCCTTTTATATATTAGTTATACAGGTTGTCACAAGATCCATCACTAAGCCGAAGTCTACTCGTTTTGCACATCATGCCAAGTCATACTACGCGAAAATAATACCTGGGAAACAAAAAACATTTTTAAGCATAAAAAAATTACAACTTTTATTACCGGCAATGTATAGCGCGCACTTGCAGACATCGTACCTACGCCGGCCGTATCTACCTACACCGTGCGCCGCGGTGGCGGCAGTTTATGATCACGTGGTCGCGCGGCCGAGGGGAATGACCTCGCAGCTGATTGCTGGCAGGCATACACTACGCGTCGGGAACTTTAAAGCCGTTTATTTTAGGGAAATATTGAAAATTTTATTTATGTTTATTTGGCAGAAAGTATACATTTATTATTCTAAACACGATTTTGGAATAATTCGAAAAAAAAAATCATTACTTTGAGCCTCAATATCTCCTGAACCAGTAATTTCCCAAGTATGGTGCCGAAGTAAAAATTGATCGTAATAATTGGTACTATATGGGGTTTCAGTTTTCGTTAAGGGTCTTTTTACACCCTGTATATATGTTAGGCAACGAATTAACGCAAGATGGATGAAATGGCGACAGGTCTCAGGATCACAAAATGCCTGTGAAGTTAAAAGGCCGCATGTATAAGGCGGTTATAAGGCCTGTCGTACTGTATGGAGCTGGGTGTTGGGCTACAAAGAAGATGGATGAGAAACGATTGCATGTTGCTGGGATAAGAATATTACGATGGATGTGTTGAGTGAAAAGAATGGTCAAAATTAGAAATGGTTACATTAGAGGTAATATGAAAGTGGCACCCATAGATGAAAAGAAATACATGGTTTCCTATTATGCAAAGCACATCAAAAGCAGTCATAAGCAAAAATCGGCAGCGATAATTTGTAAACGCTGGACAAATACCTCACGTTCGCTCAACGAATTTCACGGCAGCACATTTCCATCAAATTCTCATTAATAAAATATATGTAGACACAGCCCGTTCCCTGTGATTTTTTAAATAAAGATTATGACAAAATTTGGGTACAATGACCTCTAATTAGCCCTTCAAAGTTTAAGATGTCATCGCGTATAATTCTTTTTAATATTTATAAGTTCAAGACATGGATTAATGATGTTGTTCCAAGAAACGCGTAAAGGGAATGACAGAAGACTTCTTTAAATATTTTAAATTTGGTGACATTTTATTTAATTTGTCACGTAGATTTGTGACGATGTTTTTTGGTTCTTATTATATATTAATGTCTGTTCTAACTAATTGGACTTTGTCATAGGGATAAAGGATCCATGACTATTTCTTATGAGATAATAGACAGTACTTTGTTTCGAAATTTTTGTCGTTTATTTCATGCAAAACTTCACCTGACAATCATAAAAGAAAGATATATCCAATTTGGTGCAATCGTTTGGAAGTTATGCGCGTACAATCATTTTATTTATATTGACAAGTTTAGAAAGAAAGAAGAAAGAAAAGAAAGAAGAAAGAAAAGAATGAAAAGAAAGAAAAGAAAGAAGAAAGAAAATACATTTATTTGCAGCAAATTATGCAATAATAAAAATAATAACATACTTTAAAATGGTCGCAACTCCGCAACATAGCTAGTTCTGAAAAAACTAGAGCTGGTTTCCGTTGCGACCATGTTAGTAAATAATATATCTTATAAATTTAGCACAATACATCAGATGATATAGAATTATTACTTTTGTTTAGTGATCTAATATATCATCTGTAGGCAAATATAAAACAACAAGCTAGAGCAAGCAACAAGCGAAATTTAACATGTATGTTTCTTGAAAATAGCACATTCTTTTAATTACAGCTATCAAAAGATGCCAAAGTATACTATAATGGTGCATTTTATTTAACAGAACTAAGAAAATGATTTATATATTGTTTTATTTATATAAGACACGGTGTCTATCTTGCCTATATCAATAGCAAAAATATATAAGTACTCTACAAAAATATATCAGCTTTTTAAAGCTGTCTTTACTTTAATTTGAGCCGCAGTAGAGAAGGCTCAAATACTTATATAAATAACTGAAATAACAATATATTTTTCCTCAGTTATTTATAATATCTATAAAGTAATAAGAATATGATCCCGAAAATTGACTATCATGGTTCTTAAAATAAAAATAAAGTATTTAAGACTGTGATTCCATTATTAAATATTGAAATACCTCAAGAGTCTTCTAAACATTTTTTCTGAATTGCAAACTAGGTAATTGAGACTATGTTTATCTTAGTTTGCCTCAGTTGGTTTCTTTGCAAACTTGAGTAAGTAGCTAAAAAACTTTCTCTTCTATAAATTGCTTGGAGAATGTTTTCATTTCTTACAAAATGCGACTGTAGAGATTTATTTATTTTATTTAAGGGTAATATGTCAATATCGTATGTATGTATAATATGTCTAGGATTAAATTTCGTGATCATGACCCATATAGATTTTAACTATTGTTTGCCATGATGTAAAATAAATAGAAGTAATAACAATTCGAGTTTCGTTTTATTTTATCATTTTTACTTTTTTACTACTACAACTTAGCTACTAAACCACCCATCATAGATACTTCTATATAACTGATTAATACAATACTGATTAATGTAAGATGATACGTTTAGATAAGATAAAGAGACCAACCTACGGGTAATTATGTTGAACCCAGGATTCAGATGAGTATTTTTTAATTTACAGCCCATTTAGCAAGAGTCAGACTTTGTGGACTAGTAACGGTCTAGACTTCCACATGAATCAAAATTACCTTCCTCAAAAACAGACTGTTTATCAATGTAAGACAATGTGAGTAACATTAAACGTTTAGATGTGAGCAGAAAACAGATGGCCGTACTTACTTGAGGAACATTTAGGCACGTGAATCGGTTCCTAAGTACCGATATACGGTTTGAAACGATTCTAGATAGTGTTTTGATGTTGTATACGCAGCCGGTTTTCACAACACGGAAATTGTAAGTATTCGAATTTCATGTTCAATTTTATAAAAATAACATCTTAATATATTTTCGTCTACGTATAAAACACACAACGTATCACCTATTAAAACTTATATAACACATCTATAACTATATTCATAAAGTCGGTAATATTAATATTAAATATATTTTACATCAACTAAATTGAGTAAATATGACCATTACATTTTGTACATACCTACAGTAAATTATACTTATACTATATTTGCTGTAAACAAAGTACTCATCTACTTGTAAATATAAATACATCATAGTATCAATGATGACGTCAAATAATGATTTGAAAACCATCGATATGAGTATTTGTTCCAGCCCCCATGAAAAACACTTCACTGCAGGTATATATCTAAAACCCACCACATAAGATAGACGATTAATTATTTATACAAAACACATCCGACTGTCCATTAATTTCAAGACCTTAAAAGGTTAAACAACGATTCGATAAGACAATTCAAACGCAATACAACCAAAATTTGGCAAACACTCCTAAGCATAAACTATCGGAACGATCTAATGAAGTTTTCTAATACTTAAAATAAAGTGGCTATTTAAATCACAATTACGTAGATAATTTACATTTACATTTGTATAAAGAATAAGTGTTAACATTATACCCACTATGTTAGAAAAGCAAATTCTTGATAATATACTGTGAGGGCCGGTGTCATGTCAAACCGTCGTCACGAAACACAATAATTAGCAAAGAGGTTTGAAGACTATTTTATTATTTTGAAATGAGTTTTTAGTTCGATGATACACTCTGTCAAGCGTTCGCCAAATTTACAAGTCATTGACAACTAGGCAGTGGCCGTGCGGATAACGCATCCCGTTCACGTTCTGATGGCGTGGGTTCAAATCCCAGTCATAACTGTTATGTGGATTATAGTTTTTATGAAATTTGGAAAATTGTTATGAATATTTGGCAAATATTTAAAAGATTATTTAAATATTTCGAATAAAAATTAGAAAATTCTAGAAACTTCATTCCTGAAGTCTCTTTTTAACCTTTCCATTCCTTCCGGAATGGAAAGGTTAAAAAGAGACAGGAGATGGAAACACAAATTTAAATATTTCGAATAAAGATTAGAAAATTCTAGAAACTTCAAGAAGGAATGGAAAGGTAAAAAGAGACAGGAGATTGAAAAACAATTGAATAACGAAAAGACAATCGAAATTAGTAGATCTAGAACATTCTTAGGGGTATATAAGGCGGTGTAGACGCGCTAAGCGCCTGTTTAAGTTGAAAAGTGGTAAAGTGAAGAAGAAAAGGAAAAAGTAAAGGAAGAAAGAAGAAGTAGTAAAATAAAGTGAAGTGAAAGCATAGTGCAGTAAAGTGCAGTGAAGTGCAGTGAAGTTCAGTGAAAAGTGCAGTGCAAAAGACACTAGTGGTGGTGCTGTCTTCGTCGGAATTAAACGGCGTGTCGTGTGTCAAGTCGAATAAAGTGTCATCAGTGCTACTCGGTGTTTCCTTCCAATTTCGCTACCCCGTCCGTAACAATACAATGTGATGATTGGATGAATGTTTATGTATGCTTCTATTTGAAAACAGTGTTACGTTATTTTCAAATTCGCTTAATGTAGTCCAATTGTTATGACTATCTGTACTAATATTATAATGAAAAATGGTTTGCTTATCGTCTTTTCAATTAGAATGTTTAGAATTTTTATTTTAGCTAATCGTGGGAATTTTTCGTAGTTTATTAATGTAGTGGTTCAAATCAATTTGTTTTGGCAGATTTAGAATGAACGTGTTGGTATGTGCATGGTAAAGATAACAGGTTTGGGTGTGCCCTTTTATATATTTTGTTTATGAGAGAAATGTTAAAACTCAATGTTCGTCTCTAAATAATCAGCCATGCTTTATAATTATCGTAAATAGGCATTTGTAAAGTATGATCACTTCGTGGCAATTTCTTTACAATCAGCTTATCTAGCCTCTACATTAAATTGGCACGGTATATAGATTTTTACTCTATTTGCAAAATGGGTGAATAAAAAAATGTGCATGTGTAGCCACGTGTCTCGGGCACCCCCTACTTATATCTAAATGACAATCAGACTGCGTCTGTATGAATTATCACAAGGCTTGCTTCTATTACCTACTATAAAAACGAACTTAAAATCACTATTGCCTGAACTTCCCTAGTAATAAAAAGTACCAATCTAACTGGCCTTTATTTAGTGAATACCTTTTAAATAATAAAATAAGTAGAAAATAGCCCTCTTCATTAAATAGTTCACTTACCTCTTACTTACAGACTTTTCGCGTAAAATTGAAATAAGGTTAAAAGGAAACGTTGAAAGTCTTGAAAGCGAAAATAAAATTATTACAGAAATATTGCCACTGGGTTAAATTACACTTTATCAAAAATGGAGATCTTTATTGGAATCATAAGTTGTTTTGACGTCTTTATTTTTCGAAATTAAATTCCTATTAAATTATTAAGTATTGCTTGCTTAACAGTGAAGGACAACAAGGTAAATTTTGTTAACTGCCGTACGGGTGATCCCTTCCTTACAGGACTTTGAAGGACTTCAGGGTAAAAAAGAGAGTATTACTCACCTCCCTAACTAAGTTTACTTAGTCTGCCCTAAACTCTATTCATTCAGTAGGAGAATGAAGAACTTGCTACAAACTTTCTACCGCAACAACAAAAAAAAGACAGTCAATATTCGCAAAAAGAACTGTGTAATAATATAACATCCTCATAAAAAACGTCACCGCCAAAACCAAACGCGAAACTCACAGTTCAACTCTACACAATGTACCTTTTATTGCTAAAACGTAGGTAACCGAAACAATATCCAAAACCAACAACGGCTTGTACAAATATCCGTATCCGAATGCGATCATTTCCCATTTCTAATCCGTACAAACGAAAGAAAGGTATATTTACCATTGCGCAGCTGTTTTGCATTTTGTTTATATTCGAAAAACTGAATTGTATTTTTATTTTATTCAGTGGTGTGTGCAGTGACAGGCCGGCGAGCTCTTTGATGGTTTTTGAGGACGCTGAATCCGAATTTATTTCAGTTATGAAAGGCAGACTTATCAAACAAATTGTGTTTTTTTTTCATCGTCAGTCGTGTAATGACGGTCCAGTAAATTTATACATTGTTTTTTTTTTTCATTTTTTAAATATCTTTCTAGAATATAATATTACGATAAATATTTACACTACCATTAAGGCGCTTCAATTTATTTAAATAAATTTGTACATAGTATGTTTTCTGAAATGTGACTCTTACCAGTTTTTGAGGAACGTAATTATGTTAAGAATATCCTATTAGCAATGCTATTAGTAAGCCACGACACAATCATAAGTTATTTTTTATTATTTTGTGCAGTGGATTATTTTCTTAGAATAAATAAACTCGGCGCCACATGCTTCTAAACAACGCGTTGTTAGGATAACGTAATTATCGTTTAAGTTACGTTTATACTTGTATTCTGTACTATTTATTTCTTGAACCCACGTAAGCAACTGCGTTTTATGCCTGTATTTATACTAATACTAGCTGACCCGGCAAACGTTGCTTTGCAATTTTTTTTTTTTTTTTTGAAAAATAGATGTTGGCCGATTCTCATAGATACCGGATAAGCACAAAAAATTTCATCAAAATCGGTCAAGCCGTTTCGGAGGAGTATGGGAACGAAAACTGTGACACGAGAATTTTATATATTAGATTATAAAGCTGAAAACATTGATTGTTTGCTTCGTTGAACGCGATAATCTCAGAAACTACTGGCCGATTTAAATTATTCTTATTGTGTTGGATAGACCATTTATCGAGTAAGGCTATTTATATAACATCAAGCTATGAGCCTCGGGTGACGAGCAGAAGCCCTAAATAACGCGGGTGTGACAGCGGGCTTAGCTAGCGTTCGATAAGCTACTCCTTTTTATAAAAGCTATAGCCAGTACAAAGAAACTTTAAAACTACTAAATACCTCAAATTCTGTCTACTGAGAGCAATGTTATTTCATGTTATTTAGATTGCACCGTTGGTCTGTGTTGTTTTAGTGACACGTAACTGGGTCAATTAAAATAGATTTCCTATTTCTATTTTCATTTAGTTCAGGGGTGAGTCGTATTCCCCCCCGTGGGATCTCCACCTCAGTAACCGTGGGTTTGAGGTACAACACCCACGGTGAAGCTAAGCGGGATCCCGGGAGGTGACGCTCCACGTGGGCTTGCGTGAGGCCTGCGTAGGATGCGTCCCAAGGACAGTTCTGTCTGTCCCTCGCAGTCGGGTGCGGTCGCGGTAGGAGAGGGTGTCTGTCTCACGCGACCAAATGTGGGCGCACCATTGTTGCGTCGCGGTGGGACCGCAGAGGAAGAGGAGATGCGGTGTTGCGTTGCCGTCCTCCCTATCCTCTGCGGCCGCTGGGTGTTTTGGCGGCGGAGCCCAACACCTTCATCCGCTGCCAAGGGGGTTTTGTTCGGAGCCCGCCTGACCATCTGGCAGGCCAATACCCGTCGGGGGGTAGCGAGGAATGCTTCGGTGAAATCCTACCCTCCGACACATGGGTACATGAGGAGCAGGGGTTGGTTTTTAGTCAGTAAGAGTCTGACAGTCCCCTTAAAAGGGGTGAGTCGTGTTAAACGGGATGTAAGGATGATTAGAAATAACGTTTCAAAGACTTTTGCTTTTTACGTTTGTTTTCTTAATATAAGAAAGATAGATAAATAGATAGATCGTATTCTTTATTGTACACCGAAACAAAGTACGTTTCTCAAGCAACTTAAATCTACAATTTATGTATGTACAATCGGCGGCCTTATCGCCATGGGCGATTTCTTCCAGGCAACCTGTAAGTATCTATTTAAACTTTAAGAGGTTGAACTAATAGGTATATATTACCTAATTATAAATTTATTAATTCTCATAAAAAGTATTTTAAGCTAGGTTTACAATAATATACTATGAATCAGGTAAGTCTGTGAGAATGGTGCCTGAAGCATACTTGTTAATATTCTAATTGCATGTTGCGAGTGCCCAAATGAATAACTCTGTATACTAGATTGGGATATCAGCTTATTTCGAGTCGAAATTTAATTTAAATCGGTTTAGGGATCAGATTAGGTTTGCATTTAAAGCAGTATTAGTAATAAGTAATGGAAAACACGTCTACCTATATTTTTCAGTATTGAAGAAAAATAAATCGAATTAGAATAGAAACTCCTATTGTTAGTTACTAAAAGTAAGTCTGATATTTATCCAGCGAAACAAAGTAAATTCAAATCCTACAACGCCATTCTACAGAGATAGATAAACATTACAGCAATATCTTGCGACAAAAACTATCTATCAATTTTCTGCCAAAAACATTACACGCGTTAATTTGTCCAACGAAACACTTAACCGTATTACTAATAGCTCTACCACCACAATCGCTCGAAACCAGGCTTCCTTTCCCCCACATACGGAACATGTAATTCCGTTACAAATTAATGGCCAATCCATCGACTACCTTATAGACTTATAGACTGCGTAATAAAACCGAACGATGCTTGACAGGCAGGCAGGCAGGAGCCTAATAAGAAAGGTCTCAATAACACCGTTGCTCGATACATAAACTATACAGGGTGTAAAAAGACCCTTGACGAAAACTGAAATCCCGTATTGTACTAATCATTACGATAATTTTTACTTTGGCACTATACCTGGGAAATTACTGGAGGAGAATTTGAGGCTCAAAGTCACTATACATTTTTTTTATTTGTTACGAAATCGATGCATTTACCACGCCAATTTCTTCTATAGGTGTCCTGTGCACCCATGAATAACTAGGCATTTCATTTAAAATGTGTCTTCTTAAAAAACATCGATTCCCAGATATCATTTTTGCTTAGTATGACTTAGCATGATGTCCAAAATGAGTAGACTTTGGCTTGGTGATGGGTCTTGTCACAGCCTATATCATAGTATCAAGAAGTTTTCGTCCATTCTAGTCTATTGTATCAATTGATTTTAGTTAATTGTTTGCACAAGATATGTCGTATACTTTTGACGGACGAGAGATGAGTGGGCGAGTATAAATATAGAATTGCTTTTTGTTTGTTTCGTTTTCCTAATGGGAACTGTTATTTTGTTTCATTTTCGTTATGGACTGGCAACCTTCTATACATATAAAGGGAAAGATCACTCATTACATAATGTTGAAAACCGCAGAACGTTTATCAGCTTGACCGTGCACCTTTTTTAAGTGCTGACTCAGCATCGACAAATTTCAAGTGCGCGCCGCCACTTGAATACGGGCGCGCTAAATAAATTAGTTTTTGTTTGATTGTTAATAACGTGAGAGGAGTGGTGTTTGATTTTTCTGCAACCTAATGAATGACTCATTATAATGGTATGAAACAAATTACGTTTGAATGCAATGTTTACTTTTGGCGAGCGGCCGTAACGTAAACAATGTTGTCTTTAACGACTTACTGTACACTTTAGATTATCATAGTAAAAGTATTAGCTGAAACTTGTTTGCTGTCAGTTTTATATACCTGGTGATATTATCTATGTAATAAAATAAAGTTATAGCGATACTTGCAGAAAATTATTTAGATGTAAGCAATTGAAAAAAAATAAATATTTCGCTGACTTTGCATTCCGCGCGCGGGGTGTAATTATGGATTAAAAACATAATTGTAAACAAGTTATGTAATTATATATCATACTTTTATGTTTTTATTGTAAATTAACTGAATAATTACGAAGTTACAGCAAAAAATAAATAAACAATGTGTATTACTTTAATTATAGACAAAAAAATATCGTAAAAACGGCATTTTATTTTATTTTATGTAAAAACGTTTAAATACATATGTATGTATATAAGGTTACATTTATGCGTTGTATTATTTTTTTATTATGAGAATATAAATAAACCTTTGATAAAATATATAATACTCATACTTTTTATGAGATATTAACTATCGAAAATTTTGGCTGGAACTTCAGTTTTTTTGTAATAATAATTCTTATCAGATTCTTATCAGAATTGGTTTTTTACTTGGAAATCTAGTTGGAAAGAAAGTTATCTAGGTTTGAATCTGATATATAACATAAAACGGTATTTAAAAAAATAAAATATGAAAATTGGCGCCAATTCATAAAAAAATCTTTGTTTTATTTTTTTATGTTAAACTAGAGGCTGCCAGCAGCTACGCCTGCATTTTTTTTTTATTTACCGTTTTGGCCGATCCTGTGGGAATTTCGGGAAATCCCTTCTTAGTGCACCCCTATGGTCCCCAAGGAACATACATGCCAAATTTTAGCTTCCTGCGCCCAACAGTTTCGGCTGTAGCGTGTCTGTCAGTCAGTCAGTAACGCAAGGATTTTATATATTAAGATATTAAAATGTTTCTTTTCATTTTATTTATTTCCTCAAAAAGTAAATTAAATAACCTTTTTAAATGTGTATAATACTTATATACCTCCTATAATAAAAAACGACGAGAAAAAGGAATATGACAGAAATATAAAATCGCGCTCAAAAATGGCGGTAAAATATTTCTAATTTTCACTTTATACTGCCCTTGCGTAAGCTTCAACCATATTATATGGTTTTAATTTATATCATTGAAAAGTTCATTTAATTACGCGTCCATTGATATACAACATACCGCAATCGGTTTAGTTATCCGACTTCCACAAACAGATTAGTGCGCAGCGGAAAAGCGTGGGAAAAATAGTCACTTGTGCGCGGTCAAGCGGATATAGATGAAATTTGACAGGGAAGTAGTTTATACATAGTAGACGACCGCTAAAGATGGATTTTTCAAAAGGACTGGATATAGAGGATCTAAAGGCTCTGGCAAGTATGTATGGAAGTTAATTCTTATCTGCGGGCAAAGCTGGCGGGCAACAGATGGTATTATAAACAAAAAATGCTTTGTGTTGTAAAGATGTAGACATATTATTGATTTGATTATTGTTCTTGTTTAGTTCTGCTTTATCACAGTAAACTAATCAACAATAAAGTGCTTTTAAAGACTAGTCCTACATTAAGGGTAAACCATGCCGGGTAACACGATGAATTTAAAAATATTCAAACTACGAAAACAAAGAATCAACTCATCACTCAATTCAACTTGTGGATCATACAATGCCTGTTGCAGTGGAACACGTCAACGCAGCACTAGGCTATACATCATCATCATCATCATAAGCCTTTAATAGTCCACTGCTGGACTAGGCCTCTCCTTTGAAAGGAGGAATTGGCCGACTATTCTACGCTGGCCAAACGGGTTGGTAGGGTTTGTTCCAAGTCTTCCTTCTCTTACAGTGCTGTTCTATTCATAATATGCTCCCTCTGACGGCTCTTACGACACCAATGGGATGATATGGGGTGGTGACAATCCGTATTCTTAATTCCTCACCACACGGACTAGATCATACGTGAATACCTAAATACCAAAGACTACATGACTAACACTGATTTTAGTCACTATTTTAGAATTATCTTACATGTTCAATGCAGTAACAGGCAATCAAATCTGCTTTTATGCCGATGTATGTCCTCTTATTATATTAGTTCATTGCTACGCGTCTGTGTGATTGCAGCCATTTTTACTGTCAACCATAATACCACTTAATATGTTATAAATTATATGGTTGCTCATTTATCTGAGAGCTATTACTGTCGTGACAACATTGTTCTTTTTAACGCCTTCATATTTATAGGTCTTCTCATCGCATGTGAGTTATGTCACGTTATGTACACACTTGAAGACATATATTTAACTCACACATTAATATTTACTGGTTATTATTTTTTACATTCATTCAATTTCCAAGTACTAGATGACGAGTGTCGGAAAGCTGAGGCAACAAAATACAGATCACCTAATTCGTTAGCACTTTGACTGACACTAAATGTAACCGATTATCAGAAAATAACCTTATATCCCTCATCGGTAGCCTTAGAATATTGTTATTCTAAGACTCTCCGATTTTTAGAAAAAAAAACAAAAACAAAATGTCTTGCTTAGAAAAGCTCCGAGAGCTCTTATATAATTATGATAATGGGCTGCGAACAAATAAACATAAGGCAATGAATCAGGTAGCACAATATCAAAACGAAAAAATAAACTTCATTTTCTGGTATACTATTACGTATAAACCAGAAATATTTGGCAAAATAATATATTTTCGATCACATAATATTGTATAAATAAAAATCAAAGTCAATTTCTTAACGCCTAAGAATCGATTTCAGAGATGGCGAAATTATGTTAATGTAAGCCGCCCAGTGCGATTTCTATGTGGATAACTATATTGACTGCTCGGAAACTGTAAATATAGTGGTATTGAAGATACATTGGGTTAACAGCCAGTTATTCTGGAGATCAGATTGTCAATGATTGCTTTCGAATCCTATTTATGGTTGTACATAATCAAATCTATGTGTAAAACACATTCCGTTTCTGGAACGGCCAACTGTAAAATTAAAATTACTGGCATAAGATATTGTTCAATATTTATTTTGAACATGTTTTATTAGATAGTTACGATCTCTTATCATCTGATTGTCACGCCTGTCTCCCATTGGGGTAGGCAGAGACTGTGGAACGCCATATACTCCAATTCAAACACACGTCTTTCGCTTCCCCGACATTCATTTACCTTATCATGTCTTAGGCGAGTTACAACTTCTTGTATAAAGCAATATCCTGAAGTAGGGAGAAAGAAAACAAAAGATTTCGTCTCGCTTTCTAAAATTCGTCAAACAGGGCCACAATTTGCATGTAATTTAACTCTGACTATATCCTCAAAAATATGCAGTTGTTTGGTCTAATTCACGGTCTGAAGTCCTTGTTATAAAAATATTCAAATTCTGTTACATTAAGTTCGTTTTACCTATTTACCTACTAGTGATTATAATCCAGTTGCTGCCAGCGGCTTAACTGTAAAAAGAAAACAATATTATATATATATATATATATATATATATATATATATATATATATATATATATATAAATAAGTATATATCTAGGGTATGTAAATAGGTTTATCATATATTTTATGAATAAATTATTCGTAAAATCTGCATACATACATACATATAGTCACGCCTTTTTCCCGTCGGGGTAGGCAGAGACAACGGAACGCCACTTGCTTCTATCCTTACAAACCTCACGCGCTTCCTTTACATTCATTACTCTTTTCATACATGCTCGCCGGTTGCGGGTGCTTCGGACCTTGCCGTTTTTCAGAACGTCACCAATTTGGTCGACGAATGTCCTACGAGGTCGGCCGCGACCGGCTTGCCCATACACGTTTGCCTCATATATTTGGTGCGTCATTCTTTCTTCACTCATTCGCTCCATATGTGTCCAAACCATCTCAGCATTCCTTTCTCAATTCTTGTCACAACATCTTCTTTCAGGCCACATCGCTCCGAAATCTGTTATACTATATATATTTTTTTTTCATTTTCTGTATTTTTAACGCTAAATGCACTTATTATATCTTTATCTCTGCATCACCCAAAGGTTGACTGGTAGATAATGCCTAAGGCATTAAGTCCGCCTCTGTACACTTGTTTGTGCATAAAGTTAAATAAATAAATAAAAATACATTTTACTTCTAGAATATGGACTGCATAATCAAAATGCAAATGAAGTCTCGTCTCAATATTTTAAAGATGTTTTTGTGAAAAATGCAACTGATATATCTTCTTTAAGTACAAACTGATTTCAAAGAGAAAGCGTAGGATTGACTTTAAAAATTAAGTTACGCATTATTTTATTCTTCTTGAAAAAAGCACAGAATTCTAAATATTTGAATGTTTTCCACAAAAATATTGCTCGTTAGTTTTAATCAAGTAATTTTAATTTCGAGGTTCATCAAACACATTTAGCCCAAAAATATATATTTACATTGAGTACCCTTAACAATAACTTAAAAATATAGGTAAGTACACTTCAGGTGGAAAAAGTCTCTTACATCGAAAAATAATACGATAAAAACATTTAATACAACATTAGCGAACAGCAAACCATTTTATGCAGATCTAAACAATTTGTTGCGAATGAAACCCATCATCTCTTCAAAACTGATTCTAGATTAAAGACTATGTATTCAAGACGAAGTAAGATCTGTGATGTATCGGCACCATTCATCACTATATTTATATCTGTAACAAGAACATTGAACGTTCCATTCAATGTTTTCTTATTTATTAAGGTATCGAAGTTTCAATTGATCTTATTGAGGAAAAGTGTTAAAAATATGCGCTTGATGTTTAAATATGAATAGCTAACTAAGAATATAAAGAAACCTCGGAAAATGGCGAATTTACGCTTGCCTCGTAGAACACGTTAAGTCTAATACCTGCTGTCGTAAAGAAAATATTTCGATGATCATTACTACGTGGAAATAAATCTTTATAATAAATTATAGATTGTTATATCATTAGAAAAGAATTGGTTTAATTTCGGTCACTAAAGGACACTCAACAAGGCCATAATTACTATCGGCTCCGCATAAAAGGTATCCCTAAGTCTAGTATGTAAAATCTTATGATGATCGATTGCTTAGTTACTGTGATAGTACCCAAAACACAGAATATTGCCAAGTATATTAAACCAAGGACAAGCTGATACCGAATCTGACAACAAGACATTTACCTACGTTCAGGGGATCGTTGGCTCATCCATTTGTTTTGTAGACTTGAATAATGGTTGACTATAATCGTTATTGTGCATTAATGTAAACTGAACAGACGTTGACGTCGTTAAATTTAACAAGAATATTACTGTATCGTTATATGACTGCATTAGTCTAAAATGAAAAATGTATTCAGATTAAGCCCGAAAAACCATGCAAGATGTAATATTTCATCGAAATATGAAATCTTTCTTTTCACTTTTGAAGTCGTTTCATGCGGCAGGCATAAATCCTATATCATGAATTAACTTATGTTTAATCAACAAGCATAAACAAAAGATTATAACCATAACGCGGGAATCACGCTATCTATAAATGAAAACCGTATAAATATACAGATCATATATATGGATCATTATTGAACCAAAACACAGCTTGAATATTTTTCTTCCTATAAACGGTAAAAGGTTCAAACAATGCTTATCTTCAACATTACTATACAGTCAACAAAAGGAATCAATTCAAGGGATCATAAAAAAACAGAGTCTAATAAAATGCACTACACTTATCACAGTTTAATGTGAACTGTTCAACTTAATGTGGGTAATTAAAGCTTAACCACTTTGCCCTCCGAGACATTATGTCCGTTTCTTTTTTTATAAGAAAATGTACAGTTTTCTTTTGCTTTTCTTTGTGGAACTCAACCGTAACGGATCTGTTCATTATCGTACGAGGAAGAAAATCTTTATGGGTTAGACATTAGTTGAGCTGTTGAAGAAGTCATAGTAATAAAACGTATTCACAGGTGCATTTGAGGTCCTTAGAGCATTGAGTCTGCTTTGTACTTTATCCAGATTTAATGCAATATTAGTTTTATATATAGCAACACTGGACCTATGTGATCCTAAAGGATAAATAGGTACATTATTCACTTTCGACATGTCACTTGTTTTAATCAACTATTTCTAATCGTTTAATATCACTCGTCGCTGTTTGTGAATCAAACGTTTATTTTAAATATGTATTTGAGCAACATTTTATTTAAATAAGTAAAAATATTTAAAGTCGATTAATTTTAAATAGCACTTATTAAAGTATATTGAGTATAACCAAAAAACTTTTTGTATTCGCTCTTTCAAAATAAGTTAAAAGTTATAAAAATAATCGAAAATGAAGGTTATGTACCTAAAGCTTTTATCACAAAATTGCCATATCAGATTTAATAAGCAAAAATACGTAATGACGATAATTATGCCATTAAAATTGCTCGAAAATGTCGTATTTGGTGTTCATATTTTCTAGCGTTGATATCGTGAAAAGGATGCCTAATTTTTGAAGTCGTTTATTTCATGAGAAGTTAATTGCCTATTAATCCTTGAGGACTTCTGAGATAATTAAATGCGTTTTGTAGGAATTCAGCGAGTTTAGTACAATATTTAAATTTATGATTAGATAATTATGATATACATACATACATAGACTCACGCCTGTTTCCCGGAGGGGTAGGCAGAGACTAGGGAACGCCATTTGCAACGATCCTGACATACCTCTCTTGCTTCATTCACTCCCATCAAGTTTCTCATGCATGCTCTTCTGTTTAGGGTACTTCTGACCTGTCCTTTTTTAGGATGTCTCCAGTCAGAGAACGTTCGCCTAGGTCTTCCCCTTCGTCCTTTGTCCCATTCACGCTTGCCTTTTATATCTTCTTTGTCAGTCTTTCGTCATCCATCCTCTCCATGTACCCAAACGATCTTAACATTCCTTTCTCGATGCTTGTCACTACATCTTCTTTTACCCCACACCACTCTCGCATCACACAATTCTTTACTCTGTCGGATAATTATGAATAAGGTTGAAAAGAGTTTTAACCCTCAATATTCACATTTTATTGATCTTTTAAGTATTTTCTTCGTATATTGTAAGTGAACGTTTGTTGCAAATCATTTGTTGACTTTTTAGTTATGTTGCTATAAGAATAAAATGATTATTCTTTAGATAAATGAATGAAAGAATTATCTTTATCTAAAGTTTATTTACTTTGTATATATCTGTGAAGTCAACTATATGAAATCTGTGTAAGCATTCACAAGCATACACATAATTATAGCTTCTCTGCTAACTGATTAATAAAGTTTAGATGCTTGTATCCATTTTATTGAGTTGCTATTAGCTTTAAACTAAACAGCTAAACTAAAAGGCTGTGTTTTTGAAATGTCATTCTACCAACATTCTGCTAAACTCGTTTCGCCGTACGCGTACTATACTGAAAATGTTTAGTTTAACATGAGTAGTTTAAATTAAATAGTTTTTTAAATTGAACTTGTTGTGTTTTATGTTTTTTTACCAAGTGTATTATTCACATTTAATATTTTTATGGTTGACAAAACATTTTGATAATTTATCAACTCGCGTTATGGATATTAAAAATTATGTAACGGGTCTGAATCGTGTTAATAAACGAAAAGAAAGATGAAATACCTTTCTATTTGTCCCGACGATTCGGCATGGGTTACACCAGCCGTAACCCCCCCGTGGGATCTCCACCTTGTCATGGTGGGGGGCTCAGTAACCGTGGATTGGTCACCCGCGGTGAAGCTAAGAGGGATCCAGGAGGGGACGCTCCGCGTGGGCTTGGAGGGGCCTGCGCAGGATGCGTCCAACGGTGTGGGTGCGAGGGACAGTTCTGTTTGTCCCTCGCAGTCGGGCGCGGTCGCGGGGGGAGAGGCGTGTCGGTGTTGAGTTGCCGCGCGCCCTATCTCCCGCGACCAAATGGGGGCGCACCATCGTTGCGTCGTGGTAGGGCCGCAGAGGAAGAGGAGATGCGGTGTTGCGTTGCCGTCCTCCCTATCCTCTGTGGCCGCTAGGTGTTTTGACGGCGGAGCCGAACACCTTCATCCGACGCCAAGAGGGTTTCGTTCGGGGCCCGCCTAACCATCTGGCGGGCCAATACCCGTCGGGGGGTAGCGAGGAATGCTTCGGTGAAACCCTACCCTCTAACACACGGGTACATGGAGAAAATCGAGGTGGTTTTTAGTGGAAACACCACATACTCCGGCTCTTATTTCCCCCAAGAGTCGGAGATCCGAAGGGATTTTCCACCTCATTAAACAAAAAAAAAAAAATGGATTACACCAGCCGTGGTCACGGGATGACTGATGTTCGTCAGCGCTGCCTCCGAGAAGTGCGGGTTTTGGAACCTACCCTCACTTGGTCTTCACAATTATTAACATTTTTATGTTCGGAACTGTCGGTACTTCGACACACAACACTAATGGTATCTTTACACTGGCGCGTAATATCACCTCGTCGGTTTCTACATTTGCTGATGACAGGATTCCAAGATGTAGATAAACGGTAACCATCCTCCCGCCTTGACAAACAGAGCATATGACATTTGCGACCCCGAACACTTAGATAGTGAGCTCACACATGTTCGGGAGGTACTCAAAAAAAAAAAGAAACTTACTCCGTTCGTATGAACATTTCCAAAGCCATTTTACTGTTTCACGGGTACGCTTTGTGGCAAACGGGTTAAGCTTTGTGGTCCAACTGACCCAAATGTACGTACCTGACGTGTTTTGGCGTCTTTTTGTAACAATTGACTTTAAAATAGCCCGTAGAAGAGTTGCGTTTTGAGTAGGGGAAGCCAAGTTGCGTAAAGTTTGCCTCATGAATATTTTGACGACCAATACAGGTTGATGTTTCACCAAGTTAGAGGTTATTTGCTATACTAAACGCCTGTTAGTTGATGACAAGCATTAATTTAGGTCACTAGGTACAAAGATGGAAATCTCATAGGAAAGGCCTTTGCACAGAAGTGCTACACTATAGGGTAACGACAAATTATGGAGAATATGTTGGCAATGGTAAATGTGACTTTAACCAGTAAAATTTGCTCACTGGAATTAGTCGAGTAAAAATATAATCAGAAATTAAAACTGGTTCTTACCATTTAAATCCAGCTCACTCGAATCAACTGAGTAGAAATATAATCAGAAGTTTCATAGTATTTTATTCGAGTACTATAAAGCCTTCATTTGCGGGCATTTATATATTGAAATTAAAAATGTAATCCAGTTGTACGCATTTTTCCTTTGTATTTAATAAAGAGATTACTTTAAGTACAATTGTTAGTCACTTGAAACTTTCATTATAAAGTACTTATCAATTTTAATAATCAAACTTCACGAACAAAATCACAATTCACGTCGTTTCTAGTATAATTTATTCATTATTATTGGTTACTGCTAATTACTTTTTGAAAACCCGTACATAATGAAAGTAGCACTTACATTACGTTTAGTACTTAATCGACCATATTCACGTACTACGAACTACTAAGTTCTAAGATTAAAATTTCACAAGGGTTTGAAAAGCTCTGAAATGGTTTTAATTTAACATAAATTAGCACTTCTAAGCCGCTACTTATTATATATATGTTTTTATAAATTAGGCATGAATACGATTAGGTAAATTTTGAAATCAAACGAAATTTGTAACGTTTGGATTAACATGTATAAGAGCTACCCTTTTATCATATTTTTTTTTTGAATGTTATTGTACAACCATTGTTACAGAGAACTTCACAATGTGTTTATGAGTCATGCCTTCATCATTGACCCTGAATATAAGATATCCCAATGCTGGGCACTGGCCCCTTCTCATTGTGAGAATGGACATACTGGCCAAGTGCTAGTTGACAAACTTCACATTTCTTTCAAGAACATAATAGAAAACTCTTAGACAAAAGCTCTTAGGAAGCTGAAAATTAGGCACGTATGTTGGATACCGTAGAGGAGCACATAGAGGGATACGGGATTTCTACGGGCTCTTACAAGTTCCTATAAAAGTACTTTTTATCCACGAGTGCAGCCGCGGGCAACAACTTGTATAGCTATAAAATTAAAAGATAAATATCACATTATCTGTACTGACTCTTCTGAATTGAACATCCTGTTAGCAATTTAACCTCGCCAAGTTCTTAAATCGATACTTCAATAAACTGAAACACAAATTATTATTCATATTATGTTAAGAAACACATACATCTAAATAAGACATCCATTCTAATTCAATAAAACATGATTAATCTGTGAGATTGACCTGCAAATTGTTAATAACATCAATCAATTTGTTTTATTGCTATATGTGCTATTTCCAGAGTGCTTTCAATGATATAAATCGCGAACTCTGAACCTCAGCAATTCATCATAGAAATTTTCGTCTTATAATTTACTAGGTTTATTTAATAGCCTGTTAGGACACTGGTTAGTAACTAAGACCGTAAGAAAGCCAGAGATCGTGAGTTCGGTTCCTACCTAGAACAATTTATCTTTATGTTATGAGCACGATAATTTGTTTTGTCATTTCTCTATAATAATAATTATATACTAGTGACCTGTCCCGGCTTTGCACGGGTACCATATATAAATAACACATTTTTTTATAAAATATACAAGCAAAAGTTCGTCATAAATCACTCCCACTGTTAATGATTTTTGAGTTTATAGCGTACAAATAGGCAGACGCGGCGAGAGACTTCTTTGATATGTATGATATGTATAAATATACTTTTAATATGTTTATTTCTTATCTAGTTACCATAATATTGGCTTTGGTTGCTTTGAGATCCATAACCGTGTCAGTAGTCATATGATATAACTATTATATTTATTTTATTCACGCCTAGCTGTATCCCCGAAGGGGTAGGCAGAGGTGTAAATATTACACCCACATTTCGCCATGAAATTTTAGGTCCCACGTAATAGGGGGCGAGCCTATTGCCGTTACCGGGCACATCACCAGACTCCGGGCTGCTACTGTTATATTAGAAGCATAAATAATTTATCTTAATTTTCTATGACAAATGGCGCGAACTGTGAACCTTAGCAATTCAGCATAGCGATTATCCTCTTATAATTTACTAGTTTGAATTATCTGCAAAACTTTGAAATGGTTTTAAAATGGAGTGAAATAATTTTGTCTGCAGAGAATTATGAATTAACTGAATTGATAACTTACGAGATGTCACTGGCATTTTGGTGGCGAATTGTCTATAATTTTAGTTCTATTCAATTTTCAACTTTATAACAAAGATTTTTTGTATATATTTTAGTCTTTCGGATAAATCTGCTCTTGTATGTATGTAAAGACTATTATAATAACATGACTTTAGCTTAAAGAGACAGCGATATTTAAAGAAATGCTTGTTTTTAATCTAAATGTAGTTAGTTCTTAAATGTTTCAGTAAACAATTTACAGTAGGCCGGTTGAAGATATGCTACTTAAATGTACATTTAAATGAATAATGCTCCACTCTTTATATTTATCAACTAAATTCAAGTGTAATTACATAATATTTAATGTCATCGCAGTATCGTAAAAGCCACAATAATAGCGTGTTTCCGGCGCCACAACGAGGTGGGAATTAAAGAATTGCAGTTTTATTTATGCTGGCAATATTCCAAAAGATAAAAAAGACTTTTAACTGAATATCGACTATCATTTATTCAACAGATCCAGTTAAACATATCCGTTTTGAATTTATAGGAATTGCTTTATTTTTATAAAAACGTTACATTCATGTTACGAAAACTATCAGAACGGTTTTGAAAGTATTGTATAGTTTATTTTTCGGTTGTGCCTTTACGTTATCCATTTCCCTTTACTAAACTATCTGATAATAGTAATATAATCTTATTAACCCTTTTTCTACAAGGCTTTTTAAACTCTAGCACTGTTATAATATCGTATTATAATAAATAGTTACCCACCTCAGCAAGAGGGAATATTTCTGGTTACATCAGATTAATACATCAGTTAACTCAGTCCGTCTGGTAGCCGGTTTAAGGATTGTATCTTTAGTAAGTGTCTCTACTCCGTTTTATTCCATGGTTTGCGTAAGAGGCGACTAATGAAAATAAAATGCAAATGGCATCTTTGAGAAGAGACGAAAAACTAGACTTCAAACCCTGTGCCAATGCGATTGGCCAGCATATTGCATTAGGCAGAGTCCTCTTCTTGACTTACAATGCTATTATGACGCAAATTATGAAAGGCCTATGCCTAACAGTGTACTACAAAACGGCTATATATATAGCTGAATACTTTTTTAAATGTTATAATAGACTAGCCGTTCCCCGCAGTTTTACCCGCATCCTGAGGGAGCTACTTCGCGTACCCGAAAAACCCAAATATCTTACAGACCCCTCTTTTTTTTCTAAAATAAAATGTAGCCTATGTTACTTGCAAATAATGTAGCTTTCTAATGGTGAAAGATTTTTTTAAATCGGTCCAGTAGTTTTTTAGTTTTTCTATTACAAACAAATAAATAAATAAAATTACAAACTTTTCCTCTTTATAATATTAGTGTAGATGTAGATTAAAATCGTAAGGCGCAGTGACCGAACAGCTCAAAGAGAAAGACAACGAGAGTATTTTAGTTTATTTTGTGGGCGTTTCCTTTGTACTTGATGCGTTCATTGTGAGGTCATACTAAACTTACCAGCAGTGGGTGGCGGCCTTTATATAACAATACAATGTGTATTATGCTATGTTCGGCATAGGTACGTTGTCGCGATTTCTCGCGATTTGTATATAGTCTTGTCATCTTGCCCGGCGGGAGTGTCGCGATTTGTATATAGTGTACATGGCAGCAACATTGATAAATTTAAAATGAGCCATAGAGAAAGAGTATATATTAGCTAACCTCTATGTGAGTACTGGCCACAACTGACGGTTCTACGTTTGAGGTTTGATCTTGATATATGAAGAATACGAAGTTACTTTATTACTTCATAGTATTGACATTGTCATTCAAAACATATTGTATATTGTTTAAAAATCAGTAATAAATATGTGTGTGGAGTTTCATATATATTATTGCCTGCTGGTCTGATGAAACCACAAATGGGCGCTGGAGCTAAGTATTTTGTGATTCCTACTGTTTGGAGTAGCTAGTGTTGTAAAGCTAATTATATGGGATCCTATTGTTTCTACGTATCTAGTGATTGTTAATGTATTGTACGGTAATTCTGTATTGTAATAGTAAAGATGTTTTAGAGCCTTGGCTGAGGGTAAAGACGTTTATCGCCTCAGTTGAGAAAAAAGTAGAGACGTCTACTAAATGACCTGATATCGTGAAAGACCCATTTACAGGTATTGTGTTATTGTAAGACCTGATATCGGTGAAAGACTTGTTTACAGGTAGTGAATATTATTATGAAATTATACCCAGAAAGTTCTGAGGGGACCTAGACAGCTTTATGTGTGCTGTTTAAATCTAGGCCTACCAAAGACCTGATCACACAGGATATTGGGATTTGATTTGGATTGCTATTATGATAATTGGCAGTTATATATTTGTAATCTTAAATAGAAGTTGATAGGACTGCAATGCTAGACTGCCGGACAGTGGAATCATATAACTTTTTAACCTACAGGTCGCACTAAAAGGGTTGAGGATGAACCATACTGACAAATGCTTGGCATCGAGTTCAAACAGAGCTATCCATAGTAGAAATTGATGTCTACGTCTTGATAGGTAAGTTTCTAAACATTTCATTAGCCCGCTCACATTATTCGAATTTCAATATCTATCGGTGTTAAGTTGCATTCCCCATATTCATAATCATACCTCGCCGACATGGTGGAGATGCTGGGATCGTTGGATCATCATTTTAAAGGCAATGCAATATAATATCTTATGAAATAGCGTGGCGGATGGAATGTTTTGAAACTTCTAGTGACATTTAGCGGTGAATAGCGGAACTATTATTCAAATTTTAAAATTGGAATAAAGAAATAGGAATTCTAAACGATTCAAACAACATTTGTCAGTGTGGAACTTCAGTTTTAAACATTATGTGAATTACAATTTTACCAATTCGAGATTATTGGTAGACAATAATTTGAAACAGTTTCATATAATCAACTGGATTCGATTTATTTGCGTAATTTTGGACAGAAAGGGAATTGTTTAATAGATATAATAATAAAATTTTATTTCTAATAATTAAAGAATAGACATAGACTAATGATTGGTATCGCTTCGCTATACTAGACACCGCACTGCCTAAGAAAAATATGCCCATAAGTGAGGCAACTCATTATGACAGTGTGTGTCAATCAAAAGCATCAAGACGCATGCGTGAAGAATTGTGTTGTCAGCTTCTCAACAGTTACCCGAGTTAATAGGAAAATATTTTATACTAACTGATTAAACCGTAACTGATTATAAATGTAGGTACAAAATTTACA
The DNA here is from genome assembly GCA_944739405.2 of Euclidia mi. Lineage (NCBI taxonomy): Eukaryota > Metazoa > Arthropoda > Insecta > Lepidoptera > Erebidae > Euclidia > Euclidia mi. The sequence continues at coordinate 32,311,643 of OX123203.2, forward strand.
ATTATTTAAAAGCATCAATTTATTCGTGTATGGGTTAGGCGCAGGTTTCATCATCGAAAAAATGGTGGGTATATTATCCAATGATTTGGTTGTATCCAAATAGGTTGTTACATATAACATTTACAAATTATTACGTATTCAAAATAATCTTATAGATTACAAGTTATTTAGAAAATGGTGCATTCTATTTCCATTCTAGCCGTCAATTGTTAGTTACACATTATTTAGTACGTACCTATACCAATTTTACCTTTTAAGTTTTACTAAGGTTTATTTACATTTATTAAGGTTTATTTACTAAGGTATATATACCAACTGTCATAAAGATCCTTGATAGTTGTTATAGAGAGTCAGTCCCTTCAGATAAACGAATACTGGTCGAAATCTAAACCATGGGTTATTAATTATATAAATTAAAATAGATAAAATTGTTCTAGGTACCAAATTATGTTGAAAGATTTTAAATGACTTTTTAAGGAATCTTATCTCATCTTTATTGCTTAAAATGAAGTCCAAACGCATGCGCGACTAATCACTACTGTTACTTTGCAAAACAATATGAGCTCACATTTTATCAAGATTAGTGCCTTATATATTTACTTCAACACTTTATGTATATAAATTACTAATGTTATCATTAAACAATACACAAATATGTTAAATAAATAATAAGGTTAGATAAATGCAATAGATTATATTATAAAATACAATAACAATACATTTATATTATAAAAATCTCAACTACGAGGAAATTGTTCTTCTACGCGCAGCAACACTGAATGAAATTTTTGGTTTAATGTAATTTTAGGGTGAAATTTCAAATTTATTGTTATCTTACAGATGGTATGTGATCCCAGAGTCCTTCTTATTGCTTGCTGACTTATTTTTACACGGGATAAAAGCGCAACTTGGCATTGTACAGCGAATTATTTGCGTAATTAATTTGGGGGATATATGCACCTGACACACGGCTGTCAGTGTGACAGCCTCAAACCATGCCAGCTGGCATGGTTTTTTCTGCCTCACTTTACAAGTATGAGGGCTCCGTCTAGTAGAACAGAGCGAGACCAATCATTATTCTGAGAGAATAGATTATATGAAAACTACGAGTTATAGTTTTGTGAGATTATATTCTGTTCCGGAGAACTAGGGTAAGTATTGGTGAAATATAAATGTGGAATGCGTAGCAGAAGCCATAGATAAGATAAATAGCGATTTGGCAGCTATACTAACTTGGTCAGACAAGTTTGGCTTAGCTGTCAATCCTAGTAAGACTCAAGCTATTGTTTTAGGTAGTCAAAGGATTTTAAAGAGGCTGGACTTCACATCTTTACCAGCTATTACATTTAGTGGTACTACGGTCAATCTGCACACATCAGTCAAAAATCTTGGACTGCATATAGATAGCACGCTAAATTGGCAAACCCAAGTAAACCATGTGAGTCAGAAAGTCACCGGTACTCTACGCGCTCTCTACGACCTAAAATCTCCCGCCCGAGACTAAAACAATGCTTGTGCAAACTTTGATTTTCCCTCTGATCGACTATGGTGATGTATGTTACTTTGACCTGAATGCAGATCTCCTAAACAAACTTGACCGCCTTCTGAATAACTGCATTCGATTCATTTTCAATCTTCGCAAGTATGACCATGTGTCCACTTATCGTTCTCAATTGAAATGGCTCCCCATTCGTCAACGCCGTAGTTTGCGTGCTCTCACAACTCTTTATACCATTCTTACGTCCCCTACTCCCCCTGAGTATTTAACGCCCCTCTTCCAGTATTTATCATCTAATCATGCTCGTAACCTTCGCTCTTCTAATAACCTTCTCCTCATGGTTCCAACTCACAGCTCTAATTTTCTACACTCTTCTTTTTCTGTTCAATCAATCCTTCTCTGGAATGCCCTTCCTCTTGAGATCAGGATGGCCAGGACCAAGTGCTCCTTCAAGTTCAAAGTTAAAGAACTCTTATTGGCTGAAGCAGCAAGTGTATCATAATTCATTTATATTTCATTTTGGCTTATAGTATCTATGTATGTAGATATATATAAATATATATGTATGTATGATATATTATATATAGATGTACTAGTATGTAGCAATAATAAGTATTAATTGAAATTATGTTTATATATCTTTATTGATATCTATGTATGTATGTTATATATTTATTATAATCTATATATATTTATGTAAGTTCAAATAATGTTCTCCTCATTTATATACCACCTACTTCTTTTCTCTCTGCACCACTCAAAGGTAGACTGGGAGATAATGCCCACGGCATTAAGTCCGCCTGTATACGCTCTGTATATAAAGGTTTAAATAAAATAAATAAATAAATAAATATATTTGCAATACTAATACGAAGTACCTACCCTTTATCTAACGTTTTCGTAGTTACAAACAATCAAATTTATTCAGATCGAAACAGAAATTGATTAAGAATACTTCGAATTATGGAAACATGTATGTATGGACATTGGGGGTCACAGATCACAGACACAACGCAACCGCCATATTTCAGTCATTGCTAGCAAAATTGTCTTTCGGTTGAATAGAGAGCATAATATCTATGTTATCATATTATTTTATAATTTCATGATATTTTGCGTTGTGGGGATTCAATGTCGGTGAATGCAGTAAGTAAAAAATAGAATCAATAGATTATTGGAATTATATCTTAAAAGCATAATACTATATTTGCTTGAATTTAATATTGAGTACTTATTATTGATTATGCAGATGTCAGCTATCTAGATCTCGCCGAAAACCAGCTAGACAAACTTGAGCGCCTTCAAAATCTCTGTATACGATTCATATTTGGACTTCGCAAATATGATCATGTTTCACAATTTCGAACACAGCTCAAGTGGTTACCTCTACGACATCGCCGGAATGCTCACATTATTTTTTTACTGTACAATATACTTTTTAACCCTTCAACTCCTTCCTATCTTAAAGGACGATTCGAATTCCTTCATGATACGCATAACCGTTATTTAAGGTCATCAGAAAATATGAAACTGAAGATTACAGTACATTCCACAACCTTTTATGATAAGTCATTTTCTGTCACAGCTGTTCGTCTATGGAATGCATTACCGTTACATATAAGACAGGCTCGGACGGTAACCAGGTTCAAATCCTTACTTAAGGAGTACTATCTATCATTATGATATTTCTTGTTTCTTCCCGTTCTACTAAGTATATATGTATTAAATATTATTTATGTATGTATATCTATGTATGTATATGTATTTATGTATGTATATGTAAATTATCTTAGTATTATATATCTTTATTTGTATTTAAATATAGTATATATCTACATACATTTTACTGGTACGCTTACAACTACCATTTCTATCCTACCAATAATATCTCCATCCAAAGGTTGCCTGGTAGAAATCGCTTTTAGCGATAAGGCCGCCCATTGTTCTGTATCTTACATGTAAATTTCTTTAACTAATTTGTAAAAGTGCACAATAAAGTGTATAATAAATAAATTAATAAATATTTTTAGGTACAAAATTGATCAACATTGATGGTATACTACAATAATGGAGAATATAATTTTAAATCGTTTGTCTGTGATTGCTAAAGAGATTCAATAGCTAAGTAATGATTATGTCGGTCTGTGGTCAATAACGGATGAAAATATAAAAGATGCACGTATAATATCGGCTAAACTTAAGTCACTTCTGTCTCGCTTCAATACTGATTTGAACAGTTACTTTAACATAAGTCAAGAACCTAATGCTGATGAAATATCAAATTTAACTACCTACCAATTACAAGGAGAGCAAGCATTGGCTGAATTAGGAGTCAAAATTCAAATGAAAGATGAATCCTCAACAACATCAATGAAAGAAAACGGTGCATTATGTTACAGTAAATTACCTGATTTGAGTTTACCTCAATTTAGTGGGAACTTATTAGAATGGCATCATTTTTGAGATCAATTTGTTTCTAATATGTCTAGAAGGAGACTGAACGATGTTGATAAATTACTCTCTCTTAAAAGTTCTTTGGAAGGCGATGCAGCAAGACTTATAGATGGGTTGAGTATAACCAATAAAAAATATCAAATTGCGGTTGATATACTTAAAACTAGATATGGTAAAGAAGGCGAAATAATATACGCCCATCACAAAGCTCTCTCCAATATTAAGAGAGCTGGAGGAATTGATGAGTGCAGACAAGTATTAGATGAAGTGGAAAGACACATGAGAGTTCTTCAATCAAAGGATACCAAGTCTACGACTATAAGATACATGATTATGGAAAAAATTCCTCATGAGATAATATTTGAATTAAAAATGAGAAAAGGGTCTGATGTGTCCATTGACAATATGAAAGAACAGCTGGCATTAATAATTTCGGCCAAGGATGAGGCAAAAAGGATAATTGAAGGAACTACACTAGAAAATTCTCAATATACTTGTAACGTTATCCCTACTTAGGGTGTGTTTAAATGAGAAACGTGGTTAAATGTTACAATAAAAATTGATTTAATTCTCAATTAAATTTAGACATCATTTAGCAAGCGAAAAAATTACTAGTAAAGTGTTATTAAAAAAGATATACATTGGGTCGCGTGATTCGGCGATGGATGAGGGATTTGTTGAGGGTCCGCCTGCCGATGGTCGCTCAGGAGTAGCAGCCGATGTACTTAGCTTTTTCTTTCGTGCCGATGTCGCAGCCAAAGAGCACGTGCGCCGCCAGCGCCTCAGCTTTTATAGCAGCGGGAGGCCGGAGGCGTCGATGAAATGAGTGGGAGAAGTGAGCGCGACGTCACAGTGACGTCACACACTCCCCCCATTAGGCCAGAATTTTCCATCCGGGAAAATTCTGTGGCTGGTGGATGGCGGCAGCATTCCGGGACCCTGTAACAGATGAGTGGTGGTTTCAGTACGCTAAGTACAAGCAACTACTAACCCTGGAAGAAAAATAACCCAAGTATAACCCTCGGCCATTCATACGTCACCAAGCATTGAACGTTCCTATTACCTGACATTCATCACATTAAAAAGGCCTACACACAATCATACGCATGAACAAGCCAACATTCATTCACGATGCGAGTCGCATTCATTATAATACACGACGCGCGAAGAGGTATTATAAGTGATACGGGCTTTATAAGTGAAATTAATTGAAAATGTATAAGTCGTAAACTAATATTACGATCTTACTATATTACGATACTACAATCATACGATTAGTTGGCAATATCACAAACAAATTGCTCATTAACAAGGTAGATGCAATATTGCAAGGACAATTTGTATTCATTTAAAATGGAATAACAATGAAAGTTCGAACCGGTGAACACGTGAGTCATCACTGCGCGCTTGGCGCTGACCGCATTCCATTGACGCGAGTCATTATCTAGTTTCTGTACACGATACAATTAATTAATGACAATTGCACAATTCTTAGTAAAATGTAATGTATATTACACCATCGAAGGAGAACGTCGATGGTATAGTACACACTACCATAGTTAAAAAACACACAAAAAAAATATTCACAGCAAGATGTAATGTATAGTACATCGTCGAAGGAGACGATCGACGACATAGTATACACTACCATAGTTAAAAAACCAAAAAAAAAACACAATCGAGAATCGAACCACAGACCGATCCGACAACAACCTTTTAGCCACTGAGCCATAAGGGAAAAAATATATTTTATTATATTTCGATCAGTCATTACCAAAGCTATATGTAACAAGATATTTGGGTACATGATTTAGCTGTAATTACGAGTTAAAGATTTTTATACACTATTTGCAACCAAGTGTTAAGTTATTTTAGTGATTAGATCATTAGTGATGAGCATTAATCATTACATTTTTAAACTTTGTAGGGAGTTAATTTAAGATCTTTTATATGACAATCACCAAGGGAAACATATCTGATATTTGTATAGTTATATGAAATTAGATAGTTATCAGATAGTTGGATAATTAGTTAGATAAATGACAGATTGTGCAACAATATTAAGTTTGGAAAACCTCTTCGACAATTTATAACAGTAATATTTATTCATGTTTTATGTTAGCATGTTTATATAAATCGTTAACACAACAATGCGTTATCTTGTGACTTCAACTCGGAAACAAAAGAACCACTGCTGGCTTCAACAAATATGTAGGTAATTATAACTTCGCATACATATGCGTCTTACATTGTTGTTAATGACACTGTACCCAATTGTTTATAAACTTATTTATGCTGTAATAGAATAAGATTTAATTATTTTATTCAGCTTTTAGGTTAAAATAAACGACGGTGAAATACGAAATGGTATTATCTTTAACTTGTAAATCAATTAATTTGCTTTAGTTATTAAAGTATATAAATTATTGATTTATGTAGAAATACCGACATTAGTTATTAAGTATTGAAATTATTTATTTAATTTGTATGTAAACAGCCACTTTAGTTATTTAATGAGGTATAAATATTATTTATTTGATTCATATGTAAATAGCCACTTAGTTATTCAAGAATAGAAGTTATTGATTTAATTTATGTGCAAATACCCACTTTAGTTAAAGTTAGTTTAGTTCAATTAAGTTTGATAAATTCAGTTTGATATAATAACATTTGCGTAAGCACAAGAACACATCACAACCACTACTTAAATTGGTTTAGTTAAACCAGATGCATAGCATTTTGTATAAAAGAAACAAGTTACATGTTGATAATTAAGTATTTATCCGGCTGTCAGCGGTTTAATTTTATCATTTATTTGTCATTATCTGTTTTATATATTTCAATAGAAACTAGACATTGAAAGAAACAATCCTAGCGACACAAAACATTACAAAAAAAATATAATTCAATAATTGCGACGCAGGAATTTTATGTTTGAGTTCACAATGAACAGTAAATGCATAAATAGATGCATTCGCAAATAACATACCGATAGGCAGTAACAAGAAGATAGAATCGAAGACCAAAAACAACGATTGTAGCATAATAAACATTTGACAAAACGAACAACTAATAATTCTACGATGATATTCGTATTTTATGCAAAATAGACAAGGGTTACATTCGTTCATTATTGTTAGTGAGCAACCTGCATGTGACACGTGTATATTTTATTAATAAATGAACGCGGAATTCTAGCTAAATACCTAGTATATTATACGATAGCATCTTTAGGTACGTTCATTCTCAGGCAGTCCAACAATAATAAGTAAACGTGGCATAACAAAGATGCAACTTTCTTAGTAAGAAAGGAAAGAATAGTTAATTTTAAAAGATAATCGCCGTAGCAGGCGGTAAAAGCATTTAATAATAGCTACTATATAGAAATATAATATAAAATGTATCGTCGTACAAAATCACTAGCAGAATAGGTTATAGTAGAAAAATGAAAAGAAATGAAAAAGAGAAGGGTGTGAATTCGTTCCATAAGTCAGCCAAAGCAGATTATTAGCAATAATAACCAGTAGCACTTAATTACCGTAGTGGCATTTAAAAAAGCTAATCGCGAAGCATACGATCAACGAAGGTGACCTTACCACGTCGTTAGAGGACGCGAGGCCATAAATCGCAATACAAAGAATGCGATCAAAGGATGTGATCACAGCGCGTCATTTAGTTGACACGTGGTCGCAAGCAAAACGATTATAACTTGTTACTTATGCGGTTGATACAAAATTAATTATCACACGTGGCAACAGAAATAGTTATAATATAAAAATGCTTACCAAGCGTAGTAAGCAAAAATTTGTCTGTTGTGACCGGCTCAACACGCCTGACCTTCCAAGCACAACAGAACAAAAAGAGAAAATGTTTATTGTGGCCGGCATAACACCACCGACTTTCCGTCCACAATAAAACAAGCAAAAAGAAACAATATATGCCACTAAAATAATCACACACTGCTTTGGAACGATTTCACACATACACAGTTAAAAAAAAAAGACTAGCCGGGCAGCGGATTCTCAACAAAACCCTACCTATAATATTCCCGTGGGTGCCACTGTAACGTAACTTAGGGTGTGTTTAAATGAGAAACGTTGTTAAATGTTACAATAAAAATTTATTTAATTCTCAATTAAATTTAGACATCATTTAGCAAGCGAAAAAATTACTAGTAAAGTGTTATTAAAAAAGATATACACTGGGTCGCGTGATTCGGCGATGGATGAGGGATTTGTTGAGGGTCCGCCTGCCGATGGTCGCTCAGGAGTAGCAGCCGATGTACTTAGCTTTTTCTTTCGTGCCGATGTCGCAGCCAAAGAGCACGTGCGCCGCCAGCGCCTCAGCTTTTATAGCAGCGGGAGGCCGGAGGCGTCGATGACATAAGTGGGAGAAGTAAGCGCGACGTCACAGTGACGTCACATACCGTTCAAGCACTATACAACAAAACAGAAAAGTCACAGAGTGAGCTAAAAATTATTAATAATAATCAAACTAAACAAGATAGGAGGAATAAAACTCATACATCATCATCAGCCTTTAACAGTCCACTGCTGGACTAGGCCTCTCCTTTGAAAGGAGGAATTGGTCTACTATACCACGCTGGCAAAACGGGTTGGTATAGGGTTTGTATCAAGTTTTCCGTCTCTTACAGTGTTGTTATCTGCATAATATGCTCCCTCTGTCGGCTCTTACGACACCCATAGGATGATATGGGGTGGTGACATTCCGTATTCTTAATCCGTCACCACACGGACCACACGAGTATAAAACTCATAACTTCAATTTATGAAAACAAGATGGAATTTAAAAGAAGGAAGTTAAGTTGTTTCTTTTGTGGTAATGACCATTTTAACGAAAAATGTAAACAATTTAAAACTCTTCAAGATAGAATAATTAAATTGAAAGAAAGTAACCGATGTTTTAATTGCCTTAACGTGGGACATATGTATAGGCAATGCGTATACAAAAAACCTTGTTCGCATTGTGGTGAATCAGCACGACATAATAGGTTATGTCCCAATATATTTAGCGAAGAAGAGTGAATGGGAATCTACAAGCACTATGCATGTTAACAAGCTATGGTTCTACGATGTTAGTAACAGACACACTTCATTTGAGATTTAATTTAACAAACAAAGTTGTAACTGAAAGAGGCATTTTAAGAGTTATTGCTGCTGTCTACAACCCATGTAGGTATGTACTGCCTGCATTGCTACCAGCAAAACTATTTCTGCAGGAGTTGTGGAAACAAAAGATAAAATGGGATACAAATGTACCCACTGAATTATTGGACAAATGGTCATGCATACAAATGATATTGGAAATCAAGAAAACGCATCTACTAAAGCTTATGCAGCAATGGTCTATATAGTTGGAAATAACGCTAAAAGTTTCGTCCTTGGTAAATCACTTCTGGTACCAACCAAAGACCAAGATAACTTGAAAATACTTAAACTTTTAGGGGTATTAATAGGAAGCCTTTTAATACAATATGTTCCTTATCATATTCAATTAAATATTACAAAGCAATTGATATGGACTGATAGTCAGATAGTTATAGATTGGTTCAACTCTAATAAATTACTAACACCATTCGTATCAAAACGGATTGATGAAATTAAAAGAAATAAAATTTTTGTCATAAGACATGTTTCTTCTGAACTAAATCCGACAGATGTAGCCAATCGACCAGTAACGTCACAAGAAGTTAGACACAAGTGGTTGAATGGTCCAGAATTTTTGGTACGGGGTCCAGCTAGTTGGCCTAAGGACAGAAGCACAGTTTCAACATTTCTCGTTGCGGAGGGTTCTCACGAATAATGTAATTTTAGAACAAGATGATATTAAAAACCAGAATTCAAATATTAGTAAACCAATTTCAAGTGAACATCCAGATCAACTAGATTCCAAAGTGATGAAAATAAAAGGGATACAAAGCGATTATTTTTCTGAAGAATTAAATAGAAAAGAAACAAATCTAAAAAGGAATTTAGACAGATGTGGATGGCATACTCAAGGTAGTAAGGCCTTGCTGATTTCGGCATGAATGGGCCGGCTCGACCGGGGAAGTACGGTAGTACTTACTTTACGTCGATTTTCTGTGAGAGGGTACTCTCACAGAAAATCGACGTAAAGTAACAGAACCTAAACTGTTGCGTTTCGTTCGGTGAGTGAGAGTGCCGGAGGCCCAATCCCCTAGTTAGTTAGTTAGTTGGACAGGTGTTTTCCCCACTTAGCCACTGAATTGGGCCATTGTGCGTGAGCAGTGACACGGTTGTCGACTGCTACTCATACCATGCAAGCTCCTTCCAGAAGGCCATGAGTTGACCAGTGTTGCGTATGGCTTCGCTCATGGTTCTGGGATTGTTCAGGAACCTCGTCCATTGGTCGCTCACGCTGGTACAATGTAGGATCACATGAGCGGGTGTTTCTTCGGTCTCCATGCAGCCCCTACATAATGGGCTGTCCGTGACGCCGATATTGTAGAGATGCTTGTTTAGTGGACAGTGGCCAGTTATTATGCCAGTCAGATGCTTGAGTGTTTTCCTGTTGGCGTGCAACAGTTTATGCGAGAGTCGTTTGTCTAATACGGGAAAGGCATCTTTAGATTGCCTACACTCTTTTAACTCTGCCCACTCTTTTGCGTGTTGATGTAGGGTTCTCTTGCGTAACCACATTTTTAGTTGGTTGAAAGGTTTCGGAACAATTGGTTTGGGTCCCAGGGTTGTTGTGTCCGATCCTTTCCTTGCCAGTTGGTCTGCTGCGTCATTGCCCGTGGAGTCACTGTGTCCTCGTATCCACTGGAGCGTGACCCAATTCTTCGTTGCAGTTTTCTGCAGCTCTTGGTGGCACTCCATAATTAGGCCGCTGTTAAAGCAGTTGCCGTCGAGAGCTTGTAGTACTGAGGCACTGTCTGTGATGATGCGTACCGACAAGTTACTCACGTTTCTGGCCGCGATCGCCGTCGCCGCCCTTATAATCCCAACGCATTCAGCTTGGAAGATGGTGTTGAGTTTACCAAGCGATGTTGAGAGATTGATGTTCAAGTCATGGAAGAATACTCCGGCACCTGTCCCATACTTTGTTTTTGAGCCGTCTGTGTATACTCTAACTTCGTGTATACCAGAACTATACTTGTGCTCTTCTTGCAGTTGTATGCGGTATTTTTTGTCAAAGACAAAGGTTTTAGGTATGAGGTCGCACGTTGCATCTAGCATTCTGTTCATGTTTTAATGTCCTTTTCAGGCGTGCATGGGTTATTCTGTCGTCTCTTCTCCAAAGCCCGAACTTATCGAGCTGGATCGCTGCGGCACCTGCTTCCTGCTGGAAGATGAGGTGCAGTGGTCGCAAGTCGAGGAGCACCTCCAATGCCGCCGTTGGAGTTGTTTTCGTGCAGCCTGTTGTGGCCAGACAGGCGAGGCGTTGTATGCTCTGCAGCTTGCTCTTGACTGTGCTTAGTTGAGTGCGTGGCCACCACACTACTGCACCGTATGTGAGCATGGAGCGTATTATGGCAGTGTAGATCCATAGGGTGATGAATGGTTTGAGACCCCATTTCTTGCCTATTATTCTCCTGCACTGCCAGAAGATTGTACATGCTTTTGTGGTTTTAGTGGTGATGTGTTTATTCCAGTTGAGCTTGTGGTCGAGTGTTACGCCCAGGTACTTGACTTCACTCGATATGTTAAGCTCCGTGCCAAAAAGTTTTGGTTTTCTGGTCATACGGGTGTTCCTTTTGTTGGTGAAAAGTACTTGCTCCGTTTTATTTGGGTTGACCGTCAGTTCGTGGTGGTTGCACCATTGTTCCATGATCCTGATGGCTGCTTGCATCCGATACTGGATCATGTCTTCCGAGTTTCCTTTGATTAGGATGGTTATGTCATCTGCGTAGCCGACCGTGTAGAAGCATTTGTCATTTAGGCTTCTCAACAGATCGTCTACCACTATGTTCCAGAGCAGGGGTGATAGGACTCCTCCCTGTGGGCAGCCTTTTGCTACTATACCCCTTGCGGTGGTGTTAACCGTGAATTGAATAGCCCTTTGTTTCAGGAGTTGATCAATCCAGCCACTGACGGTTTGTTCAACTCCGAACTTGTCGAGGGCTCGGCTAATGCTGGTGAATTTAGTTTTGTCGAAGGCGCCTTCTATGTCAATGAAGGCGCCTAAGGTCATTAGTTTGTCAGATAGCGCTGTCTCTATGGTCTCCACTACGGAGTGAAGCGCTGCTTCCGTTGATTTGCCACTTCTGTAGGCGTGTTGTTGCGGGTGTAGTGGTCTGCGTAGCAGTGCGCCTTCCCGCAGGTATCTGTCAGCGAGCCTCTCCAGCGTTTTCAGCAAGAAGGAGGTTAAACTGATAGGTCTGAACGATTTTGCTTGAGTGTAATCAGTTTTGCCCGGTTTTGGGAGAAATATGACTTTTACTTCCCTCCACCTTCGTGGTATGTAATTGTGCGCTTTAGATGCTCTATACACCGTTATTTTTTAATTAGTACAAAAACTTTGAGGACATATTAGCGAAGACATTATTATCATATAAGTGACGTAAGAATTTCATAATATCTATAAATAGCAAAGTTATAATCATTTGTTGTTTGTAGAAAATCTCACCCAAATCATAGACATATTTTACAATCCATTCACTACTTCATTGATAGTACCTACTTACTTTCCGTCCTACTCTTACGCATTCTTTCCGTCGCACTTATAATGCAGGTAGCCGTAGACAATAAAAAGAAGCAAAATAATAAGTGTAGGTAGATATTTTTATTTTTTTAAATTCTACCCACTCCTTCATACTTCACCGGCAAAATTTACTGTTTTACAAGTAATTAAATACGGAGGTAGGTATGTAATTAGAAAGCAAACACATATCAAAATAAAATAAGGTATTCTGTAATAAAAGAAAAGAGTAATTTTGGCGTATTTATGAAGTTAGAATCGGCTGCTATTTACAATTACTATTTCATAATCATTATGTCAGCCTAGAGACGTCCACTGCTGGACATAGGCCTCCCTCAAGGTTCTCCACACAGACCGATTTTGAGCCGGCCGCATCAAATTATTATTTAACTAAGTAGGTAATATTTACTTTACTTACAAGTATTTCAATTGTTCTTCGAAATATCCATCACTATTGTCAATACACAGCACGTTTTATTTAATTGTTTTTTAACGAGATAAGTAAGCTTCTCTGACTTCTCACTGCGTCAAAAGCGTCCAATATGCGCTGTTTAAATTGTTCAACACTCACACTCACAACGGCTCATTTTTGTACACAGTGGTGAGCATGGAGGCCAAGCTACGACCCGCCTCAACGGATCCACTGGCTTCCAAACACTTCCCTGTACAAACACATAGCTGCACTCGCGTGATGTGAACTAATAAGCCATCCCGTTGGGCAAACGTAAACAAAAAATAATTTTTTCCACGAAAAAACATCCGCTCGCTGTCGCCTTCAGTTTAGTACTGTGGCGCGCACGCAGAGGGACAGGGGGTGACGAGCTTCGAGTTTGCACAAATTTATCAATGGAGTAGTGGCGCGTAAAATTACTATGACAAATTAGTATTTAGTTATGCATTTACCAAACATTACGTATTTTTGTGGACAGTTTTGGGACAGTTTTGGAACTCAGTATTTTTATTTTTTACATACACATATATGATTAGTTAAAGATGCCTAGAGCCCCATTAAATTTTTTGTACTAATTAAAAAATAGCGGTGTATATGCTGAGTAGCTGTGGCACAATCGTTGTGCAGCCCCATTGTAGAAGTGCTGGTGTTATTTCGTCCAGGCCTGCAGATTTGTACGGCTGGAAGCTATCAATTGCCCATTTCAGCCGGTCCACGGTAACCATGTTGTTGGCTATCGTCCAGTCTGTTTGGGTCGGTGGTCTGTGTTCAGATTCTTCTCAATCACAGTCGTCGGTCACAGTGCAACCTGGGAAGTGTGTTTCAATTAGCACTTGGCTTATTTCCATATCTGTGATTGCGTAGGTGCCATCAGACTTTCTGATGGAGCCTAGGGTCTTGTTGCTGTCCTGGGATAGGATCTTTTTTACCCTGGCTGCCTCGCATGTGGAGTTAATGTTCGTGCAGAAATTACGCCAGGACTCTCCCCTGCGGAATCGTATGCAGTTCTTGTAGTGCGACTGGGCTTCTTTATATTTGTCCCAGTCCGTGTCTTTCCTTGTGTTTTTGGCCCGGTTGAAGAGTTTTCTCAGATTGCGCCTGAGTTTCTCCAGTTCTGATCCCCACCATTGAGTTTTACTACCAGTTTTCGGTAGTGTGGTGGGGCAGGCTTGTTGGTAGCTACGTTGTATGCATTTCGTTAATAAGTTAGTGTTGTGTTCTATGTGTGCAGTGCTGTCGGTCATGTCATTAAAATTTGACATGGCTATTTCTTGTTCGAGCAGGGTCTTGTATCTCGCAATGTTGGTATTGCGTGGGTTGCGCTTTGGTTGTTGGACCCTCTCTTGCACTTGTATGTCATAGCAGATACGCCTGTGATCGGCAAAGGATGGTTCGGAGGACACATGCCAGTTCGTGACGAGTTCCGCGGCCCCATCCGATGCCAGTGTAACGTCTACTATGGTTTGATATCTGGAGCTAACAAAGGTGGGCTCTGAGCCGTTGTTGACTACAGATAGGGTTGTTGTGAAAATGTATTCTGTTAGGATCTCACCTCGTCTATTTGCCTCAGGGCTTCCCCACAGTGGGTGGTGGGCGTTGGCATCTGCCGACAGTATTATTTGCCAGCCGTAGTCCTCACAGTGCTGCACTAGCTCGGCCAGCTCCTTCGATGGGATCTCCTCATCTCCAGGCATATAAATCGAGGCTAGTACTAGCATCTGATCGCCGGGCCCTGTTCGTATCCCCACAGCGGTGAGGTCTCTAGAACAAAAGTTAGTCAGCAGCAGTGCTGATATTGTTCGGTGAATGTATATGCATGTTCTCGGCTTAGGAGCCGAGCTTTTGTGCAATATCTTACCTCCGATGTTGTTGAGTCCACATATGGTGTCGCCTCTAATCCACGGCTCCTGGATTAGGGCTATGGTGTGGTGGTTAACCTCCAGCAGCCTGCGTAGGGTAGCCGTTGCAATCTGCTTGTGCTGGAGGTTCGTTTGTATGACTCTAGTCTGACGAAGATCCGAGAACATTAATGTCCACGGACTCCCCGTCAGACGAGTCGTGCTCGTCGGTAACTCCCGTCACAGCGATGTTTGTCGCTGCGGGCGTTGTTTGTGCACGGGCTGTACCCGACGTGCTGGGAACGGCCGGTGTTGTCTCTCGTCCCTGTGTGTGTCTGGTGGCGGGCGGCATCTCCCTGGGCGCGGCAACCGTCCTGCCAGCCCCTGCCCCGGCAGCGTGGAACAGTACGTACACGCTGCCGATGAAGAAGGAGACTCGGCGGTCGCGCGCCTCGATTCTCGGGACCTCCGATTCGGGGATGCCAGGATAGGGAAGGACAGGTATAGGCCGTGCTCCTGCATGGTAGCGCTGTACAGTTGCCATGTTTGGACAGCGTACCACGGGTTTTGGGCAGCTAGGAGTTGGTGGATCTTCATGAGTTCCAGGCTGGTCGACCTCGGCAGCCAGAGCGATGCACGTACGCGCTTCGCAAGATCCGTCTGCCTGATGACGGTCAGCCTGGTTCCTTCGATCGGTGACTTCAGTCCCGCTACCGTTTATCTGAGCCACGCCAGTAATTTCTCGTCCTCGCACCATAGCTTTAGGACTCCTCCTGCTGCGAGGGGTTTGCCTCTAAAGGATGGCGCGAGTGCGGGCTCGTTGTTTGACGGTGGAGCAAAGGCTGCTTCCATGATACGCTCCTCTATGGAGAGTTCGAGCTGCCGTGCTTGTTCCACCGTCAGGTCTGTGGGTGGAGTGGCAGCGATGGCCACCATCAGATGCGAGTTAGTCGCATCAGCGTAGCTCATCGCTGCCCTCTTTGGTGTTGCGTCCACTCTTGCACGCTTCGACGTGGCGCTTGGTGGTGTGTCGTCGTGACGGTTCCTCTTCGACGGGCCGTCCCGAGAGCGCCGGGGTGGTCGGTGCGTGTCGTTGTCCGCCTTTTCTAGGGCCGCGTTTGCGGCGTGGCCCGGTGGTGCCCCATGGGGCTGCCGGCTCCGCATCTCCGACTGCCGTCGGAGGGGCGTGACGGGGGGTGCCCGGCGCTGCACCGGCCGGAGCGGTGCGTGCAGCCGGCGGGAGCGAGCCCGAAGGCTCACCCTTCGCCGTCCGCGTGGCTTCCGCTTGCGTGCCTAAGCTGCTGCGTACACCAATCGCTCCTCGTCCGGCCGGTTGCTTCGTCCTGGGCGGTTCCCTCATTGCACTGGCTAGGGCCGGGTGTCCACGCTGGTACGTTGTACCAGCTGTTTGTCTTGCGGGGGGTGCGTTCGCCGATGTTGTCGGTTCGCTTCCGACCGCGGGGGGTGCGTTCGCCGACGTTGTCGGTTCGCTACCTCCCGCGGAGGGTGCGTTCGCCGATGTTGTCGGTTCGCTACCTCCCGCGTGTGCTGCGTACTCACGCTGGCGTCGATGATGACGTGAGCGCTTTCCGCGGTGACTGAGTGAAACATTGCCCCCCCCCCCCCCAGAATACGTGGGGCAGCCTGAACCCGAGGGTGCAAGGAGGGATTCTCCAGCGTCGCGGACGCTGGTACCCTCCTGGGGTAGTTCCTTGGTTTGTTCCACTTCCATAATTGTTTCGGCTTCGTATGAGCGTGTAAGTGTGGTGAATGTATGTGTGTGCGTGCTTGTGCATGTGTGTGGGTGAGGGCGGCTGGAGGTTTTCGTTACGTTTGTTTCATAGGGAACCAGACCAAGAACGGGCGGCAACCTCGGGAAGGATAGTCAACCAGCCTTGCCTTAGGGATCTTCACGACTTGCGCTCTCCCCTAAGGCCATTCGCCAAACTCTGCAACGGACGCGAATGCAGAGAGTAGAAGTCAGTGCAGTTCAATGGAGTTAAATGAAATGAGGTGCACGGGCTTCGGCCCAATCCCCTATTCCATCTCCCTCATCCCACTCCTCATTCGATCCCTTTTCCCAACCCAAGGGGCGGCAACGCAATTGTGACTCCTGTGGTGTTGTAATCTTAAATAGAAGTTGATAGGACTGCAATGCTAGACTGCCGGACAGTGGAATCATATAACTTTTTGACCTACAGGTTGCACTGAAAGGGTTGTGGATGAACCATACTGACAAATGCTTGGCATCGGGGTCAAACAGAACTATCCATGGTAGAAAGTGATGTCTACGTCTTGATAGGTAAGTTTCTAAACATTTCATTAGCCGGCTCACATTATTCAAATTTCAATATCTATCGGCGTTAAGTTGCATTCCCCATATTCATCATCATACCTCGCCGACATACGTGGTATAAATGTGATTATCTATTAAATTTAGAACTGTGTAGACAAAATAAAATTGTACCTACCACGTATCGTACTACTTCTATGTAGTAACATTTAAGTAGATCATAATTATACTAATAGATAGATAATTTTTTGATAATTAACTATAAAAGCAAATGTTGGTGAAGTTATAGATATGGATGTATGGTATTCTATTACTCTAAAAGTACTGAACAGAATTAAAAAAATAGTATAATTGGTTCTTTGTCAGAATAATAGGTTACCTTTTTTCGCGGTAACTGACATCATGCGGGCACATCTAGCAATGTAAAAGTCAAAATATTTACTTGGCTACCTCGCTATGTAGAGTATTTAGGATTTTAACCCGTAAGTTCATTAGTGCTTTAGATTAGGTTTTATGTATGTGACCTGAATCTGGAGTAATTACTTTTCTAATTAAATGTATGGAATGAAGGTCTTTCCCGCGATATTGTACACATAATAATTTAATTACGATTTTGATACTTATTCCAGACGTCATAAGAACGGTTCAAAGATCAAAGTGTCTAGCTTGATAGCCATGTGTACAAAGGAACAGAGCTCTCTTTGAAATAAACATAAAGCGTTGCCAGAATTGAAAACGTTTTCTTTTTTAATATATATTTCACAACAATAATACTGTTGATAATCTTGAAGGCAGGGACGCGTGTAAGGAAAAGCCGAATCATTTTATATTAGGGTAGCTGTGCTTAAGTGCGGGTTCTCTCATAAAGAGAGGGATAGATATAATCTTATATACTGGCTCAGTATGGTTTGGCACACATTTGGGGAGGCTTATGAGAGCTCGTATATACACAGGTGTCTTTACGATGATCTTCGTTATAGCTGACATGCTTGAAATATTCTGAGGTAATCTTTGACATTTAAAGTTCTTATTCTTCTTAAAATCGTCTTAATGAATTTCATAGATAGAGTGTTTTTTTATAATAATAATAATTAAGTATTTTTATTGAAATAAAAACATGGTACAATTTAAAAGAAACCCACCAAACTGCATAACAGTTTGTCGGTGGGATTAGCGCAAACGATTTTAGGCTTGTTTGTGTAGGTTCATGAGTGGTAGACAATAAGACTTATATTTTACCACTCATTAATACCACACAGTAGGGTAATAATAAGTCTTTGTAAGTGTTTGGCCAACTTCATTCTTCCTAAGCACATGGTCTTCCTTCCTTGACAATTTTATCAAAATTTATTCAGTGCTTAACGCGAAAAAACGCAACTTACAGACATACTACTTTAGATTTGCGTTCAGCATATTAGCGTAGATATAAATCTTATTATATCATAGCGAGCGCAGAGGGCTGTACTCAAAGTAATGCTTTTCAAAAATTACAGATTTCCTACCACATTACTATACGCAGAATGTAGCGTGCTAATAGTCAGAAAACTTTTTGTACTCCATACTCTTCTCAGAAAACATAGCACTCTACGTTATGATGCACGTTATGCTGGGGATCGTCGGTTCTAAAGTTTGTCCTACACATAAAACCAACACAGCAACTGCCCAACGTCATTATCACATCCTAGGCAAGTTTTTGTATAACAAAATAAATAAATTTTGTAACATATAATATCATCTTCCCAGATATACCTGCAAATACACTGTTTGCAAATGGCTTCATACAAAAAATTATGAAGAAACAGAAGAATTATTAAAGATCTCAATTTTATGATTTGTCTACCAATTTAAAAATACGCAGAACATATTCATACTCTACACACATTCGCCCACACCCATGCACACACAACACACACACATACACAAAATATGCTAAGTCTGTAAAAAGTGACCATATATCATACTGTAACACGAAGATATACTACACTACGAATATATACTAACGACAAGACGCTCGCACACACACACATACGTCGTCTACGCACGGACGCGTCATTGAGTCAAGCGAGACACCGGCGGCGGGGCGTCCGGTAGTGGGAGAACCGTCTATATAAGCCTAAGCGCGGCCGAACATTGCCGTCACTTAGCTAGCGACCGACTAGAGCGATAGCCACCTGCAGTCCTCTAGCTTGGTCGGGGTCATTAGAGCGCGGCAGCCACTTGCAGCCAGTTCTAATCCCAGTTGAGGTTACGAGTGCGATAGCCGCCTGCAGTCCACTCTTCCACCTCTAGCCTAGGTCACCTATGTATATGCCTATATGTATGATAATAATAATATGTATGTCAACACTTGATTAAGTTGTTTAATACACGTAAGTTGGTCATAGATTGGCGTTTTACTTCTACCCGCCCTTACAATACTAAATTTATATTTATCTTTTTTAGTTACCTCACATACAACTAACAACATAGAAATGTTAAATGTTATCCTTATTCTGTGTTCTAATTAGAAGCAATATAACTGCTTGTAAATAATAATTATGGGAAAACTGATACCCACAACACAAGTTAAATCTTGCCGTGGGTACCAGAACCGCAAATACTGCTTACTTTGTTATATTGTCTTATATTAATAATATGATATTGTATTGTTCTACCTGTAAGTGGTTAATGTACAATTTTTCTTGGAATTAAATAAACTATTATTTCCTTATTATTATTTCCTATTATATTCAGAGTAACTTCGGCTCACTGGCTACATAACTTATAATAATTACGTTCATGAAGATTGATGACAAAACTATTTGGTTGCCGCCCGAGTGATTTTACACGTGATGTACAATCGCGCACAGACGATGCAATTAAACTGTCATTTGTACCCGTCAGTCCGCTTCATTATAGATGCAATGTCAATGCTGAGTTGGTAGGGTTAGCACGTTTATGTCTGAGTCGCGAGTGCTTCTTGAAAACCTGTCTCTGCGAGCGCTCTAGGCGTTCCCGTACACCCGTGTGTTCGGCTCGCACTGGGTGGGCTATCCCATTGAGTGATGGATGTCAGACAACAGTCGCCCAAAGGAAAAGCTAAAATTCTGACAAATCTGCCGTTCTAGTCTAACATGGGGACCTCAGCTTCAAGGCAAAAGAGTTGGATACAACCGGGATAATACTAGGACGATGATTATTAAGGTTATAAAGGTTTTAATTTTATGACTGAGTACTCATCTAAAAACAAGAATTACCAACTTTATATCCTGTAGTGTTTCATGTTCGCCACTTTGTCGTGACCGCCTCTTTGCCTTCGATCCGGTAACCTTTCAAATTGATACTTTTGAATATATTGCGATATTCCATGGCATAGAAGAATGTCAGTATGATCAAGACTACTGACTTTTCCTAACGAGTGTGTAAATCTTTGTTACACCCAGAACCGACGCGACGGCTTAGTGTGCAGCTGTCCAAAGCGTAACCGGTAATTAAAAGTTTAATACGCACATAACCTCAAAAAGTCAGTGATTCGTGCTAAGGGTGCCATATGTTTGACAGTTTGTTGGAATCTTCACTATCTCGCTATCTCCATTAATAAAATTGACTGTCTAGAAAAAAAGATCGTGTTATTTTGAATTCTTATAATCATTTGTGTTTGCACGTTTGTAAAGATAGAATATCAAACGTAAAGATTGATGAGAAAACTGTATGGTTACCGTTTGAGTGATTGTACACGTGGTGTTAAGTCGCGCACAGTTGATGATACAAATAAAGTGTCATTTGTATCCGCCAGTCCTTACATTATAAATGCAATGTCAATGCTAAGTTTATAGGGTTGTCGCCATGCGATTTGATATGTTTACTTTATTCTACTTGCTCCTTTTATCCGTCGGGGTAGGCAGAGACAATAGAACGCCACTAACTTCCTTTCATATATGCTCATCAGTTTTGGGTGCTTCCGACCTTTCCGCTTACTTTAATCTACTGATAAAATAAAACTGTGAAGTTTTAATAACTAAAAGAAGCAATTTTAGATATTGACAATGAGTTTCAAATAACAAAAGAAACGATTTCTTAATAGCTCTCATTGTAGAAAACGTAAAAACAACGTTTGTGTTGTGATATTCAGAACAGGTATGTTATTAGTACGAAATAGGTACTAATGCAGCTTTCTTAATTAAAAGTACGATATATCTTAAAATATAACGCGTATGCAAGATAATTAAGTTTCTATGATCTCTCACTTAAAGCGATAATAATATTATCTAAGCCCTAACAAAATAATATATAAGAGAGTATTTAAATTTCAAATACTCGTTTCATCTACAAAATGTAAATTTTTGAATGTTTATATATGGTTAATGCTACGTATTAAATATACGTAGCATTAACGAAGTATTCGATCTTTGAACTTATGCGCACAATATCTATTCCATTATGTATGAGGACGAATTCAGTTTAAAAAGTTAAAGTCTTGAAAATATTACAAAGCTGAAGAGAACCTTTTTATTTCAATAATGTCTGAGCTCAACTCTAAAATAGACATGTATCGTAGATGTATATGGGTCAGGTTGCCTTGCCACTTATGCCTTCGATGCACACACGAGACAACACTTTGCTCACAACAATTTGTGAATAACATCCACAAATCATTGTTTTGTGGCTAGGCGTTATTTGTGTCTGTTTATTGAATATTTGTCAAGTGTAGAATCAGCTTTTTTAAATTACGTAGTTTATTTTGACTTAAACTGTCTGTTTATTGAGGGAGGCTTTGCGGATTGCTATCAACAAAAACAGTAGTGACTTGTAACTCAAATATCAGTCAGTACCTGTCAAACTTAAACAACTTTTAGAAAGTTCCAAACATAAAGAATTTCTGGGATACTAGACTTGGCATATAGCTTACATACTTCCATCAATCCTCACAAACTTTTATATTTATTATAGTACCTAATGGGAAAATATCTGCCAACCCTAGCTTCAGGTATTCTATTGCCTGTAGCGCTTCCGTGGCGAGACGTCTATAAATAGTGCAAGCGCTCAAGAGAATAGTGGCTGTGGGAGTATTCCTAACAATGAATGTAATGAGCCAAGAGAAATGCTTTGTTACCCGACTGCGCGACGCAAAGGAGGGTAATGTGTTTATCAGTCAAATCAAATTTTACCAATCAAATCTTTCCAAGTTAAAAATAATTTAAAGAAAAACAAAAAACCGACTGGGTTAAAAAGTAATTAAAAAAAATACGGCCCCTTGGAAAGATTTGATTGGTAAAATTTGAATGGGCCCCAGACTGCGAGTCGTTCTGTTGAAATCTAAACTACTGGGCTTGTTTATTTCTTTTTAGTTTATTTTTCAGTAAAATTTTCACGTATTTTTTTAATTACTCTTTACGCAGTCGGTTTTTTGTTTTTCTTTAAATATTTTTTTTATTAAATGCGGACTCTAGCAGTTCTGGTAAGGAAAATACTTTCACTTGATAAACCACTTTGTAATGGATAAAACTGTTGTGAATTATAGAATAAGAGAATTAGGAAAGTGAATGAGACAAATATTTGTTATTAACTATTTTATGAAACTTTTGATGTGTATTGTAATGTACGATTTTAGGATTAAATTAAGATCCTCGATAGGGTGACGCGTAAGTTAACTGCAAATTGGGACCCCGTAGCTATGGGGCTACGTAGAACACTACGATGATTTTTGAAAGTTGCTGCACACGCTTGTAGATAAAGGTATCACCTATCTTTGCCACCTACCTGAAACTTGAATCATTGAGGAGACTATATAATTATGAATTAAATTTTTCAGTACATGGCTCTTGAAAAAGTGCCAAAACCATGTATATTTGAAGCAAAGGGTATATAGTAGATATCAAAATAAACAAAGGGTATAAAAGAGTATATATATTTAAAGACTATACAACATTGAGAAGACTGCCTGCTGTAGGAAATTAACTGCGATACAAAAAGTACCTAAAAGCACAAATGTTGCGTCAAAAGGCAGTCTATTTTTATGTTAACAATTAACCTTTCACCAACACGGTTCACGTTTTACAAGCACCATGAAACTTTTTCTACATAAATTATTCTTATAGCACCTGTCGATAATGACGTCACTCGGTGTAAGTGACAGTAAACGTCACTTGTGACAGCGGCCGGTGTGTCACGACGACACAACGTCAATCGTTCGACGCGTGTAGTAATTGATTAGATGTCATTTTGCGGGAGAAATGATACCTTGTTGGCTAATGTCTGATGTATAATTCATATTTGAACTAGTGTAATTTAGATCGTGATATCTGAGAGCATTTGAGGCTGCGAATTATTGTATTTTCATGCTTTAACTAACAAAATGTAGAAATCTGCATTCAATTATTTACTATTTTTTGCATTGATGGAAGCTAAAATAATGTATACTACTTTTTATAAACATACATAGTCCATGTATAAGTGTTTTTTAAGAAAAAAGTTCCTTGTTTTCCGAAGGGGTAAACAGAGACTACGGATAACGGACTGTCATTTGCAATGATGCAGACATATTATCGCTCTAGTTTCATTCTATCTCATAAAATTTTTCATGCATGCAGTTTCTTATGTGTCGGTCTTTATATTTAATTATAACGTTACATTCAAGTAATGCATGCAAATTAAAAAGATATGAATGTTTAATTGTTAATCTACTTAATTACAAAAAAATATAATCTTTAAAATTGATGATCCGATTAATTATAAGTAATATATAATGAGTTATGCATGTACTGAGGATGGAATCCCATAATTTACTACGGGTTCAGCCCCGCAGCATTGAAATTAATGCCGGGACGCGTTGGGTATCCTATAGCTTAACCCTTCATAGTACAATGAGCTCAGCAGCGCAAACGATTTTAATGATAATTGCTAAAAATATCTATTTTAAGGTGTTCATCATAGTAAATTTTATCATTTTGTTACGTTCTGCTACGTATGATGCATTACTTAATTTACTTTCCTACGAATACCCTAAGCAATATTTTTCACATAAAAGCAAATCAGCTGGCACTAAAGCAGAAATAACCAATTCAATATTTAACACACACATAAAACCCAAAGATCCTTTACCGGACGCTAATAGTTTACCGCCAGTGTTAATAAATCTAAAGTAGGTAAACATACCAAATTGAAGTCCAACGCTATACTATGAATGCATCGTGGTTATTGATCAGCAAATTTGTTGTTAACAGCACTAGTCATTGTTACAAGCATAGTGAGAATTTCCTCTGTGAAGAAAAGGCGGTAAATCCACAAGAAGGATTTGAAAATGTTTACCGTGAAACAGATGATGATGCTATTGTTGTTAAAGATAGTGAGAGAAACGGCGATGCGATACATTTTGCTTCACTTACAATTATAATAAACTTCCACGACGATTCATAAATAATAAACAAAGAGATGAGGCCCATGCACAAAAGTGAAATGAGTGGAGTGTATATTGAGGGCCGATGATAATGAAATAAGGAAGAATAAATAAAAAATAAACAGACTATATTGTGTTACGTGAGAGATAATACTAAACACGTTAAAGTTAAAACAAGATTAGCCTCAATCACTATAATATAAAGCACATGTTGTATGAATAATTTTAATCCTAAATATAAATCATATCATAAAAATCTTTATAGAATTATTAAATGTTAAAACTCTTCAGACGATAAAATTTATTGTAGCCTTATAGAAGTAAGCATAAGTCAAAAATTATATCCAAATATGATTTATACGTGATACTCAGCAACTCTCCATGTAATCAAATAATGACAGAACATCTAACATGTTGACATCTGGAAAATGTTTTTTAAAAGATGAGCAACAAAGTCAACAAATCGTTCTGATAAACTTTGAAATATTTTTTTATATAAAATGTACATAGTACAACAGATATCCCATATCAAGCATTATATCAGTGTTAAACGGTGTAAAAAAGTAATTTGATATCACCTGACCGCGTGTGAAAATATAAAACTTTTGCTAAATATTATCTGTTGATATAGTTGAATTGAAAGGACTAGTTAACTTTAACATCTATCTATCATAAATAAACTTTCAAGCAGAAAGCCTTTATGTTAAAATGTATCAGAAAAAGGTTGTAATTTTATCAATATCGTTACAAATATGGTTACCTCTTGGTTTAAGTTTCGGTGATATTTTAATCTACTATGAATAAAAAGTTCATAGTGTGCATAGGGTTCCCACCAAGAGCTTAGGGTCCCAAGCCAACCTCACCTGCACGTGGTGCACCTGCCGATCAACGGGCGAGGCTCTGACAAACAAAATATCCCGATAAGCGGCAATAGGCTCGCCACCTATTACGTGGGATCAAAACACTGGCGAAAAGTGGGCGTTTAATATGCCTCTGCCCGTTCGGGGAAACAGACGTGAGTCTATGTATGAACAAAAAGATATTCTCAGGGAGCCCGTTACACATTTGAGAACATTCTGTAAATCTTAAAAAGATGTGTAAATTTTGTCAAACTGAATTTAGTAGGACTTTACCCGACTCAATTTAATAGGACCCTAGCTTAAAATTAAATTAGAGCCGCGTTAATTTGATTTCACTGAAATTTATTTACCCTTAGGTAGATCACGAAATTATTGAGACAGTACCAAATTGCCCTACTCTGTTTTACCTCAAAGATACTTTACCACAAATGGATACGTTAACCTCTAAATGCGGCGCATATTTTAAGCTCCACTGAAATGAATTCCGTCCAGATATTCCAGTGTCAGCTTTCAGACCCTGACCTGAAATAATTGTAGTCTGCTTGTTTAAAATTTACATGATTTACTGCAATATATTGTAACGGTATATAATTAGAAGGGTTGTAAATTCAGAAGAGCAATTTATTTGTGGCGCCAATGTTATTTTTTGGTTTGCTTCCACAGTTTGTAGGGCTTAAGGGATTGATGGATGATGTCTATAAGATAAAATATAGACATGATCAACTTTGACCTTGCGTAGATGAAAATTGTGTGCTTTGAAATTTACTTTGAGACATAAAGTATTTACATAAATTGTGATTGCTTTTTTATACTTAAGTGCACTTAGTCTACGATGAAAGCTTAATCAAGAACTTTGAGCAGCAGCTAATTGAATATATTCATATTCAGTTTTTAATTATGCTAACGTAGGCAAATGGGTATTAAAAATTAAAATTTAATTTATGAATAAAGATCAAAGTGATAATCACGTAAGTGAAATTCCTTTACAGTTTTGGTAATTAGTTGACCATTATACGTATATAAAACTTCTAGATGAGATTTATATTAATGGAAACCATTTAAAATTATATTTTTTTTTTCGATAGGAAAGCAATCCATAGTTTAGATATAGTTATAAAGCTTAAAATGCCTTAGGTTTACACAAATATCACTTTTGCAGCCTAACCTACTGGTGAACCGTCCTTTAACAAATAGCGCTTCCTTCTCATGAACTAAAATTCCAAGAAGAATTTCCATTCCGTACAGTAATGTTATTTCTTCAGCTACATTTAATATACACGCATTGTTTATTTACGTTACACAACACAGCTCGCTAAAGGGATTATCAAATAATTCGGCAGCGACTTTCTCTACCCTCGTTACATATGCACAATCACATGATTGCGTCGCTATCTCTGCGGATTCACAAACATACAAAATACAATCCTTGCTTAAATAAATTATATCTCCCGTTTCAGAGGCATTCAATATTTAATAACTTGGATTACTTTTATGAACGGCCACAGATTCAGATGAAACGACGTTTCTGTGAGCGCTATTGTGATATTTTTTTATTTTCATCGTTATCTCTTTCAAGTGATACGAATGTTTCTGTTTCTTTTAAATGGCTGGTTACTGGTATGGAATCCACTGAACTGTTCAAAAGAAAGGATTTTCATAGAGCTTTGTTATAATACATACGATTATACATAGCAGGATCGAAAGAAGTATATTATAAGACATAATGACGGTTTAAAAGCTCAATGTGTTTTTATAGATAAACATGGCTAATAAATGTAATGGGTGGGTTGTAGTATTTATTTCTCGTTTTATGTTCCTGTCGACATGCGAACGCTATAAAACTAGACAATATTTACGAGGATCATAAAGTGACACACGGCATTGACGACGCTTAAGGCCACCAAGTAGTGATCAATATCAGACGGATACTCAGAATTCGTTCAACGGGATTCACGTTGAAAGCAAATTCAATTTAGGATTATGGAAATATTTTCAAGCTTGAACAATTTTAAATTGCATTGGGTCGTTTCATAAGAATGTTTAAAACGTTATGAATAAAATGACGAGCTTGACCTGTTGGCTTTGAATAGACTTATCATAGTTCAAGCTGAAATAGGTTCTGTTTTAACTTTCACTTTTGCCACGATTCTTAGCATCATTATGTCTAAAATAGAAAAGGCTAAAAGTGGTCACCGACATCTCATAAAGAATTCAAAGTTCGTGCGGCTTCATATTTCAGTTGATATGGAACGTGATTCTATATTCGAGCGTCACAACCTATGGGATCTGGATTTATGAAGATCATCTTTCGAGTTGAAATGTAAAAGATATTCATATTCCTCCTTTCGCTACTGTTATAGGACAAACAAGGTTTGAAGTTACAAATCTACTCGATTTATTTACTTTCTAAGTCCAACGTGATTAAATAAACCATTAAGTTTAAATAATAATATTAAATTATTCAGACACACAGAGAACTTTTTACAGGAGTGGGAAGCAAATAAATGTTCAAAATGTCAACAATCTGTATACAGTATAGTTTATCCAAGAAAATATCCTCACTTTTGTCTTTTATTGAAAAGGTGTAGGTATTTATGTAACACATTTTATTTCAGAATGTAAAGAAAGATTTACATACTTGTACGAAATGGAAATAAACGGTTATGAGAAGGTTTAAACATTCTTACCGTAGAAAAATTTAACTCGAATCGCAAATCTCTTGCAATTTTGTCTTCCTTGTTGTAGGTATTTAATATACTAGGTATCATCGTTCTAATTGCATCCGAAAACAAAAAATTGTCCATATAACCCTCTCGTTCACATCACATCATATTATTTGTATCGAATTTTGGAGTTAATACCGCGCCTGCATAATATTGAGTTGTAATTAAATTGGTTGACGTCACTAATGTCTTGTACGGTCTTCTTGTAACGAAAGTGAGAAAGGTCGGTGAAAGAAACGTTTCTTGAAATTTGGGTAAGCAAAACTTAGCTAAGACATTATCCGCAACAAAATTTAATCACCTCTTTATTGTCTACATTTTTCTGTGGTCATTCTGTGTATCTGTTATCATATTATGATGTGGTTGGACTTAAGTTGTTTACCGTCCATATAATGATGATTGTGGGAATGTTGTGGTAGTTGTGTTGTTTACAGACTGATTTACTGTTTTGTGTCAGGTTTTTGTAGTACCGCAGACGCCCTATAAACTGTTTCATTTATAGCATTTTAGGTAACTTTGTTTTGTATTCAATAGTTATATTTCGATACAGGTGCCGTAGTAATGATATTCACATGAATTGTAAAAAAGGTAAACATTACTTTTATCATTTTATCCAAGAAAGTAACTATTATTTTGCTTGATAACATGATGGAAATAAGTGAATAATTACTAACCTCGGTCCACAACTATCTATTACTGATATATTTTTAAGAGCACAAATGTTATTATATCTATTGGTTTACTTTATTTATAAAACGTCTTTCAATATGTTTATTATAAATAACTAGCCTCGAGTGAAATTTTACCCGTCCTTGTACCATAGCGTTATTTTTCTTTCCATCTTGAAAACTTAAAGAAAAACTTTACTTTACTAGGCAATCAATTGTTTACTTTATAATCTCAAAACTGTAGTTTTTGTCTTATCTCTTTACAAAAAAAAAGTCAATTTCCGAACAAACGCGCTTCAATTCACCTGATTCTCTATACGACAGCGAGTAGCCCGTGTGATACAGCTTAGTTTCACAGCTTAATAGTAAAAACGTATATACAACGTGAGTCGAAGTCAGGTCTAGCTTCGTGATGGATGAATGTGCCGTGATTGCTTGACATTTTGGCTGCAGAGCGACTAAGATTTGTGTGTATGTAGGCTAAGCTATTTTAGGTTGCCATGTAAGGTTTGTGTTTTATCTTAATGCTGAACGCCAATATACTGAATGGTGCGTAAAACTGTTTTACTATTAAGGAGGCTTTTTAACCTGTTTAGGTTGAAAAGTAGCTTTAATAGCGTCCGAGCTGTCGGCAGATTTTTTTATTTTAGGTATCATCAGCCTTTAACAGTCCACTACTAAACTAGGCCTCTCATTTGAAAGGAGGAATTGGCCTACTATGCCACGCTGGCCAAACGGGTTGGTATAGGGTTTGTATCAAGTTTTGCTTCTTTTACAGTGTTGTTCTCTGCGTTGTTCTATGCTCCCTCTGTCGGCTCTTACAACGCCCATGCGATGATGTGGGGTGGTGACATATTCTTCATGCGTCACCATACGGACAACTTTAGGTGTCCCTATACGAATAGTCAAGATGAAGCGGAAGGATGCGCGTGGCTCAAGATCGGTCTATGAGGAAAGCCTTAGGGAGGCTTATGTCCAGCAGTGGACATTTATTGGCAGATATGATTATGATAACTAATTTAATTAGTCGATTCACAAATAGGGTTCAAGCAAAGAAACTACGAACCATTTCCAGCCCGTTCATATTCCAAATATAAGTTATAAATCTACCAGGACATACATTCATCCTCCTAGCGTTATCCCAGTCTCAACCTGGGGTCCGCTTTCTGGTCTAACCGGATTTGGAGGAATATTAGCTTTTCAACGGAGCGACTGCCTGTCTGACCTCCGCAACCCGAAGGGCTAGCGATATACCATGGTTTAGACGTTAGTGTCAGTTTATTTTAGAGGTACCGACGCTCTATAACGACTGTCAAAGATCTTCATGACAGCCGGGACCGACGGTTTAACGTGCTCTCCGAGGCACGAGACAAGCAACAATTAACAATTCAATACGCACATAACCCCGAAAAGTCAGTGGTGCGCGCCGTGGTTTCGAACCCGATACCCTCTGCATGGCAGTCCGTTGGTATCTCCACTAGGCTATCGCTGCCTCCACTAGGCTATCGCTACATTAATATCACTAAATATAGGAAACATTTACCATATACAAAAATGCGGTGCCACATAAATATTTCATCATGGTCAGCCACTGCTGGACTAGGCCTCTCCTTTGAAAGGAGGAATTGGCCTACTATACCACGCTGGCCAAACGGGTTTGTATAGGGTTTGCATCAAGTTTACCTTCTCTTACAGTGCTGTTCTCTGCATAATGTGCTCCCTCTGTCGGCTCTTACGATACCCATGGGATGATATGGGGTGGTGACATTCCGTATTCTTAATCCGTCACCACACGGATAATTTGACTTCTTTGATATTTATTTACCGTTAATTGGCGGCCACAATCGGACGGGACTTGAATTTTCAGAGTAGCTAATCTATTCGTACTTTTACGGCCATTTTCAATATTCGATGTATAGATAGATCTGTAGATTTTCGATTCGTGTTTGACATATTTTGTATGGAGCTTATGTCAAAAACTGTCAAAAACTAATCTAAAATCTACAGATATATCTATATTTTGAATATTGAATTCCGTAGTGTAATGTTCATGTTTACTGGCAGTTTGCGTGCGTATAGATCAATATTAAAGTGGAAATACGAATGCAAAAACACTGTCAAGACTGTCGTTGATAGATATAGCTATAAAACTTATGTAATGGTAAAAGAAAAGATTTTCTATAAATCGTTTGTAAACCTTGCAGAACTGATGAGCAACGCTTAGTAAGTCTTTGCTTCTGAAAACAATTTCAAGTTAGTAATCATATAGTTATTATCTATTCTAAATTAGGCACGTATATTATTATAATACGTAATTAATCAATAACACATTTTATGAGATCGTTGTTTAACAATGTAATTACGAGTACTAAATTAAAATGATGAGAGATTAATTGCTTTGACTGCAATTAATTAGTTTTGCGATTGGATATCTTGATTGAATATGTTTCATTTTAGTGGGTAATCTAAGAAATCTGCATGTCTGAGTTCTCCATAATATTCTCAAACACAAATAGGTATGTTTATTTCCAAGTAAAACGTTTAAATTAGAAAGTGGAGAAGAGAAGAGAAGAAGAAGTCTGCAAACTCACACCTGGTCAGAGTATGGATGGAACGAGTGGCCATTTTTATAGAGGGAACAAGTCCGTGCCTAGCAGTGTGAAAATTTAATATACAAGGCTGATATTATATTATTTTATCATCGCCATAAAAATATACCAGCCCGATTTTTTTTTTTAGTGTTAGCTTGTCCACATCAAGCGGGAAATATATGGCCAATTAATACTTCTTCGTGTTTTCCTGTTTTGATCGATCTTCTGTCTCGATATCATGACGGATGACGCACCATCGTCGCTATTAGGGATTAAATTTGACGTGGTAGGGTACATACAAATCAAGATTTTCTTAGGTTCACTACTACATAGA
Source organism: Euclidia mi (assembly GCA_944739405.2). Taxonomy (NCBI): domain Eukaryota; kingdom Metazoa; phylum Arthropoda; class Insecta; order Lepidoptera; family Erebidae; genus Euclidia; species Euclidia mi. Next base: position 32,343,410 of record OX123203.2, read on the forward strand.
TGATGTTAGGAAAAAATGGCCTTTTCCATTTTAAATAAGCCTACATACATTAATTTAAAAGGTAATTAAGTAAATTTTTATTCGATTCTAAGAAGGTTAAGTAGACCTATTTTAGTTTCCCAAACAGACAATGTTATTGGGATTTTCAGTTACAAGACTTTGAACTCCGAAATAGAGTCACGTTGAATTTAACTTTAAAGTTTAGCGAATGTTTTTATTCGATTCTGGATTTAAACTTTGTTTTGTCTTTCTTATGTAGAAATCTGTGTTTTTATTGAAATAATCTATGTGAACTTCTAGAAGATCTTTTTGTAGAAAAATGTATTTTGCCGAAATTCCATAACCACTCAGCAATCAACTTTATTACTTCAAACTGAGAGCACATAGGCTTGGCAAAACGTCCTGTTGCCGTTATGCATACATGGCGTAAAAATAGGGTTAAGATAATAAGGTCTATAATTTTGCTAAAATCAATTATAATAATATAAAGATAATAATAATAATCGGTCTATCATTACTGACAGAACTATCGTGGCTAACAAGCCGGACATATTGGTGATAGACCGATTAGAGCGCCTTGCAGTGATCATCGACGTTACCATACCCCATGACGAGAATCTCGTGAAAGCCGAAAAAGATAAACAAATGAAATATTTGGACCTGGCTCACGAGATTGTCGACATGTGGGATGTTGACTCGGCGATCATTGTACCGATAGTCGTGACCGTAAATGGTCTTATTGCCAAAAGCATCGACCACCACCTCAAGAGGCTCTCGTTAGACGGCTGGATCAAGTCCTCTATACAGAAGGCAGTATTGCTGGACAGGACACGCATCGTACGGAGGTTTCTTTCTCTGGAGCCCTAACCATCGGTAGCTTGGTCACTGTGCCCGATACCGGTGGGCCTCCGTGGTCCTATTTTAATATTTAATTTATTTCGTTTTGTAATATTTAAATAGTTAAAATGTGATCATGAGAACAGTATTTAATAAACGGCATAATAATAATAAAAAAATATTAATTTTCAATTCATCACAAAAATATATACATTCAGTTCTTAAAAAGTAATTTAGGTAAAATAATGAGGTGCCTGTACTAGGGTAAACCTGTGCCACAGGCGTTAAAGGCACTTACAGTATTTAATTTTGATCTGAGTTAAGAATTCATCGCAATATTTATTATAAACATATATAAATACGTATAAAGGAAGAAATTTTATAAACTTATCTAAATTATGTATTTATATTGGACGCTAAAGCATGAACTATTACATACATACATACATACATAGACTCACGCCTGTTTCCCGGAGGGGTAGGCAGAGACTACGGAACGCCATTTGCAACGATCCTGACATACCTCACTTGCTTCACTCACTCCCATCAAGTTTCTCATGCATGCTCTTCTGTTAAGGGTACTTCTGACTTGTCCTTTTTTCAGGATGTCTCCAATCTGGTCCGAGAACGTCCGCCTAGGTCTTCCCCTTTGTCCTGTTCCATTCACACTTGCCTTATATATCTTCTTTGTCAGTCTTTCGTCATCCATCCTCTCCATGTGCCCAAACCATCTTAACATGCCTTTCTCAATGCTTGTCACTACATCTTCTTTTACCCCACACCACTCTCGTATCACACAATTCTTTACTCTGTCGGTCAAAGACACACCACACATACTTCTCAGTGCTCTCATTTCTACAGCATTTATTTTACTTTCAAATCTCTTCTGCCATACCCAACTTTCACTACCATATATAAGGGTAGGCACTAACACGCCTCTTTGTACAGCCAAACGTGCATTTTTGGACACGTTTTGTCTGTTCATAAACGCTTTCAGAGCTCCATTCACACTATTACCTGCATTAACTCTCCTTTCAATATCTTCTTCATTCTTACCATCTCTTGTAAACAACGTACCTAAGTAAACAAACTCATTCACTTGTTCCACTCGCTGTCCATCGATCAAAACATTACAAGCCGTAACGCATTCCTCCTTTTCAAAAACCATAACTTTCGTTTTACTTACATTCATTTTCATTCCTTTCCTCTCTAACGCACCGTGCATGATTGCTACCATCTCCTGCAACTCCTCCGCTGAAGATGCAAGTATAACCTGATCATCAGCATAAAGGAGGTATTTGACGAGTAACCCATTCATCCTTAATCCGCAGTCACTATGTTTTAAATCTTGCAAACAACTGTCCATGAAGAGGTTAAACAGCCACGGCGACGCTACACATCCCTGTCTAACACCTTTCTCGATGGTAAACCAGTCAGTGTATGACCCGTTTATCCTCACACAAGCTCTAGAATCCTCATAAAGGGATTTCAAAGCTCGAATGAGACTGCTGTCCACCCCATTCATTGACAGCACCGACCACATTTCATTCCTCACTACTTTATCGTAAGCCTTTTCCAAATCCACGAATGCGCAATAAACCTTTTGACCTTTGGCCAAAAACTTTTCGGCTACGCTTCGCAAGGAAAAAACCTGATCCGTGCATCCCATACCCTTTCGGAATCCCGCTTGTACATCCCATATTTTCTTGTCGGTTACTTCCATAACTCTTTCAATAAGTACCTTTGCATACAATTTGCCAACAATGCTGAGAAGGCTAATGCCTCTATAGTTTTTGCAATCTTGTTGCGAGCCTTTTCCTTTATAAAGAGGCACAACTACAGCTGTGGCCCAGTCATTAGGTACTCGGCCGGTGGTCCAGCACAAGTTATATAACCGCTGCAACTGACCAACTATGATGCCCTGTCCAGCCTTCAGCATTTCGACTGTAATCCTATCATATCCTGCAGCCTTACCTACTTTCATACTTTCCAGTGCCTTCACGATCTCATCCACGCCAATAACGCTTTCATCATTGCTATCGTTACCATTCATTTCAGCTATCGGTGTCTCTATCGCCGACCTTTCAAATAAACTTTCAAAATACTCTTTCCATCTCTTCAGCACGCAAGATTCATCATTTACTATCTTTCCATTCTCGTCTCTGATGGATATGTGTTCTGAGGATTGAGTTCTTCCTCGAACTGCACGAACGAATTTCAAGAAAAACTTGATGTTCCTCTGGAAATCGTCAGATAATCTGCTATCAAACTCATCTATCTTTTCCTCTTTTTTCCTTTTAACCATTTCTTTCACTATTCTTTTTGACCTAACAAACTCCTTTCTTGCTTCATCTATGTCTACACTCGTTGCTTTTCCCATTCTTTCATTTGCTCTGGCAGCCAACCAATCTGACCAAGCTTTCTTCTTCTCTGACACTGCTGATTGTACATCCTTGTCCCACCATGTATTCTTAACCTTTCGTATTTTCCTTCTCTTGATCACACCACATACTTCAGACGCTACACATACTACCTCTTCTTTAAAGGCCTGCCATAATTCTTCCATATCATTTATGCAATCGAACCTCTCAAATTTTGCTATCAATCTTCGTTTATACTCATCTTTCACATCTTTCTCTTGTAGATTTTCTAACTTAATTCTTTCCAAGACCCTATTTTCATTACGCTCTCGGTGTCGCCATCCTTTCAAGAGCCCACTTATCCGGCTCAACTCCAAGAAGTGGTCTGTGTGGATGCCGATCCCTCGATATGCTCTTGTATCCAACACATTCTTTCTCAATCGTTCATCTACTATCACAAAATCAATCATACTTCTTCTAACATTTTTCGCCTCTCGCGTATACATATGTATCCTTTTATGATCAAACATGGTGTTTGTCACACAAAGGCTCCACTCCAAACAAATCTCAAGCAGTACTTTTCCATTATCGTTCACACTCTCATCACCAAATGCACCTAACACCCTTTCAAATCCATCTCGCTTTACTCCCACCCATCCATTGAAATCCCCTAACAAGATCAATCTTTCAGTACCCTTGCAGTTCCTCAAAATCTCTCTTAAACTCTCCCAAAACTCCTGCCTTTCGTCTTGTTCATGTTGTGACATACCCGTAACTATATTGACCGGGGCGTACACCCCCACAATAAAGAGACGAGTAAGTCCTACTTTCATTCTCATCCACAGTAGCCTAGCATTTACACATTCAAACTCTTTTACACACTCATTCATTCGCGCAGACAGTATTACACCAACTCCCTTACAGGCTCTGGTGGTACTATCTACCCCAGACCAATACGCCGTACATGCGCCATGCTTGGTGGTTTCACACCCTTTTCTTTTTGTTTCATTCACACAAAGAACATCAATCTTTCTATCATCCATCATCTGACATGCTTCATCCAATTTGCCGTTCATTCCTCCTCCAACATTCAATGTTGCAAACCTGCTCTCCGTAGGCCGCTTTTCGCCCTCGCGGGAAACGAGACGTGATGGGTTGAGAACCGCGTCGCCGCCGTGTGAGGAAATATTATTAATTGTTCCCATTGCGTTCCCACGAGATTTAGGGTTTTTAAATGTCCATCCCCATAGAGCCCTTTACGGGGGTAAGGCGGAATATCACGTGTGCCCTGTGACCACCAACACAGGCACCCTCCGTTTGCGACGAGCTTACCCTCTGGCCACGAATCTCTCGGCACGGGTCGGTTTACACCTTAGATCGGGGTTTTGTGTCGAGTATGCTCCCTGAAAGTTGGTTTAATTTCGGAGTTTTCCTTCTCCTAGACAGGTTGCCAACCAAGGCTAACGAGGCCCATCTCCCCGAACGTTTGGTTTAATTTCGGAGTTTTCCTTCTCCTAGACAGGTTGCCAACCAAGGCTAACGAGGCCCATCGCCCCAAATGAATGAACTATTAATGTAGTATTTTATTTGTATTATGACACTAGATGATCCTGCGGTTCTCTTCTCCGATGCCATGATGTTATGTAGCCTTCATCGATAAGATCGTAATATATTCATCGGTAAAATTAAATGGTCTACTCAACACAAAAATTATCCAAATCTGACCAGTTTAGTTCTTGAGATTAGCGTGTTCAACCAAAAAAATAAACTCTGCTTTATATATTACTAGCTGTTTCCCGCGGTTTCACCCGCGTCCTGAGGGCAGTACTTCGCGTACCCTTATAATTTATAGCCTTAGTTACTCCTTGGTTATACTGATCGGTCAATACAAAATATTTGTTCACCAGGACAAGGAATGTCTATGTTAATTAATAAATTAAAGTATGCTAGACTAAATAAACATTCTACAGTTATAATTTTATACGGGGATAGCCTACTAGTTACCAAGAAAGAAATATTAGCTTTATCAGATATTATGATAGAACAAAGTTCTAAAGTGGGGTGCAACTTTATTGTCTGTGCATTACCATATTCCAATAACTTATCTTATAAAGAAAATAACCAGATAGGTAAATTGAATCTATTATTATATAATAGCACTTGTAGTCATAGTGACCATATTTTATTTTTTGACTCTAATATTTTTATTAGTAATTTCTTTTTAACAAAAGATACTATGTATCACTCTTTTATATATAGGCGACAACTTGCTCAATTATTAGCATTTAATTTACATAGTGAACGCAGTACTACTAGAGTACTTAGGAATTTGCTAGATAATAGTTATACCAATAGTAGTATTGACAAATCTATTAGTTTAAACTACTAGATGAGACAACAGATAGGCATTCATGTATTTTAAACTTAGCTCATCAAAACATACAAGGCCTATCTAGCAAAGAATTAGAGATAGATTTATTTTTAAAGAAACATAAGTTGCATGTATTATGCATTACGGAACATTGGTTAAGAGGTGACCAATTAATATTCAATAATGAATTTTATACAGTGATTAGTGCATTCGTAAGAAAGAACGCTATTCGTGGTGGCTCTCTCATATATGTTTGTAATAGTATTAAATGTAAAGAACGAAAGGACATAGCCGAACTTTCTATCGAGCGCACCGCTGAGATATCTTGTGTTGAACTTGAGCTACACGTAATAGTCTGTGTATACCGACCACCGCAAAGTGGCTTTAGCCAATTTGAAAGCATCATGGAGGACGTCTTAAAACACTTAAGTTCCAGCAGGAAGTCAATAATCGTATGTGGTGATTTTAATGTTAACTTGTTAGAACAATCACCAACTTGTACTAGGTTAGTTAGTTATTTATGTCATTTAATTTGAATGTTTTATTTTCTGAACCAACCAGAACTACCTCACATTCTTCTACATGCTTAGATAATATTTTTTGCAATTGTTTGTACTTAAGTAAAGCTGTTTTGAGTGACTTGACATCGGATCACTGTGGACAAAAGGTTGTAATTCCAACTAATACAACCCCTACAGTACAAAAAATCACATGTAGGCCTATGACCTCTGCTCGCCTTAATCGCTTTAGTGATGATGTTCCTGCTAAGATCGCTAGCATTGACTTAACTCACGATGATCCAGATGAATTATATAAGTGGTTATTTGATGTTATTAAAAATGAGTACAATAAAATTTTTAAGGAGAAGACATTTACCAAGAGCTCTAAAGTTAAATTTTGTGATTGGGCAACAGTAGGAATATACAAAAGTAGATCTAGGTTGTATGATCTGTATGGTATGAAGCAATACAATTTTAATCCTTCATTTATTGAATATGTAAGAAATTACTCAAAAGTTTTTAAGAGAGCATGTGCTTCAGCTAAGTCTATATTTATAAGTAATAAAATTAAAGAATCCAAGAACAAAATAAAAACAACTTGGAACATTATTAACAGTGAGACTGGTCGAGCTAAGTTAGTAGATAATAGCTATGAATTAAAATGTAATGGAGAAATAGTTACAAAGAAAATTGATGTTGCTCAGGCTTTTAACAACTTCTTCATAAACATACCAGTGAAAACAACCAAATGTTTAGACTCATGCCCAAGCAAAGCAGAGATGTTAGTTAGGGGCAATGTGAATGAGTGTGATGTGCTGTTTAATTTTAAATACATTGACACCAATGACATCCTCAAGACATTCAAGACCATCAATATTAAGAAATCTATTGACTTATGGGGTATTTCAGTTAGTCTTGTTCGCCAAATCATTTTTAGCATAGCTCCATATTTAGCTGCAATATTTAATAGATGCGTGGATAAAGGGGTATTTCCTGATTTAATGAAACACAACAAGGTGTTACCACTTTTCAAAAAAGGATCCAAGAGCGACCCTAGTAACTTTTGGCCAATTTCTATCTTGCCTGCAATCAGTAAAATTTTGAAAAGGTTATTTTGCATCAGTTAGAGAGCCACTTTCTCACAAATAATTTATTGCACAGTGAGCAGTATGGCTTCACTAAGGGTCGCTCCACCGTTGATGCCGGTGTAACTCTATTAAAACATATCTTTAACGCTTGGGAAAATTCGAAGGATGTCATTGGTGTTTTTTGCGACTTGTCAAAGGCTTTTGATTGTGTTGAACATGATACACTTTTACGTAAACTCAACCATTATGGTATTCGAGATAGCGCACTCAATCTTGTTGCCAGTTACCTTAGAGATAGAGTTCAGTATGTAGATGTTAGTGGAAGTAGGTCTCAAGGTTTGCCAGTGGGAATGGGCGTTCCACAGTGCTCTATTCTTGGTCCGTTTCTTTTTTTAATATATATTAATGACTTGCCATTCTTTGTTAGAAATCTATGTGATATTGTTCTTTTTGCTGATGATACTTCACTTATTTTTAAAGTTGATCGTAATACAAGTAACATTGACAGCGTAAATAATTCTCTTGCGCAAGTACTACATTGGTTCACGACAAATAATTTGCTACTCAACTCTGGCAAAACAAAATGTGTGAAATTCACTTTGCCGAATGTCAAAAATGTTCTTACTAATATAATTTTAAATAACGAAACAATTACCCTAGTTGATTCAACTGTATTTTTAGGTTTAACTTTAGATTGTAAGCTTCAGTGGGGTGCCCAAATATCCTGTCTGGCAGTCAAACTTAGTTTTGCAGCATTTGCAGTTAGGAAAGTTCGCCAATTCACAGACGTAGATACTGCTAGACTAGTTTACTTTAGTAACTTTCACAGTGTAATGTCTTACGGGATACTATTATGGGGTACGGCGGCCGATATTCAGACAATTTTTGTTATTCAAAAGAGGGCCATACGTGCAATATATAAGTTAGGTGCTAGAGATTCTTTACGAGATAAATTTAAAGAAGTAGAAATATTTACAGTTGCATCGCAGTATATATTTGCTAATTTAATGTACGTTAAGAAAAACTTAACTCTTTACCGTAAAAATAGTGACGTGCACAAAGTGAACACAAGGAATAAGCATAAACTAGTGGGCACTAACTACCGTCTACATAAAGTTCATAACTCTTTTGCGGGACTCGGTATACAATTCTTCAACAAATTACCTCTGGAAATAATGAATTTACCTCTGCACAAATTTAAAACCACTGCTAGGAATTTTCTTTTAAAAAGGGGTTATTACACTATTAAAGAATTTCTAGATGACAAGACATCATGGGTCTAGTTGCTTTTTTTAAATTCACCATTATTGTTATTTTTATGACTGTGTAAAATACTCTCTTCTTAATTAGTAACATGTTAAGTGGAGGTGCCTCGTGAACACATGATTTTTGCAGGATTTGGATATTATTACGATTTGTTGAATGTAGTTTAACATTATTTATTTCTGATCATATCGTTTTTCACTTGTCACCTTCACAAAATTCTTTCTACATTTGCATTCCTTCACGCGGTCCACTGATTTATGTTCATAATAACGATCTGGAAAATGGAGGTAATTGGCGGTCATGGTCAGTATACCAATAGATTGTTTCTTACTGCCGGTTCGTATACCGTTATCGTCATGCTCACTAAAATGTCATTTCTTGTGGTGGCGTCGTGTGTCGGGTCCTCCCTGTCCCTCTAATATGGCGAGAGGGATGATGGCTGGCACATGCGTCATACTCGTGAACGGGTGCTACTTGCGATGACTGGTCGATGACGGTCTTGCGGGCTGGTATTAGATTTTAATATTTAACTGCATCATTTCCATCATGGGTCTGATCACTTTCGCGGATTGCCTGCATTATTAGGTATATATAATGTAAGTGGATGCTCCTGTTTCACCATGTCTATTCTGAGGAGACTAACCAAATGAACATCAAAAGTATTATGCTTGAGTATTATTATGTACAGTAAATATATACAAGCGATATAGAAGGTGTAACAGTTGCAGCACCTTACAAAATGTAAATTATGTGTATTATGCAAAACCTGGCGAAGAAAAAGAGTGACCGTGAGTTTTATTGCCCGTTCTTTCTCATGGTTCTACCTATTGCTTTGCGAACGTGGCAGTAAATGTAAATGTAGAGTCTTTAAGTAATTATTTTATAAATTTATTATTTTGACGTTCATAAGCGTCACATTGTGACCCAAATGAATAAACGATTTTGAATTTGAATTTGAATTTGGTACATCGGCTATCCGCCAGCGAACGTCCCGTCAAAATCGGCCCAGCTGTTCCAGACATAAGCGAGAACAAACAGACAGACAGACAGACAAAACTTGAAAAAAATTTAATTTCGGTATATGTACCGGGTATACATCCATAATATGCATTTAGTAAAAAGCGGTTATTTTAATATTACAAACAGACACTCCAATGTTATTTATTTGACGGCCGGTTGGCGTAGCGGGAGTGTAAGCGACTGCTACGACGAAGGTCGCGGGTTCGATTCCCGCTCAAGTCAAACATTTGTGTGCATGAACATGGATGTTTGTCTTGGTCTGGGTTTTTCTATGTATAATATGTATGTATTTACAAAAAAAAGTATATAATTATGTATGTTTATCCATTATCTAGTACTCATAGTACAAACTCTGCTTAGTTTGGGACTAGATGGTGTTGTGTAAATGTGGTAGAATATTATTATTATTATTATTATTTATATGTATAGATAAGTTCAGATCCAGAGTGTAGTTATATACAAAAATGTGCTATATATTTAATTCTGTTCACTACAGGTTACCGTTATTTTTATGACCGTATAAATATTTTATTAGTCTGCGCAGAACGTTTCACATGAACTTCGAAATTGTGTTTATAATACCAAAAATATTTTATTGAAGTTTTACTTTTTATTAGAAACCTATATAACTTTTGGTAGAGTTACGTATTGGTTTCCAAGTTATTTGTCACGGCGTAATATTAAACCTTAATTTATTTGACACACATTTTACACATAACAAATATTTATGTAAAAGTGTGTTTGAAGCTTAATAATATTACCTGTTAGGTAATATTATGTACGGATTAATTACACACCCAAAAATGGGTGTGTAATACACCTCTACCTACACCTTTAGGGATAAAAGGCGTGAAGTAATGTTATGTTAACGAATAAATCTTGTGTAAATATTTTGTGTTATTCATGCAAAGTTAAAAAAGGCGATTAAAAGAAATGTCCTGGACTCGATATAGGACAATTGCAACGTGGTCGCAATTGTCGAATCACTATTTTACTCTAAGAACTTATCTATACGGCTATTCTCCAGAAACAGACACAGCATCATCACTACATACGTTCTACAATGCCAAACGTAGACAAAAACGGTTCGTGGGCAGAAAATCCAAAAAGCTGAGCTTTCAAAGCCACAAAGTCTGATGAGACAACCTCAAAGGCCACAGACTTGTTAACGTTTTAAACAGAAAATGAAGCGACATACCGGTGCAAGACACTGCAGCTATCTTTTTTTGCAGAAATGAAGGAATTGGCTCAATACTTATTTCTTGATGTAAAAGAAAACGGCTAGAGGATGGTAAAAATTATAAACTGTTAAAAATATTAAATTATAGAAATGTATAGATAACTTATGATACTTTTGAGAATAGTAGTTGTTATGACTACCAAACAAAATATATTTTTCGCTCACGTAAGTCTTTAATCTTAAGTATTAACTGCTGCAGTTGCTGACATTATAGAATGCTAAAATCAGTATGTGATTCGAAAGATGAGAAGAGGCTTATAGAGTTTGACTGTTAGCATAGCGCGATGAATTAATTAATAACAATTAATTTAAATTTGTAACAATTGCGTAAACCTAAGTAAATACTTTGTTAGGCGATTTAAGAACCTTGCGGCCTATAAATTACAATATTGTTCTTATAGGAGACGAAGTTAACTCTCCGTGGTCCAGTGGATAGCATATGCGTCTGCTGATCGGAGGTCTCGGGTTCGATTCCCGGGCCGGTCAAAAGTGTTACTAGATTTTTCCGAACTGCAATATTACATCTCTGCCTACCCCTCCGGGGAAACAGGCTTTAAAAAATATATTTCAATATCCATACGTTTCCGCCTATGTTTACAAATAGACAGACATGTATATTGCTAAATAAAAGGCAGTATTTCCAAAATAAATTAACCAAAATCTACTGTTGTAACTAGTCTTGGTTTATAGACCGTGTCCCGGAGTTTCTTGCCTGATTCTTCTCACGAGGTTCTATTTTCTGAACAGGCATTTTTTCAATGCTCAATTATGTTAATATGCATGTAAAGTTACATTTTTGTTTTTATTTGTATGACCTTCTGACGTGTCCAAAAAATTTAAACATTTTTATGGAAATAAACATATTTGAGTTTGAGTTTGACCATACCCAAAATTGTAGTTATCGCAGGATTTGGCTACTAGACAATGATATACATTTGACTTAAGCTGCATAAGGAATATGTCAAACATATCTATTTATAATAACCAAATCAATCGATATACACCACTATTTTTTTATTAGTACAAAATCTTTAAGGACATATTAGCGAAGGCATTATCATCATGCATGTGACATAAGAATTTCATAATATCTATAAATAGCCAAGTTATAATAATTTATTTTTTGTAGGAAATCTCACCAAAATCATAGACATATTTTACAATCCATTCACTACTTCATTGAATGTATTTACTTTCCGTCCTCCTATTACGCATTCTTTCCGTCGCACTTAAAATGTAGGTAGCCTTAGACAATAAAATTAAGCAAAATAATCATTGTAGGTAGATACTTTTTAATTTTCTTAATTCTACCCTCTCATTCATAGTTTATCCGGGCTTAGGACCGTTTTACAAGTAATTTAATACGAAGGTATGTAATTAGAAAGCAAACACATATCAAAATAAAAGAAGGTATTCTGTAATAAAAGAAAACAGTAATTTTGGCGTATTTATGAAGTTAGAATCATCTGTTATTTACAAATTATTTTATCATCATCATGTCAGCCTAGAGACGACCACTGCTAGACATAGGCTTCCCTCAAGGTTCTCCACACAGACCGATTTGAGCCGCCCGCCTCAAATTACTATTTACTTAAGTAGGTATTATTTAATAAACTTACAAGTATTTCCATTGTCCTTCAAAATGTCCACCACCATTGTCAATACACAGATCACAGTCTTTTCACTTCGTCAAAAGCGTCCAATATGCGATGTTTTAATTGTTCGACACTAGCCGGCTTACTTTTGTATACTCACAAAATTATGTCCGTGGGTACACAGCTGCATTCGCGATTCCTCCTCTCAAAAAGTACGCACGAAGCATAGCTACATAATCCCGTGATATTATGAACTGATAAGCCATCGCGTCGGGAAAACGTAGACAAACAAATTGCAGCGAAAAAATCGATAGGTACGCTCTCATCCGCTAGCAATTTAGCACTGTTTGTGGCATCCGAGCGCGGCGCGTGCGCAGTGGGACAGGGGGGAATTTATCAAAGGGATAGTTTACAACTAATAGTACAAGAGTCGGTCATAGTCTTAGTTATGCATTAACCAATTATTACGTATTTTTGTGAACAGTTTTGAGACAGTTTTGGGTCTTAGTGTTTTTATTTTTTAACTACATAAATATGATCAGTTAAAGATACTTAGTGCCCCGTTAAATTTTTTATACTAATTAAAAAATAGTGGTGTATAAAAAAAATTGCTGCCGTAAATAAGAAATCCCTTGCTGCTTAATAAGGTTACCCGAACTTGAAACTTTCTCATAATTAACTTATCACAGCTTTTCTTTCATGAATATGGAGCCAACTGTGCCCAAACTTTTGTGAGTTTATTTTTTCATCAACAGCTTACATCAATTATTAACGCGTAATTTATTATTAGCCCAAAAGCTCTAGAAAGTTCGATACAGAAATTGCCATTGAAGACAAATAATCTGGAAAATAATTGTGTAAAAATATCCATTATTTAATTTAAATTGTTTTTCGGGATATATCCCACGTACCTTTGTTTGGAGGAACCGATATTTCGGCACTGTTGCAGCGCCATGTTCACGGATGTACATCCGTACGTATGAGTACATCCGTGAACATGGCGCTTGCAACAGTGCCGAAATATCGGTTACTCCAAACAAAGGTACGTGGGATATATACTGAAAAACAATTTAAATTAAGTTTAAATGACCACGAAAGTTTAAATATCCATTATTCAACACAAGTTTTGTCTTACGAGTGTTTTGAACTAATTAAAATTATTTTTATGAAAATAAAGCACCGTACCAAAGGTTACTAAATATAATTTCTTTAAGTGTTTCCTTTGAAAATTCCTAGGAGATTAATGAGCTTTCATGCTCTTTAAATATAAATTTCGAAAAACAGCAACAATATTTGCCATGAGATGAATTACATTGAAATTATAATATTGTATTTTTTATTTCAAATAAGACGTTATATCTTTTCTTTATCGTGTGAGTGTGTGCCCAGCTCTAGTGTCAAAGTTTTTAGACCACACAACACAAAGGCCTCCGACATGGTCTAACGATTCGGATTTTATGTACCTTCCAAAGCACGGTAGCGCTCTGGCGTAAATTCCACACGCGGTAACCCATCCAATTGGTAACCTGTGCCAGCGTTGCTTAACTTTACCAACCTTTTACGAAGAGCAGGCTAAGCCACGCTATGAGCGCTACATTGAGATGTTGAAAGGCAAGAATATTTTTTGACATAAATCTTGAAAGAAGTAAAAATTCTTATCCGACTAGATTATCGAATTACCGTTTTATGTTAAAGTTGAAGAAAATAGCTCGATTGTTAAAGAAATGAATTAGTGTTTGAGAGAGCGTAGGCTTAATCCTTCCCCCTACACTACTATCGCAAACCTACTTCATTCTCAAGCAGAAGAGATTAACAAGGTTTCTTTATAAATGAACACTGTTTTTACTTTTACAATCCTCTACTATTGTTACGAATATTTTAAACATTTGGGCCTAGTATATTATTTAATCATAGATCATACCCGCGGCTACTCCCACACTTTGTTTTTAGATCTATACGTTTCTGCCTGATCCCGCGGGAATGTCGGGCAATTTCTTCTAAACACACCATTACGGAACTCATGAAACAAACATGCCAATTTCAGCTTCTTGTGCCCAATAGTTTTGTCTGCGGGTTGTCTGACAGTCAGAAAATTAGTTAAACTATTAGATATTAATACGTGATATTATCTTTTTTTAATATTAATACAATTCAGGAATTATAATGGACGTCAAGAAAAATTCACCAGCATTCAGCAAATTGAAAAAGGGCAAGCAAAAAAATTGTGTACTGTAAGTTTTGCACTTCTCTTTGAATATTTTCAGAGTCAGGTACGTGGTCTGGATATTTGTTGAGTTTGAAGGAATATTTTCTTATTATTAGGAAGTAGTTGTCCGTGTGGTGACGGATTAAGAATACGGAATGTCACCACCCCATATCATCCCATGGGTGTCGTAAGAGCCGACAAAGGGACCATATTATGCAGAGAACAGCACTGTAAGAGAAGGAAAACTTGATACAAACCCTATACCAACCCGTTTGGCCAGCGTGGTATAGTAGGCCAAATCCTCCTTTCAAAGGAGAGGCCTAGTCCAGCAGTGGACTTTTAAAGGCTGATGATGATGAGGAAGTAATATTATACATTTTCTTGACTTCCAGCTCAGTTTATAAGCTCGGATGAATCCTTTTAAGCTTTCGCGACTTGTACACATTTTGTTTATATTTATTTATTTATAGTCTCTCGCCTGTATCCCCGAAGGGGTAGGCAGCGGTGTAAAAATTACACCCAAATTTTGCCATGAATTTTCAGGTCCCACGTAATAGGGGGCGAGCCTATTGCCGTTACCGGGCACATCACTAGACTCCGGGCTGCTACTGAGTGTTCGGAAAAACCCAGTAACATTTTTGCCCGACCCGGGAATCGAACCCGGGCCCTCCGATCAGCAGTCGCATACGCTATCCACTGGACCACGGAGGCCTTCCAGTAATTGCTAGAAAATATACGTAAAATACCGTAGATTTCCCTCAACGTTTTGGCATAGGTTGCACCTGACGAGGTCACAAGATGACTGATGTCCTGCACCGCCTTCTCCGTCATATGCGGGTTTCGGCATCTTTCCTCACTTGGTCCTCACAACTATTTAAAACCACTAGACCTCATTTTTTTAATCCACAGATTTTCGGTAATATTTATACAGAATTAACTAGCTCAAATAAAATAAATGTTTCTATCAGACCATTCAATCTGTTCAATAAGATGAGAACAATCTTTCAGCAGCTCTGTGTATCAGTTAGAATACGGTCTGTTCATTGAATATCATTATGTGACAATTTCAATCAACTGTTACTAATTGTATCAAACAGTCGATTAACGACTGAGAATCGAGTTCGAGTTTAAAAATAAAACAACTCGTTCGCTTACACAAGATTTTAAATTTACCCGTTTTGGCCGATCCCGTGGGAATTTCGGGAAATACCTTCTTAGTGCACCCCTACGGTCTCCAAGGAACATACATGCCAAATTTCAGCTTCCTGCGCCCAATAGTTTCGGCTGTAGCGTGTCTGTCAGTCAGTCAGTAACGCAAGGATTTTATACAACGTTTAACGTAAATAACGCACATCCTCAGACACCCCAATTAGAAAACTTTGTTATAATCATAATGCATGCATTGAAATATTTTTTTTATTAGCCTAAACATTGTTTTTTTATCGAAAATATAAACTTGATTTTAAGTGAAATGTGTGGTCACCACAAACCTGCGCACGCACATAGTCACACGAAACGGTTGCTATGGTGCCTGTGGTAAACAAACGACAGCGAAATACGATACGGTCTATCATTTTTTAACATCGTTAGTGGCTATTGTGACTATCTTAATTTAATCATACCTAGTTAGCATTATTGATACATTAGAAATTAAAGTAAAAGAGTATCAATGAGAGAATTAAAGAAGAACGGCGTGTTTAAAGTTGTGAATCATATTTTTTTTACAATAATAGAATAACCAAATGACTCACAGGCTTATTGTCACTTGCTCGGCGTCCTCTTTATAAAATACTGACACCAGGTATCCACCACCTGGCTTAAATATTCATTTAGTTCACTTAACACTTCAGTTTTTCTTTTCACTGTTTCAAAAGCAGCTAATATCTTATTTTAACTCCCCGGCACTTGTTGTCTCGTCACAATCAACTAGTGGTTTAATAGGTATGTCCCCATACAGCAAAAGTCCAGGGGCGTCAAGTCAGGCGACCTAGGAAGCTACTGGACAGGACCGCCGCGATCGATCCAGCGCTCCTTGTATTCGACATCACGATGATCTCGAACGTTCTACGTAAAATGCGCGGGGGCACTATCATGTTGATAATACACATTTTGTAA
This sequence comes from Euclidia mi, assembly GCA_944739405.2. NCBI lineage: Eukaryota > Metazoa > Arthropoda > Insecta > Lepidoptera > Erebidae > Euclidia > Euclidia mi. Next base: position 32,360,008 of record OX123203.2, read on the forward strand.
ATAAACAAGTAAACTTGTTAAAATATTTTTTCACTACACACACAGAGAATGATGACTAATGTTATTTATCTAAGCGCAACAATGGCCACCCGGCCGGCGCTGTACCCTACCAGCGCGGGCGACCGACGCGACGCTGACAAGTGAGACAAATTACGTCTCGCTCTTTACCGCTGTTATTACGTAAGCGAAAGAAAGATGATAGATATTTTGGTGGTCAATTGTGAGTTACTGTCTTGTACCGACTGTTATGTTGTATTAATGTGTGCGTTCCAGTACGTGGAGCCATAAAACAAATGCATTTAAAAAGAAGCCGTTCTACGTTGACTTAAGGTTTATTTTCGTATATTTCGACTTTTCAAAGCAATGAGTGACTATAATTTACGTAATTTTTATTATTTTAGGATTAAAAAAAAATTTAATTAAAAATGTCAGAAATGGATTCAGTAGCTGATTCTGAACAAAGTACTTTCAGAGTGTGCATTAAACTTGTTACATGTTGTATATTAAGATAGTAATGATATGATAGATTTCATAGCATATTAGTTTCAAATTATTTGAGGTACTACGTACTTGCCTTTGAAATGTATGCGTTTATAATAAAGAGGAATAATTTGCAAGTTTCCAAGAAATAAAGTCAATAACTGCTGGCCAAGAAAAATAATTTAAATATTAGAATAATAATAATAATATAATATTCTACCACATTCACACAATACCATCAAGTCCCATACTAAGCAGAGCTTGGACAATGGATAAACATAAGTACATACTTAAATAACTTTTTTTTGCAAATACATACACACATATTATACATAGAAACACACAAACCAAGACAAACATACATGTTCACGCACACAAATTAATGTTTTACTTGAGCGTAAATCGAACCCTGCGGCGTAGCAGTCCCTTGCACTCCCGCTGCGCCAACCGGTTGTCATAAATGCTACATTAACTCTGAATATTTTTTTTATTTTTATTTTTATAGACTCACGCCTGTATCCCCGAAGGGGTAGGCAGGGGTGTAATATTACACCCACATTTCGCCATGAATTTTTAGGTCCCACGTAATAGGGGGCGAGCCTATTGCCGTTACCGGGCACATTACCAGACTCCGTGCTGCTACTGAGAATTGCCTAACGGGAAAACCTAATAACATTTTTCCCGACCCGGGAATCGACCCCGAGACCTTCCAATCCCACGCGCACCTTTATGCCGCGAGACCAACGAGGCAAAATATAATTATGCAATCTGCATCCGTGCGAATTCGGGCCAAGCCATTAGTATTCTATATTTTATTGCTGTAGCAAATGTCAAAATACTGCAAAAGCAATGTAAATTGCTATTATGTTACAGTTTTCCACGCGCCTATGATTTTATCACAGAACAATTGCATTGCTTTTAGGCATAAATTGGTATTATTAGATATCGTACAGTTAAAGCTTTTTATAGAAAAGGATGTGATAGGTTTTATTTTATTTAGTAAGATTATATTTTGAATAACAAATATTTTAAATAGAAATACTAGAATATACTAAACTGGATATACCTACGCTCTTTGTTTTACTCGTTCATATTTTACGCCCAATCCAATCTACTCAATCTAAATATTTATCTTTCCAATACAGTTAACCCACGAACTATTTCAAACCAACCACTAACCTTTACAAAAAAATAAAACTACTCAATTATTTGCAGAAAACAAAGGATTAGGTAGAATTTTGAACCACTAGTTCCAATACAGGTTGGTGTGAAAGTAAAAATAAACGATGTGAGAAGCAATCGGTTTGAACGATCACCGCAGAACGTAGTTTGTTGAACGAATGGAACGAACGGAACGAACGAATTGTTCAATACATTCGTTCAAGATCCCGTTTCCAGTGAGTAGTGACATAATAGTTTTATATCGAAAGAAATATAGAATTTGTTTGCAGAAATATTTTTCTTTTCGGCTCTATTTGTTTGCTAGCTTTGGGTCGTGTTAAGTGCTTATAAAGCAAATAGAAAGTTAGCATATTTTTGTTAGAACTAAAATAGGCTTGTGAGAAAAAGTTTTATTGTCTTCAATATCATATTCTTTTGTGTTATCTTTTGTTGTCAAATATGTGAAGCTTTTTAGCCAGATTGACGCAACGTAGGTATGATGGTTTGATAATATAATCATACACGTATATGAGATAAATATTCATCTTATAAAGTCACAAAAAACATTTACAAAAGGTGACCCTATCACTTAAACTGATTTAATTCAAGCAACATTTGGAACCTTTGGCTGATAAGAGGCCCGTGATCAGCATTGGGAGTGGTTATATACAAAGCTGACGATGATGACTTTTGGATAGTCAGGAATAGACCAGAAAAGTCGGATCAGTAATTGCGGTGAGAAGGGCAACTTGACGAGTGTGCTACCTCGTCAGTCAATTTGACTTCACTATGACACAACACTAAAGCAATTTGCAATGATTGAGATCAATTGAATTCGTCGTAGTGCACATATGCATATAGATATCCGTAGAATACGTGCATATGCAGTTAGTCAATCAATGATTTTGCTATAAACCTGTTATAATACAAATAATCTAGATTTCACGTAATTATATGTTTCTAGTACAATTAATATACCTAATTTTAAATTGTCTTTCTTTATAGCGGGATATATCTATGCCACGTAACTTTATTTCATCATCATCATCATCATCATCAGCCTGTCGTAGTCCACTGCTGGAAATAGGCCTCTCTAATGGCACGCCACTGAGCCCGATTTTCGGCTCTTCGTGTCCAGCCGCTGCCGTCCTTCACTACGTTTGCCAAGGCGCGGTCTCCACTCTAGAACACGACTACTCCATCGGTTATCGGTTCTGCGACAGATGTGACCAGCCCACTGCCACTTCAACGTGCTAATTCCCTGAGCTATGTCGATTACCTTGGTTCTCTGTCGGATCACTTCATTACGAATTCGATCCTTCAGAGAAACTCCAAGCATAGCCCTCTCCACTGCTCGCTGAGTGACCTTAAATTGGTGGACTAGTCGCACCGTCAGTGTCCACGTCTCGGCACCGTAAGTCATAACGGGTAGGACGCACTCGTTGAAGACTTTTGTCTTAAGGCTTTGCGGTAGGGATGACGAAAAGACTCCACGGAGTTTCCGATATACTGCCCAGCCGAGCTGTATTCTTCTGCAAGCCTCCCTCTCGAAGTTGTTTCTACCCAACTGCAAGGTTTGCCTAAGGTAGACGTACTCCTGAACTACTTCGAGAGGGCCCCATTTAGGATAATCGGTCCCGGAGAGACATGTTCATTGAACATTATCTTGGTTTTATCCAAGTTTATCCGGAGACCGATGCGAGCAGAAGAATCAGCCAGGCTGCTCAGCATATACTGCAACTCTTGCACGGTTTCAGCTACGATAACGATATCGTCTGCAAATCTTAAGTGTGAGAGGTACTCGCCGTTTATGTTAATACCGCGTCCTTTCCAGTGCAGCGTCTTGAACATATCCTCCATTGCATTGGTGAACAATTTGGGGGAGATAACATCCCCTTGTCTCACGCCTCGGTGCAGGTGGATAGGTTCAGACTGCTGGTTCTGTACTTGGACGGTCATAGTCGCAGCGTCATATATATATATATATATATATATATATATATATATATATACTTCCCAGCCGATTTCGGCTATGGTGACTGCTACTGATTGATAGCCGAGGAGCTAGGATGATCAGCCCGGGCATGTGCCCTTTTATGGCTACAGTATCCAATCCTGTGAGTAAACGTGCGCAAGCATTGGTCTCACATGAGGATACCGTCGACATAGTTGTAAGATATGGCTGTTGTTGGTTTAGCCTTAAGAGCATCGCGCTTCGCATCCAGTTCGGATTTCCTCTGCTCTTTGAAGTCATAAACTTTGTTCTTCACAAAGCGCCTCCAATAAGAGCGGCACATGGCCTTTTCCTCCCATTTCTGGGGATCAATGTTGCATCTCTTCATGTGTCTTTTCTGAACATCCTTGAAGCGTAAGAACTGGCCGCCTTGTTTCCGCCTGCCGTTCTGGAGTTCAGAGAAGAAGATGCGTTTTGCCTCTCTTTCATCAGGCATTCGTGCGATGTGTCCACACCATCGGAGCTGTCCCCGCATCAGGTATGCGTCTATGCCGTAGACATTTGCGCGTCGGAGCACTTCGGTATTTCTAACCCGGTCCGACCATTTAATTTTTAGAATGTCTCTTAAGCACTTTAAATGGAACCTATCCAGCGTCCGTATGTGTCTCCGATAGAGGACCCATGTCTCTGAGGAGTATAAAAGATTTGGGAGAACTATGGCCTTGTAAACAGAGATCTTTGTCGAGAGCTTCAAATCATGTGAATGTAGGACCTTGGCTCGTAATTTACCGAAAGCAGCAGACGCAGCGCCTATGCGATGATTTACTTCGGCATCAAGGTCGCACTTGGATGTGATTGTGCTGCCCAGGTATTTAAATTTGTCCACCTGCTTCAGCTCAGTATCGCCAATGAACACCTTGATAGATTCTGAGTCTGCTTCTCCATGAGAGTTCATTGCCATAACCTCAGTCTTCTGAACACTGATTCTGAGACCGAAACGACAACAGACTTCCTGAAGGTTTGTAATCAGGTTCTGGAGCTCCTGTGGTGAGCTAGCAACAAAACACAGATCATCCGCATACATTATCTCCGTTATTAGTGCGTGTGATACCTTAGTATAAGCTTTTAATCTGGCCAAGTTGAAAAGTCCCCCATCAGTTCGAAAACATATTTTGATGCCAGCAGAAGCTTGTTCGAGTGCCTCACTGACAACGACAGAAAAATAAAGAGCAAACAATATTGGTGCAAGCACACAACCTTGTTTGACACCACAAGTGATAGGAAAAAACTCTGACTGATCCCCATTATAGGTCACACAGCAGGTCATTTCGTCGTGAAGAAGGCGAATCATTCGAACAAACTTCTCAGGGCAACCTAATCTTGCCAATAAGGTCCAAAGGGCTTCCCGCGGAACACAGTCAAATGCTTTCTCCAAGTCCACAAAACACATATATAAAGGTTGGCTTTGTTCCCGACTTCTTTCCTGGAGTTGCCGGATGGAAAAGATGGCTTCGCAGGTGCCCCTATCAGGACGAAACCCAAATTGAGTTTCTGGCAAAATGTTTTCAGACACCGGTAAAAGACGGTTGAGAAGAACTCTGGCGAATATCTTCCCAGGTACAGAGAGGAGCGATATGCCCCTGTATGAGTTGCAGTCAGAACGGTCGCCCTTGTTTTTATAAAGGGTCTGTATACGAGATATTTTAAATTCAGGTAGTATCGTTTCCTCGTTCCAAATGCGATCGAAAATTTGCCAGATGTAAGTATGAAGCTGTTCCCCTCCGTATTTAAGCAGTTCCCCGGCGATGTTGTCGATTCTAACTGCTTTTTTATTTTTCTGTTCTTTGATGGCTCGAACTACTTCAGCTAGTCTCAGTGGCTCAGCAAGTGAATCATGCGGCGGCAGAGGTTGAATACGCCGAATATGCTCACGATCTGCTAACCGATCTACATTAAGAAGATTGTTGAAGTGCTCTGCCTAACGATCTAGAATATCCTGCTTCGCAGTGAGTTTTTGAGAGCCATCTAGGGATCTTAGTGGTATGCTATTTTTTACAGAAACGCCAATTAACTTACGCATTTCTTCATAAAAAGCTCCTAATTGGTGTGTGTCTGCGAGCCACTGTATCTTTGCCGCCCTTTCAAGCCACCATCTATCTTTCATCTCCCTGGTTAGTCTTCTTAAGGAAGCACCACTTTTTTAAACTTCTTGTATAAGATTATGATTACGCTCGTTACGCTTTATGAGTACACGATGCTGTTCGAATACCTCAGTTAGGGTTCTGTCGTTCTGATCAAACCAATCCTCGCTGACACGCTTCTTAAGTCCTATGACTTCTGTAGCCACTGTCATTACAGAGGATGAGATCCGTTGCCAGACCGATTTTAGGCCACCTCGCTGGGCATCAAAAGCATCTAGCGTTTCTGTCAGCCTTTTTTGGTAGTCTTCTTGAAGTTCGGCACAATTCAATCGATCTAAATTGAGGGATGTTGGTTTTGCCCTGCAGGGTCTGCGTGGTACACGTAGGCGGAGTCTCAATTTAGTGATCAGAAGTCTGTGGTCTGTCCAGCAATGTGCACCGCGCATGACGCGGGTGATGTACACCTGGGAGATGTCTCTTCGTCGGGTTATAGCGTAATCGAGGAGGTGCCAGTGTTTGGAACGCGGGTGCATCCAGGTAGTTTTGAATTTGTTGCGAAGCCTAAACAGAGTGTCAGTAATGGTGAGGTCAAATTGGGCACAGAGTGAAAGCAGTAACTCTCCGTTACTATTCATATTGCCCACACCATTACTGCCAATCACGCCCGGCCACGACTCAGCATCCCTGCCAACCCTTGCATTAAAATCGCCTAGCAATAATATTTGTTCGTTCGGACGTATATTGCTAAGGCATTGACAGAGCTCTTCGTAAAATTGATCTTTGACACTGTCCTCGTTACTCATGGTTGGTGCATATACGCTTATCACATTCAAGAAGTTGTTGTTTCGAAGGTGAAGGCGCAATGTAATAATACGGTCCGAGATGTATTGCGGACATTCGGCTAGCTTATTTGCGATAGTGGATTTAATGGCAAACCCTACTCCAGCTATCCTTCGTTCAGTCTGGGGACGTCCTTTCCAGAAGAATGTATAGCCACCGCCAATTTCCTCGAGCTTGCCTTGGTCAGCTAGACGTGTTTCGCTTAACGCAGCTACATCTATATTGTAGCGACCAAGTTCGCGTGCTACGACAGCAGTTTTACGCTCCGGACAAAGGTTTCTGTCGTTGTCCATTAATGTGCGCACGTTCCATGCGCCGAATGTCATGACTGATGTTTGAATTTTATTATTTTTGTGACGTCGACCGCGAGTAGTGGGGTGCTCAAGCAGCCGCGGTTGCTACTTCCCCAATGCGTAGGGACAAGCATTTTTTAGAGCACCTTTTCTAGCCCCCTCCCCGGCTGAGCAGGGGAAGCAATGCCTCCCGAAATAGGGCTGCTTCGTCACCTAAGGTGCTGCCCAACCCACACTGTTGTCCCAATAGCAGTGCAGAAACGACCACTCTCCTTAGGCCGCCATACGTGCAGGCCTCAGACAAAGCCGGGTGTGCACCACAACCCAACCTCTCTACCTCAGCCCATCGCCGTAGGTCTTAATCAGTGTCCGGTAATCAGAAGCAGTCAGTTGCGCGTGACATATTTAAGTGCGTAAGTGGTTGCGCCAGCACAAACGCACTCTCTCGTCCTTCCCCTTCTATACCCAGTGGAACGGTGAGCCGCTACGACTGGAGAAGGGTTTGGATGCAGTGAATGACCGACGAGCATTTTTAACCTCTGTCGTCGCTCCAAGCCTTCCACAAGACTTCGCTGCCCCGCCGAATCCACCACCACCGGTTGCATATCTGCGCTGGTGTGCCATCTTCGCCGGTACAGACTCTACGCATAAAGCGGGAGGTATCCGCAAAAACCGGTGCCGGAGCAGCCGGTCCCCTTCACCAGGTCTAGCCCACGAGTCGACGTGGTTAACCGGGGTGTGGCCGCTGCATGCGTTACAGCTACTTGGAGCCACCGGTGAGAGATTATGGGCCGCCGCTTATTTAGTGAGTTACCTTTCGGTCGACTTAACTACACAGGTGATTGGCGCCCCACTACACGCAGCGTCATACAGAACTCTCAGCACTTGGACTTTGTTTCAAGTAACCGATATTACTGGGAATTTTATTACACTTATTAAGCCGTAGAGGTTTAAAAGGCTAAGATAAAATTAAATTATGCAGCAAACCTGATGGAAAGATGTGCCTATAAGTGAATGCTGTAAGTGCTGTGATACCATCGGCAAAGCCCAACTCCTGCCTCCCTAGCAGGGATACTACATAGTTTGCTAACCGCGTTTGCATGACCGTGCCGCTACTGGAATTCAAAAATACGCGTTAGTGTTAAATAGGTCCCAAACCTCTTTAGAAGAAAGTCTTAACACACTTCTTCTCGGCTAGGGAAGGGGATGTGCATGGGCGAAACAGGTATCCACCGCGAGTCCCAAAAATACACAATGTTGTAAGATAATTGTTATCAATATCATCATCTGCAAAAGCATATGGTCAGATACAATTCACATAACGTTTCATTTTCAAGTTAGCAGCCCATCAACTCTATATCTCCAAAACCAGTAACCAAAATAACAAAGCACATTTTCACAGAATGTTTTCATAGAAAATTTTGGCAGCAGCAAACACAAGCGTTATTATAAGAAGCTTTCTCATTTACTTGGTTTCTTGCTTGTTTATTTTTGCTGTATGCACAAGGTGTAGTGTCAACGGTGTTGGCAAAAAGAAAACATCTGCATGCTACGACGTTTTACACCCTAGGAATGAGTTCGATAGTGATGTCAAACTATCGATATATATACTGATGGGTTTATCGGTAGGATTGTTATTATCCATATATTACACACAACTGCTATGGTCACATAGCAGTTGTGTGTAATATTTATGTAATGGTATTGAATGTTTCGATAGTCGCTAGACCGTAGACACGAAGATATTTATGATTACAATGTCGAACTGTACCACAAAATTCTATACAGGCTGTCACAAGACCCATCACCAAGCCGAAGTCTACTCGTTGTGGACATCATGCCAAGTCATACTACCCAAAAATAATACCTGGGAAACGACTTTTTTTAAGTTTTCACATTTTTTAAACCGCAATTAAAAGCGCGCGCGTGCAATGCTCGAAATGTCTACTTATCCATGGGGTCATAGGGCATCTAAATAACATATTGGAGGGGTAAATGCATTGATTTTGTACCTAATTAGGAAAATTCCATACTAACCTTGAGCCTCAAAATCTCCTGAACCAGTAATTTTCCAGGTATGGTGCCGAAGTAAAAAATGTTCGTAGTGATTGGTACAACATGGGATTTCAGTTTCCGTTAAGGGTCTTTTTACACCCTGTATATATAAGGTATTGTTCATCAGGTTTAGCATTCGAATTAGCTCAAACAATAATCAATATTGGCTTATGTAAAGTAGCTATCGTTTTATTGATACGGCAACTATCGTCATGTAATATTGTTTACTATTGCTGTTCATCAAAAGTAGTGTAATTTATTACTGTAATAAAATAACTATATAAAAGCTTTTTTTATATTTAACTTAATATCATATTTATTAGTTATTATTTTATGTGTACAATAGTAATGTTTAATTCTGAAAATAAACGCAATTACTTACAAAATATATTACTATCGATAATTTTATCGATATACTCGCTAGTTAGGCTTTTCCAGATAGTCTTAAGTGTATCGATAGTCGTCGGTCCAGTAGCATCCCTAAAGTTGGGTTGTTTTTGTAATATTGTACTTGTGTATGTCTTTGTCAGGTTTATTTCGGCTTTGTTGAGCGGAGTCTTAGTACTTCACTTTACGATATTACTGTAGCCTTAAGTATTCGAATTCACTGTGGTTTTGAATGTAGAGTCTTAAGTATTTAAAGCATTGCTGAGAATGGCTTTGTTTAAATGACTCTTGTGGCTTAAATTCTTTACCTATCTGTCTTGTATGTCTCAGGTTCGGGGTGTTTGTTTATAATAATGATATATTTCGAATATTTCTTTCAAAATCATGGGTTATGCCATTTTTTTCCGTGGCAGATGTCACAGACTCATCAACTTTGAAATAAAAGCAACAATCGAGATAATTTTGTTTCATAGTCGCAAAAAACCTCTGCTAAAATTAACCCGTATTTTCTTAAAGAAAATATTATCTTATTTACCGTGTACCACTTTTTATAATTATACTCAATCTACTTTTATTAAATATATGCTACATTTAAAATTCAGACACTTAAGTGTAAATACAGAATGAAGTACTTTCATAGAAGATAGTACTCTACACAAATTAAGTATTAAAATACATAATTCTGTGCCTAGCTTCGCAACTGTGTACTGGTAAGTGTTTCGCGGTAATGGATACTTCTCCTAGGCAACTTAGATGAATAAAGTTGAAGTGGGTTTGCTCTAGCATCTTGTGTGAGCATTAAAGTTATTTCTTTTATACTGAAAAATAATGTTAATTATCGATTTCTAAAGGGGAAAATCGTAAAAGTTCTGCATATTTGAGACTTTTCCAAGAAAGGCATGTAAAATTATGTGAGTGAAGTTCGTGAATGAGCCGTGATGTTGATATATAAGCGGTTATATTTTTCTCTGATCATCATCATTCTCCTAGCGTTATCCCAGTTTCAATCTGGGGTCCGCTTACTAGTCTAACCGGATTTGGCTGAATATTAGCTTTTCCACGGAGCGACTGCCTGTCTGTCCTCCGCAACCCGAAGGGATAGCGATATTCCATGGTTTAGACTAGTGTCAGTTTATGTTAGAAGGTACTGACGCCCTGTAACGATTGTCAAAGATCTTCATGACAACCGGGACCGACGGCTTAACGTGCTCTCCGAGGCACGGGACAAGCGATAATTAACAATTCAATACGCATATAACTCCGAAAAGTCATTGGTGCGCGCCGTGGATTTGAACCCGGTACCCTCTGCATGGCAGTCTGTTGGTATCTCCACTAGGCTATCGCTGCCTTTTTTTATATTTTTCTCTGATACAAAGCTGTTAAAATCTATTTCATTAGGGCACTGTAATGGCGTATTGGAATACTTAATAAATAGGAGCAAAGAATAATAATTAGGCAGGAGTAGAGAGGTAATTCTTGCGAGAAAAGTTGCCGTATTTTAACCATGAGCTACCCTCAAAAGTCAGAGATCACGTATTTTAAGCTTCATTTTAAGCCAATCAGTGAGTGGTATTTCGATTTTATATAAACATACACAGATTTCGATTCAGGTAGCTACATATCACCAAGACGCTCTTATGCTTATTTATTACTTTCGTAGCATACAAAAGCTCGCTGATGTCGCGATAGTGAAATAGTCGTTACATTAAAATTTCCGATACATTTTCACGCCCGGAATCCGGTATTGAATGAAGACAGAAATACGTGAAAATAAATATGAGGGCACTTTACGTGAAATAAATTTATTTGTACGTTGTGCATTGAATAAGTGGGCTTAGGGAAGGCTACGCTGATGTACTCAAGGCTATAAGCTTAACAGACAAATCGGTAAGTAAGCCGACAACCTATTTTACGTCAAAGGCTTAACGTACTCCGAGGGGGATGTAGCTTAGCAGACGCGACGCGTGTAAAGGCATTTTCATACACTGTATTTTGTGTGTGAAATCCCCTGACTTTTTTGTGATTTGGATTAGGGATATGCGATACGGTTTTACAATCTTTGAATTAATGTGTAATGAATTCACAGTATAATTTGTGTTTTAACATACTAAAAAAGTTTCATAAGAAAAGCAATAAACAAATTATAGATAATGCTTTACAGTGATGTCCTTGTTTTAGTCACAATAACAAGTACAAAGATCGGATTTTCATTTTCTATATTATAGGTAAAATTTTCAAGACAATTTTCAATATGGCACAATGTAAAAAGAGGTTGTGTTCTATGCCTAATTCACAACTGACAACACTGAGTGACCTACAAAAAATAGGTCTATCTTGGTGTGTTAATAATTTATTATTTTTATAAAGTCTCTCGTGACACAAGAACAATGCCCATTTACACAAAACGTTTCACATTTGATCAATCCATGGCTTTGGTTGGTAAAGACACATAATTGACATAAGCCTGGAGGAAACAAATCGCCAATTTACGTTCTCGAACACTTGTCCCCAACCAACAAGAAACTTCATGCAGCTGCCCGTCAGCTTGTCAAAGAAAAAGGTTATAAGTTTGTATGGATAAGACAAGGTCGTGTCTTCTTTTCTTTTCACTTATGATGTAGGTAGCCATAGAAAATAAAATGAAGAAAAATAATAAATGTAGGTAGTTATTTTTTAATTTTGTTAATTCTACCCTCTCCTTCATATTTCATTCGGGCTTAGGACCGGTAAAATTTATCGTTTAATAATTAATTTAATACGGAGGTATGTAATTAGAAAGCAAACAAATATCAAAATAAAAGAAGGTGTTCAGGACCAAAAGAAACGAGTAATTTTGGCGTATTTATGAAGTTAGAATCATCTGCTATTTACAAATATTATTTTATCATCATCATGTCAGCCTAGAGACATCCACTGCTGGACATAGGCCTTCCTCAAAGTGTGTGGAGAAAACAGACTGATTTTGAGCCGCCCGCATCAAATTATTATTTACTTAAGTACGTATTATTTACTAAACTTACAAGTATTTCCATTGTCCTTCGAAATGTCCACCACCGTTGTCAAAAGCATCCAATATGCACTGTTTTAATTTTTGACACTGACCGGCTCACTTTTGTACACTCACAATAAGATGTTCATGGGTACACAGCTGCACTCGCGATTTTTCCACACAAAAAGTATGCACGAAGCATAGCTACATACTTCCGTGATATGAACTGATATGATAGGCCATCGCGTCAAACAATTAACTTGTACAACGAAATTATATACGCTTACTTTCGCTAGTAATTTAGCACTGTTTGTCGCATCGTCGGGGCGTGGCGCAGGCGCAGAGGGGGGGGGGGGGGAATTTAAATTTATCAATGGGTCATTTTACTATGATAGAATATCGGTCGGTCATAGTATTAGTTACGCATTTACCAATTATCACGTATTTTTGTGGACAGTTTTGAGACAGTTTTTCGACTTAGTTTTTTTATTTTTTAACTACATAAATATGATCAGTTAAAGATACTTGGTGCTCTGTTAAATTTTTTGTACTAATTAAAAAATAACGGTGTATATTATCAGAATGTAAGAGGTCTACGGACTAAAACCCATGAGTTTTTATCTGCTATTATTTGTTCTAACTATGACTTAATCATCTTGTTAGAAACGTGGTTAAATAGCACCAAATATAACACTGAATTATTCGATAGCCGTTACACTGTATATAGAAGAGATCGCGAAACCAGTGGTTTTCACCACAACTAGGATGGCGGCGGTGTCTTAATAGCAGTTTCCAACAAATTACACTCTACTCGGTATAAAGAAGGAGAGAGTCACTGCGAAGATCTATTTGTAAAAGTCGAGGTTAGTCAAAATAAATATATATTCTTTTGCGCAGTTTACCTTCCACCTCCATTCAATAAAAATATACTGGAACACTTTTTAGATAATTTTAACCGCACTTCCGACAACTTGGAAAGTGTGTGCCTCATTGGTGATTTCAATTTTAGCTGTGTCTCATGGTTAGATTCTAATGATAACGGTGGTAATTATTGTCAACGAATACCTAATCAAAGTTCTTCACAAGCTCATCTGCTTATAGATTTTATGTCCCTTAATAACCTTAGCCAACATAACAATGTTACCAACATCATCATCATATCAGCCAAACGACGTCCACTGCTGGACATAGGCCTCCCCCAAGGTTTTCCACACAGACCGGTCTCGAACCGCCCGCATCCAACCGCCTCCCGCGATCTTCACGAGATCGTCGGTCCACCTTGCGGGGGGCCTACCTCTGCTGCGTCGTCCGGTACGTGGCCGCCACTCCAGAACCTTTCTGCCCCAACGGCCATCGGTTCTTCGAGCTATGTGCCCTGCCCACTGCCACTTCAGCTTGGCTATCCGGAGAGCTATGTCGGCGACTTTGGATCTACTGCGGATCTCCTCATTTCTGATTCGATCTCGCAGGGAAACTCCAAGCATAGCTCTCTCCATCGCCCTCTGAGTGACCTTGAGCCTTCTGATAAGGCCCATAGTGAGCGACCACGTCTCTGATCCGTAAATCATCACTGGCAACACACACAGGTCAAAGACTTTCTTCTTGAGACACTGCGGGATATCGGACGAGAAGATATGTCGTAGCTTCCCGAACGCTGCCCAACCGAGTTGGATTCGACGATTGACCTCCTTCTCGAAGTTGGACCTACCTAATTGGACTACTTGTCCCAGGTAGATATACTTGTCGACAACTTCGAGCGTAGAGTTCCCAACCTGAATAGGAGCAGGTACAACATGGACGTTCGACATGATTTTCGTCTTGTCCATGTTCATCTTAAGACCTACTTGTTGGGAGACTCTACAGAGGCCATCGAGTAATCATGCTCGATGGCCTCTGTAAAGGTATAATACTTGAGGAAAAAACAATTTTGAGGGATTTGGGAGTCCTTTTCGACTCCAAATTAACTTTTTACCGCACTTTGATCATATTATTAACAAATCCTCTAAAATGCTCGGCTTCATCATACGCAACGGTAAACTTTTTCGCAAACCAGCCACTAAAATTGTATTATACAATAGTTATGTACGGAGTCACCTGGAATATTCTGCCGCCCATACGAAAATCACGGTAAGTCACATTTTTGTCGATATTGAGTTAAGTACATATTCAGAAAGTGGAGATCGAGAGCTACAATGCTGTATATTCAGAATTTGAAAATGTGGCTTACATTAATAAATAAGATTAAGCATAATTACAGTAAGACACTATAGGCGCCAAGGTGCACTTAGTATGAATGCAGTATGGGCACATACGGTTGGTTTTTGCATAAAGTTAAATCAATTTACCTAGGTTTTACTACAGTAAGTAATCTTACTATAAATATCATAAAGTTACGATTTTATTACACCAAAAACGACTTAAACATATTAACAGTAAGTGGCACTTGCCGTTCCTATATAAAGTAATTGGAATAAAACATACTATTGCATTACCTTAGCATAACAACAGCAAGTGGAACTTACTGTATATATAATAAAAAAGCGTATTAAAATTATTAATTGTATCTGTAAAAGTAATAAACAGCAAGTATACTTACTGTGATTATGTTTAGGAATACCTCATATTATTTGTAGACTTGTCTAGAACAAATAAGGTAAGTGCATTACTTACTGTATATATTTTAAGATTTTTAAGGCGTTTAGTTAGTCGCACCTAACCCCAGGCACTGATTTGTTGATAATAATATTTAATTTGCTTTTTGGGATTTAAAACTTCGGGCTTTTAAACTTTCGACCAAATAACCATTCGGCGTTTCAATTATTATTATAAACTAGAGGACGCCAGCAGCTACCCCTGCATTTTTTTTAATTAACCCGTTTTGGCCGATCCCGTGGGAATTTCGGGAAATCCCTTCTTAGTGCACCCCTACGGTCCCCAAGGAACATACATGCCAAATTTCAGCTTCCTGCGCCCAATAGTTTCGGCTGTAGCGTGTCTGTCAGTCAGTCAGTAACGCAAGGATTTTATATATTAAGATATTTTGTCCATCGGTATTTTAAACTTCGGGATTTTGATACGTACCCATTTAAATATTATGTCTAATAATCATTATGACTAATAATTATTATGGCAATTAAAAATATGAAAAGCAATACGTATGGCACTCGTATCTTATGGTATCTAATTTTCGGGCAATTAAAACTATGTCATATGTCTTTTAGGGCAAACAAAACATTCGGGCAAATTAAATTCGGGGATATGATGATCATGGTATATAATCTTCGGGTAAACAATAGACAACCCTTCAACTTTCTTATTGTAACTTTAGATAATATATTTGTAAGTCTACATTTTACTGGTCATTTAAAACACTTTTAATATTTTTAAACTTCTACAAATAGGTTATAAAACTAATTTCATGAATGATAGGACTCATGAAGAATAATTTGTAAGACTGATTTGTTTTAGTTAGCGTAACTAAGATCTCATAATTTATATGAATATTTTATTTTTTTTAAATAAGCCTTATCAGAAATTAAAGTGCCTTTGTCTTTTTCTTATGTTTTTATTGTGTACAAAGAAGTACAACTAATAGTTTAATAAGAGTTTTATGGAAAGACTATAAACGTGTTATGTTTTAGAGATAGTGCTTAGTTTGTTTAATATTGCTTCATGCACGAAGAAGTTTTGTACAAATACGAATGATTACCTTTGGTTACGTTAAGCCATTTTTAATGCTATAAATAATCAAATAATAGAACTGATTTTAAAATTTTCTAGTTTCACAAAGATATTTGTACTTGTTTTATTAAACTGTGATTTCATAACATCAGTTATGTTTCATTTTCTTACAAATATTTAAGAAAAATGTAATTAAAGTTGGTGTCGGTGCTTTATGAGGGATGCTGTAATTTTACATATTTCTTCTAGCTATAATTACAGTAAGTGCCTAAGTTACTGTAAGCAAAAATATCATATTTGTTATTCTATTTAAACATTTATCTTATTTCATAATCATTTTTACAGTATGTACCTACAACTAAAGATAGTTAAAGTAAGTCACACACTTACTGTAGTAATAATAAGAAAATGTTTTTATTTATTTTTTTCATTACGTAACATAAATATATTTTTAAGATTTACAACACATTTATTACATGTAATTTAAAAAATAAAATAGAACACTTATAAAACATGCCTATATTTACGTAGTACATTTGTAAGAACTTAGATTGTATCTATATTGAGGCAGAAATGCTAAAGATAAAGAAAAAAACTTTAAGCGCGTTTTTCTCTATGATTTCCTATGCTTCGACACGTGTTTCGCCTCTGCAAGCAGCATCCTCAAGACTGATTGGCATGACTGAGACTCAGTGGTTGCCAATTAACATCTACCAACAGAGTCACTCTATAATCCTAGCTTCGGTTCTCTACAAGTCTCAGCTCCTAGGCACATCTTTGTTAGATGTTACCTTAGGCATAGAAGACGTGATGCGAATGGAAGTTATTCAATTATTTTTTATGTTGTCTACTCTATTTGATACATATATGGCGTTAAGGTCATTTGGCATAGGCACTTGCTGAGCAATACATCACTGTGTCTAATATTGTAAAAAAGCTTATTTTCTTGAAACACCTACAATGCTTTTCATCTTAGTATGTTATACTTATATTGGCAGAAGAATGTTGTATTTAGGTAGGTATCCTTAGATTAGTATGGAATAATAACCGCAGCTGGTGCAGAGTTGAAATCTCGGGAGAAATAGAAGGTATTCACATAATTGTGGTTTCAATTGATTAACCAGTTGCATAAATAGTACGTCTATCGAGTACAATCACTTGATAATCATACTAATATTTAGATCTGCATACAGAACACTATTTTATTCTATACCACAGCTTAAATTTACTGGGCATTTCCTAGAGAAAGACCATAATTTTAACATAAAAAACAATTCAGTTTACGTACATTGCTCTAATTGCTAAAAATCTACATTGTTATTGGTACACTCTAATACATGTTCTCGAAGCTGAGACATCGTACGTACATAACTACATATGCACTAAAGACATAATACAGATATTCGCTTCAGAACGTAATGTGATCCCTAACGGGTCAATGAGCACACTACCAACAGTGCAAACGCTCTATTAGGGCCAGAGCACACGATCAGTTAGACTGTCTTGTCGGTCCTGTTGTATACACACGTCTAATACGGTATTGGATGTTTGTGAGCAAATATAGACTATATGGATGATTAATAGATTTACTGGTGTAATAAGTGAAGTTCGATTTTTTCGGCAAGAGTATTTCATAAAATTATTGTCCACTGTCTGTGTATTTCAAAAATATCTTGCTATTTATATGAATTGTCACGAGACTGGTATTTGTCATTTTAAATACAAATAATTGTTTTATTTTCTGAATATGGCTTGTAATAGGCAAGGCAAGTGTGAATGGGACAGGACGAAAGGGAAGACCTAGGCGGACGTTTTCTGACCAGATTGGAGACATCCTAAAAACAGGAGAGATTAGAAGTACCCTGAACAGAAGAGCATGCATGAGGAATTTGATGGGAGTGAATGAAGCAAGAGAGATATGTCAGGATCGTTGCAAATGTCGTTCCGTTGTCTCTGCCTACTCCTCCGCGAAACAGGCGTGAGAATATGTATGTATGCATGTATGTATGGCCTGTTATATAATATATGGCCTGGAAGATCAGGTTCTAATCTGGTTCACGCCAAGTATCAACGTTGTCACTTTGACAGCAAGGCAGCGCTGAAAATTTGTTTTATTTCCGATGTAGTATGACACAGATTTTTGTCCCTGTCACAAATATTTTTGATCCACATTTAGGGCCACTGGCGCGGCAAATCTGAATAAATTATTTTTAGTATACCTCAGACGGCTCTGACATGCTATTTTGAATTTTTATCATTTAACTAGAAGACGCCAGCAGCTACGCCTGCATTTTTTTTAATTTACCCGTTATGGCCGATCCCGTGGGAATTTCGGGAAATCCCTTCTTAGTGCACCCCACCGGTCCCCAAGGAACATACCTGCCAAATTTAAGCTTCCTGTGCCCAATAGTTTCGGCTGTAGCGTGTCTGTCAGTCAGTCAGTAACGCAAGGATTTTATATAATTGGAAGAAGATTTGCTGCTGAATCATCATGAATGGTTATAGCATTTAATAGTAATGTACAGTTAGCAAGAAAAAATCATTGCACACGAGAATGGCGTGCGTCAAAACTTCTTGTTTATTTTTCTTTTCGATTACGTATAAATTATGAGGATAGCAGATTTTGAATGAATAAGTTTTCAATACCATCTAAATCTCATAAACGCATTTGTTCTAGAAACCAAGACTGATTGATGTATATACCCTCTAATGCTGACTCTGACTAACTGACCCGAACGAATGCTGACTGACCGAAAACTCTGATGTCAGTGGTACTAAGCGGTCACCCATCGAAATTGAAACCTGTAGAAGCGTTGCTTTACTTGGACCACCACAAACGGCAAGTCAAGTCACGACACGACAAAATTGAGTTTTGCAGCAGTAGTTAGAAGGTTCTATGTATTTACTAATGATTGATGGGTTTACTTCATAATATCTTAGTCTTGAAGTACTAGCAGTACACCCTTTATTTAAGTTTTGAAGTAGTTCTAAAGTTTCTTCAGTTTTGCGGAGAAATTTGTAGACGATGTGGCAAAGTTAATATTGAGTTATAATACAGTATAGTCTTACCTGATATAGTCTTGTAGCTTTGTTGAGTCGCTAGTTGTTATCTGAAACAAGTATAAAAAGTCAATACAGTTTAAAATAATAGTTAAAAAATGTTTTGCAACTTATGAAACTGATCTAGATTTTGGTTCATAATGAATATCTTTTGTTTTCTTTTTTTGTTTACTATATCCTAAAAAACTACGGTTTCCTTGCTCTAAGATGTAATATACTAAGAGCAAATTTTCACTAAACCCTGATGATTAATTTATTATTGAGAAACTTCTCAAGCTGTTCACATTCTTTGATTATATTATATGTATAAAATCTGACGCTACTTCAAAGGAAATGTTGTGGACGATAGATAATCACGTCGCCCTATATTGAGAACACCTCAATTCTTATACAGAAGCCAAAACGCTCTTAACGAAACGATAATCAGAATTTACTAAACTGTGTCCATGAAGACCCAATGTAGCCGAACATCACAAAATATAAACATTTTAGCTTAGTTAGAGAGAACAATCCGCTTCTTATTAACAACTAGACGATTGACACAAATTTTATTTTATTTAACCATTTCTGCGTGATGCTGTGGGTATTTCAGGAAAGTCCTTCTTAGTGCACCCCTACAGTCCCCAAGAAACATAACTATAATGCCAAAGTTCAGTTGCATGTACCCAATAGTTCTGTCTGTGCGTTGTCTGTCAGTCAGAAGTAATTCTATATTTTTTTTATATACAGAGATTTGCACGCAATATTGAAATTAAATTTTGCCGGCTTATAAGTAGTCACTAGAGTATGCTTCAATATCTTAATATATAAAATCCTTGTGTTACTGACTGACTGACAGACACGCTACAGCCGAAACCATTGGGCGCAGGAAGCTGAAATTTGGCATGTGTGTTCCGTGGGGACGGTAGGGGTGCATTAAGAAGGGATTTCCCGAAATTCCCACGGGATCGGCCAAAACGGGTAAATAAAAAAAAAAATGCAAGCGTAGCTGCTGGCGCTGGCTTTACCATGTAGCTACATTTCTAGTGAGCAGTATTATGTTTACGACTGCCGGGACTGAGCGATTTACGAGCTCTCTTAGCCTGAGATAAGGAGCTGTGTCTGACTTATGCGCTTCTGATGAGAATCTTCTTTGAACTATAAATTATTATACTAGTAAGTTATAAGTAGAAGCCACGCTCAACAGAAGTTGCGTCCTAAACTGGTAACCTATGCTACTGGTAACCTACATAAACTCATAAACAATATAAGGAACCTATATTTTTTTGTATAGCATGCTGCACTACGTTTGCAGATAACATTGAAATCAAAAGTCAAGTAATAACGCAAATCTGAAGTAAGCTAGCTACAAAAGCAAAACCATGAAGAAATAAAAAATTAAATACCTAGTGAGTGCAACTGAATTTCCTTTCATTCCAATAAATATCAAATTTAAATATCTACCTTATTGAATGGCACAAATAAATAAAATGAATAACATGTTCCGTTATAAACTATTCTCATCTTATCTCGCGTAAATTGAATCAAGTTGTTCTGGTGTTTTAATTTAAATTGATAAACTGTAGCATCGTTTTAGTTTGAAGAGCCGGTAGTCGGGCTATCTCGCTCGGCTATATATGCTATAAAATAGTAATGCTACAGCATATACCTACTAGAAGTGAAAAAAGTATTGATACGTCGTAACATATCAATACTTTTTAATATAATAAAGCTGAAGAGTTTGTTTGATTGAACGAGCTAATTTCAGGAACTACTAGCCCGAATTATTTTTGTGTTTGATAGTTATTTTATCGGGGAAGGCTATAATATAGGCTATAATATCTTAATAATATGAATGTAACCGCAGGCACAGTTAGTGACTATTTAAAACATTAACTTCGTTGTACGTATACCTAATTGGTGGTACTTTTCTTGGGGATCGTTGGGATGCATCAAGAAGAGATTACCCGAAATTCCCATGGTATCGGGAACAAAGGGTAACATTTAAATAAAATGTGCGGGCGTAGCTGTAGATATTCTCAAGTCTTCTATAAACTCGTAAAATACCATACTTACTTACTTGATACTTGATGGCACGGGCTGTTTCCGCAACGCTGAGCGCGTGAGCTCGTTGTGGTTAACTGCTCCTTCGTGTAGGTCCTCGTACAGTTGGATTTTGTATTTCTTGTCGAAAACAAATTGTTTCGGTATACGGTCGCCAATGGCTTGTGTGATAGGAACTTCTTTAAAGAGTGTATTTGAGTTGTTAGTGTGCGGTGTGTTAGTGTCTTTCCAGAGCTTCAGAGCTCTTAGCCGGACTGCCGACATCGTTGCTTCCTGTTGTATGAACAGGTGCAATGCAGGCAGGTCCAGCAACACTTCAAGTGCCGATGTTGGCGTTGTTTTCATACAGCCCGTGGCCGGTAGGCATGCAAGTCTTTGAAGCTTTTGAACCTTGTTGGCGGCCGTTATTAGATTGGTCCGAGGCCACCACACTACTGCGCCGTAGCTTACCATCGGACGTATTATTGTCTTATAGAGCCATAAGACAATTTTGGGGGATAGGCCCCAGCGTTTACCTATCATCTTCTTGCACTGCCAGAAGATGATGCTGGTTTTATTGAGCTTATTTTCCATGTGGCTGTTCCATGTCAATTTGCTGTCGAGAGTGACGCCCTCGTACTTGACCTCGGTAGACAGCTTAAGCTCTGTATCAAATAACCTGGGCAATCGGTAAGTACCCAGCGCGCGTTTGTGTGTGAACATAACTAGTTCGGTCTTGGTCGGGTTTACAGATAATTCGTACTCATTACACCACCACTCTACTATGCGTAGGGCTTGTTGGGTTAGGTCGTACACTGTACTGGTTACCTTACCTGAGGTGAGTATGGTTAGATCATCTGCATAACCTATTGTATAGAAGTATCTCGCGTTGAGTTTGTCTATGAGTTCATTGATGACTTAGTTCCACAATAGCGGGGAGAGTACACCTCCCTGCGGGCACCCTTTAGTTATCAAGGCTGTCTGAGTGTCGCCTTGCAGGCGCACTACCCTTTTGCTGAGCATGTTTTGGATCCACTGTATAAGCATCTGGTCCACACCATGCCTGGCTAGGGCGTTGCTTATGCTGGAAAAGTTTTTCTTGTCGAAGGCTTCTTCTATGTCGATGAAGGTGCCCAGGCAGATGCTTTTTTGTTGTATAGCAGCTTCTATCTGGTTCACGACCTGATGTAAGGCCGATTCCGTCGATTTCCCTGAGCTGTATGCATGTTGGTTGGCATGTAAGGGTAGGTGCTTAAGAGTCCCACTTCTTAGTTCCCTCTCGCAAAGCCTTTCCAAGGCTTTAAGCATGAAGGAGGTGAGGCTTATTGGTCTAAAGGACTTTGCATGGGTATAGTCTGTTTTGCCTGGTTTTGGTATGAAGATTAGTTTGACTTCCCTCCACCTCTTCGGTACATATCTGAGGGCCAGGCTAGCCCTCATAATTGCCAGGAGTCTTTTAAGAACATGTTCTCCTTCCCATTGTAATAACCCTGGGAAGATGCCATCCAGTCCGGCTGCTTTGAAGGGGTGGAAGCTATCGATGGCCCATCGGAGTTTTTCTTCTGTGACCACGTTGTTTGCGTGTCTCCATTCGTGTTCGGTCTCCACTGTTGGTGTATCGTGCCACGTTATTACCGGGGTGAGGACGCAGCCTGGGAAGTGTGTTTCGAGTAGGACGCGTCTTGTCTCCTCCTCCGATGTGGTGTATGTGTTATCCGGTTTACGGAGAGTACCTGGTGCAACCGTTGGTTGCTGGGCCAGTAGTTTCCTTACCCGGTTTGCTTGTTGGCAAGATTCAATGCTCCCACAGAATTTTCTCCATCCCATGGTGCGTCTGAATCTGAAGCATTTCCTGTAGTCTGATTTGGCCGCTTTATAAGCGTCCCAATCTGCGTCCGCGCTTGTGTTCATTGCCCTATTTAGAGACTTTCTTACCTTCTTGCGCTTACGTTCAAGTTCAGCGCCCCACCAGGGTTGTTTCCCCGGGGTTGAAGGCGGAGTGGTTGCCGGGCAAGCTGCATAATAGCTGTCTAGCATCGACTGCGTCAGTATACATACCTGATCGTCGATCTGTACAGTGTCACCCAGTACCGGCGGCGTGGCCGTAAGGGTAAGTTTCTCTTTAAGTAGTAGGACATACTTTGTTTTGTCAGTGTTGTGTGGTTTCCTGCGGGGCTGTGTGGGCTGTATATCGACTTTTATGGAGAAGCTGATCCATCTGTGGTCTGAGCATGATGCCTCTTTCGAGACGTGCCATCCCTTGATGCGTTCAGCCGCTCCTTCTGTTGCGAGAGTTAAGTCGATAATTGTCCGACTACGTTTAGTGACGAAGGTGGGCTCCGTACCTGTGTTTAATAGGGTAAGATTAGTGGTGAATAAGTATTCAACCAATGACATACCTCTGTTATTGTTGCAGTCCATGCCCCACATTTGGTGGTGGGCATTGGAGTCCGTTCCTATTACGATCTCCGTATTGGTTCTCTCGCACTGGTTAACCAGACGCGTGAGGTCGAACGGAGGCGGGTCTTTGACCTCGGGCATGTAGACCGATGCGAAAACGACCGCTATACTCCTTGGCTGCTATATTATTTCGATTTGTTTTGCTGTGATGTCTGTGGAACAGAACTCCATTAAAGCTTGGGCTCTGATGTTTTTAGTTGTAAGTATGCAGGTTCTTGGATGTGTGTGGTCAGTAGAAGAGTAAATTTTACCTCCCAGGCTGGAGAGGCCTCTAATGAGGCCACCCCTTATCCAAGGTTCCTGGATGAGCACGATGGCTGAATATTGGACCTCCATCCATTTGCGCAGTTGCGCAGTGGCCGTTTGGCTATGATGGAGGTTGATTTGTAAGCAGCTGACGTCACTAGGCAGAGGGTTCATCTGTGGGTGATGTCCCCTCCTCCCCGACCTTCAGCTGCGTTAGGCCAGCCAGGATGTCACCAGCCTCCACCCCGTCGTCCCGTCGCACCGGACTCAGGAGCAGGCTCTCATCTTCCGAGTTACCCTCGGCTGCCGGGCCGGATTCCGCGGAGCACCCTGACAGGGTGTTTGAGACTTGCTGTGTGGAGTTGTCGCATCCCGGAGAATGGTCGACATACTTGCCTGTAGAGTCCCGGAACCGGACGTAGACTGCACCCAGCCCCAACGCGAGGCGGCGCTCGTTCTGCACCAGGACCGGGACTTGTTCCTCCGGGACGCCCACGACCAGGAACCACCCACCTGACTGTCTCTCCGAGTGCAGCAGAGACCATTTGTCGACCGCCAACCAGGGGTTCTGGAACTCCAGAGCCCGACCTACGTCGCGCACGTCGTCCCAGACTCCCTGTTCGTTCGGAACGACAATGCCGCACCGCACTCTCTTCGGGGCCTCTTCCTGGCCCCTGACCTCCAGTTCGAAGCCCGGTGGTGGGACCAGGAGAGAGACCGCCTCCGTCAGCCAGGAACGCGTTGCCTCGTCGGTGCACCAGAGTTTGAGGACCCCGTCCGCGTACATGGGTTTCCCGGTGAACGCAGGGGCGGGGCGTTTTGGGGTTTTAGTCGACCAGGTGTCAGTAAAATACCATATTATTCCATGTAATTATTGTTCCTATGTATATCTTTTAGCTTGATTATTTTACATATTTTAAAAAATGTTCATTTGACACTTAGAGCACAAATTCTAACCAAGAAACGGCTGCAAATATTTCCTGACAATAATCCCAATCGATGTTCAAGCACAAATTTACTTAAGAAACGGGCATTCGAGCTCCTAGATACTAATACTGTCCATTATCAGTTGATCAGGGGTTAAGTGGGTGCAAGGGTGACAGCGTGACAGCGATACTGAGTCGACGAGATAAAAAGGTTTAGTGATTCTGGTGTGATACCGTAATGACGTATTAGAAATCATTGATAGTAGTGTCGGTATTCTTACATATCTTGTATGAGATTTTCTGTATTATTTTACATGGTGCATATTTTAAGAAGTTTAATTGACCGTTACAGGTTTATATTTTTATCTATCCCATAAACTTTAAATAATAGTACCTATTTCGTTTAACCTTGTAAATAATGACGAAACTAGTTACACTTACATTCTACGAGGCTGCATTTTTTCAGTTCTACGGTATTGGCTGCATAATCTCACTCTCAGAATTATTGAGGAGGTCATTTTGAACTGAATTTTGTATTCAGGTCTTTAAAAAAGTAAAATATTAAAATTTTACTTGACGAACATACGCTGTTCTTTAGTTATGTCCTCCGATTTAAATAATGTATTCTGACCATATTCTGACTCAGAACAGATAAAAGTTTGCCGTATTACTAACCGTCCGAATGGATGTGCTATTCTCACTCTCGTTTATATTCACGAAAATACAACCGAGGCCGATATGGACAGGCGTAAGTGGTGTATGATTTCAGAGCACTGTTGCATCGAACGTAGTTAATCCACATTCTGGCTGCGCAGTTACATGAGATGTGCGAAGCTGAGCAAACCGCGGGAAAACACCTATCAATAGTAGCGTTTGTGCTGAGCGAGGCTAAGAAATTATACTACAACTAGTTCTTTTTCCCTTCATAGTGATGTGATAGCTTCAAAAACACCAGTGATTTTCGGATAAACTTTCAAACCTTATTTTACCCACTTAGCAGTGGAATAGTTAAAAATCCTGCCTTAGTGCCTACGTCATAAAAGGGCCCACTCTCACGTTTGTAGCTGCAGTAGTTCGGGTTCTAGTGGGCACCCCACCATTGGCTATTGACTTCTCTTTGTAGGAACGATTATGCCACAGTCTGTCACTCTGGTCAATTGCGGCTTGATAGACTTCCATGTCTTTCAGGAACACTATGAAAAACCCTAAGACACGACAAGTTTCCTCACGAGGTTTTCTTTCAACGTTTAGCAAGCGATAATAATCAATTGCATACGCACATTATTTCGAAAAGGCTGCTGTACATGTGGTGGATTTAAACCTGATACTGTCTACGGCTGTAAGTCTTTTTACAAGTACCGCTAAGTGTAGCATATCTTTGGTGTATTCACAGCTTCAGAATGTGAAACGAGGCGGTGAATGGATTTGATTCACGTGTAGGATTAAATTCGTTTTAAGACAGCTACACATGTCGGGCCTTCGTAAGCATTGGTAAGCGGATTACAAGCTTGAAATGGGAAAAGGCTAGAACCTGGAAAGTGAAACATTGACAGAAAGTTGAGTAGGTAGTAGATTAGGAAGTCAGTTGCTTAATTTTTATAGAATGGAATAGGAATAAATCTCTCTCCAAGGTCCAAATTTTAGCCACAATTAAATTCTCAGATAGCGCTACAGAAAAGTGTTAGCGACTAACTCTGCCTGCATTTGACTGCACGGCTGCATCACCACTTGGAACTGGGTCAAGTGCTGTGGGTTCGATCCCTACACGGGACAACACTTTGTGTAATACATAAATTGCTGTTGCAAGTCTGGGTGTACTTTATGTCCGTTGGTTGTATGTTTGTTAAGTTACGCAGGATTTATTTCTAGTTCGGGAGTTATCTTTAAAAAAATCTAACACTAAACTAAACCCCACGACGTTAATTTTGTTTCTTAAGCCTCGCATTTAATTTAGGCACTAACGGTCGAACGAACTTTGATTACCCAAACGAATAGAACTAAAATAACCCTATTTAATCGGAATTCAATGAGTCACGCCATTAGCTGGAGGTGGCTATTGAAAAATAACCCTGAAATTATAAATATAATCCTGACAATAATTAATGAATATCTAAAAATATCTATTTTAACAAAGTGTTTTGAAACATAAGCCCTCTCTCGAACAGTCTGTCATAATTTGTTATTCAGCGTCACTGGCTTTCGCATTCACGTACGAAAGAATAATTCAAAAACACAGGCTGGGGTATTGAAACGGTGTCCCTTTGGGAGGTCTAAAATATCATACAATAATGTTTCCCCGGCTAAAAATAAGGTACAAAAAGATTAAGTCGAACAAAGTGTGGAAGCACAGTTTTATTATTAAACTTTTGTTCGGTAAACTTAAAGTACATAATACGCTTTATACTACAAGTACTCTGAAAGTTTTATTTTATTAAAAAGTAGAAAGTTTGTGAATGTTTACTGCTGTCATTTGTACAAAAATGTGCTATAAGCCGATGTGCCTATAAAGGGAACGAGTTTAGTATGAAGAAGATTGGGATTCTGTTCACTAAAATGTAAAGTATTTTACTATATCGCACCCTCAGTAATATAAGGGATCAAGTCAAAATTTTTGTAAAGTCTGATTTTGAATGTTAAGGGCACAAAATGAAATCCACTACCGGTTAGCGCTGACAGAAAGAGAAAAAGGACAATAATGACTCGGTAAATATACTTGTGTCCCTCTCACACTCTCTCCGCCCGTTCCCCGCTCTTACTGCTATAAGGTCGCAAACCGTAACGTTTCCGTACTTGTCGCAGGCGGACGGTTCAAACGTTGTGCGATTCGTGTTTGTGCCCTTCTATGACGAAAATCCTTGTGAGTTTTGATTTTATAATTTTGTATTATAAAGAAAAAATTGTAGTTATGCCCATATATTACACAAAATGTAATAAATAATTGGGCCTTATTCATAATAGATCGGTATATTGCAAAAAAGTAGAAATGTTTTATGGAATCATATCTTATTGGTTCGTTATAGTACGTAAATTGTTTTGTGTTTGTTGACACAATTTGTTTTCGGCCCTTATTTACATGAAAAATTCAATATATTTTTTAATTCGACACTTTTCTTTGCACTTGTACTTGAACTTTACCTTGTATGACATAAAGTTGTATTTCTTTTTTCAAAACTGAATATATATTTTTTGACATTCTAAATTGTTTATTTGGTGCTTGGGGTGTTTGCATGAATTAGAACGTGTGAACATCCGATTAGAACGTGTGAGAAAGATTCTAGTACTTGTGCCACCACAGGAAGATTCTTCCGCCGATTCTAGTAAATCCGAAGACGAGGAAGAAAAAGGAACAGAAGATAAAGAAAATAGTTCCGCACCCCGCTCTTTAAATTCTTCATTTGAGCGACTGAATATCTTAGATGATGAACTTTTGCCAGACGAATTGCTACCATCCACTCCAGCTATATGCGAAGTCCTCGTTACTCACAATCCACCGCAGCATTTGCTTGCGTTATCAATATCGTACTGCAGCTTATCCACAAGAAAACCCGTTCCAAAAGCAGATTAAGAACTAAACCAACACTACAAACAAAAATAAGAAACAATTTGTGAGAAAACCACTGAATTTCAGATAGGAAATCGTCAAATTGAAATATAAAGCAGTACTGGATGACCAATAACCAATAACCTTTACGCAATTCGGATCTGAATCGAAGTCTCCGTCAGATTACTTCTATGATTCCTTCAGTGAAGATATTATTGATATAATTATACCAAACACGAATTTATATTCAGTACAACGAAATCTAAAATCCACAAATGTTGCTCGGGAAGAATTATTGGATTTTGTTGCAATAAATATTTTGATGGCTGTCGTTAAGATGCCGTGCTATCGGGATTACTGGAATGAGAATCTACGCTATAACCTAATCGCAGATGTTAAGAGTTTAAAGCGATATGTTCAAATTCGTCAGTATTTGTACTCCGTTGATAATTCTCAATATCGCACCATTTATAAAACAAAAAAATGGTACATGGCATTGTTTTCTCAGCTCTTAGACATTTGGGTAAACAATGCATGGATTATGTACAGAAAAGATTGTGTTCAGTACAATAAACATATAAAAAAATATTCACATATTAAAAATCATGATTTATTATGAACTTCTATCGAACCGATAAAAATCTGACGCTATCCGACATAATATAGTAGGCATATTATATTACCACTATTTGTTTTAATAATTTGTCACTAATTTCATTTTTTATTACTTTTACAATAAATAGAATATAAATAAACAGTTTGTTTTTTTATTTTTCATTGACTGTGTATTTCGCAATTTTAATAATACATAACATTGTTTTTTCCACTTAACCACCGTCCGCTTCGCAATGTTAAGTATTTTTAACATGCCGTTTCTAAGAATCTATTGATATTAGATATTTTTTTCATTTTTATTAGCTAATAATAACAATTTGTAGATATAATCACCGAAAAAATATCAATTTCAACCATAGCTTTTGTTGCGAACTAAGGGGTTCAAGTGATTTGACCCTTTAGTTCGCAACAAAAGACATTATGTTTAATTGTTTATTAGAATTCATAATTTTAAGATTATTGTTACATTCTGCACTGATTTTATTAAACTATTACTTTAATGTTACCTGATATTATATTTATAAAACAGAAACAAAAGATTTAGATTACGGTTTGGTTTGGTAATATACAGTACTAACTATAATTAAGAACTAAACTATAATAGGGACTTCAATAAAATATGGGATCAAAATGAAATAGCTCCATATTTCTGTTATGATTTTTGTACTATATGGGCCTAAGTAAAAAGGGTTTTTTCTATTACTTGTAATTAATAGAATATATTTCCATTATTATTTTTTTTAATTGCTATATATAGTGCATTTATAGAAGAACAAATCTGCCTAATTTCACATTTATAACTTAAATATTAAGGAAGTTATTCCAAAAAATAGCTGTAATGGTGGAATCCAGAATCTTGAAACGCGATTTCCCAAAAATCTACTTTTTTGGATTGTGCCCTTATATTACTAAGGGTGCGATATAATTCATATAGCAAAAGCTTAGGACTCTAACAGACTATCTCGTAGACGACCTAGAATACGGACCTACGAGTGCGTTTAGTTAGCGCTTGCTTATCGTTTAAAGAAAACATCTTTATCATTGTCTTGACAAGCTAGTGTGAATTATGTCATCCAGCGCCACTGTCAAAATAATTCTATATTGGAGAAGAAATGAAGAATCATGGATGCAGAAGACAGAGTAGTTAAGAGCTAGATTTTTTTGATATGTATGTGAATCATTTCTGTATAAGTAAACATAAATACGTGTAGATCGTTAACTACAAAATTATGCTTTTTGGAAAACAAAAGGTAAGATAAAAGTGCATTCTAGAAGTTTCGTTGTAGACGCGTGTTTGCTAACGTCAAATGTATGAAAAAGTTGAGGATAATAGACGGTGAGATCCGAAATTCATTATGTTCTCATATTATCAGTAACTAATTGTTATTTATAATTAGCATTGTCTTTGTATGGAGCAAAAACGTGACACTGTATCACTTAGAGGAAAATTTTATATTTTCATAAGTGCTAAAACTATTCCATTCGTTTCTACAAAATGAAGACCGGTTGGCACTGCGAGAGTGTAAGCGAGGTCGCGGGTTCGATTCCCGCTCAAGTCAAACATTTGTGTGCATGAACATGGATGTTTGTCTTGGCCTGGGTGTTTCCATGTATAATATATGTATGTCTTTACAAAAAATAGGATACACCTATGTATGTTTATCCATTATCTAGTACCCATAAACAGCTCTACTTAGCTTGGGACTAGATAGTGAGGTGTGTATAGAATATCATTATTATAATATTATTATTAAAATGCGACACGTACAGAAAAGATTTTTGTGATGTCTTATATGAGCACCAATAGTTTTGTATAAAGCAATATTGAGTAGGCTGAACTTCATTGGAATTGGAATTTATATTTTCATGTTTATATCACTGTTTCTTGATACTGACAGACACTGAACGTACTATAACGTGCTTAACAAATTCTGGAACGTCCAAAAGTTTGAGTTTATAATCTTTTGTTTTCCCTTTTGGTTTGAAATGACCAATATTTTTTGCGCCTATTTAGTACAAAATATGAAAATTTTTGTTCACCTTCACTTAATATTAAGTCGTGCATGTAAAAGATTGTGATATACAAAAAATATATAAACAATGGAAAAATTGTTTTGCTAATTTAAGGAAGTCACTAACAGCCCTCCGCTTCCTTGTTTTTTAGAAACCCTTTTAGACATTTTCGTTTACTTGTGCCGGCTCTGTACAAAAAGTAACGTTTGCTTAATTTATGATAATTTTATTTATACGGGAAATATGCTCACTTTGTTTCAATGCATGGTGAAATAGAAATAAAATCATTATTTGTATGTACATACATACATACATAGACTCACGCCTGTTTCCCCGAAGGGGTAGGCAGAGGCATATTAAACGCCCACTTTTCGCCAGTGTTTTGATCCCACGTAATAGGTGGCGAGCTTATTGCCGCTTATCGGGATATTTTGTTTGCCAGAGCCTCGTCCGTTGATCGGCAGGTGCACCACTTGCAGGTGAGGTTGGCTTGGGACCCTAAGTTCTTGGTGGGAACCCTATGCTATTTGTATGTGTGATTTTATTATTTATTCTCGGTCAACATTGCAACACTTTTCAGTTTTCCTGAAATAGTTGCGTAGTTTATCATTAATTTAAATAACTTATTTGAAATAAGTAATTTAAAAATTCACATATTTTTTTATAGTTAAAAATTGCTACTATAATATCCCAAAGGCGTTAACCAAATTACATATGTGATAAATGTTAATATTTAAGAGGATATAACCAACTCCCTACAATATGATTTCAAGGTATTAATATAATCAAAAATTTTCATTTTAATTATAAAAATAATATCACGCCGAATCAAGTAAGTTCAGTATCGTCGCGGCCACGGCTGAAGCAAATCGGCCGAAAAATTTGCAAATACCGAGTTATTATGCCTTAAATATATTATGTATTGCGAGTAAGACCCGCTAAATAACCTTTTACAATCATTCCCAAAAAGGAGTCTTCAAAGTACATGATAATATAAAATAAACGTAAACAATTTTGTCGACGAACGTAAAAACGTAAATAAACGTTGTCTTGTATTTGGGGTTATTTGTATTAATTAGTTTATTTATTGAATTCGAAAAGAGCCTACTTTGAAAACTGAAAATGAACACTAAAAAATAATAAATATCGGTCAAACCGTTTCGGAGGAGTTCGATAACAAGCATTGTGATACGAGACTTTAATATATTAGATTTCAACCTGTCATTCTATCTCTTTACACGCATCCCGTTTACAACAAGATGGAAAACCTTTACTAGATGTAAAATCAAGTTATAACACAGCAATCAATCAACGGCTGATCAAACAATAGCTGATCAATCAACGTTCGAGGTCGAACGATAACGATCGGTGCGCCGTCAAAGTTCCCAGCGAATTATCGGTAAACACCTACGATTTTGTTGAGGTAATATATTGTGACAGGGATTCGTACAAAATACATTTGGTTACTTGGATTGACTTTTTTGAGAAGCTATGAATCATTGGCTCGTGAGTGATTCCTTACTTCTGCTATAAATGAGTTAGAATATGGATGGTTGTGTTTTGTATGTTTATTGCTTGTGTCATGGTGTATCAAATTATGCTGATTGCTCAGAAAAGTCACAGTTGCTTGATGGAAAACTGTTCCTATTCCAAAAGCAATCTCATTTATAATCTGTGAAAAACGTTATTTACAGTTTCTACAATCAGGTTATAAGTCGAAAACTAGGTCGCTTAAATGTTTCAACCTTTCCATATAATCACCCTTAATTTTAATATAAATAACAGCAAATGGAAAAACAACATATTCATGAATTTATTTAAATTATGCCAATGAACTAGATGTGAGAACATTTTGAAATAAAAACACTAGAAGCAGTTAGAATTTTGAATAATTAAGTGTGCTCAATTAATTAACACCTTAAAATTGTAAATGGAAAAGAATATAATTATGATACCTACGGTATTAACATCAAGAACAAAATGTTAATTTCTTAGTCTTGAACTTAAAACAACCATTCAAAGTTTTCTCCCAAATTTCAATCCAACTGTCACTATAATATGCGGACGAATTATCTACAATCGCTAACACGTAATCCGATTTGGTGAAATTGTACAGAAGCCGCTATCATATCTAATCGTTCCATAGATAGTCAATTTGTGAATATAAAGCTGAACATCCCGTACAGCTTTATTATCATATTTTCACATCATCAGAAAAATCAATAAAAGCGTAAGATTGTTTTCACAAAGGTTCAAGTTACATGACCGTCTGTACAGCTATGACGTAATATCATATTTTGTTAAAGACTAGCGCAACTGCTAGCAATCATGAAGGCTGCGCAATGTTGCAACTTTAGGTTCCTAGGAGAGGAGAAATTAAAAATGGGGTCCGCTCACATGAACTGAATCCTGGTTAGGTCTTGCATGCCATACCACACTATAGTACTTCGCGTAACCCGCTATGATAGGACACTAATGTGGTTTTTAGTTTATTGGTAGTCGCTTGGAAGTCACACATATTCTACCACTAAAGTCTTAACTCAACAATGAGTGGCAGAAAAAGTCCAGCAACTTTTAAACCACGATAAAAAAATTAACATTCAACTGCACCCGGCTGCGCGTATAACTCAGCTTAAACCCTGTAGACAATGGACATAAAATATAGACTTTTTTACACTAGTGAAATAGCTTCTTAATGTTAAAAAGATTTTATTAAGTTATAAACTTGTTACAATGCCCTTTGTTTATATTGCAAGCGGGGAAACGGTGTCTAAAAGGATATAAAAAAGTGTTATTTTAAGCAATTTTCTGCTTTATTTTACTACGAATTTTGAATTTAGCACGAACATTTTACTTTGTTTGTCATCCTCGCATGTTTATGGCAATAGGATACACAATATTTATAATATAAAAACAGTGATATATATATATATATATATATATATATATATATCTCACTGCTGGGCACGTGGCTCTCTCACTAAGGGAAGGGCAAGGTTATAATTCAAAAACAGGTTAGCAGACACTTTACAGTTACTAAAAGCTACTAACGCTTATAAATGTCAATACAGAAAGCTATTTAATTTACACAAAAGCTTATATAATAAAGTATCATTGCAACAGTAAAACTGTTTATAATCATCAATTTCAATTCAATCAACTAACTCATAATAGCAAATACTTCGCTTATTTCAGATTGACCACATAATTCAATTGAACTGATTGATTTTCGACTGCTGTAATTGTATTGTGACAACCAATCAGCCTAAAAGATAGGGAATTGTGGAATTTACACCACAAACTTAATTTATATATTGGCAAAATACAGCTGGCACTATTGAATTAAGACATAGTATTGCTATCACCAAAAATGTTTAAGCCTTGCCGGGCTTAACTTAAAGAAGATAAAATGTCCAGTTGTTCGCACTATGTCTAGCAGAATTATGTTAAAAAGTATTGCCTGTTTTATAGTAAACAGAGACAGACGCTAAAAGGTACTATTATGAATGTAGCCAACCTTGACGAAAAAGAGAATATTCATAAAAATGGCAAAGGAGAAGATAAAGATCCTTTATTGCTCAAAACTGTGTAGTACATATTAGACGACATTCATAATTTGGTATCAACAGTTTGCCCATTTCGGGCATTGCAAGTGTTCAATTACATAATTTATGGATAATAATACATAGGAATTGATTATACATTGAAAGTTATTCGACATTATTAAAAAATAAAAACAATAATAGATATGAATAAAAAAGCATGCTTATTTTTACATAATCATTAAAAATAGAAATTTATTATATACCAGCAAGAAATGAGATTCAATTTTTATACGTTATTTTTTGTCAAATTATATACCAGCAAGAAATGAGATTCAATTTTTATACGTTATTTTTTGTCAAAATATTCCTGTAGGCTGTAGAAAACATTATCCACTAACCAGCGTTTTAGGGATCGTCTAAACATGCCTCCATCTAATTTTTTTATATCGATCGGCAGATGGTTAAATACACGTATGGCTGTTACAAAGGTACTTTTATAATATATCGTGTTATTTATTTTCGGCAGGCATAGGTTGTACTTTTATTATTTTTTTCAAATTGACACAGTTCTAATATATATATACCCGTCAGAGTGAGAAAACCTTTTCTAAAGACTGATCGCAGTGATTCAGTATTTTGCATATTATAAATAGTTCGCAAGCACTTTTTCTGCAGGATGAACGTAGAGGATGCGTCTGTTGAATTGCCCCAGTATATGACACCATACAACAGTAGAGGGTACACATAACCGAAATATGCGGCTGTTGCAGTAGAAGTCGACGTGGTTTCAACTAATACTGATAAAACGTAACAGTAGCTGGATATTTTTTTATTTATTCTTTCAACGTGACCTTTCCAGTTTAGGTTAAGCAAGGGTTTATGCATTATTAATATTAAACATTTGTTTGTCTTGAGCACGCGTTAGCTTCACTAAATTCTCAGAGAACTTTTTCTACTGTTCAGTCTATTCGAAATATTTTCCGGTGTTATCGAATTCAGCGGTGGTGTTATTTTATTTAAATAGAAGATGATTGAAGAGACAAGAGGGGATGCAAGGTCACTGACGATGATGTCACGGATAGAGCGAAGTAGAGGAGAAAGATAAAGAAAGCTGATCCCACCACCATGTGTGGTCTATTGTTACACCCAAAAAATCAGTTTGGTTGACCTCCTCAACTTTTGTGCCATTACCATAAACTTGCAATGGTACTGTTTTTGTTTTATAGTTCTTAAATTGCATAAGGTTTGTTTTAATGATATTTATGTTTAGGTTAATGGCACTTAACCAATGTATGATAGTATCGAGAGTGTTATATACCTCGATTTCAAAATCCTGACTGTGTATTTCATCATTTCTGAAAAATATTGTAGCATCGTCGGCATACATTGAGGACTAGTTATCCTTGGGAGCTCATTAACGTATATTAAAAAGAGAAGTGGCCCTAAAATGCTACCTTGCAGCACACCTAGTAAAACCTTTTCGAAACTCGATTGAACCTTGGCAACAGTTTTTGTTTAACCATCATAAAAACTGATTTCAGTGGTCTGCGTTCTATCAGTCAGGTAAGATTCTATCAATTCTAAATACGGTCCTCTGATGCCAATATTATTTAATTGCTTTAGTAGTATGTTGTATATGACACAGTCAAAAGTTTTTGACATATCTATAACCGCTTGACCGCTAGCGCCAATTCGCCGAATTCACTTGACCGCTCACGTTCTAAACAAAATGTCGCGCCACCGCTCGCCAGATGGGCGCGCTAACATAAACATTTATTGTTGATAAGTCGGTAACATGAGTAAGTTGAAGGGATGTTTTTCTTCAACCTTATAAATGACTCTTTCAAGTCGTATGAATTCTTTGTTGATATTTACTTTCTAATTTATTATACTTAGCAGCGAACATTGACTATCGTTGAAAAAAACACTTTGTGTATTTTAAACAGGATTATTTTAGAAAGTAAATCAATGACATACATATTTTATGAGTTTTAACTGTAGAGGGATTCTATCTACACCGAATTAAATAAAAAAAACATGTATCATAGTATAAAAATATTTAATTACACGCATACGATAAGCACGAAATCACGAAGCACGCGAAACAAAGAATGGCATTTGACATTATTTTTTCGTTCCGGGTTAACGATTTTAAGACTCGCTTCGTATTTTTAGCATGAAGAAATGTTCAATGATTTGAATAGAACAGAGAAAAATAATTTAAAACATTACGTAATAGAAAGAAACAGTAAATTCAGACCGAGTATAGTGCTGTAACCAAAAAGGGAAAATAGTCACATGTGCGCGGTCTACGGCATTTCGAAAAAGGGAGAATAGTCACTTGTGCGCGGTCAAGTGGATAAATAGAGCGCAGCATTGAGATTTATTGTTCATTCCACCCCAAATTAGCTTAAATAGTTTAAAAATGGCTAGTGTTGTAGTTTTATTTTTTTGGAAACCAAATTGATTTTTATGTTAAATGTTACTAACAGCGAGGAATTTAGATATTCTGATGTGAATGACCTTTTCAAATACTTTAGAGAAACTCTGCAATAATGCTATGGGCCTATAATTATTAATTTCGTATTTGGATCCTTTTTTATAGAGCGGCTTTATTATAGCTTTTTTTAAATCATCCGGAAAGACACCATTTTCCAGCATTTGATTAATAATGTGAACTAAAGCTTCCACAGTGTACCTAATACTACACTTGACTATACTTGTAGGTACAGCATCAAAACCTGAGCTAGATTTGTTCTTCAAATTTTTTACAATTGTCATAATTTCACTTACATCGACCGGATAAAGAAAAATACTATTTTTATTACTATTATCTATTGATTTATATGAAACTCAAACTCAAACTCAAATATGTTTATTTCCATAAAAATGTTTAAATTTTTTGGACACGTCAGAAAGTCATACAAATAAAAAAAATAAAAAGTAACTTTAAATGCATATTAACATAGTTGAGCATTGAAAAAAATGCCTGTTCAGAAAGTAGAGCCTCGTGAGAAGAATCAGGCAAGAAACTCCGGGCCACTCTTTTCTACGTCTTGATTCTATACAATTTAAAAACTTAGTAACTACATTGAATTTTTCATAAGTTTATGAGCTGGTGTGTCTATAATGTTGTTGTCAATTAATAAGGCTTTTTAAATAATAATATAAAAGTACTTACTAGCATAATATAGACTATAGACACAATAACTCACACTCACATGAAACTTAACACTAATCAAACATAAGTAGCCTGTGGGACCAAGCAAATTAATCCCAAGCATTTTTATCTTCAATATAATCTAGCACTGAATAGTACCCTTTTTGACAAAGTTTACGTTTTATAATCTTTTTGAATTTATTATAACTTAAATTTTGAATATTGCTTGGCACTTTATTGTAAAAGCGCACACATTGGCCTTGAAAAGATTTTTTTATTTTCTCTAGCCGGGTAGCCGGCACTACTAGCTTACTCTTATTTCTAGTATTCAAATTGTGGATATCACTTTTCTTTGAGTATGAGGCCTTGTTTTGGAATAAATATATTAGGTTGGAATAAATGTACTGGCTTGCAACTGTTAAAATGTTTATTTCCTTGAATTTATTCCTTAACGAAGCCCCATAATCCAAATTATAAATTGCTCGAATAGCTCTTTTCTGCAGAACAAAGATGGTCTGAATGTCGGCAGCATTTCCCCACAGGAGAATACCGTATGACATTATACTATGAATATAGCTATGATATACAAGCCTGGCATTGTCAATGTCAGTTAACTGGCGAATTTTCCTGACTGCGTATGCTGCAGAGCTGAGTCTATTCGACAATTTACTAATATGTGGTCCCCATTGCAGCTTAGAATCTAGTGTAATGCCTAAAAATTTGGTGTTATCCACAAGATCCAACACATCATCCTTAACCTTTACTGAGGTGTTCACTTGTTTGACGTTAGGCATCAAAAATCGAATACATTTAGTTTTTAGTCTATTTAAAAGCAGGTTGTTAACCTCAAACCAGCGAACCACCTTTGAGATAGCAATGTTTACATCGTCCATATCAATTTGCTGTCGTTTTAATTTAAATAAAAGTGAGGTATCATCAGCAAACAGTACTATCCCGTGCTTGTCATTGACGAGATGTGGTAAGTCATTAATATAAACTAAAAATAAAAAAGGACCGAGGATTGAACCCTGTGGGACGCCCATTTTGACTACAGACCCATGCGAACGCGTCCCGTTGACATCAACTCTCTGAATCCTATTACTCAAATATGAAGTAAGAAGATGCAGAGCAGAACTACTTAAACCATAGTGATGTAATTTCCTGATCAATGTATCATGTTCTACACAATCAAAGGCCTTGGACAAATCACAGAAGACACCTAAAGCATCATGTGAATCCTCCCAGGCATCAAAGATATGTTTTACAAGCTCAACACCGGCATCGGTCGTGGAGCGCCCCTTTGTAAAACCAAATTGTTTAGAGTGTAGAAGCTCGTTGTTATTAAAATAACTTTGCAGTTGGTCTAGTATCAATTTCTCGAAAATTTTGCTAAATGTGGGCAGCACAGAAATTGGCCTATAGTTGGTGGGGTCTGATGTGCTACCTGCTTTGTACAAAGGTATTACCTTGCTATCTTTCATAAGATCAGGAAATACACCACAGTCAATACACTTATTAAATATTAAAGCTAATCTGTTAGCAGCTAAAGCAATAATGGACTTGGTAATAGTAACGGAATTTCCCCACAAGTCTGCAGTCTTCTTTAAATTTATAGTATTAAAAGCTTTTATAACATCATTTGAATTGATATACTGAAATGAGAAATTACTATAGGTTGTACTCATGTTTTCTTTTAAAAGAGATTCCGCTGCATTGGTTGATGAGTCCAAAGATCTAGTAGTAATAACGGGGATATCAGTAAAAAAACTTTCAAACGCCGATGCAACTTTTGAGTCTGATGTAATTGTGTCGTTATTAATGTTCAAACTAAATTTTGAACTTTTACTTTTAACTTTCCCAGTCTCGCTGTTTATTATATTCCATGTCATTTTCATTTTATCGTCACTACTCCTAATCCTTGAACTCAGGTAAAGAGACTTAGCTTTCTTGCAAAGTTTCCGAAATATCCTAGCATAGTTTCTAACATAATCCTGAAATTGTTCACTTAAATTAAAGTTTCTCTCGTCATATAGCTCATACAATCTCTTTCTACTTTTGTGAAGCCCAGATGTTGCCCATTCACAGAAGGTTGCATTACCTCCAACTGTAATCGTTCTAGGTGTGAAAACCGAATTAAAGTCTGTACAAAACGCTTTGAAAAAGTTATTATATAACAAATTAGGGTCACCTTCATCATCTAACAGTGACCAGCTAGTCATTAGTTTACTTTGAAACCTAGCAAAACGAGTTGCAGTTTTAGGTATTACAACTATATTTTGCCTAGAAACATTCTTACTGTTATCATTAAAGGAGATCTGCTGTCCACAATGGTCTGAGTCTAACTGTCTAATAATTTGCTTGTCTCTTACTATGATATCTGTAAATATATTATCTAGGCAAGTAGATGTAGAGGAAGTAACTCTTGTGGGCTCTAAGAATAAGTTCTTCAGATTATATGATAGAAACAGCGCTTTCAATTTTGTACTAAGACTACTATCCTCCAATAAATTTACATTAAAGTCACCACACACAACAACATTTTTATTTATTTTTGCAACTTTGTTTAATATCTCATCCATGATACGCTCGAAGCTATCATACAATGCTGAAGGAGGCCTGTATACACTTATTACAATAAATCTCCTCAGTTCCACACAGGCTACCTCAATAGTTCGCTCAACAGACAGACTTACAATATCATGACGCTCCTTAAATTTAAGTTGCTTATTAAGTAAAATCATCGAGCCACCATGTACTGCTTGCTGCCGGCTAAACGAGCTTCCTACTATATGATTACTGAAATTGAACATGAACTGGTTGCTTTTTAGCCAATGTTCAGTGATGCAAAATATATCAACAGCATTACAGTTCATAAACAATTCCATTTCTAAATCTTTATTAATCATACTTCTAATATTCTGATGTACTAATTTAATCAAATTTTTGTTATTATTATGTTTAAGTGTATAAGTCAATGAGTTACGAATAATCTTATTATAGCTAGAGGTGTTCTCTATTGTCTCAGAATTTAATTTAAATTATTATTATTATGAATGTCAATAATGGAATTGTCATGTACTCTAACAGTACTTGGGTCACTGTATAAATTAAATGCTAATAATTTAGCAAGTTGTCGTTTAAAAGAGCGAGAAAGATACATAGTATCTTTTGTTAAAATAAAA
Organism: Euclidia mi; assembly: GCA_944739405.2. NCBI lineage: Eukaryota > Metazoa > Arthropoda > Insecta > Lepidoptera > Erebidae > Euclidia > Euclidia mi. The sequence continues at coordinate 32,400,759 of OX123203.2, forward strand.
TTACTTTTAATAAAAGTATTAGTGTCAAAGAATAAAATTTTGTCATTATGACGATATGTACTATTATATAATAATAGATTTAATTTACTTATCTGGTTGTTTTCTTTATCAGATAAGGTCTTAGAATAAGGAAATGCACAGACTATAAAATTGCACCCCACTTTAGAACTTCTATCAGTCATTATATCCGATAAAGCTAGTATATCTTTCCTAGTAACTAGTAAGCTATCACCATACATAATAATAACCGTAGAATGTTTATTTAATTCTGCATGTTTTAACTTATTAACTAATGAAGATATTCTTTCTCCTGGATAACAAAAGTTTTGTAATGGACGGTTAGTGTAACTATCTATTAAGCTACCCAAACCCACTCCCAATTGGTCAGAAAACATCAATACAGTGTTATTACTATGAGTGTCAAGTGAACATATATGATTTGTTTGTAACAAGGCATCAGAACCGGAGTCATTGTATATTTTGTGAGGTTGTTCTAGTACTAGACTACTTTCTAAATCATTATTTAATTTTGAACAATTTAAGCAACATTTTTTGTTGGCTATAGAGAGTAGTTGTTCTAGATTCTCTCTACCAACTCTAGAAATCTCATCATATTTTAATATGTATTCTTGAGTTTCTTTCTGGTGTGTTATTGCCATTTTGTCGAGCTGTGCAGTCAGTTTTGATATGTGTGTTTGTAGCTCCTGAGTGTGCTGATCATATAATAATCTACTACTGAGTAATTGTTCATTGCTAGCCTCAAGCTTTGACATCAATGACTCCTGTTCCTTAACCAAGTCATGGTTAATTTGTGATAATTTATTTACTTTATTTGACCCCTTGTGACTGGATTCAAGTCGCTTTATCAGTTTATTTAATTTTGATAATTGCCTAAATTTCCTTTTGGTTATCAATTTAGATTTACAGTTGCACTTACATTTTACAGTCTTAATAACACTAGCATTACCGCTCATTACCTCTGAAAACAGGTTCTTGTTTGCTGTGGTGTTGAGCGTCTGGATTGATTCCTCTTGTGATAAAATTGTTGTTTGGGCTTCATTCAGACTCGCCTCCAACTCCATAATTCGACTGTGTTGTCTAAGGTAGGTTTCATCACAGCTACTGTAGGACCTAACTTCCTCCTGTAGTCTGTCTCGTTGGTCCAAGATGTCCATGTGTTCAATGTGGAGTTCCGTCAATTGCGCCTTCAGCTGGGATACTTTATCATTGACATATTTAATTTCTTCTTCGCTATCAACACGTTCCTTCAATAATTGACTGTTATCTTCTTTATATTTCTTTAATTCTAACAGCGCTATCTTCAAGTTGTTCTCTGTTTCCTTAGCAAGTGCCTTGCGGGTCATCATGTTTGTAGACATGCCTCACAAATTACCTAAAAAAGGAAAAACAGGTGAATACTTTGAAGAAAGATAGGTATTATGTTAATATACAAGAGTGAATATATATAATTAGTACCAAATAAAAGAGATAAAAAAAGTTATGAGAATTATAGATTGATGTAGGTATGTTGAAAATAAGTTATGAAAATTGAAAGAAAGGTGTAAGAATGGTAATGGTAATGGTAATTTGGCTATTAAACTAAATAATGGTTTAGATTAATATGGTTTGTTGAACAACTCTTATATCAGTATCAAGTAGGTAGGATAATCCTTGCTGATGGCTGTACTAAATAACTAAATCTAGGTAAATATCTAAGATGGTTGTACTTAATAACTAAATCTAGGCAGACAATCAATAAATAATTATAATAATGTATACTTAATTAATAAATAATTTCATATATGTATATAAATGTGAAGTGTAAGTGTAGTTTGTGCTTGTATGGGGCATTTGTTCAGTCCTCGATTTTGCTTCCACTTTTGTCAAGCAAAAGGAGACAGAAACTGTGCCAGTGTGTGATGGACGAAGCTCACGTTCAGTGAGCCGAGTGAATATGTGCTGAGGAGTGTAAGTTAATAAGTAAAATACTCCCCGGGTTTAAGGATGATGATTTGAATTCCGTCCGTTGCCACTGGGTAGTTGATCTGTCCGCCAAGAACTGTCTGCAGCGAGGTTTCAAACAGCAAACTCAATGTATTTCACACTTCTATTACTATTACACACGATATTAATGAAACATAAGCGTTTAATATTGATTTAAACTTAAATAAAACTTTAAAATCACGGAGCTACGTAATTTTACGTTTGACGTTTTCAGTGTTGCCAGCCTGATGTCTCTATGAAGTTTTGAAATCAGTATTATAGTTTTGTTTTATGTATAGTTGATTAAATGCTGTCGCTATATCTTTTGTGTTTTTAATGGTATTATTTTCGTGGATTATATAATCTATTGTACATTTCAAATCATTAGTATGCTGCTTTATAAGTGCCCATGTAGATTTTATTACATTTTCACCGTTATTTATGAATTTTATATTTGATAGCTTTTTTGATTCTATAGTGATATGCTTTAATAGTCGACAATATCTTTTATAGTTCAATTTCATCTGATTAGAATTATTATATCTAATATTTTGATACATTTTCTTTTATTTTTACTTGATACTACTATACCTTTTGTTTTCCAGTTATTTTTTTATTTGAAATTGACTTTTATGCGTTCAAGTGGAAAACAAAGGTTGAAAATTAATCTAAATAAATCAATAAATTTAGTAAAAGCACTATTTGTGTCTGTTTCTTGATGAACATCATGAAAGTTGATTTGGGATATGTATTTCAGAAATATTTCTTTATTCCCTTTAATGTCGCGTTTGTACACATACCAAAATTTCTCCCTGAAGCCTAGACTGCATGGAATACTAACTATCCCAGTATGATCAGAGAGGCCAAGATCCCAAATCTCTGCAGTACACGTTTTATGGTTTGTTATAATATTATCGATACATGTAGCGGAGTGTGATGAAATTTTGGTAGGCTTATCGAGCTTAAGAATGCGGAATGTCACTACCCCATATCATATCATCCCATGGGAGTCGTAAGAGCCGACAGAGGGAGCATATTATGCAGATAACAGCACTGTAAGAGGAGGAAAACTTGATACAAACCCAATACCAACCTATTTGGCCAGCGTGGTATAGTAGGCCAATTCCTCCTTTCAAAGGAGGGGCCTAGTCCAGCAGTGGACTGTTAATCCGTCGCCACACGGACTGATAATTATATGTTACTGTAATATATTTGGGTTTACCCACATAACAAAATTTGTAAATAAGATCACGTATAAATAAGCCTACATGATTGTAACCGTTTAGTTCGCAATATACGCTAGCTACAAGTTGACGTTCTTTTATTTATTACTCCCGATACATCAGTGGCGACGAGGATCACTATTTGGGCGTTATAATAATCATCGAAGTTCGTCTGCAATTATTCGAGAAAAATGCCGGTCGGCAAAGTCGGGAAGATTCGCGATTTTGATGTGAAGTCAGGCAACTGGACTTTGGACGAGGAGCGGTTGCAGATGTTCTTCAAGGTAAATAAGGTTGAGAAGGACATGTGGCTGCCGATGCTGATCACGGGCGTAGGTGATGAGATGTACGAATTACTGAGCACGCTGTGCAATCCAAGAAAACCAGGGGATATAACGTACGAAGAGGCCGTTACCATTTTGAAAAATCACCTACAATCGAAACCTGCGGTCATGGCGGAACGGTATCGGTTTCGACAAGGAAGACAGACAGACGACGAAAGTGTAACACAATATCTGACCGAGTTAAAGAAACTCTCGAAAACGTGTGAGTTTGGTGCAAATTTGGAGGAGAATTTGCGTGACCAGTTCGTATGCGATGTGAAGAGTGACGTCATCAGGCAAATGTTGTTTGCGGAAGACAATTTGATGTACTCAGGAGCAGTCAAATTGGCGGTTGGGCTGGAGGCGGCCGAGCGGGATGCGGCAGTCGTGGAACAGAAAGCGACGACGGAGGCATCGGCAATCGTGAACATGTTGCGGGCAAAGCGTGGGCACGGTCAGTTTGCGGACCATGCAGCGGACCAACGAACAAACCACGGCGTGCGGCTGGCGCGGACACAGCAAGGAGGAGTGCCGCTATAAACATTTTGTTTGTAGCAAATGCAAACAAAGCGGACATTTGAGGCGTGTTTTTCCGCGGACGGAGGCGAACAGTGGCAGAGGGAAGAGGCGTGGAGTGAACTACGTGGATGCTACCACGAGCAACCATCCGAGGGCAGGAGCGGGAGACTCCAGTTCGGACGAGCTTGAGGAAGAACTTCATCAACTATGTTTGAGCGGCTACAACCCGATGAGTTTAGCATTACTGATTGATGATAAAACATTAAAAATGGATCTAGACACAGGCTCGGCAATTTCATGCATCAGTAAAAAACATATGATAAACTTTTTAACAATAGAGTAATTAAACCATTTAATTTGGTGTTAAAATTTTGTCATGGTAGCAATATAAGACCACTAGGGGTTATAAGACCGAAAGTTCAATACAAAGATAAAATAAAATATCTAGAACTTTTTGTGATAGACGGGGGTACAACTTCCTTACTGGGCAGGCAATGGTTAATAGAATTGGGTATTAAAATACCTCCATTTCAACAAGAGGTTAACCATAGTGTACACAAAATGTCTGATACTGTCGATTGTTTGTTGAACAGGCATAAAGAATTGTTCAGCGAGGGACTGGGGCGGTACACAGGCGGAAAATCAACTGAGGGCTCAGGTGGACGTGGAGCTGGACGCCATGTTGCGCGCGGGCATCATCGAGCCCGTCGAGTGCTCGGACTGGGCGACGCCTTTGGTACCGGTACGTAAAGCGGACGGAGGACTCCGTATCTGTGCTGATTACAAAATAAATTTAAATCCTGTCTTACTGGTCGATAGATATCCGTTACCCAAGATAGATGATTTGTTAGTGAGCTTAAACGGTGCTACTCATTTCTCAAAAATTGATTTATCCCTTACTTATAACCAGATTGAATTGGATAATACTAAAGATTTAACAGTAATAAACACACATCGAGGTCTTTTTAAGTACAATAGACTTGTGTTTGGGTTGTCTTCTAGTCCGGGTATCGTCCAGCGTATTATGTCGAATTTACTTAGTGATATTCCGGGGATAGAAGTATTTTTAGATGATATCATCATCGGAACGGCGGGAACACGGGGTAATCACTTAGAAACGTTAGAAAAAGTGTTCCAGCGGTGGCAGAGTCACGGTATGAAGCTAAAAAGGAGTAAATGTTTATTTATTGTTAATGAAGTCAAATACTTAGGTTATGTTATATCAAAAGATGGGGTTAAAGTGGATTCAGATAAAATAAAAGCAATAATAAAAATTCCCAGGCCAAGAGATATTTCAGAGTTGCGTTCCGTTTTAGGTTTAGTTAATTTTTATGCTAAATTTGTTAAGAATTTGAGTACTATTTTGTCCCCACTGTATGATCTTTTAAAAAGAGAGGTCAATTAGAAATGGAGTGCGGAGCGCGAAAGGGCGTTTGCAAAAGTTAAAAAAATATTAGTAGACGCAGAGGTATTGGCTCATTATGATTCAAACAAGCCGTTAGTGTTGACATGCGACGCGAGCGCGCGGGGCATAGGCGGTGTACTCACACGCACGTGTATGTGTCACGCGCGTTGAATAACGCCGAGAAACATTATAACACAAATAGATCGGGAGGCGTTAGCTATCGTACTTTGTTTACAAAAATTACATCAGGATGTTTATGGTCGACGATTTGTCTTGCGAACCGACCACAAACCGTTAGTAAGTATATTTGGACCAAAACACAGTGTACCAGCGATGGCTGCGAGTAGATTACAACGCTGGGCAATTATTTTATGTGCTTATACGTACGATATTGAATATATAAACACTAAACAAAACGGTGCGGACGGGCTGTCGAGACTGCCGGTTCCGTGCAGTAGCTATGAGTCACTGCGGGTCCCCGAGCAAACGTATTTACATTTTGCACACAATGCATTGTTATTGGATTATAATACAATTAAACAACAAACTATGGTAGATCCAATGTTAGGTAGGGTTTTAAGTTATATTCGGGATATGTGGCAAACAGAGAATGATATTCGAGAATTACAACCGTATTTTAACCGTCGTAAAGAACTGTACGAGGAGCTAGGTTGCGTGATGTGGGGGCACAGGGTAGTGATTCCTGCAAGTAGTCGAGCCAGGGTACTACAGGAATTACATGAACCTCATATGGGCATAGTTAAGACGAAGGCGTCAGCTAGGAGTTATGTGTGGTGGCCGGGCATAGACGAGGCGAGTGAGGCGACGTGCAGGGAGAGCGCGGTGTGCGCGGGGGAGGCGGACGCACCGCAGCCGCACGCGGTCACGCCGCGGCCCTGGCCTTCTAGACCGTGGGCGAGGGTGCATCTTGATTTTCTAGGGCCTATTTTCGGAAAAATGTATTTAATTATGGTTGACGCTAGAACTAAATGGTTAGAAGTATTTCCTGTGCCTAGTACGGCGGCTAGTTCTACGATTGAAAAGCTTACCGAAGTTTTTTCTAGATGGGGTTTATCGAGACAAATAGTCTTAGATAACGGACCATCGTTCACGAGCAAGGAAATGGCAGACTTTTTGGCTAGTCAGGGTGTAGATCACGTTTTTTCTGCTCCGTACCATCCAGCATCGAATGGGGCAGCAGAAAATGCAGTGCGTACAGTTAAAAGAATTATAAAAAAGCTGTTAAACAAAAAGAAAAAAATAATTTATTTTTAAATACCTTCCTTTTGCATTACCGTAATACTGAGCACTGTTCAACAAGGGAAAGTCCAGCCACATTGATGCTAGGTAGGAATTTACGTACCAAATTAGATGCATTAAAACCAAATATAGAAAATAAAGTTAGGAAGGCTCAAGAAAGACAACAGAAAGAAGGAACGGACGTTAAACGTTCTTTAGAGATAGGAGAGGAAGTATGGATGAGACAATATAGGGGAAATGAAAAATGGAGTCCGGGGCAGGTAGTAGATAAAATGGGTACTACAGATTATAAAGTTATGGACTGTTCAGGCAAAGAAAGCCATAGACACATTGACCAGTTAAGACAGCGATCGCGAAGCTCTTTGATTTGTCCGACTAGCACATCGGAACGGAGTTCTCTTGGTGCGGAACGTCCCGACAATCCCGATGTGATGAAGCCAGCGTCAGTCCTCGGAGAGACTCGGAGCCCGCGGAGCGTGAGGGAGTTTAGTCCGGTTCGAACCACGACTACCGTTGAGTTGCCGTCTACATCTGCTTCTGGATCAGTACCTCTCAGTAATGTACCCAGTCTTGAGGAACGGGTGATAGTTTCCCATTCCGAGGATGCTGTTCCAGAGGTAGTCTGCCCCCGTCCTGTACGGGCGTGTCGCTTAAAAAGACCGCCCCAATAAATTAATAAATGTATAAATAAAATAATTAACCAATATATTGATTAATCTTGTGATAGCAATATTTAGTTTTTACTTATTTCACTAACTTTTTAATGAAGTTATACTGGTAGCTATTGAAGACTAAGTTCCTATTTCATTGATGTTTGTAGAACATTGTAAACAGTTGTAGGATATAAAATAGCTACTGTTAAAGTTTCTATTTTGTTTATTTTAGTTTTTAGTTTTATATTATTTAGGATATGCATTATTTAAGGTGGAGGATTGTAATATATTTTGGTTTACCCACATAACAAAATTAGTAAATAAGATCACGTAAAAATAAGCCTACATGATTGTAACCGTTTAGTTCGCAATATACGCTAGCTACAAGTTGACGTCCTTTTATTTATTACTCCCGATACATCAGTTACCATGGAGGATTAATTATAATTAATCCTCCATGGTAACATATAATTATTATAAGTTACCATAGAGGATTCTAAAATTTGGTCATCTCCTTCCTCATGCTCTTCTGTTTTGTAAATTAATATAATTATGTTAATATTCTCACGATGTACGGCAAATTGTGAGTAATTGCTATTTTAATATGGAACTAGAACTGCGATCAAATATTTAATGAAGGATTTCAGTTCGAATTTCAATTGTAACAACAGACTAGGTCATTAACTGCCTAGATTATATTCCTTATTAAATTTTGTCGTATTGCTCTAATCTATGTCTATGAACAATTTATCACATATTTTAGTTATTCACGTCGCAAATTTCATCCCTTACAAGAACTATTATAATATACCTCTTATAACAAAATGTTCTTAAAGATGAAATTACATATTTTTCTCCGTCTTTCGCCATTCAAGAATCATGTGTATAATGTCAACTTCTGGTCATACATCCATCTTCAAAATATTTAACCTCAATACCGTGGTTCAGAAATACAGGGCAACGTACTAACCCTAATAAACAGAACAACAGAATTATTATTCATAGTTTAAAATAGACACCGCCACTGCAGACGATATTATTACAGAGCACATCATCGTTTGTAATATAATCTCACTTGCTAGTGAGATTATATCTTTAGCCCAAATTTTTTATAGTGCTAGCTTCAAAGTTTTCTACCCACATTTCACGTATTTTGAGGCGCAATATGAAAAACCTTCTTCCTTATTGGGTATCTAGATTATAAAAAAGAGCCCTCTACTCAACATGTTTCTAGCTTCAGTATTTCCCTGCGATGATTATATGTCAGTCAGGACACGTTATATTATAAACTTACTGTAACACGTTATGATGATGATGATAAAAGATCTTTTGTGACAATAATTTCCCGAAACTTTCTTTAAGTGATTACCCTTAAACTCAACTAACTTTACAAATGTTATATGTAGGTACGTATGTGTGCTCCATTTTCATGTTAAAATGATACAACCATGCTTGATCCAATTTAGTATAGACATAAATTAGACAAAGGAAACGGACATAAGCCACCCTTTGCTGTGAAAGTAAAACTTGAAATATTTGCAAGAGAAGATGAAGGTTATTACGGTAATATATTAATATTATTTTTTAAGTTTAGTGTTTATATAGGATATTTTCTACATTGAGTTTTCTTGTCTGCGTGCGAAGCCACGAGCAAAAGCTAGTAAGTAATAGCGTCTGAATCACCAATAGTCTAGACGACGTGTCTACTAGACTTTAAGCAAGTATACACGCTCTAAGATTCCAACTATCAAGTTAATATTCAATGACAAACAAAATTGTTTCATGCAACCCTAATATAAAAGGAAATAATATTTAGATCAATGATTCGAAAACATTTGTCATGTCTAGTTAATCGCACTTAAATACACATTTACTTCCTAATATTATATCTATAAATAGAACAAATATTAATCAAAGGCACTTACTATCAATTTCTTTCGTCCATTTATTATTGAGAGGCTCATATTTGTGCCATAAAATATGGCGGTCGGACGGCGTTTTGTTTACATATTACTCAATACAAGAATTATTGCTTTATTCGATATATTTTCAGTTCCAATATTTTATTCCGTGAACTCTCAACCTTATACCTTTCACAGTTTTGTTGATGTTAGAATTGATTCGATTAAAAACAGACAAAACTAGTGAGCTAGATTGACGTTGATCTCGAAATCGACAGATGGAAACCAAACAAAACGGTGTTCTTAATAATATTTTTACATTCGTGCCAACTAAATGTTGGCACATTGAATTTATTTTTATTCCAGATTTATAGTTCACTATCGATCATCATCAGCCCTGTATATTATTATAAACTGTCCCACTGCTGGGCACGGGCCTCTTCTCACTATGAGAAGGGTAAGGCCATAGTCCACCACGCTGGCCATATGCGGGTTGGCATGTCTTTCGAGAACATTATGGAGAACTCTCAGACATGCAGGTTTCCTCACGATGTTTTCCTTCATCGTTTAGCAAGCGATAATTAACAATTTAATACACACATAACTCCGAAAAGTCATTGATACGCGCCATGGGATTCGAACCCGGTCCCTCTGCGTAGCAGTCTGTCGGTCTCTTCACGACGCTAACACTGCCTTCACTATGATGATATAGTATATCTACTATATCATCATAGTGGATTATTCTAGTTAAATTGGCATACAGAAACTTGATTTATCAATGCACGCAGAACACATAACCTTTTCCATCAGCAATTTTAATATATTTTCCCTTCGTTCATACTTCATACTCGTATGAACATTATCCAACCGTTATTATTATAGAGGAAATCGAACAGAAATGTTTAGAGGAATTAAACTTATTGTATTGTTTCATCTCTAATTTGGTTTCTATTTTATGTTTTATTAAGTAAGTAGTGTTAATTTCTGTTTGTTGATTAACCTTAAATAAATAAATAAATTTAAATATGTACTGAATATGTGCCAAGTAATATTGATACATAGCTGACACAGACAAGGATTTGACTGAACTACATTGCCGCATAATGCCATGATTTGTTCGCTTCATGCACATTCACATGTGATGACATTTTATACGATCCACGAATTTTTATTTGGGTGGTGCCTTATTCCCTTAAATTCAGTGTTAGTTAAATCCTGCGTATAACAGAAATTGATCCTTAGTGTGAGCGTTGTCAAGGGTAGAAATGTTACTCAGAATTTATCAATAATCACTTTTCAGAAACTTTCTATGTCTGCTATGTGTCTTATCTAACTTAAATAATTAACATATTTATTGTGTCGGTCGATCTTGTTAAATTAAACCCACGTTTCCTCGATCGAGGAAAACGGTCGTAAATAAGTAAAACTCTCATTTTCATCTGAGAAGTAATAGGTTTTGTGTCAAAACAACCATTACTGGCCACTTTTTGTTACTTTTTCTACCCGAAGGTCTAAAATTGGTGTGTTGACTTGGCAAAAAGTTGTTGAAGACTGATTAGACCTCCGAAAAGTTTCAATTAAGTTTCTTGTTTGTGAAATAGACGAACGCCTCATTGCTGTAATATTACACTGAGATATCGTGTGTCGAGGCGATATTTATCTGCCCTTCTTGGATTATTAGGTATATATTCGATTAGTAGAGGTACTGAATTTTGTAATATTTCAGTGTTTCTTTTTTTGGAAAGCAAATAGTGTTATTATAATCAAAGAGTTCAATATTTAGTGCACTGATTCTTAGAAGTTTATATATTTAAGGCAGCGATAGCCTAGTGGAGATACCAACGGCTTGCCATGCAGAGGGTTCGAATGCACGGCATGTACCAATGACTCTTCGAAGTTAAGTGCGTATTAAATTGTTAATTATCGCTTGCCCCGTGCCTCGAAGAACACGTTAAACCGTCGATCTCGGCTGTCATGAAGATCTTTGGCAGTCGTTACGGGGAGTCAGTATCCTCAAATAAACTGATACTGGTCTAAACCATGGAATATCGCTATCCCTTTGGGTTGTGGAGGTCAGACGTGTTAGCTTGTTGAAATTAATGTATTCATTGTATATTAATATTTCGCATTTTAAAACATTAATAAGTTGTAAACTTGAAACCATTTCCCAATTGAATTAAATAAAACGGATGTTAGTATAAAATAAAATAAAACAGGTGTAATAATTTGTCTTGATTTTAACATGTATTTTTATTGTATATCTAGATATTTATAATTGTATTGATTAAAACTTCTATTTTTAGAATATATTTATATTATTGGTTGCTCAATTGACATCTCTGACAGTTTTTACAAAATACCATTTTAGTCAGTTGAGTGCTTGTTATTTTTATGCTACTTCCTATATTCGATAAGTAAGAACAGTCAGTTACTGTTGAGCTGCGAATCAAGTCGGTTGTTATAAAATAGTGATTGTGCTATGTGATAAAAGTGATTGTGCCATTGAATAAAAGTTTTGGTGAAACATAACGGCATTTGATTATTTCAAGCCTGAGAGTTTTTAACAATTCAGAAGCAGGGATAACCATAGATAAGTATATTGTTGGGTATAGATAGCCATCTCTCGATTTTGTTCGACAAGAGCTGCCATCTAGTTACCAAACTCAGTACTACTAGCAAGTAGATTCTCGGTTCTTGGTACTTCCTGTTCCGGTTTGACGTTGTTTTATTTAAAAGGAATTAAATGTCAAATAAAACGCATTTAGTTCCAATTTCACTCAATTCAATACAAATATGTATTAAAATAGCAAACCCATTAACAAAAATGTAGAAATTGAAACCAAATACATTTTATTGGCATATTTAGACAGAGTAAATAAAATAAACTCATTAATAAATATTACTTTTATTTATTTATTCTTGGTTTTATATTTTATATAATGGCTATGTGCTAGTTCTTTAATAGGATCACTTTTATCGAAATCAATGATTGATTTCTCTGCACCAGTCATTTAAAATTAAATTTATTGACTTTTTTATAATAACTTTTTTAACGTGTGTTTTATGAACATTGCATGTTATAAAATCTATGGCAAGAAGGAAATTGGCTATTAATTCTATATAATTACTAATAAGAGGAGATTGTAACGTAAAAAGAACCTTTCGAGTGTGTGCTGTTACGTTATCCCTACTAGGGGGTGTCTAAATGAGAAGCGTGGTTAAATGTTACAATAAAAATTGATTTAATTGCCAAATAAATTTTATACATCAATTAGCAAACGTTACTTAAATGAAAAAGATTACGATTTATGTGATATTTAGAAAAATTAACACAGGGTCGCGTAGTTCGGCGAGGGGTTGGGTTTTTGTGGAGAATCCAGCTGCCGATGGTCCAGGATAGTTGCTCAACTTAACTCCGAGCTGTAGTCGCCGCAGAAAGGGAGCGCGAAGCCAATGCGTCCGCTTATATAAAGGCTCGCAGTGCGGTGGGGACGGAACATGCAGGCAGCCGGGAGGCGGTGTCGTCCCGACGTCACAGCGACGTCACACACTCCCCCCATTAGGCCAGAATTTTCCCATAGGGAAAATTCTGTGGCTGGTAGGCGGCAACTGCATTCGGAGACCCTGTAACAGATGAGTGGTAGTGGTGTCAGTAGGTTAAATACGGGGCCAATATTAACCCTGAAAGAGGAAAAAAAAACAAGTATAACCCTCGGCCATTCATACGTCACCAAGCATTGAACGTTCCTATAACCTGACATTCATCACATTCAAAAAGGCCTACACACTATCATACGCATGAACAATCCAACATTCATTCAAGATGCGAGTCGCATTCATTATAATACACGACGCGCGAAGAGGTATTATACGTGAGTTTTATAGCAAATAGTCACCCAGTCTATGTTGGTAGGCACCACCTGACCACCCATATTCGATAAGTGAAATTAATTGAAAGAGTTAAGTCGTAAACCAATATTCGATCTTACTATATTACGATACTACAATCATACGATTAGTTGGCAGTATCACAAACAAATTGCTCATTAACGTGCTCGATGCGAATTGTAAAAGCATAAAAAAGTGTTCATTAATAATTAAGTATAAAGTATGATACAATGTTTTGAGCCGAGTGATCGGCTGACGTAAACAAGTGAGTCATCACTGCGCGCTTGGCGCCGGCCGCATTCCATTCTCGTGGACAAATAACTGGTTTCTGATTATGATACAAAATCGACAACGGCAAATACACAATTCGGAATAGGTTGCAATGTATAGTACATCACCGCAGGAGACAATCGATGACATAGTGTACACAACCATAGTTAAAAACACAAAAAAAATAAAACAATCGAGAATCGAACCACAGACCGATCCGACAACAACCTTTCAGCCACTGAGCCATAAGGGAAAAAAAATATTTTATTATATTTCGATCAGTCATTACCAAAGCTATAAGTAACAAGATATATGGGTACATGATTTAGCTGTAATTAGGAGTTAAAGATTTTTATATTATATGTAACGAAGTGTTAAGTTATTTTAGTGATTAAATCATTAGTGATGAGCATTAATCATTACATTCTTAAACTTTGTAGTGAGTTAATTTAAGATCTTCTATATGGCAATCACCAAGAGAAACATATCTGATATTTATATAGTTATGTGAAATTAGATAGTTATCAGATAGTTGGATAATTAGTTAGATAAATAACAGATTATTTGTAACAATATTACATTTAATAAACTTTATTACAATTTATAACTGAAATATTTATTCATTTTATGTTAGCATGTTTACATAAATCATTAACACAACACAATGCATTATCTTGGGAGTTTCGACTCGAAAACAAAAGAACTATTGTTGGCCTACACAAATAATTATGTAGGTAATTATAACTTCGCATACCTATGCGTCTTACATTGTTGTAAATGAAACTGTACCCAATCGATTATAAACACATTTATGCTATAATAAAATAAGATTCAGTTATTTTATTCAGCTTTTAGGTTTAAAATAGTTGATTGAGAAATACGAAAGGGTATTCTTAAACTTGTACAACAATTAATTCGCTTTAGTTGTAAAAGTATAAAATTATTGATTTATGTAAAAATACCCACATTAGTTATTTAAGTATTGAAATTATTTATTTAATTTGTGTGTAAACAGCCACTTTAGTTATTTAATGAGGTATAAGTATTAGTTATTTGATTCATATGTAAATAGGCACTTATCTACTCAAGAAAAGAAGTTATTGATTCAATTTATGTGCAAATACCCACTTTAGTTAAAGTTAGTTTCAGTTCAATTAAGTTTGATAAATTCAGTTAGATATAATAACATTTGCGTTAACACAAGAATACATTATAACCAGCACTATTTAAGATGGTTTAGTAAAACCAGATGCATAGCATTTAGTAAAAAGGAAACAAGTTACATATTGACAATTAATTATTTTACCGGCTGTCGGCGGTTTCATTTTATCATTTATTTATCATTATATGTTTTATATATTTCAATAGAAACCAGACATTGAAAGAACAATCCTAGCGACACAAAACATTACAAAAAGAACATAATTCAATAATTGCGACGCAGGAATTTTATGATTGAGTTCACAATGAACAGTAAATGCATAAATAGATGCATTCTCAAATAACATACCGATAGGCAGTAACAAGAAGATAAAATCGAAGACCAAAAACAACGATTGTAGCATAATAAACATTTGACAAAACGAACAACTAATAATTCTACGATGATATTCGTATTTCTATACCAAATAGACAAAGATTAAAGTTTTTCATTATTGTTAGTGAGCAACCTGCATGTGACACGTGTACATTTTATTAATAAATGAACGCGGAATTCTAGCTAAATACCTAGTATATAATACGCTAGCATCTTTAGGTACGTTCATTCTCAGCCAGTCCAACTATGTTAGGTACACGTGGTATAATAAAGATGCAACTTTCTTAGTAAGAAAGAAAAGTAATAGTTAATTTTAAAAGATAATCGCCGTAGTAGGCGGTAAAAGTATTTAATAATACCGACCATAAGCATATATAATTATGTCGCCGTACAAAATCACTAGCAGAAGGTTATAGTAGAAAATAGAAAGAAATGAAAAAGAGAAGGGTGTGAATTCGTTCCATAAGTCAGCCCAAAGCAGTTTATTAGCAATAATTACCAGTAGCACTTAATTACCTTAGTGGCATTTAAAAAAGCTAATCGCGAAGCAGTACGATCAAGGTGACCTAGGCACGTCGTTAGTGGACGTGAGGTCATAAATCGCAAAATACAAAGAATGCGATCGACGAATGTGACCTTAGCGCGTCTTTAGAGGACACGTGGCCGCAGTCGAACGATTATAACTCGTTACTTATGCGGTTGATACACAGTAATTATCACACGCGGTAACAGAAAAAGTTATAATATAGAAATGCTTACCAAGCGTAGTAAGACAAAATTTGTCTGTTGTGACCGGCTCAACACAATACCGACCTTCCGAGCACAACAGAACAAAAAGAGAAAATGTCTATTGTGATCAGCACAACACCACCGACTTCCTGAGCACAATAGAACAAGCAAAAAGAAACGATACATGCCACTAAAATAACTACACACTGCTTTGGAACGACTTCACACATACACAAAAAATAAGAAAAAGAAGACTCACCGGCAGCGGATTCTCAACAAAACCCTACCTATAATATTCCCGTGGGCGCCACTGTAACGTAAAAAGAACCTTTCGAGTGTGTGCTGTTACGTTATCCCTACTAGGGGGTGTCTAAATGAGAAGCGTGGTTAAATGTTACAATAAAAATTGATTTAATTGCCAAATAAATTTTATACATCAATTAGCAAACGTTACTTAAATGAAAAAGATTACGATTTATGTGATATTTAGAAAAATTAACACAGGGTCGCGTAGTTCGGCGAGGGGTTGGGTTTTTGTGGAGAATCCAGCTGCCGATGGTCCAGGATAGTTGCTCAACTTAACTCCGAGCTGTAGTCGCCGCAGAAAGGGAGCGCGAAGCCAATGCGTCCGCTTATATAAAGGCTCGCAGTACGGTGGGGACGGAACATGCAGGCAGCCGGGAGGCGGTGTCGTCCCGACGTCACAGCGACGTCACAAGATATACAGCTAGTTTTTAATACATTTATTGTAATTTCCTCTACATGTATGAAGTATTCCAGCAATTGCTTATTGGGATAGTGAAGAATGCATTTGTTTGAGTTTTTTTTTCATATTTATAAATTTTGAATATTCTTCTTCACTATCTCCTTCCAAATTACTTGTACAATCCTGACAGTTTTTAGCTACGGTCTTATAAATTACATTTATAATCCAGCCGCAACAGTATGCTGCGGCTGCACATTTTTCTAAATCCACTGGGGCCTTGCTATTTAATAATTGGTTAAAATTACTTAAGATAATGTTTAAATGATCTACTTTAATTTCAATATTCATCGGTAGAGGCTTTACAATTTCTTGATTTAAAAAATATTTTAAGCTCTGTAGACAATAGGCATCATCACTTTCACAATTAGCCCCTACCGATTTTGGTGAAGTCATATTATTAATAAGCAAGGCCTTGTATGATGCTTCAAAAGCGTTCGCACTAGGCTTTGTATTAGCTTGTCCATGGGCCCTAATAGCACCAAAGAAATTTTCTAGTGGATCTTGGTTAAAATTTCTTAATAGCAGAGAATTAAGACCAAGACTGTGTAGCTTTTTGCAAACTTGTTGGAATGCTTCGATCGTTTTAGTCCAATTAGAAACTGATGAAACCAACCTCCTTTTGCCATTAGGGCATAGAAATCTCATGCTTTTTAATATTGGCAAACTTTTAGTCCACAATTTCCAATGTGGCGATTTTCTAGTAACCGCTGACCTATAGATTTTTCCCTTTTCAGCTTTATGGTAATTGCCGTTAACAGAGTCAAAAAGTTCATCAAAAAACATCAATAAGTCAGCGGTGTCTCTGGAGTCTCTTGATATTCTTCCCGTACCTGGAAAAAAAGAATACACATTAAAGTTTTTTTAATGTCTGCTTTATAATTTATCTAGCTTCCGTTCACGGATTCAAGCGCTTGGTTCCCGATAAAATGTAGCCGTTGCAAATTTTAAGATTTAAGTAATTGATGCATGAGACAGCAACAATCATCTAAACATATCTTCATACTCGAAAGTATATTTTATGTTTAGAATAGTAGTAAAAAGATAGATATATAACCTATATTTACCTGCTGTGAATCCCATAGCTACGCTTACTGTTTTACTGAACACCTGGGTACAGTACTTCACCTTCATTTTCGGTATTAGTTTGGGAATATAGTGGCGTGCAGTTAATTTTGGTACCAAACGCACACCTCTGTAACCAGGACCTTTTTTGTAGAGAGCCTCTATATGTTGCCATTTTGCGATGCGCACTTTCCCATCAAGCAAATACAGTAAGTCCTTAGTAATAAGATTATTTCTTATGCCTTTTATAAGATGAGGGGGATCAAAAATATCCACCTTTAAAATCTTTGTTTTGCCTCTGATAACTGGCATTTGTGTCATTAATTAAAGCATTGATTGCTGCCATATTTGTGGCACCTTGGTCACAGGTTACCGATACCACTTTAAGGCCTGTCGCCAATACTTTCCTAATTATTGCTACCAATTGACTTTTTAAATTGATTGTGTTTGTGGTGCCAGCACAAAAGGTGTATGAAATAGGCTGTTTAATTTTTTTTAATATGCCTCTCACCATAAACACCAATACATGGTCAGCAAACATTGCACTATGCTGTGTCCCATCATTACAAAATCCTTTTATAAAGTCATTAAGCTTGTCATATGACAAATTGGCCGATATTGCCATTTCGTCAAATAAAATTGTGCAGCATTTAGGCATTGCGGGCATTTTCGCTACTCTATTTTGCAGGTGCTCAAAAATGACATAGTTAATCCCAGGCGATAACGAAATTTTTGTCATTAGCTTGTTGAGAGTGCTTTTTTTTGGTAGTACGCATATTTGGCTTAGCAGGCGATAAGCTTTTGGACTTGGTTTGTATAATGAAAGGGCTAAAATCTTTTCTTCCAGAGTAAAGCGACGTCCTTTGGGGGCTTTTGCAGCTTCTCGAGTTTGCATAGCAAAGAACGTTTTAGCAGTTGGCGTTAAATCTTTTGTAATGGTTTTATAAGCTTGTGCGTGGACGAGTTTCCTGGCCAATTTTAATTTAGCTGCCATTCCAACTTTTGTTTTTTGGAATCTTTTAAGCTGTGCTTGAGTTTTTCTTACTTTCTTATGCAGCTCAATTTCCGTTTCACCAAGAGACTGGAACCAAAGTGCTGAAAAATGTATTATGAATTAGTTTCATATAATAATTATAATTAAAACTTAGTATCAGTAATGGTGATGGAGAGTAGAAGTGTATGCTTGCCATGAACAACAAAATGTATCAACTTACAGTTAGCATAAGAAGTATTCCTTTTATTGTTTCTTGGTTGCAATGGGCCAGCTTGAATCACTTCAACAGGCTTGACAACTGTTGCAGCTTCCGATGCTTCTGTAATCAAGTTCAACTATAGTCATACATAATATTTTTTCACTCAGGCACATTTGTTTTTACACTGCAAGGTCAAGGCAGGAGTGGCCTCAAATAAACGGATAGGTACTGGTCTAAGCCAAAGAGTATCGTTATCCTTTTGGGTTGCGGAAGTCTCTTTGGCAAAGCTGATATTCTTTCATATTCTCTCAAGTCTTGTTGCGGGCCTTGGGCTCCCAGGTGTGTAAGTTTTGGATGCAGCCGAGACACCGCTAGGACGACGATTATTATAATATGTGATTACTTAATTTCATGTTGTCCCAATATATAGATCCACGAAGCAATATCTAGTAGTGTATTTAACCTCTTGAATGCGGCAATACCAGATACAATAGAAAATCTATTGTGTATCGCACAGATCTGTGCATCAACAGTCGAAGAGTTAAACACAAAACAATGTGAAGTACTGTGTTACGAAATTATAATAATAATATTGTACCACATTCACACAACACCATTACGTCCCAAACCAAGCAGAGCTTGTACTTGTACAATGGATAAACTCGTGGGATAAACGAACATATATACGTAATACAATTAACTCAACAGGATTAATACTGGCCACCATCTTTTGGCCATCAGGTATGCCAATTGTTATGCCTATTCTTAACTGAAAATATAGAAAAACTGACAAGATAACTTACTTCCAAAGCAGGGAACGATGCCAGTGCTTCCAGTTACACATGCCTGTGGCTCATCCACGACCATATCTCCATGTTCGCAAATTGCAAATACACCTGAAAGTAATAATAATACATGTATTTTATTAATAACTAGCTATTTCCTGCGGTTTCACCTGCGTCCTGAGGGAACTACTTGGCGTACCCGGTAAAATCATAGTCCATGTTACTCCTTGGTACATCAGCTATCCAGCCAGTGAATGTCTCGTCAAAATCGGTTCAGCCGTTCCAGAGATTAGCGTAAACAAACAGACAGTCAGACTAAAAATTGAAAAAAATGACATTTCGGTATATGTACCGTGTATACATCTATATGCATTTAGTAAAAAGCAGTTATTTTTATATTACAAACAGACACACCAATTTTATTTATATTTATAGATGTATATATAATAATGTCAAATTAAAAGAATCATGAGCGTTCTCACTGGGTTTAATCTTAATATATAAAATCCTTGCGTTACTGACTGACTGATAGACACGCTACAGCCGAAACTATTGGGCGCAGGAAGCTGAAATTTGGCATGTATGTTCCTTGGGGACCGTAGGGGTGCACTAAGAAGGGATTTCCCGAAATTCCCACGGGATCGGCCAAAATGGGTAAATTTAAAAAAAATGCAGGCGTAGCTGCTGGCGTCCTCTAGTTGAATATAATTGTCTGCACTGGCATGCTTTTTACTGTGTTATTTTGACAGTTATTAGAAATAATTTGTGGCTAATTATCCAGATCTTAGACTAGGACTAGGTCTCTCCACTAGGCTAGGAAATTGTGGGACAGACAGACACACAAGTATTATATTAACTAAAAAGTTTAATAAATTAAAAAATCATAACTTACTTTCAATGTAGGGAGCGCTGCTATCCCTTCCAGTTGAATATGATTGGGGCTTATACTCAGCCACGGGTTCAAGTTCCATAGCTGCAGATATGCCTGAAGGTAATAATCATCATAAGCCTTTTATAGTCCATTGCTGTACATAGGTAAATCTAATCCTCCTAATCTGGATCACAATAGAATTGTGAACCAATAAAAAAATGTTGCCTACTATAACACGCTGACCTGAGATGTGTTGATGTGGAGGTTTCCGTCTCTTCTGCTAGATACTACTTGCTTATATACAACTATACACGCAAATTTGTAAATAATTAATAGTTTTTTTCTTGA
Source organism: Euclidia mi (assembly GCA_944739405.2). Taxonomy (NCBI): domain Eukaryota; kingdom Metazoa; phylum Arthropoda; class Insecta; order Lepidoptera; family Erebidae; genus Euclidia; species Euclidia mi. The sequence goes on from OX123203.2 coordinate 32,421,475, forward strand.
TTTCTATAACACTACGATAACAACATAATAGGGAACCAATAGCAAATAGATATCCGTGGAGATTTCATAAGGCAACCCAGTGAGGCTGTATAAGAAAATGAAGAGAGGAAAAGAATTTTGGTTTACTGCAGGCCTAGTGACCCATTTTCATGTCGCCATCATACACTTAAACTAGAGAATAACATCCGCTAGTGTATTCATAAAAACATAAAATGTGTGAATTAATCAATTTACCTTGCAGGTGTAAAGTGGGGATAGCCAATATGTTGAGTCTGTTCTTTGGGTAATGATAAATCTCTTCAAAGTGAATGCGACATATTCTTCTATTTCTAAAGATATAATCATCATCCTCATTGAACAGTCCTGCATTGGAAACCCAAACTTTAAATCTTTCAAATTGCTTAGAAGGATTCGGAAAAGAATGCAGCACAGCCCCTGTAAATGAATAAAATATTTATTTAAACAAAAAATGGATTCTTCTAATTCTTCTAGTACTTTACTCATTTCCTATTCTTATAATTTTGATTCTGTCTGTAGTCCGTGTGATGACGGATTAAGAATACGGAATGTCACCACCCCATATCATCCCATGGGTGTCGTAAGAGCCGACAGAAGGAGCATATTATGCAGAGAACACCACTGAAAGAGAAGGAAAACTTGATACAAACCCTATGCCAACCCGTTTGGCCAGCGTGGTATAGTAGGCCAATTCCTCCTTTCAAAGGAGAGGCCTAGTCCAGCAGTGGACTGATAAAGTCTAAAGGCTGATTGACTTTATATGCATTTATCATATATTAATTCAGTTTTTCATAGACTTCTATTTGGTATGATTTAATAGAACAAAAACTATGAAATGACTGTTTGTTTTTTATTCTCATATTGTGAAGTATTTTCCAGGAAGCCACATTATTTGCAAGGATATTAGCCACAATAAATGAAATAATATTCCTTACGTCATTTATTTGTTTATGTTAATATAGGTACAGTCAAATTGCCATCCCACAATTATATTTTTATAGTAGATAAGAGGTGCACTTAATTATATTAAATATCTATATGTATTCAAGTGCATCTCTAATTAGAATTCATTCTATGACAAACTCTAAAGCTGAATTCGTATTAAATAAATAATACCTATCTATTTAAAAATGTCAACAAAAATGATCTGCTTTGCCAACCGGCGTTTAAAGTTTGATTTAAAGAAAACCGATTGTTTGAAAAATACATAGTCACCAGTAGTTCTCCGGTTTATCATGATAGAGTTGAGTTTTAATGCAAATTTTGCACAAATTACAAAGATTACATGTAAGATCAGAATAAGCCAGTAAAGTAGGATAATAGTTTCCAGAAATTAGTTAGACATAGATAAGGTAGCATCAACAAACTAATTGCATAGGTACGGTAAAAGTTAGAGATGTGTTGAGAGTTAAATCTAAACTGTGAGATATTTATAAGCTACATTTATTTTGACTTACCATCAATTTGAGAGGCCGAACATGAAGGAACACAACATTTTCTTTGAGGCATTTTAGAGTCAATATCTCACTATTTCACAAAGTGAAACTTCCAAAATTCGACTGATGTACAGTAGCGCGTCTTCACGTGAAGTCGGAGGAGATTTCTCTCAACTCGACGTACTTCGCGGAGAAAACACAAACGTAACCACAACGTAACAACAAAAGCAACAAAAAACAGAAAATGGGAATAACAACAAGAATAAAGCGCTTGCGCAAGATTCAACAACTACCCACAATATACTTTTCTATGACAACAGCCATGATTCTAGTAATGTTGCCATATTTTACAGCAAATAACTACGAAATTCAATATAAACGATCATTAGCTTATAAATTGTATTTGTGCACCTATGTATTTAATTGTATTTGTGATCTCTATTTGAAAGTATCAATTACATAGTGGAAATACATTATTGAATTACATTATTATATATTAAATGTATTTATTTAAGCATAAATTTAACACTACAATAATGTACTTCTTATTTAAATATAATGTACACTACAAATTAATAGAAAAACAATCTAATAAATAACTCCCTCTTTAAAATAAGAAATTATTTTAACCTACTATTGCTATTCACTTAGTAGATAGGGGCAACCCATTAACATGGCGAAACTTTAATGGTTGCGTTCTGGTGTAATAAAATTATATCATATTTTAAAAGATCGAGAAAATACAAAAAAAATATTGTTACTAAAACGTGAGTAATTTCGAAAAAATAATACGCTTTTGAGAAGATTAGTAATTTAAAGCAATATACTGAACGCATACTATTAGCCAAATAGTACTGAGTTTAAGCAACAGATGGCGCTAGTCACTAAAGAATTTAAGGAAAGAAACTTCCACTATGGAAGAAAAATAAGCATGGGGATAACATCAGGGTATTCTGCAGCCTTGCAACCCTGGTGTGATCATACGCCCATGAAACAAGGTATAGTACCTATTAATCGATTTTTTATTAATTGTATTGCATTTTAGTACAAACTACCTACCTTATAACAATTGTATTTAAAAGAAAATGTGTGCCTCTAATATGTTCTTGTTAATACTGATTTACAAGTAATCTATTGCGGCTATTCTTCACTTTTGATAAAGAATATTAGGAAAGGAATTCACATACCAATATTACAATAAAATGCTGTCGGTTTATTATTATTTTATTAGTTTGTTAATATGAAGAGTTAATAGCATTTATTCAAGTGTAAATCTTTGTGCGTATATTTTATTAATGTAGCACTTGTGGTAAAACAACGCACAACGCACTTGTGGAAAGCAAATTACCCGCAATTTCCCAAAAAAAGAAAAGAGCAACTGAACGTATCGTTCTAATAAAACTTATTTGGTTATTTGTACCCTCATTAATTATTTCTGTAAGTGAGTTATACAGTTAATATCTTTGTAACGTTCTGCACCAGTTATTGCTTTGTATGAAGTAGATACTCGTTGTTTTAAATATTTCAGATCGAATATTGTACAACTACCGTACAATAAAGTCAAGATGCCCAGCGATCGGTTCGAGAGCAGACCAAGGTCCAACGAGAGGCACCGCAGCGTTGTGCTACGAGGGACTACGAGACGAAGCCGATCACGTACACGCGCTGGAAGATCCAGACAAAGCCGTCGCTCGCCAGCGGTGCTCCACACCATTAGGCGTGGCTCCGAGCGGCAAAGGTCACCGGGAGGAGTCCAATCGCAGGCAAGAAGTCGTAGCAGGTCAGTCGGAACACCTCCACTGCGGCGCTACACGTCACGTGACGCGCAGAGGCATGAATCCGTAAATAGATCTTCAGATCGTAATCATATTAAGCAAAGGCAGTAGGTTTTGAGTATGCTGATAAACTATTGGGCTATCGCAGAGGTGTGACACATGAGCGATCTGATAAATTTACAAAAAAGACAGTACGCTCTGTGACCGATATCACTCGTAGAACATTAAAATATGATCCTAATAGAGTCCCGAGGTGTTTTAATTGTCGTAAAACGGGTCATGTAGCATCGGGATGTAGTAAACATATCATTAAGTGCAGAAAGTGTAAACGAATCGGTCATGATAATCCTGAATGTGATAGGAGCGTTTGGGTAGATAAAGTCGAAGTTAAATCATTATGACTAGATAATGATGGTAAATTAACAGATAAAAAATTCGTTAAATGCGTAAATGTTAATAACGTGCAGTTGACTGGCTACGTAGATTTTGGCAGTCAATGTACTTTGATAAAAGAGAGCGTTAAAGTAGGGTTAGTACCACGTGCAAAATGGCAAATTGATGACTTACCATCGCTCAAGGGTTTTGGTAATACATACGTGACTGCTTTGGGTAAAACAAAAATTTCACTTACTGTAGATGACGCTGAAATTTATGTTGAGGTAGTTGTTGTACCTGATAATTACTTAAACTACGATTTGCCAATTGGACAGACTGCTACCGAGCAACCTAACATTTGGGTGTTTAAATCTGATAAGCATTTGATGATTACCGATAAGCGGCTTGGGGACAATACACGACTGGTTTTAAAGACTTTTGGAACTGTTACTACTCACGGGTGTCTATCCGTTAAGGTATTTACTGATACGTATTATGATGGTATTGTTGTTGTTGAAAATGGTCACCGTTTCAATTACGATGTAAAGATTGGAATTTATAATATTAAAAAAGGTATTGGCTATGTAACAATTCTGAATTATAATAACAGATCAATTCAATTCAAAGAGGGCCAGGTTTTGGCTCGTGCTTATATTTTCCGTATTAGTAATAACATTAAAGACGTAAATAGGATACAAGAGACTAAAACTCGTGGAAACCAATCTCCACTTACGTTAGAGGATCTTAATATCGACGCGAGTTTAGACAATAGTCAGAAACTTCAATTAGTTACTACATTGAACGAGTACCGCGATTGCTTTGCTAAAGATTTGTCTGAATTAAGCCAAACAACTATTTCTGAAATGAATATTCAGCTTATAGATACAGAACCCGTCGTATATCGACCATATAAATTGAGTCATTCTGAAAAAGGAGAGGTCAGAACTATGGTTGAAGAACTTTTAAAATATGACATCATTAGAGAGTCTCAGTCACCATATGCAAGTCCAGTTCTGTTGGTTAAAAAGAAAACGGAGGATAAACGGTTTTGCGTAGATTATCGTGCTTTGAATAAGAAAACGATTAAATAGCATTACCCCTTGCCTCGTATTGAAGACCAGATTGATCGTTTGGCGGGAAATAAATATTTTTGTGCCTTAGACTTGGCAGCTGGCTACTATCAAATTCCATTGAGTGAAGATAGCAAAAGTAAGAGTTCCTTCGTAACACCCGATGGACAATTTGAATTTAATAGAATGCCCTTCGGGTTAGCTAATGCACCAGCTGTTTTTCAGCGAACTATCAATTTGGTTTTGGGGAATTTGCGCTTTAATATTGCGTTGGCATACATGGATGACATATTGGTACCAAGTAAGACATTAGAAGAAGGCATTGAGAGATTGCAAATCGTACTTCAAAAGTTTAGAGAGGCAGGATTAACGCTAAAACCGCAAAAATGTTACTTTTTCAAAAATCGTGTTGACTACTTAGGATTTGAAATTACTAGCGACGGTGTCAGGCCAGGTATCACTAAAATTGAATCTGTCAAAAACTTCCCTCAACCTAAAGACGTGCACAACGTTAGGCAGTTTATTGGACTAGCTAGCTTCTTTCGACGTTTTATTAGAGGTTTTGGTGAAATAGCCCGTCCCCTTACAAAGTTGCTGAAAAAGAATTCTGCTTGGGTTTGGTCACAAAGTCAGGCAGAAGCATTTGACAAATTGAAAAATGAACTTATTTCAAGGCCCGTATTAGCATTGTATGACCCTACATTTGAAACCCAAATACATACTGACGCTAGCAAACATGGAGTAGGAAGCGTTTTACTACAAAGACAAACCGATGGAGTTTTTAAACCTGTTGCTTATTATAGTAGACAGACGTCGCCTGAAGAATCCCATTTTTCATCATATAAGCTGAAGACTCTAGCAGTTATTGCCGCGTTAGTGAAATTTAGAACATACGTGCTTGGGTTGAATTTCACCATTGTAACAGACTGTAATTCGCTGAGAGCAACATTTTTAAAGAGTGATATGATACCGAGGGTCGCGCGATGGTGGAGTTTAATCCAGGAGTATGACTGTAATATAGTATACAAGACTGGTAAAGGTATGATTCACGTTGATGCGTTGAGTAGAAATCCAATAGTAGAAAATGCAGGAATCATTCAGGCTATCGATAGTTGTGACATTATGACCGTCACGGACGACTGGTTGTCAACGGTACAATTTGAGGACTCTGAGTTGCAACGTATTAGATAAATACTTTCTGACAGGGAATTTGATGACTTAGTGGAGATTCGAAAGAATTTTACTCTAAAGCGCGATAGGGTGTATAAAATAACGAAAGATGGATTGAGATGGGTGGTGCCAAAGGGTTGTAGGTGGCAAATACTACGTAAAAATCATGATGAGATAGGACATTTTGCATTTGATAAAACATTGGATAAAATAAAACAACACTATTGGTTTCCTCGTATGTGAAAGTTCATAAAAAATATGTAAACCTGTTTAGAGTGTGCACATAATAAATTACCAGCAGGCAAAAAACAGGGCTTCTTGCACCCCATACCTAAAGAAGCTGCACCCTTTCACAACATACATGTCTATCATGTTGGTCCGTTTGTAAAGTCTAAAAGAAGGAATTGCTATATTTTAGTAATTGTCGAGTCGTTTACAAAGTTTGTTGTTTTAAAGGCGGTAAGGAATACTAAATCAACTTCCACTATCGCAGTTCTTAGAGATTATTTCGGAACGTTTGGTTTACCAAAGCGACTTATTAGTGATAGGGGAACATCGTTTACGAGTTCAACATTCAAAAGTTTTATGACTGAACTGGGAGTACGTCATATAAAAAATGCAGTCGCTTCACCTAGGGCAAATGGCCAGGTGGAGCGATATAATAGAACTATTTTGGACTCTTTGTCTTCACAAAACCTTGGTAAAGATGAAAAACTTTGGGATGATCGATTATTACAAGTACAATGGGGAATTAACAACACTGTTGTAAGGTCCCAGCCCAATTATGGTCAATTGAAATGCTGTATCTTACTATCGTGTTCGAGGTTGATGCGAGGGAACGGAATATGAACAACGTTACTTCGAAACAAAGGTTTATTTGCGACTGTCGCTATAAATCAAAATGGTGCGGACGAAGCCTACAGAATGCAATTATGTGTGACGCGTCCAATAACTGCGTTGGTAGCGCATTACAGATAAGGGTCGGCACACACTGGCGTCCATTAGGTTATTTTTCTAAGAAACTTAGTGATGCTCAACTAAAATATAGTACCTATGATAGGGAACTTTTAGGGATATATTTATCAGTGCAACATTTTAGGTATATGGTAGAAGGTAGACCGTTTATTATTTACACTGACCATAAACCGCTTGTATACGCGTTTTCGAAAAATCCCAGCGATAAAGAGACGCCTAGACGAGTTAGGCAGCTCCTCTTTATCAGTGAGTTTTCTACGGACATAAGGCATATTAGCGGTTCTGACAATGTTGTTGCAGACGCGTTATCGCGCGTTTCGACGATTGCATGTCCGACTGCGCTCGACTTCGCAGAATTAGCATTAGCGCAACGTACGGACAAAGAATTGCGTAGGTTGTTATGTGAACCTAGCGAGCGGTTGCAATTTAAAGGAATTGTTTTGCCGGACGGTCAGGATGAAATTTCATGTGAGGTGTCAACTAACGTCGCCAGGCCGTACCTACCTGTAGACTTTAGGAAAAAAGCATTCCACGTGGTTCATGATATGTCTCATCCTGGGAATCGAACAACTAGGAAATTAGTTGCATCTAAGTATTTTTGGCCTAATATGAATGTCGATGTTCGAAATTGGACCAAAACCTGTATTCCATGTCAGAAGTCGAAGGTTATCAGACATACGGTTTCTGGACTTGGACAGTTTCAGGCTAGCAATCGGTTCGAACACAAACACGTGGATTTAGTTGGTCCATTACCTATATCACCTGAGGGTTACAGGTATTGTTTGACGGTAATACATCGCACCACGGGTTGGCCGGAAGTATACGCATTGAAAGATTTTAATGCTTCTACGATAGCCCGATCACTGTATGAAAATTGGATAACGCGTTATGGCTGTCCTGTTAGGATCACTACTGACCAGGGCAGGCAGTTCAAGAGTAGTCTATTTACCGAGCTAATGTAATATTTAGGTATCAATAAATTAAGAACTACGGCCTATCACCCGGAAGGGAACGGCGCCGTAGAGAGATTTCATCGTGTGTTGAAAGCAGCTCTCATGGCTCGCAGGGAGAAAGGTACCTGGGTCCAGGAGCTGAATATTTATTTATTTATTTATTTTTAAATTCCTGCAAAATACATTGCACAAGGCGGACTTAATGCCTATAGGCATTTTCTCCCAGTCAACCTTTGGGTGTTGCAGAGATGGTCATGGCAGGTGTGTACATACGCAAAAAGAGTAAAATAAAATAGAATACACGGTATAATACATACTATAAATACATACAAGATCCATACATACGCATAAATATATACATAAATGTATACATATATAAATACATACATATGTATATATACATAAATACATATAAATATATAAATGTATACATAAAAATAAATATTTAAATAGATAGACTACGTTAGTAGTCGGTAGATAAAGTACTACTGAGAAGCTTCCAACAATTCACTATAAAACAGCTGGCGGACTCTAAATTTGAACGTGGCACGATTAGTTGACATCCTAATTTCGGGAGGGAGTGCATTCCACAGGAGGATGGATTGGATATTAAAAGAAGAATGTACTAGACTAGAAGTGTGAGATGGACAGAGAAGAAGAAGGTTATTAGTAGATCGCAAGTTCTTGTCATGATTGGAACAGAGATATTGAAAGTAAGGTACCAGATATGACGGACTATTAGGAGAGTGGAGAAAGGAGTATAAAGTCGACAAGGTACGCAAATTTCGTCGCTGCCGAATCGGCAACCATTTCAATTCCTTGCGAAATTTAGAAATATGATCAAACTTGCGCAGATTAAAAACGAACCGAATGCAATAATTGAGAAGTCGGTCAAGTTTGTTGAGCAGATCTGCATTCAGGTCGAGATAACATACGTCATCATAGTCAATTATAGGGAAGATTAAAGTTTGCACAAGCATTGCTTTGGTTTTTGATGGAAGAAAATTCTTGAGTCGATACAGTGAGCGCAGAGTCCCAAATAATTTCTGGCTGACAACTGAAACCTGAGTCCGCCAGTCAAGGATGCTATCTATGTGCAAACCAAGATTTTTAACAGATGTCGAAAATGGTATAACGCACCTGTCAAAAATTTCAGGCGACAAACTTGTGAAATCAACTCTAGTGATCATACGCGGGCTTCCCACCACGATGGCCTGGCATTTCGTTGGATTAACACAGAGGCCAAATCTGTCAGACCACATCCGTATCGCATGCAAGTCTCTGTTAATTTTAGCAATTGCATCTGACAAGTTGTCCACCCTTGCCTGAGCGTAAAGCTGCAAATCGTCAGCATACAGATGATACGCACACTGAAGTTCATGAGTAATGAGATTAATGAATAGTGAGAATAGAAGAGGAGAGAGAATTCCGCCTTGTGGAACCCCAGCGTCCAGATCGCACCAATTTGACGATGTCTCATCAATGCGAACTGATTGCTGGCGACCACGAAGATATGATGAGAACCAATCCCGAGCCTCAGATGAAATATTAAGGTGGGAGAGGATGGCCAAAAGTACGTCGTGGCTGACGGTATTAAAGGCGTTTGAGAAGTCCACCAAAACTAACACAGTTACTTCGGCTTTCTCCACGCCCGCCTTAATATCGCCAGTCACCTTCAGAAGAGTGGAAACAGTACTGTGACCAGGCCGGAATCCGGATTGGAATGGACTAAGGATATTATTGGATAGGATGAATCTGGATAACTGCTTGTGTACGCAAGCCTCTAGGATTTTGGATAGGAATGGAAGAATGGAAATGGGCCGATAATGATTAGGCATGGTGGGATTGGAGATTTTAGGAAGAGGCCGAACGTAGGCTTTTCGCCAGACGGCAGGATATTGACCAGAGGAGAGGGAAGGGAATACCACTTTGTTTGCATTGCGGGCCACACCACGTAGCGATACGGGAGTTAGCGCCGCTGAGTTAGTATTCGGTAAAACGTTAAGGTTACCCGGTGATTTTTACGGCAGTAAAAACATAAAAGTTAGCGATTCGAATGAATATGTAATCATGGTTAGGGAAGCTATTAGAAATCTTATACCAAGACCGACAAAGCAACGCGATTCACGTAACATTTTCGTGCACTCGGATTTGCGTACATGTTCACATGTATTTGTACGGGTTGATTTAGTTAAAAAATCGTTACAGCCACCCTATGATGGTCCTTATAAGGTCATAGACAGGTGTGACAAGTATTTTCGATTGCAAATACATGATAGACAGGTAAATGTATCAATAGATAGGCTCAAACCGGCCTACATACTTAACTATGATCCCATTTCGCTAGACGAACAATGTAAACATAGTAACATAAATAATTCTAGTGGTAATAATAATCTTAGTTATGACGAGTCCGGTACCAAACCGATAACTCGGACCACACGTAGCGGTAGAGCTATCAAGCGAACGATAAGGTTCGCAGAATGAACTATAACGAGACTCACAGTATAGTGAGTGCCGTAGATGTCTTGCACAGGTTCGATTCCTGTACGAGGTAAAAAGTTAGTGGCAGTTTATATCCGCCGAACCCAAGACATAGTCGTAGGGCTAACTTCATAACCTATATACAAAAGCTATTTTTGTCATTGAATTTTATTGTGTTTATTTTATTTGTGTGTGACATACCTTATATACGACAGTAATGCAGTGAATGAAATTCAAATCTATTATTGTTCGACCAGTGCGAAATAATACTTATGATACTTTAACCGCTGCGCTATTGTCGCATATACAGATACTTACTTATTTTGTTATTGTGTAAAATATGTGTTGCAATCTAAATGTATAACTTTTAACATTTTATTGCAGTATTGTAATATTTGTAATTAGGCTATGAAATATAGCAATGTTTCACTTTAGTGAATCAAATACTGACACATCAATTTTTACATGAGTTTTATGTTAATTATTTTACTGTATGTTTTATTCATTCTGTAGCCAGACTTTGCTTGCTAGCAGTAAATATTTTATTGTGTATTCACGTGTCTAAGATGGGTTATAGCCAAAGTAAACCCGAACATAACAATGTTGCAATTACACAAAGTGTGTCTAATGAAGTAATTGGCCAAAGATTAAATGGGTTGGAAATTATTATAATGGTATTCGCTATATTGTTAGGACTTGTGTGCCTGTTTCTGTTGCGAAACCAATGCAAGAAGCGGGTGCGAGATTGGTTCCGTAAGGAAGCCGCCGTGGCCGGGTGGTCACCGCCGGTGGTCAAAGTGCACACCGTGCAACCTGCAGCTACGTCGCATAATGCAGACGTGTATCAGTAAGAAACATCATGTAACGATGCGCAGTCGGACATGCAATCGTCGAAACGCGCGATAACGCGTCTGCAACAACATTGTCAGAACCGCTAATATGCCGTATGTCCGTAGAAAACTCACTGATAAAGAGGAGCTACCTAACTCGTCTAGGTGTCTCTTTATCGCTGAGATTTTTCGAAAACGCGTATACAAGCGGTTTATGGTCAGTGTAAATAATAAACGGTCTACCTTCTACCATATACCTAAAATGTTGCACCGATAAATATATCCCTAAAAGTTCCCTATCATAGGTACTATATTTTAGTTGAGCATCACTAAGTTTCTTAGAAAAATAACCTAATGGACGCCAGTGTGTGCCGACCCTTATCTGTAATGCGCTACCAACGCAGTTATTGGACGCGTCACACATAATTGCAAGCTCCGCATTTGCTATTGGGTAACACAACACAATTGCATTCTGTAGGCTACTTTTACATTTTGCGAACGCTGCATCCACTTCGTCCGTCCACTGAACGAGCGATTTGTCTTTCTTTTTCGCGTTTTGTAAATATCTGTTTAATACTGATTGATATTCCGCGGCCCTAGGCAAACTAGACCTATAAAAATTCACCATTCCCAAGAAACGCCTCAACTCGTCAATAGTTTTGGGTTTCGGGAATTCTGAAATTGCCTGTACTTTATTTGGCAGCGGGCTAATCCCTTCTGGCGTAATTTCATAGCCAAGAAATTCTAATTTTGTTTGGCCAAAGCAACATTTCGATAAATTGATAGTAATACCGAACTTATCCAACCGTTCGAAAATCGCTTTTAAGTGACGCTTATGATTTTCCGCTGTTTTGCTAGCCACCAAAACGTCATCGATATAACAAAAATAAAAATTAGAATCTAAATCATCGCCTTCCTGCCTAAATTCTTCTTCTAATCCCTGAAAAACAGAATTATTCATATACCGCTGAAATGTCTGAGCCGCATTTCTTAACCCAAAGGTCATACGCATAAACTCGTATAGTCCGAATGGTGTAGTAATCGCGGTTTTCTCGACATCTTCCGACGCTACTAATAAATTATGATATGCTCTGTTTATGTCTAAACGAGAGAAAATTGTCTTATTACCTAGGATGTATGTAAAATCATTAATTCGCGGTATGGGGTACGTATCCGGCTTAGTTATTGCATTCAAGGCCCTATAATCGCCGCACGGACGTAACTGCCCATCCTTTTTAGGTACGACGTGTAGGGGACTTGCCCAAGGACTCTTCGACGGCCTGCAAATACCTAACTCCTGCATACGCCGAAACTCTTCCTTGACTTTAACGTACCTCTCGGGTGCTAATGGCCTAGCACGCGCGAATACCGGAGGACCGGTGGTTTCAATATGATGAAACACAGAATAAGGAGGGTTTTCCTTAAAACAAACAGGTTTAGTTATCTCCGGAAATTGTAAAATTAAATCAGAGTATATACTATTGTTATCGATTGTAGTTAACGATGATCCCTTCCACTTTACAATCGATCCTATAACACTTAAACTAGTTATTTGGTCTAAGAGACGTCGTCCACTTATATCTACAAGTAATTTATTTTGCATTAAAATATCTGCGCCCAATATCGGCTGACTGACTTCTGCTACTATAAAATCCCAAATGTAGGGACGTCTCAAGCCCTTTAATGTTAATGTTCTAACACCATAAGTTTTTATTACAGTTCCGTTTGCCGCGTATAAGTTAAAATTAGATTTATCACTGTACTTGTTTAAACGATTTCTATTCACGGGTATGACGGACACATTCGCACTGGTATCAATTAAAAATCTCATACCTGTAGTCCTATCACATACTATGAGATGGTTGTGCGTTGTACAGCGTCCCGCCACCGGCTGCACGACTTCTAGTTTCCCGACGGCTTCGGTTTGGCCCCGTTCCAGTTACAGGGTTTCACACACTTTGCTGCTTTCTCCCTGTAACGAAAGTGGTAAAAACATAACCAATTAGCATTTTTCCTCTTAGCCACCGGATTACCGCTCCGCGATGCCGATCTGGATCTCTGGCCAGTCCAGTGATCTGTCCTGGGTCTGCCACGCTCCAATTCATCGAGCCGCAAGCTAATCTTCGCCAATTCCCCCAAGATCAGGTTGGTATCCGTTGTTCCGCCAGGCGTAGGCTCCTTCAGCGTCTCCGATCCCCTGACCTCAGATATCTGGTTGGTATGGTTTTTGTTGGCATTCAAAAGTGTATATTTATATAATGTTATCGTGGTACGTGTGTCCCTACATTTGTACTGTCAACAAAGGTAAACTCCCTCAGAGGTTTTATTTGGATTAAGACTTACCGGGATAAGCGACGGTAACTTGGTTACAGAAATAGAGGAGGATATAGTTGAAAGTAGTCCTGAGGAAAATACAGTAAGCCCCGATGAAAGATTACGTAAGATTAGGGAGGAAGTAGACGAATATACTACAAAGTCACAGGAGAAGCAAAAAGATAGGTATGATAAGAAAAGAAAGAAACCATTAGAATTCAAAGTTAGGGATTTAGTCAGAGTGGAAAGGGCAACGCATACGGTTGGTCAAAGTAGGAAGTTATTACCAAAGTGTTCTGGGCCTTATAGAGTTACTAAAATCTTGGATCATGATAGATATGAGGTTACAGACACTCCTATTACTAAAAAGGGTACGTCTAAATACAAGGGTGTATTTTCTGTAGATAAAATACACCCTTGGCTTTGCTTTAATAATCAAGATAGTGCATCGTCTACTAGCGAGAGCGAGAGTGGTGACTAAGTTATTATATTTGCTACTGTGTAATATTATTGCGCCTCTATTTGTGATTATGTGTATTCACGTGTAAGAAAATAAAATATTTATATTATAACCTTGTCGTGATTTAATCATTCAAGTTATTGTTATATACAGCTATGTTAAATCTACACTTCTGAATCTGAGTGTAGATAAACACCTGAAGTGCAATGTGCACATGTTGAAGTTTACCTGCTATGAGCATGATGGTAAAACTAATTGAAGTGCAATGTGCACATGTTAAAGTTTACCTGCTATGAGCATTATGGTAAAACTAATTGAAGTGCAATGTGCACATGTTGAAGTTTACCTGCTATGAGCATTATGGTAAAACTAATTGAAGTGCAATGTGCACATGTTGAAGTTTACTTGCTATAAGCGTGATTGTAGAACTATTAGAAGTGCTATGTGCACATGTTGGCATTTACCTGCTATGAGCGTGAAGGTATTTAATAATTATAGTTAGTGCAATGTGCATAGTAATGCACAGACATTACTTAGTAGTGCAATGTGCACCTATGTATTTATGTTATATATGACAGGGGTTTGTTTTATATACACAGTATACACTGTCCATAATGATCGTCTGGAATAATGAATATTTGTGAAGATGAATATTAATTTAACTAATGAATTTCGTATGTAATTCCTATGATACGTTGTAATAAGTGTGATTTGCGAGGACGCGAAAATTGTCAGGATGGACCAATTGTTAGCTTGTTGAAATTAATGTATTCATTGTATATTAATATTTCGCATTTTAAAACATTAATAAGTTGTAAACTTGAAACCATTTCCCAATTCAATTAAATAAAACGGATGTTAGTATAAAATAAAATAATGCAGGTGTAATAATTTGTCTTGATTTTAACATGTATTTTTATTGTATATCTAGATATTTATAATTGTATTGATTAAAACTTCTATTTTTAGAATATATTTATATTATTGGTTGCTCAATTGACATCTCTGACAGTTTTTACAAAATACCATTTTAGTCAGTTGAGTGCTTGTTATTTTTATGCTACTTCCTATATTCGATAAGTAAGAACAGTCAGTTACTGTTGAGCTGCGAATCAAGTCGGTTGTTATAAAATAGTGATTGTGCTATGTGATAAAAGTGATTGTGCCATTGAATAAAAGTTTTGGTGAAACATAACGGCATTTGATTATTTCAAGCCTGAGAGTTTTTAACAGACGGCAGTAGCTCTGTGGAAAAGTTGATATTCTGTCATATCAGATTAGACCAGTAAGCGGACCTCGGGGTCCAAGACGTGTAAGTCTTGGATGCAACAGGGTTAACGCTAGGGCGATGATGATGATCCTTAGAAGTTTATACAAACTGTATGTATCTATGAACTCTCAGGAACAGTGCCTTTTAATGTCTTTCAAATTTTCAATTGATTATTTTTCGATAATCGTAATAAATATATTATGGTATTTATACATTCGATGACCATTTAGAATCGGACTGGTGACCCAATTTTGTTGATGACTTGATAGTACTTTCCACGACTTTTACTGTAATTTTATGCCAAACGTCGCCAATTCAGCAAATGTCGTCAAGGAAATGCTCACAGTGATATATTGTTAAGAGCTCATAAAATGATTTTGATCTTTCAACCGACACTTAACGTATTGCATTATCTCACTTTCCCGGTAAGTGCCTATGACTCTACTTAAAGTATTTCCATGAAATACATGCCTTTGATCATCGTTTTAATCAAGCACTCGTGATTCCATTATGAGATGTATATTAAGTTTAATTAACGTGTTGAGAGACTATATTACTGTATAATTAATATAGAGGTACGCACGTCCGTACTACACTTTAGATAATTTAATGATTGTTTAAAAGATTTTTATGTAATACAGTGTTAATTCCTTTTCTTCAAAAAGTACTCATCAATAGTTCTCAAATGCGATGTCATGCTAGTACGTAGTTTCGTATAACCTCGAAAATCATTAAGGTAATAGGCTTAGAATTGACATGGATAATTGGAAATACTTAACATTGAAGATATTATTTATAATTATTATACTATATCATTCCACAGTCCGTCATAATTATTTTGAAAGAGTTTAGTGAATGCGCTTATTCACTAAACTCTTTCAAACATCTTTTAGCCTGTGTTTTGTTTCTCAGCTTCATTGTTATCTAAGCTTACTATCCGATCTAGGCATGTAACCAAAAGACTATTCATACTTGGAGACTTTAATATAGACACATTGACTAAGAACGCAAAATGTAAAACTTTCATAAATACTTTAAAAATGTTCAATTTACAACTTAAAGGCTGATGATGATGATACCTAATTAATAATTTAATAAGCACTTAACTTCGAAAAGTCTGTAGTACCCGTCGGGGATCCGAACTTGATATTCTCTGCATAGCAATCTCATACGGTCGGTTTCAAAATTCGATCCAGATTTGGCTACTAGACATACATACATATTTGATATAAGTACGAGTATTTTATATAAGGTCCATACAAAATTTTGTGTCTAATATGAGTCTCTAGTGGCGAAATACTCGGCGTTAGTTTATCAACTAAGCTATTTCTGCCTAAATATACAATTATATTCTAAGTCAATACAATTTTATCATCGCCATTTCTGATTTGATGATCAGCATTGTACCAATGGTGATCTAACTTTCTCATCTTACAGTACAAGGTCTATTTTCTAATCCAATCAAATCTGATAAGAAAGAAAGAAAGAAAAAGCGTTTATTTCTATCAGACAAAAAACATGAACAAAAAATATAAAGTAAACAAAAAAGAGATTACAATATATCTGTATAAATCTGTACACGCCTGTCGCCTGCATAAAAATAGGAGGCCAGTTCAGCATATTGCCGGACACATGTGCCCGGCGCTGGTTTTCAACTGACTCCTGAGTAGACCAATAAGCAATTAAAAGAACGATATAATATTTAACATAAATTACATTTTAAAAATAATTTATACAATTAGCAAAAAGCCCAGGATTACATATGTTTTTTTTTTCTTTTTTGGTCCAGTTCATAACAACATTTGTGATAATATATTAGCTATTCTAAAAAGTGATAATAGGTGTTCTCCTGCAATAGTTAAGCTCATAGTAAATTTGTGCGGTTTTTTGTACTTTTAAGTACTGTATAATCAGAATAATTATGTTGGACTACTAGTACATAATATGATATAGTCTGATGGGGATATGGTTAGCAGAACGACAGTTAATACTGCACGATATGTCGATACGATATCCAGGACAACATTTGAACTGTTCAATGACATGGCTTTAATTAGTCCTATAATATCTGTGGCAACAAACTGAACAACCATTGTTACACTAATGGGATATTTCGATTGCATTTTAGTAACAGATTGTTTATTATGTAGTGTTTGTGTGTCAGTTTAAGGTGTAATTCATGACTCTTATGTATGTATGTGTATGTTGAATTTAAAGTGAGATTTAATGTCGTATACTGATGAATATTGTCTCCTAAAATGCTTAGCAGTGAGAGTACTTTCAATTGTATTCAGTAACGAACCTTAGGCGTTTAAGTTTACATTTTATTCTTGTATACAAAATTGTCTTCATCATAATAGTTTCCAAACAAATTGCCTTCACTCATTCAGTTTTCTGCCTCTTATCGTGCATAAGCGTTTAAGCGTTGCGTAACTCCTTTGATGCATTATTGAGGGTCTAAGCGTTCTAATATATATGCAAAAAAGTTATCTAGTAACTATAATAGCTAAACTTTAAGCAGTTTGAGATGTAATTTGCGTATAATCAATGCATCCAAGTATGCCTCAAAGGATGTTGTAATATCATTTTTTTTTATAGACTCACGCCTGTATCCCCGAAGGGGTAGGCAGAGGTGTAATATTACACCCACATTTCGCCATGAATTTTTAGGTCCCACGTAATAGTGTGCGAGCCTATTGCCGTACCGGGCACATTACCAGACTCCGTGCTGTTACTGGGAATTTCCTAACGGAAAACCCAATAACACTTTGCCCGACCCGGGAATCGAACGCGAGACCTCCCAATCCCACGCGCACATTTATGCCGCGACACTAACGAGGCAGTCAATCAAGTTGTAATATCATGTTACATTTAAGATCAGTTATATTCTATTCTATATCTTTCAGATAATTATAAGGTCGAATATTCGGCATATTAAGAGCTTTATTAATCAGATCACATAAATCTTTTGCCGCTATTCATATTTTGATCTGATTATCCATCGAGAAATAATAGTCATTAGAATAAAGACACTTAAGCTCAAATTTGAATGCACCTAATCATCATTTGAAGCAGGTTTTTTGATTGCTGCTCTCCATATTGCACTCTAAGAGCTAATTCACCCCGAGACTTATATGGATGACTTAAAAAATTTCATATAATTTTGTAGCGAACGTGGATCGTATAATGTGCGATAAAATTTCTGCAAGTTATGACGGATAGCATGAAATAAATAAAACCTTTGATGTTCGTGCAGTTGAAGTGGATATTTCTGAACGTAAAATGCATGATATGATACTTAATAAGATACATAGTTATAATCAGCTAGATGTTTGCATGTATAATTTAATACAAAGCAAGTGGTTGTTTTACACAGAATAGCCACTCAGCAATAAATTTTAAATACGTTGAAGGTATTGACTAGGCAATATTTAATTTCAACTCGTTACTTTATTTTAAACATTGGATAACCTTCTACATTGCTAGAAATCTGTCATTTTTCAGACTTAATATTTTCGTGCTTCATCTGACCAGATTGTCTATAGAAAGACTGCAATTCCATCACCGTGCAAAAACGATGCCAATATTCCGAGGTAACCTAATAAACCGATTAATGGAATCATCGAAAGACGAAATGTGATATTTAGCCAAGTTTGTGTGTATCCGACTAACGGCCATTTTCAATATTCGGTCCATACATAGATTTTGAGATTCAAGATTCGTGTTTGACATATTTTGTATGGAGCTTATGTCAAAAAAAATCTAATATCTACAGATCTATCTATAGTTCGAATATTGAATTCCGTAGTAAGTTAAATATACGGAAAGAGTATCTGTGGGAAGAATAGGAAAACTCGACCAAATCTGGTATGAAGTCCAAATCTTCCTATTGACTAATATATTGAGTTATTGAGACAAATAATGTTATTGAGACACTAATAAGCCCATGTCCAACAATAGACTATAATGCGCTGTATGATGATACCAGTTTGTGTAGCAATATTTGCAAATATTAATATGTCGATCTCTTAACCAAATATAGTTCACTAGTCATTAATATAGCAATAATCTAGTCTGGAACACAAATCTGGCATCAGAATTGGATCAAAGAGTTCAAGGCCAAACAAATAGAAGAAACGATTCGAATGGACACAGATACATTAATATCAGCTAGCTCTGAGGACATGACAACCAAAAAATCACCCTGCAGACTACAATACATTATTCTGTCGGGTTCTAAAGGCCGGAGTCGTAATGGTTACAAGTAATATTTAGGTCGAATCCATCAGCGGGCTCGGCTACTGTGTCACAAGATTTTGATTGATAGCTAACCATGATTCGGCTTTTAAGATGTTTTTAGAAATAAAGGTGCTATACGTAGTCTTAGATACAGAACATGATTTTGAAAGAAAGTGGTACATGTATAATGAAATAATTAATGATAGTTTTGTCGACATTTAAATTTCGTAATAACTGAGCGAACAAGGTTGCGGATCGCTCAGTGGTAGTCGTTGATATAGCTAATTGTTGATTGGAAAACCAGAAATACAAGTAGTACCTACTTGTGGAAAGGACAAAGTCCTTCAACAATGTCGAGAAAATTTAAGTTCTAAGAACTACACGAATATTATACAACTTTGCTTGAGAGCAGATCCATTGTTGAATGTATATCTATCCCTAATCATACTGCAACATTTTGATCTAATACGCAGATTTTCATACATGTGCATGAACTAAAAGTGCAAGCCTTAGCCTCTTCTATGTCCAATATAGGAAGTCTTTCGACTGATATGATGATGATGATTAATGTGGTGGATCCACAAAATGGCATAAACAAAAATGTTGTCCACATATTTATAATTTTTGCGAGCAATAGGAGAACCGAATGCTGACAAATAATTACGCGTCATTACAACCAATTTGGCACAATTATTTTACTGTGAGTTTTTAACATTCAATGGACAGCTATGATGAATAAAAATGGTTGTTTAATGATCCGACTAGGAGTTGCTCCATATCCTAAACGCAGGAAGGCAAAACGAAGATAAAGGGTCATGGAGACCTAAAATGTTTTAAATAACAACATTGACACTTAAAATAAAACTAGCCATACCATTTCTTTCATCGCTTCGCTATGTAATATGTGGCGGCCCTAGGACAATTTTCTTTGTAAAAACGCTTTATACTTCTTTTCAAATTTCATCCACCTGATGTTTGTTTTTGTCATTTCAATTAACAAGGAATGATTATATTAATTCCTTTGCTCCTTTCCGTTCGAGGAAATTTGAAACGAGATCGTAATCGGATTTTTTCTTTTGGGAACAATTGCCGCTTATCTGCTGAACACAATTTATTTTGTTTTATACTTAGCTTTTGAGATTTTTAATGTTGACTTTATAAATTATATTGAAAGTAATATTAGGTATTTGTTTGTAGTAAATAGAACTCAAAAGATTACTTTATGAATTTCAATCGCATTTTACAATTTAATTTAACCGGTGCAATCAACAAACCGAGCAGGTTAGGCTTTACCCTTATATATTTGATGCTCATGTGACAACTTGTAAGTTTTGCAGATTCATCATGCTATCATTTTGACATGATGGCACAAATTAAGTATACTTTCAACAAGGGCTGATTGAAAAATTGATTATACTTAAACCTACCGCTAGACCTCTACAGAAATTTGTAAATAATTTCCTTTATAAAATACTTTCTCAAAATTATATTTATACGTGAAGGCGGGCACACAATTTTAGACACAATTTTAGTCTATAAATAATAATTTAGGATACAAAACAAATTGTTATGATTATGTTTAATTAATAAAACCTTGATATTATAAAATTTTCCTTTAATTCATATTTACAAAATAATAATAAAACTTTTAGTTAAAGTTAGGGTAAATTATAATAATATGAAATATATTAAAACATTGCCTGGCAAAAGGTAAAAAACAATATAAAGTTATTGTAAGTACTGGAATATATTTGTTTAGTAAGTATTTGTGTACCTGAAACCCATCATCTGCATCGTCGTAGCGTGATTTTGTTTGCAACAAAGATTTTTTTCTGAGACGTACGGGGTCCGTCACAGAGCGACTGCTATCTGACCTTAGTTTTTAGGGTTCCGTAGTCCACAAGGAACCCTTATCGTTTCGTCATGTCCGTCCGTCTCTCCGTCCGCAACCTAGCTCAAAGACGCCTGGTGCTAGAAAGCTGATACTTGACATTAATATAGACGTAAGATATTGCAACAAAACTGTAGAATAAAATTTAGGAAAATATTTTTTTTAAGGGTATCTCCCGTACATATATAGTGGGGTTGAATTTTTTTTTAGTTGAGTACCCCATTATGTGGCGTATCATTGGATAGGTTTTAAAAAAATTTTATTAGTTTGCTCAAATTATTTTTCGATCAAGTGATTGGTTTGTCAAATATCAAGCTTTGAAGTGAAAAAAAATTGGACTGAGTTGTGCCAAAATGTTCCACCCCACAATGAACACATTTTGAGTTATTTCAGTTTAAACATTCAGACGAAGTTTTTCCATTTAAATAATCTGATTTTGTTACATATGAAGGTATCAATATTTGGAATATTGAATATGCTTTCTAATGGTATGGTTTAAAATATACAGGCGCTGCTATTTTTTAAGATATTGAGAGAAATATCGTCTGGATCATTTCAGCAAAAATTAAATTTGTATGACACTGTGTCAAAATTAATTTTGGAATAATTATCCAAAAGCACTTCCTTATACAGTTTAAGATCCATGCAAGTTTTTCAGACATAGGTACCTAATAAATATCTGCCCTTTGACAAAGGTGAATTTAGTTCATGCAATTGATTTTTAATTCCGTGGTTTTATTAATCATTTTTTTGTTTTAGTAATTACGTTACAAAAAATCTGTTATTCGGGGAGATGGGCCTCGTTAGTTTTGGTCGGCAACCCGTCTAGGAGAAGGAACACTCCAAAATTAAACCAATATTCAGGGAGCATACCCGAAAACAAACCGCAATCCAAGGTTTCAAATTGTTTAAAGGAAAAAAGAGAAAAAGAAAGACGAGTTGGATAGCAGATTATCTGAAGATTTCCGGAGAAACATAAATTTTTCTGGAAATCCGTTTGTGGAGTTCGAAGAAGAACTCAATCCTCAGTATACACGTCAATCATCAGGGATAACAATGGAAAGATACTGAATAGTGAATCGTGCGTGCTGAAGAGATGAAAGGAGTATTTTGAAGGTTCATTTGAAAGAACGGCGATAAAGATATCGATCGCCGAAATTAATGGTAATAGCAGCAATGATGATGCGATATTGAGGTGGATGAGATTGTGAAGGCACTGGGAAGTATGAAAGTAGGTTAGGCTGCAGGATATGATAGGATTACAGTCGAAATGCTGAAGGCTGGACAGGGCATCATAGTTGGTCAGCTGCAGCGCTTATTTAACTTGTGCTGGAGCACCAGCCGAGTACCTGACGACTGGGCCACAGCAGTGGTTGTGCCTCTTTATAAAGGAAAAGACTCGCAACAAGACTGCAAGAACTAAAGAGGCATTAGCCTTCACAGCATTGTTGACAAATTGTATGCGAAGGTACTGATTGAAAGAGTTATGGAAGTAACCGACAAAAAAATATGGGATGTACAAGCGGGATTCCGAAAGGGTATGGGGTGCACGGATCAAGAATTTACCTTGCGGTGCATAGCCGAGAAATTTTTGGCCAAAGGTCAAAAGGTCTATTGCGCATTCGTGGATTTGGAAAAAGCTTACGATAAAGTGGTGAGGAATGAAATGTGGTCGGTACTGTCGAAGTATGGGGTGAACAGCAGCAGTTTTGAAATCCCTTTATGGAGATTCTAGAGCTGGTGTGAGGACAAATGGGTCGTACACTGATTGGTTTACTATCGCGACAGGTGTTAGACAGGGATGTGTAGCGTCACCGTGGCTGTTCAACCTTTTCATGGACAGTTGTTTGTAAGATTTAAAACATAGTGACTGTGGATTAAGGATGATTGAGTTACTTGCTAATGCCTCCTTTATGCTGATGATCAGGTAATACTTGCGTCTGCAGCGGAAGAGATGGTATCAATCATGCAAGGTGCTTGAGGGAGGAAAGGAATGAAAGTGAATGTGAGCAAGAGGAAAGTTATGGTTTTTGAAAAGGAGTAATGTGTTACGGCATCTAATTTTATAATCGATCGACAACGAGTTGAGTTTGTTTACTTAGGTCTTAGATGAAACTTTTGTTCGTCTATGACTAAGGTACGTTGTTTACAAGATATAGTAAGAATGAAGAAGATATTGAAAGATGAGTTACTGCAGGTAATAGAGCGAATGGAGCTCTGAAGGCATTTATGAACAGCCAAAACGTGTCCAAAAAGTCACGTTTGGCTGTGCATAGAGGGTTGTTAGTGCCTACCCTTATGTGTGGTAGTGAATGTTGGCTATGGCAGAAGAGACTTGAAAGTAGAAATAAATGCTGTAGAAATGAGAGCACTGAGAAGTATGTGTGGAGTGTCTTTGAACGATAGAGTAAAGAATTGTGTGATAAGATTGATTGACAAAAGTATGGTAAGATGGTTTGAACACAGGAGAGGATGGATGTCGAAAGGCTGACCAAGAAGTTATATAAGGCAAGTGTGAATAGGACTGGAGGAAGGGGAAGACCTAGACGGACGTTCTCTGACCGGACTGGAGACATCCTAAAAAAAGGACAGGTTAGAACTAGAAGTATCCTTAACCGAAGAGCATGCATAAGAAATTTGATGGGAGTGAATGAAGCAAGAGAGATATATCAGGATCGTTACAAATGGCGAAACAGACGTGAGTCTGGGTATGTATGTATGGTTCAAACTTCAAGCCTCATAGAAAATAACTTTGATATGTTATTGAAAGCCTACACATTTCAAATTACATAGAACATTTCTGAAGTTATTGCAATTATCACAAACGTTTCAAGTAGCGTAAACCGCAATTAATTTCAATTTCTAATTTGCAGCAATGATTCAAGCCATTTGGAACAAATTTTTTTCTGGTAAATTAATAAAAAATAGTATTGCAACAACGATTCAAGTGTACCTTTTTTTTTTTTTTTTGTTTTACGAGGTGGAAAATCCCTTCGGATCTCCGACTCTTGGGGGAAATAAGAGCCGGAGTATGTGGTGTTTCCACTAAAAACCACCTCGACTGCCGCCATGTACCCGTGTGTCGGAGGGTGGGGCATCACCTAAGCACTCGTCGCCACCCTCCGACGGGTATTGGCCCGCCAGATGGTCAGGCGGGCCCCGAACAAAACCCCCCTGGCGACGGATTAAGGTGTTGGACTCCGCCGCCAAAACGCCCAGCGGCCGCAGAGGATAGGGAGGACGGCAACGCAACACCGCATCTCCTCTTCCTCTGCGGCCCCACCGCGACGCATCGAATGGTGCGCCCCCATTTGGTCGCGGGAGACAGGGCGCGCGGCAACGCAACACCGACACGCCTCTCCTCCCGCGACCGCACCCGACTGCGAGGGACAGACAGAACCGTCCCCCGCACCCGCACCGTTGGACGCATCCTGCGCCGGCCCCTCCAAGCCCACGCGGAGCGTCCCCTCCTGGATCCCTCTTAGCTTCACCGCGGGTGACCAATCCACGGTTACTGAGCCCCCCACCACGACAAGGTGGAGATCCCACGGGGGGGATTCAAGTGTACCTGGATCATTGTGGCAAAACCGATTTGTATTAATTTACCAGAAACATTTTGTTCCAAATGACATGAATCATTTCCGCAATTTTTTTTTTTTCTAAAGTCCCATAGATGTGGAGTGGTATACTTTCAGTATATCTTTTCCTAGGGAGCAGATAATAAATTGAGTCTTTGCCAGATGAAAATAAGGCTCATTTTAGATTGGTTAGTATAGATAACTCAATTTCGATAAATATGTGGGTTGGATCATTTTGGCACAACTCGGTCCAATTGTTAGACTCAAGTGTCCCCCCCTCTGCCGGCTAAACTATTAATTTGGAAGAGGTGAAAAAAAAAAAATTACAAATGTAGTACACATAACGAATTTAAAAGGAAAACTATCACGGCTAAATAGACATCACTAGTTTACGAGTAATCGTCGGTTAACTTATAAATACCTATTTCTGTGAGTTTACATTGGGAGCGCTGGCTCAATCTTAAAGATATACGTACTTTGGTATGTTATGTACTACGGTACTACGTATGTATAGTAGTAGTATATCTTATAAACCACATTTTATGTTTACAATACATAACTGTATACATATCTAGTATCTTTAACAACCCTTGCATAATATTTGGAGATTTTAATGAAGACTATCTCTGTAATGTCAATACTGCGGTATTCAAATTATTACATAATGCAGGTTATAAACCTTTATTACCGCCGCTTGCCTCTACACGTGGTGGTACTCAGATAGATAACATTTTTCCAACTTTCCCTGTGAAGTTGGGTTTTATAAAGAACTCTTTCTTCAGTTACCATCGTCCAATGTAGGCCCGTTTTTAGTCCCAAGTGAAACAGAAGTTATTATCAATAATGGCCATTATGGGCAACTACGGAACCCTACATTGCGCGTGGCCCGACACGCACTTGTTTTTTATAGACTTGGGCCTGTATCCCCGAGGGGATAGACAGAGGTGTAATATAACACCCACATTTCGCTATGAAATTTTTAGGTCCCACGTAATAGGGGGCGAGCCTATTGCCGTACCGGGCACATTACCAGACTCCGTGGTGCTACTGAGTATTTCTTAACGGAAAAACCCAATATCACTTTGCCCGACCCGGGAATCGAACCCGCGACCTTCCAATCCCACGCGTACATTTATGCCTCGAGACCAACGAATAGTGATATTCCATGGGTTAGACCAGATACAGTAAGTATATTCAAGGTTTCTCGTCACATAATATGTTCAGGAGTCGTACATACTTTCTTCCCCAGCCACTAAACTCAATTTTGAGTTATCATCAACTTAAAGGTGGTGGAGCGACACATGCTACTAGGGTTTTCTAGCACGTCAACAAAATAGTCCTAGTAGACAAGCCACCTAGAATTAAATTTAACCTTAAGGGAGAGGCTCCTAAAATTAAACAACTAATAATAGCAACATCATACTTAGTTAATAAAAGCGTGCAATGTCAACACAAATCATTGTACACATTTAAAAGTCGCATGGCGTAGTATAACTGAATTATTGCTGTCACTGCCCATGGCGTGGTGTAAGTTATGTAGGTATAATATATTTATTATGATTTGTTTAGTAGAGGAAGCTGATTGTAATTGTGTATGATTAAATTAGTTTTATTGACATTTTAAGCTTCATATTTATTCTTATACTATTTTCAGTACAAAACAAGTCTTTACTAATATTTATGTGTTATGATCACGAGTTAGCTGATGATATGTTAATGTATGGCTTTTCTGATCATACAACTCTCAGTATTATCTATAAATTATTGTATGTGTCAAAGTATTTTTGGCCGTGGCCTTTAAATATGTTATTTTAGTCACAGGTACAATCCCTGGCCCATTTATATTCAATTTTGATAGATACCCAGTCACGTTAAAGACAAATAAAGGTATAGAGTTAGTTTTATATTAATTTAATAAGAGTGTAAAGTGAAATTGTGTGTTCACCTATTTTAAGTATACTATTATACAATCAACAATCTTTTATATTTAACTAGATTTCACCGGCGTTTCCCCCTACGTGAGCCCTATTCAGGGATCCGTAGCCAAAAATGGCAAAAACGGAACCACAGATTCATAATGTCTGTCACTTAAGAAAGTAGTTATCATACGCACTGCGACCGCACGGTCAGCCGCACGGCTAGCCGCATTACGGGTGACCGCATAGTGCGTAGGGGAAATTATCTTTGTTTTTTTTAAATCCCAAGGAGGGGAAGATTTCCAAAAATCGTCTTTTACGTTACTTGCTAGCCAAATTCTTCTCGCGATGATACATGTAACAATTACCGACTCCCACAAGGGCGGTAACGCGAGCAAAGGCTAGTATTAAATATATCCGCCCTAAATACTAAAATTTATAAATCCATATGTTTTCTCGCCGGTGCCTAAAGATCCAATATTTTAGGTCACCTGTCCGCTATCTGGAACATCGCCAATTACTGACGGATACCAGGAAAACACGCTTCCCTAACGCGTTGCTGTCAACGTACAACAATATAGTTACACATGACATAATATATGATGTGTTAACAATTTGAAACAGAGTATCTATACATATTACAAAATGTAGTCTCTGGAAACTACTATCTTTACGTATGTATGAACGCGGTAAACAGAAAACTTTCGAATGGATTTTTGTAGGGTTTTCATTAGTAGGGTTTGGATGTATATTTAATTTTGACGCAGGTGGAGCCGCGGGTGACGTCTAGTTTATATTAAAATAATCATGAATACAATAATTTATCTTATTTCCTGTCAATGACTAGTCAACACAAATACGTTAATTTTTCATAATTATTGAATTATGGTGTATCTTATTTGTCTTTTTTTACTAGCCTTTAGGTAAACTTTATCATTCTGTGAAAATACAATAAAGAGTAAATAAAGTCTGACAGAAAACTCTTTTTGCATTTGATATGGCATGGTGAAAATAAAATAGAATGTTACAAACTAATTACCATCACAAACCTACAAGAGCCAGGCAAAAGAAAAATAACACTAAGTATAAAATGACTGACCGTTTCATCCAATCTTTCTCAGATTGGATGAAACGGTCAATCATTTTATAAAGTAGCACCAATTTGATGGCCATAACATATTAAGACTAATGTTCTGCACATTAAGCGTAAATCAATAACTTATTAAGATGAGTAACGACCACAAAAAAACAACCATTAAAATTAGATAGAAGGCCATAGATGTTTTTTTGGCTCGTGTCTATGTAAGTCGGTTGTTATGTAAGTATACTAGTTTAGAATTATAATGCTGATTTATTATATATACTAGCAGTTGCCTACGGTTTTGCGTATCTTGTATTTTACCCATGTCTTATCCCATCTGAAAAGATTTTCAACATGCACACGCATATTAAAAATCTTTCCTTAGTGGCTGCCTACGTGATAAAGGGGACCCGCAATTCAAATTCCTGCAGTAGTTTGGTAATATAAAAGTCAAGGCAACTAATTTTATACACGTAGTAGTGTTTGTGCGTTTTCTGTCAGTCTGTCAGTAATGCAAGAGTTTTATGTATACAGAAGAAATTAGCTCAGCCCGCGCTTACATACATACATAGACTCACGCCTGTTTCCCGAAAGGGTAGGCAGAGACTACGAAATACCATTTGCAACGATCCTGACATATCTCTCTTGCTTCATTCACTCCCATCAAATTTCTCATGCATGCTCTTCGGTTAAGGGTGTCTAACCTGTCCTTTTTTTAGGATATCTCCAATCTGGTCAAAGAACGTTCGTCTAGGTCTTCTCCTTCCTCCTGTCCCATGCACTCCGCGCTTACACCTGCGTTATTTAGGGCCACTGCTCCACACTCGTGGCTAATAGTGATGCGCACCCGTGGTTAATAGCGTTACCTATTTTATAAGACCCTCTTTGATAAGTGAGCTATCCAACACAAACATAATTATTCAAATTGAACTAGTACTTCCTGAGATTAGCGCGTTGAACCAAACAAACTTGTCAACTTTATTATATTAGTAGAGTTAATGATTAATATGTCATCGAAATGGGAAAATAAATCATGGTTGTGTTAGTGTGGTTTGATTAGACAGGGATATGAGTAATTATTGTGATTTATAGTATTTCATGTAATTCGATATATGATTATGAAATCGATTTATTTAGTAGAATTAATTCGTTATTTGCATAGGAAAGATGATACAATGACATTTTTATTATAATATCATAATTTACATTTTAATCCATATTTATAACGTACTAGCTGACCCAGCGAACTCCGTATCGCCTTTTAAGGAGTTTTTATTTAATTCCCTTTTTTCCAAGCCCCTTTTCCAAAGTAACCATTGACTTAGCGCTTAATCTCTTATCATTTCAGAGTCTATAAATGATGTACAAACAAACATAGATTTTTATATAATATTGAATCCCGTCTGCCATCTTTGATTTCCCATCCGCCATCTTGAATCACGAAATAGATGTTGCATTTGGATTCCTCATCCCTTTGAACATCGGAGACGATACCCATATTGATTTAAAAAAAAATCCCATCCGCCATTTTTGATCACGAAATAGATGATGTTTTTAAATTCCCAATTTCTTAAAATATCGGAGACGATACCCATATTGACTTTAAAAAAGATCCCGTCCGCCATCTTTGATCACGAAATAGATGTATTTGGATTCTCCATCCCTTAAATCATCAGAGACGATAACCATATTGATTTTTAAAATTTTTCCCATTCGACAACTTTGATTTCCCATCCACCAACTTGAATCACGAAACAGATGTCGTATTTGGATTCCCCATCCCTTTTAACATGGCAGACGATACTAATATTGATTTTTTAAAATTTTCCCATCCGCCATCTTTGATTTCCCATCCGCCATCTTTGATCATGAAATAGATATTGTATTTCGATTCCCCACCTCTTAAAATATCGAAGGCGATACCCAAATTAATTTTTAAAGTTTTCTCATCCGCCATCTTTGATTTCCCGTCCGCCATCTTGGATCACTAAATAAATTTCATAATATTAATCAGCGTCCCCTAAAATCTCGAAAACGATTCCCATATAGATTGTATCCTATTCGTTTAGCCCTTTTTTGCCTTTGAACCAACCCTCACCCTTCTCGTTTGACCATTTTATTATTTTTGTCTGGCCCCTAAAAGTTGTGGCGTAATTTTATATAGCCTATATAAAATTACGCCACAGCCCAATTATAGCCCAATTATGATAGCCCAATTATGCCTTTCGGAATAATTGGGCTATCATAGGCAAAAACAATTTTTAAAATCCGACGGCTAGTTCCTGAGATTAGCCGACATTATCTTTTAGCCTTTTGCCCGGCCCCAAAAGGGTCGAAGCGTTATGTTATATAGCCTTTCGGAATAACTAGGCTATCGTATACAAAAAGAATTGTTCAGATGCGAGCGGTAGTTCCTGCAATTAGCGCGTTCAAACAAACAAACAAACTCTTTCGCTTTATTATATTAGTATAGATAGATAGAATATGTAAAAGCAAAATATGTTTATTGTGGGTTATCCTTGGAAGATAGACATAATTATACCGTCACGGACTTTTTTGTAGATCTATTAAAGAGGTACAATCCCACAATACTTTGTTTTGTTATAACTCAAGAGGTTTTGGCAGCGTTTTCGAGGAGAGCTGCCGATCGGCTCAATTTTTTTCGGCGCGTTGAACTAATATCGTCGTAATATCGTCAGTTTGCACAAAACCTAAACTTATTATACACTAAAACCTTCCTCAGGGATCACTCTCGATGTTCTTGAAAACCACATCAAAATTTGTCCAGTACTTTTCGAGTTTTGAGCGAACAGACAGACAGACAGACGCGGCGGGGGACTTTGTTTTATAATATGTATAGATTATGGCACGTATCCAGCGTCGTGGATACGTGCCATAATCTATACATATTATACGACAATATATCATCAGCCCTAGGTATATATAAACTGTCCCATTGCTGGGCACGGGCCTCTTCTCACTACGATAAGGGTAAGGCCATAGTCCACCACGCTGGCCTAGTGCGGGTTGGCAGACTTCACATGTCATGTCTTTAGAGAACATTATGGAGGACTCTCAGACATGCAGGTTTCCTCAAGATGTTTTCCTTCACCGTTTAGCATAAAAAATAATAATAGCGATAATTAACAATTTAATATGCATATCACTCCGAAAAGTCATTGGTGCGTGCCGTGTATTCAAACCCGGACTCTCTGCATAGCAATCTGT
This sequence comes from Euclidia mi, assembly GCA_944739405.2. NCBI lineage: Eukaryota > Metazoa > Arthropoda > Insecta > Lepidoptera > Erebidae > Euclidia > Euclidia mi. Next base: position 32,452,537 of record OX123203.2, read on the forward strand.
CGGTCTCTCCACTAGGCTATCGCGGCCTGACAATGTAATTGATGGACAATTACTTATATTATTATTATTATTATATAATAAAATTATGAAAAATCTGTATAATCATCAGCCACAAACAAAACAATTCTACAAAAATTAGTATTATACAGTTATGTGGTCAATAATTTTCACATGAAACCGCATTTGAACGCATATTGATAAACGAAATTAAAGGCCGCATAGATATGACGTTTAGTAATTATTTGAACAAGTCGTTTCATTATTATTGTATAACAATGTCACGTCATAATGATAACAGTCGTGAAAATATTCGTCAGAAATTAATGTATTTTGATCTATTATTGAATTGACATCCAACTACCGTTTATGGATTTTATTGCAATATATTGGTTTCACTGGCATTACATTTGAACCTAATGTTCTAGGAACGACTTTATTTATTACTAGACGTCGCCAGCGGCTTCGCCCGCGTCAAACCTTCCTCTTGACTCATTCTATCTATTAAAAAAAACTGCATTAAAAGCCGTTGCTTAGTGTTTAAGATTTAAGCATACATAGGGACAGACAGACAGAAGACAGACTTTGTTTTATACTATGTAATGATAATGCGACGTTTCGATTGTTTATTTACAGAAGCCGTGGTCACGGCGCACTGATATTACTGAATTGCATTAAGCGTAGCTATTTTTTTAGTGGTAATTTTAGATAGAAGAATTGTTTGAAACTGTTATTAAAAAAACTAGCGCTATGAATAACAGAAGATTCTTAAGTTATTGTAATACTTCAAGGAAACAAAGGTCTATTTTCTGGCTATCCAGCAAAACAAAGATTTTAAATAAACAAGTACACAATATCTTCTTGGGTTAACGCGATTGTTACACATTAAAATTTAACTACAGCTCATGGCAGACTGTCGTGACCATGATTTCTGTAAAGAATTCGAAACGTCGGCTAGTAATAACTAAAAAATATAATAGTATATAATTTCTCGATCATTCGGTTTGATTTTAATAACTTAGTGAATCCAATATATCGCGATAAAATCCATAAACTCTAGTTTTATTTCAATACCCAAGTACACACTTACGTACGTAAGACTCCTGTAAACATTACGCGCGACTACGTTCACTCTGTCGACAATCTATAATTCAGATTATTTTCAAAAATTGTATTGAATTTGATGAATGAAATTAATCACTTTTAGTTACTCATATTTTTCTTATAGACTCACGCCTGTATCCCCGAAGGGGTGGGCAGAGGTGTAATATTACACCCACATTTCGCCATGAATTTTTAGGTCTCACGTAATAGGGGGCGAGCCTATTGCCGTATGCCGGCCACATCACCAGACTCCGTCACGTGCTGCCACTGAGAATTTCCTAACGGAAAAACCCAATAACACATTGCCCGACCCGGGAATCGAACCCGACACCACCTAATCCCACGCGCACATTTGTGCCGTGAGACCAACGAGGCAGTCTTTAATTTTTTAAATTTCGAGGCGCGAGACCAACGAGTCAGACACCAACGAGGCAGTCAGTCAGTCAGTAGTTATTCATAAAAAAAAACACGTTTACAATTTAAAAGCTGAAACCTCTTCTGTGTAGTCCTATCTTCAGCCAGCGCTGTGATCTCTTGATACGACCTTCTAAATTGATAAGTATAGGGACACACAATGAAACACGAGAGCTCAACGCAGACTGGTTTATTGTAAGTTACCCATATACATAGGTTCACATAAGTACATAACACATTTCCCGGCATAAAGAACAATGGCCACTTCTCATACATTGAATGACCTGATTATTAATTATTGCGTATATAGATAAAATGTACGAAAGCAAGTAGCTCTATGATCAAGAAATTATATTTTAAAGACAGTTTTTATTATAAAGGTCTAGGAATAACATAAAAACACCGAAATTAGTTCGTATTCATTTGACAGATTCTCCCATGTCCAATGTCACCGGCGGCGTCTTTACGTTGCATCCTTATCCCATGTTTTCAACGGCAGAAATACATTTGTATTTATCTTTTTATATCTTTTAACATAAAAAAAATACATTCATTTATGATCAGCTTTTAACAACTTGATTCAATTTAAATATAAAATTAAGTTTTCTCGAGGTTTTGACAAAACCAGTTGATAAAGTTGTGGTATTAGTGAAATGGAACATAGCTAAACAAGGAAGTATTATATGGCACAGAAAATATAACAATGCAGCGAATAAAAAATATTTTGATAAGGATGCGTTCACGAGTTCTAGAACATCTTTACAACCCAAAAATTTTATTTTTACCTCGGCTTATATAAAATATAATAGTTAGTGAAATCATTACAGTAAAAATTAACCTTAATTTTAAAATAAGTTTTATCTCTATAGGTACATGTTTAGGTCAAAAATGGCCATTCTTCTTTTACAAAGTAAATACTAGGCACATACACGACATTATGGCAAGGTGGCAATTTATAACTTTAATAAACATCATATTGTGACGGCCGGTGTCATGTCAAAATTGTCATCACAGCGGTTGTCAAGAACTACTGACGTTTACACAGCAAATCGAAACTAGTAAATCTAGAACATTCCTAGGGGTATATAAGGCAGTGTAGACGCGCTAAGCGCCAGTTTAAGTTGAAAAGTGGTAAAGTGAAGAAGAAGAAGGAAGAAGTAAAAGAAAGAAAGAAGAAGTAGTAAAAAAGTGAAGTGAAAGTATAGTGCAGTAAAGTGCAGTGAAGTGCAGTGAAAAGTGCAGTGCAAAAGACGCTAGTGTTGGTGCTGTCTGCGTCGAAATTAAACGGCGTGTCGTGTATGAAGTCGAATAAAGTGTCATCAGTGCTACTCGGTGTTTCCTTCCAATCCCGTTACCCCGTCCGTAACAATATAATAAGTCATGTTAATGTAAGTTGGTAGGTAAGTAGTCACATTATAATATTGCTGAGAGTGGTGCCAATTATAATAACATTGTGTGTAGGTATAGTATGAAAGTTTATAAATCTAAAACGATTACATATTTCTTAATTTGTCTTGACAGCGTATAGCAGCTTTCCTACGAACGCGAGTATTATCTACAGTAGTTGCAGTGGTCGGACTGCACGGTGGGGTCGACGGAGGCGGCTTCAGAGGATTATCCGTTCCCTCCCCTATACTGTCAAAAAACTCGTCTTGGCCATTTGAGTCTCCTCGAATAGCCAACGACACTGTTTTATTTTTATCCTCTTCAATTTCTTTATATGGGCTTGATGGCATAATGTCTACCCTACCTTGCCCTACTTAAAGAATCACGCGATTTGTGAGTGTGTAATTGGTCGATATGGCGCTTGTGAATTTGTCCGTTAGTAGATTTAACATTATAAGACAAGGGGCCCATACTATTAGTTACCATACCTTCAGTCCATTTGCGATCAGACTTAGAATAGTCACGCATCATGACCGGTTCATCTGGCGCCAGTACGCGGGTCGCACGGGCTTTGCTGCTCGCGCCGCCCTCTTGTTCCTGTCGCAGCTGCCCACTGCGCACTCGCTCAGCGGTATCGGGCCTCATCAGATCTTACCGTCCGCGTAACTGTCTACCTAAGAGCGCGACAGCCGGTTCGATTCCCGTAGTACTTTGTTCGGTATTTCTATACATAGATAAATAAAAAACGGTTTAACGCTACATTATAATTTCCGTTTTCGCATTGTGCCTTTTTCAAAACTCGTTTTACCGTTCGCACCGCATTCTCAGCCACCCCGTTGCTGGAAGGGTGATATGGCGGTATAAGGGTGTGTTAAATGTAATTCTGTTCTAAATATTTAGCAAATGCGGTGGACGAAAAAGGCGGACCATTGTCGCTTACTATGCGATTGGGAAAACCGAAACGAGCAAATAGTCGTCGCAAACAATCTGTAACAATGGGTGCTGACGTTTTATTGACTTTTTCTACCTCTATCCATTTAGAGTGTGAGTCAATAATGACAAGAAAGTATAAATTGTTAAACGGTCCGAGGAAGTCAAGTTGCAGACGGGACCACGGCTCGGCCGGTCAGGGCCACGAGTGCAGCGGGGCGGTGGGCGGCGCGGGCCGTAGTTCCCTGCAAGCGACGCTCTCGTGTGCTATGCGCTGTATCTGGGTCTATATTCTCCCACCACACATAATTACGCGCTATTTGCTTCATCTTAACGATTCCCGTGTGCCCACCATGAATTTCACTCAACACTGATTCTCTTAACGATTTTGGAACGACTATTCGATAGCCCCATGTTATACAACCTTGCTCAATATGCAAATTGTCTCTCCTGTCATAATAAATCTTATGAATTTTATCTACTAATTTATCAGCTGGCCAGCCGTACATTATGTACTCATATATTCTACACAAAAAAGCGTCTTAACGGGTTTCAGTTTTAATGTCCTTAAAAATTATTGGAAAGGTCTCTTGTGCATAATTTAGATAGCTGCATTCCTTATCTTTACCTTTTAGGTGACCAAAACTCAACAGTAAAGGAAGGCGGGAAAGAGCATCAGCAAAACAATTCTTTGAAGATGTTACAAATTCAATGTCGAATACTTATATGGAATAATAAATGTCCATACGCAGCCAACTTAACTGCATAACGTTGTAACCGACTGGCTGCCGTCACCGGTATACCTTTATTTTTTACCAAAAATGTAACTTAAAGGCCGGTGATCGCTGCGCAGTCAGTGTAAAATGCCTGCCATATATATTGGTGATGTTTAGTCACTCCGAACACAATGGCTAACGCATCTATGTCTAGTTGCGAATATTTAACTTCAGCCGAATTAAGCGTTCTCGAAGAGCAACATATCGGTCGCTCGCACCCATCCGGGTACCGCTGCGTTAACACCGCCCCCAAACCCTACGCACTGCTGTCTACAGACAATATTAACGACAGACTCGAATCGTAATCGTCTTAATTTTGGAAAATGCCTTTTTACATTCGTCTGTCCACTGCCACTTTACGTTTTTTTTAACAAGCCGTAAAGTGAAAATTTCACTCATATTAATACAAAACTTCGAGTAAAAGTTCACGAGACCCATACAACTTTTTAGCTGTGTGACGTTTGTAGGTTCTGGTGCGGCTATAATCGCTTGTATTTATTTATCATCCGTGTTCCACCCGAATTTGTCAATTTTATAGCCCAAATAAGTAACACTGTTTTTGAAAACTTACATTCAGAAAAGTTTACTCTCAAACTATTTGCGCTAAGCCTTTGTAACACCGCTTTTAAATTAGTTAAATGTGTAGCTCTGTCTTTACCAGATACACAAATGCAGTCAGCAAAACCAGCAGTTGACGGCAATCCACACAACGTTTCCTCCATTATGTTTTTGAAAATTTTCTGGTATGCATTTAATACTAAACGGAACTAGCTGATATACAAACGTACCGACATGAGTGGTGATTGCCGTCATCGGCTGTGAGACTTTATGTAATAAACATTGCTGAAAAGCGTTTGATATATCAAGTTTTGTATACTGCTCACCACCCCCTAGCGCCGCGAACAAGTCCTCGATCCGCGGGAATGGATAGTGGTAATCTTTTAAGAGAGGATTAATGGTAATTTTGTAATCACCACAGAATCTAATATTTCCGCTTGATTTAATTACAGTCACTATAGGAGTGCCATACTCTGAACGTTCAACTTCATAAATCACCCCTTCCCGCTGCAACCTATCGAGCTCCTGTTCAACGGGCGCACGTAACGGTAATGGCAACGACCGTGCTTTAACAAAAACAGGCGTATCAGCTTTTAAATAAAGTCAAAATTTGGTTTTAAAAGTGCCTAATCCCTCGGCGAAAACATCTGGGAACTCGTTACGCAATAATAACGTTATCGAGTCGTCGTCCGTTAGATTATAACATTCCACAATTCCTAGTTTTAAATGTTTAATCCGGGTGCGACCCATCAATGGAGGCCCACCGTTCTCAATAATAAACAAGTTAAGCTTCGCACATTGTTTGCAACACATCACGTTGACCACAATGTACCCAACCGTCTCGATATAGTCACCTGTATATGATTTTAAAATTAACATTTGACCACAGAATAGATAGTTCTTACGAACAGAAGCACCACTTCGCAAGCCAATTTAAAGAAATGGCGACTCTTGCTACTAAGCAAGAAAGTGCAATTCAGCTCGCATGAGCATTCAGTGCCTAACGCGATATTGACCTAACTGTTCCCGCTCTTTTCTAACACATAACGCTGTCGCTGTCTGGCGCGGAGCGGTGCGCTAGGGTTGTCGACTTGCCGCTGCTACTATAATATTTATTCATCGTCTATCTACCTACTTGACCACGTACCTAATAATAAATATTTATACTATAAGTATCCTATCCCACTATTTGAGCTCGTAGAACGAAAACCACAAAAATTCTGGTGGTTTACATTTTCACTATACTAATTCTTAGTTATTTCCTAAACGCGTAGACCGATTTACATGACTCAAACAGATAAAATGGTTTTTGAACTAGACCTTTAATTTGACACCATAATCGTTGAGATATCTCAACAAATAAAAAGTACAATTTTCAAGTTGCTCTCGTAAAATAAATAAAATCAAAATTTCAAGTTGCTTCCGACACACATCCGTTAAATGAGCAAAACTTCGCACCAGACTTGTGATGTGAACATTTTTGTTGTTCACTATTAAAATTCACGTTATTAGCTAGCCCTGCGCGCGAGCGGTGACGACGCGGCGTGGAAGCCGCGCCAAAGTGTAGGCACTTATCGCTGTAGGTACGGCCGAGTGAAGGAGGCCTGATTTGACTTTTTATAGGGATGTTGTCATCATAATATTGTTTAGAAATGACCGAAATGTTACTACCAGTATCGATTTCAAACGTATATTTAACATGTTCAACCATTAAATTAGCATAATAAGGCCCTTCGCCATAATTTTTAATCACTAAATTACAAAAATTTGAACTGTCAATATCGGTACCCGAGTCATTTAAAAAAAACTGACCTTTATGTTTCTTCTCACCTATTTTTCTTGCACACTATTTTTAAATGGCCTTTTTCACCACACGAATCACAACTATATTGCTTGAACCGACACCTGCCTTCATTGTGGCCTGATTTATTTACCACATCGCGAGCATGCGCGCTGCGGCCGGCCAGCGCCGCTGCCACCCGCGCGTGTGCGCGCGCTGGCTGCGCCCGGTCCGGCGCGCCCACCGCCTGCGCCCGCGCTCAACTGATGCCGGCCGTCGGACTCGTGCTGCGCCGCGGCCTCCCGAGACGCTCGAAGCACATGCCGTAGCTGCGTGCCGCTCCACCGCATCCAACGCTAGGGCTAGTTCCACGGCGCGCTTGTAATCTATGCCTCGTTCTGCGAAGATTCCCGATCTCATGTCCTCATCGTTGAGTCCCGACACGAATTTATCTCGCAAACACACGTCTAAACAAGCGCCGAAATTGCACGTCTTCGCTAAATGTTTTAGCGCTTGGAGGTATTCACGAATATTTACACCTTGCCGTTGTACTCTCTGCCGAAAAATGTGCCTTTTCGCTATTTCGATCTATCTTGTTCTAGGTGTTCTTTCACTAGTGTGACTAGATGATTGTAGGATTTAGATTCGGGGGTGTCCGAAGCGCACAAATCACACATTAACTCGTAACACTCCGCGCCTACCACCGTCACTAACGTGGCTACTTTTAATGTATCATCAATATTATTTAACGCAATAAATTGATTCACTCGTCAAACGTAAGCGTCCCAATTATTATTTGCAATGTTAAAAGCTTCAATACGTCCAACAGGTTTTCTTTTTTCAATATTATGCACACGTGAAGGTATGAATAATCGCTAGTCGCCAGTGATAAGTATAGGGACGCGACAATGAAACACGACAGCTCAACGCAGACTGGTTTATTATAAGTTACCCACATACATATGTTCACATACATAGGTTCACATACATAACACTTCGTTCGCTTCTTTTTGTTACATACATAGTCTCACGCCTATAACCCCGAAGAGGTAGGCAGAGGTGTATTTCTGCACCCACTTTTCGCCAGATATACTTTAGTACCACGTAATAGGGTGCGAGCCTATTGCCGTACCGGGCACATTTCCAGACTCCGTGCTGCTACTGAGAATTTCGTGACAGAAAAACCCAATAACACTTCCCGACCCAGGAATCGAACCCGGGACCTCCCGATCCCACGCGCACATTTATACCGCGAAACCAACGAGGCAGTGGTTTGATGTCGAGTTTTCCGTCTCTACGCAAAGATGGTATTTGCATCGTGTTATCCCTTAGTCGCCTCTTACGACACCCACGGGCAGATAGGGTGTGGTGACACACCGTCAACCACACGGCTAATGTTTTTTTTTTATAAAAATTAAATCAGTATTTCTACTACGCAGTGTATATATTTTTTATTTCTCGATCTCATACTTTCTAAACAAGTATTTTGTGTGCTCTTTGATTTGCTGTCACGAAACATACATATATAGACTCACGCCTGTTTCCCGGAGGGGTAGGCAGAGACTACGGAACGCCATTTGCAACGATCCTGACATACCTCTCTTGCTTCATTCACTCCCATCAAATTTCTCATGCATGCTCTTCTGTTTGGGGTACTTCTGACCTGTCCTTTTTTTAGGATGTCTCCAATCTGGTCAGAGAACGTCCGCCTAGGTCTTCCCCTTCGTCCTGTAACATACATACTTGCCTTATATATCTTCTTTGTCAGTCTTTCGTCATCCATCCTCTCCATGTGATCAAACCATCTTAAAATGCCTTCCTCGATGATTGTCACTACATCTTCTTTTACCCCACACCACTCTCGTATCACACAATTCTTTACTCTGTCGGTCAAAGACACACCACACATACTTCTCAGTGCTCTCATTTCTACAGCATTTATTCTACTTTCAAGTCTCTTCTGCCATACCCAATTTTCACTACCATACATAAGAGTAGGCACTAACACCCCTCTATGTACAGCCAAACGTGCCTTTTTGGACACGTTTTGACTGTTCATAAACGCCTTCAGAGCTCCCTTCAAACTATTACCTGCATTAAATCTTCTTTCAATATCTTCTTCATTCTTACCATCTCTTGTAAACAACGTACCTAAGTAAACAAACTCATTCACTTGTTCCACTCGCTGTCCATCGATCAAAACATTACAAGCCGTAACGCATTCCTCCTTTTCAAAAACCATAACTTTCGTTTTACTCAAATTCACTTTCATTCCTTTCCTCTCTAACGCACCATGCATGATCGTTAACATCTCCTGCAACTCCTCCGCTGAAGTTGCAAGTATTACCTGATCATCAGCATAAAGGAGGCATTTGACGAGTTACCCATTCATCCTGAATCCGCAGTCAATAAGTTTTAAATCTTGCAAACAACTGTCCATGAAGAGGTTAAACAGCCACGGCGACGCTACACATCCCTGTCTAACACCTTTCTCGATGGTAAACCAATCAGTGTATGCCCCGTTTATCCTCACATATGCTCTAGAATCCTCATAAAGGGATTTCAGAGCTCGAATGATGCTACTGTCCACCCTATTCATTGACAGCACCGACCACATTTCATTCCTCACCACTTTATCGTAAGCCTTTTCCAAATCCACGAATGCGCAGTAGACCTTTTGACCTTTGGCCAAAAACTTTTCGGCTATGCTTCGCAAGGAAAAAACCTGATCCATACATCCCATACCCTTTCGGAATCCCGCTTGTACATCCCATATTTTCTTGTCAGTTACTATCATAACTCTTTCAATCAGTACCTTTGCATACAATTTTCGAACAATGCTGTCACGAAACTGAGTCTTTAATATTTAAAAAACTGTCAATTAGCCTAAGGTTTTTTTACGACCTTTGGACGCCTGCTCATATTATTGTAAACCTCTTGATCATTAATCATCCTATCCTTACCTATTTTCTGCCACTTTTTGACGAGTTCTGACAAGGTACACAATTTTCAAAATGGTTTATTTTCAATCAGCGTACGAAGAAGCAGCGATAGCTTAGTGGAGATACCAACACTGACCGCCATGCAGAGGTAGGTACTAGTGGACCATGGGTTGCAACTGGGATAACGCTAGGAAAATGATTTCGTGCCTATCAGTCTGTGATGACGTAACCTTCTATTTTCAAAAAGCGAGCATATTCCCTTTTAAAAAGTAGGCAAACTTACCATCAGGTGACCCGCTTGTTCGTTTGTCTTCCTATACTATAAAAAAAATCTAAAAAAATACTGCCTCGTTGGTCTCGCGGCAAAAACGTGCGCGTGGGATTTGGAGGTCTCGGGTTCGATTCCCGGGTTGGGCAAAGTGTTATTGGGTTTTTCCGTTAGGAAATTCTCAGTAGGAGCACGGAGTCTGGTAATGTGCCCGGTACGGCAATAGGCTCGCCCCCTATTACGTGGCACCTAAAAAATTCATGGCGAAATGTGGGTGTAATATTACACCTCGTCCTACCCCTTCGGGGACACAGGCGTGAGTCTAAAAAAATATATTTTATTTTAATTTAATTTAGCGTGAGATGACCCGAAATTTTATTATGTTAAATAGCGTATATCCTTGCTTGTAACAACAAGCTCCTACAAAAGATTCAACATAAATTCATTCATGTGATTGGAATTTTATATTTGTATGTTGAATGTCAAAGTCAAAATCCTTTATTCATTTAGATCACAAAGTGACACTTCTGAACTTCAAATTTAAAACATTATTACTGTATGCTTCTACATTTACATTTACTGCCACGTTCGCAAAGCAAGGGCGTAGAACCATGAAAAAGAACGAGCAATAAAACTCACGGTGTTATCTCACAGACAAAATTACGTACGCAAGATTATCTTCATAGAGATATCAAAATTACTGACCCAATAAAGTAAACATCAAATTATATCAGTAATATTTCGATCACAGAATTTACTATTACTTTATAACAAACATCTGAGGACACAATTCGTCAACGAAAAACGCTTTCTGTATAAAAGCTAAGGACTAACTTTCATATCATACTACAATATTCATTTAAAAGCAGAAGGAAAGGACAAAGGTAAATAAAATATGGCCAAATCGAATCTAATTTTTATTTCGTCGCTTTTAGGACCCCTACATAAGAAAAATACAACGATGTCAAAGATAAGATTTCCATTCGTTTTGCTACTATGAAAGTATTCATATGCTTATTAATGATTTATATATCCACAAATTGTAGTACGACGTCAATTCTAAAGACAGTTTTTAACATCCAATGTAGAACTTGTTTAACGATCACTGAGAAAAAAATATTGTGTTTTATTTTGAATAAATACAAATACACTTTATGAATTAATTCTTTGACACTTTTTCAAACGAAGCCGTAAGTGAAGCAATATTTGCATAGTATATAAGTATAATATTTACTAACAAAAATTGTATATTGTATGTATGCTAGTATGTAAGGTCATTAGCCTTGGGTAGTCCACTGCTGGACTAGGCCTCTCCTTTGAAAGGAGGAATTGGCCTACTATACCACGCTGGCCAAGCGGGTTGGTATAGGGTTTGTATCAAGTTTTCCTTCTCTTACAGTGCTGTTCTCTGCATAATATGCTCCCTCTGTCGGCTCTTACGACACCCATGGGATGATATGGGGTGGTGACAACTCGTATTCTTAATCCGTCACCACACGGACAAGTATGTAAGGTATGTAAGGTATCTTAATAAAAAAATATGTATGTCAACCCATTGTCTAGTACCCATAGTACAAGCTCTGCTTAGTTTGGGACTAGATGGTGACGCGTGTATATATGTATTGTGTATGTACTTATTTAAATAAATAAATTGAAATTATATTTATATACTATTTCAATTAAAAAAAAAGAAATTCCACTTAAAGAAAATATTGTAACACTAGAAGTGTTAACAGAAACGATTATGACATTTCTATCTTAGAATTAATAATGCGATAGATATAACAGTTTCGTATTTTTGTAACTATTATACAATCGGAGTACATAGACTCATAATTATTATACATAAGCATACACATACATATATCAAACTGAATAAATTCAATATGGAACAAATTATGCCGAATATGAGTATACGTTTTCTTTTGCTAGTCTTGTTAGTGCAACCGACTATATGTAGCTGATATATAGTGAATGACGTCACTTGCAGTGGTTTACCAAATAAATTTATTCCATTGTTATGTAAGCCAGCTCGCAAATAGGTGGTCTGAGCTAGCCTTCGGCGGAACCTCTTTCGATCTAAAGTCTATATATAAATGTTAGCGCCACTTCAATATACGGCTATAAGTATGGGATTGCCAAAAATTATGCTTCCAAGTTAAGTTGACATAAGATAACATTTATTATTTCTGAGGTATTTTTTTTAAAACAAGTTCAGAATATCAAATTGATGATAGTATTTGAATGAATATTTTGCAATTTTAGTAGTTGTAGCAGTGCTAACATAGTGCGTAATGGCTTGAGTTTGTAGCCGTTTATTCTATCCAAATATAAGGATTCATAATGTACCCAATAACAACATTGTAGTATTTTCTCTAAAAATGATTTGTATAGGTTAAACATAAAAGGATCACTACCGCTACTAATATGGGTGAGCTAGAGCTGAATAAGTAATCAAGGTAAGTTCAGTTCTGTTTCCATTCTTATAACTATATGGTGCTATTTCACCTAATGTTACGTCGTCTTTAAACGTATTTACAAAATATTACCTTTCAAGCTGCTAAACACAGTGCCTGGCTTTTGCCGCGCGGCCCGTGCTGCCGGCTTTTGTCAGGCGTCGGTGCCGCCGGCATCTGCCGCAGAAAGCCACTGGGCATCATTCCTGTTGTATAATAGAACGACCACACACAAATAGCAAGTTGCGACCCGCGCGGCCATGCCGGCGCACATTTCTCAGGTATCGTTAAACAAATGTTACTTTTCATTTTACATATACAGTTTATTTATTTGATTCTGATACAGTTTAACTGTAGGATAGAATGAATGTTGTTTCTATGTATAATATTTGTAAATAATAGAACACAAAATTATTAACAAACGTAACAATGATTTTGTACTTAAAGAGCTCTATTAAATTAGAAATGTAATTATTTACAGGTAAAGTAACTTTGGAATAAATGGTAACATTGGATTTAAAGGCGTCGAATCGGAACTCGGTTAATAGTTCTGAAAAGTAGTAATTATACATTTTAATTATATTTTGAGCAAAGCTACGATTTTACTTATTTATCGTGAACTGGAATCACTGGAAAATTTGGCTTCAGTCTGAAAATATAATTTATTGTTGAATAGGCTGTTTATTTTGAAAATATTTAAGTCAATAATTAAAATTCCAATATCTTCAGATAGAATGTAAAACAGACGTCAAATTCATATTTGAAAAGAAAATGTTAATGAAAGTTTAACGTTTCGTAAGTTAAATAGAAAATAAACTATTTCCAGTCTGAAAATAGTAGTGAAATTTTCATTGGGTACCTTATTTTTGATTTAATAAATGATATAGCCGTCCATCATTTAAAATATTTATTTCAAGTGATAGACGGTATGCATGCTCAGTATTTTCGAATTTTTACAAATCAAAAATATTTAACCATTGAAAATATTTTAGATGTTTCATATTACATTTTCAATATTTTATAAACTCTAGTTTCGATTCGACGCCATATTTTAATATCGTCGGCGCTACCAAGTTACTCAGATAGATCTTTCTTATATTACATACACTTCGTCTCATAACTTGATACCTTTAAACTTCAAAAAAAAATACTTTTAAATACATATGTATTGAAAAATATACTTTGATGGCAGAATATGGCATTAGTTTTAACTATTCAAGATTTACAAAATGAACTTTAGATCTAATAGTACTGAGAGATCTGTGGTCAGTATTTATTATTAATATTATATATTACTATTATTAACAACCACAATATTCACATTGGAAAGAAACTACACCAAAGAAATTTTAGTATGTACGTTTATTAATAAAAACATCAAATTGAACTGTCAAATTATTTTTTCCAAGCGTAGTTTCCCCACACGGCTTCTGCGATATATTCACCTACTATTATTCATACTTATCCGTATTATTATTTATATTTATAGTGTCATTAGTATTATTAACAATATTTACAACACTGACTTTTGTTCTAAATAAATCTTGTTTGAATCAAGTGATAAACTAAATATATATACGTATCAACATATATAAGTAGACTTATGCATTATTATAATAATGTATTATGAAGGTGAAATGAGAAAAGAACGACTTAAGTCACTAAACTTTAAACAATATTAAGAAAGTCAGATAAAAATAATTTATTGAAAGGTTCATAATGTAATATATTATAACATAACATATTAATTTTAAATTCTTACTACAATTTTAAATTGTTCAATATTAACCTGGCAGTGCCGTTTATTATTATTTATCAAGAACAAAGTGACGTCAGATAGATGGTTTATACCATAGTATTTACATAAAATTATGATAAGCAATATCATGTGAAAATAGACTTAATAAATACTGTATAATATACTTGAGGTATACATAAACAATATAAAATAATTATCTTGAAACCCAAATGAAAAAGAAGTTGATGTCTATATCTACTATCACATGTATTAATACTTCTGACTATTTTACTGTCATATACATCATATAATATTACAATATAATACACTTTTATTATTATTACATTTCATGAAATTCACAACATCTCATACATTTTTTATAACCACATTCGCAAATAAATTTACATCTTTGGTCATCCCGGAATTATCAAATAACTTTCATACATTTATTATTAATAAAGACGTAATTACCATGATTGTGATTTAAATTATCTTATAATTAATAACGCGTAAAATTTACTACATCAATTTCTCCCGCAAAGAGAAAATCTGGCTAAGACATCGTGTCGAAAATAGAATAATTTACACTATGACAAAACATAACTTATTAAATATATGTGAATAATAATAATAATATGTACAATAGTTTCTATTTTATCTAATTCACATGCCCACACACTTACTACTTGCAGATATAAAATGGCTTAATATTATTTATTTCACATTATTAAAAGAAATCGCGTACATTTACGTAAGTAACGACTAGTTGGGTAGAAACAGCCTTTTATAATACACAAGTTATTTGAACGAATGAAATCGACAAAATCAACACTGTTAGACCTCAGTTCTATATCAAAAGTCTTAATTAGATCACAGTATCTAGGTCTCTAGTATCGACCTCCGGCATTGTCAATCATAGAAAGCTCTCCGAGTCTCGTGTTTCCTCCCTGTCGACAGCAGAAACAATCTCAACGCCTTCATCATATCTGTGGAGTTTGCTCGCAGCGTTTATACAGTAGTGTTGATCAGGGTCTCCGTATTGACTGTGGTAGAACTCCTCCCGCATCATATGGTTCAAGTTACCACAGCGGAAGAACAGTATCTCCTGGAACGGCTTTCTGAAGTCCCTGTTCAATGTCGCGTAGATGACAGGGTTAAGCAAACTGTTCAGGTAACCTAACCAGAGGAAGATTGCGCTGACTGCGTCAGGAATAGCGTCTTCCTCAACGAACGGTCGAATTAGGGCTAGTACGAAGAACGGCAGCCAGCAAATCACGAAAGCTGACATTATAATACCGAGGGTCGTCGACGCTTTGCGTTCCTTAGCTAGTTGGAATCTCAGCTTCTTGTTATGTGTAACTGCTGGGTGAAGCAAGTCTTTGGCGATATGGCTTTTTTGAGCAAAATTGGAGAGTGACGACCGAATCCGATTAGTCGACACTTTTTGGTTACTTTCTGAAGATTGTCTTCGTTTTTCCTTAATTGCTGGTTTACCCGGTACCAGCTGTGTTGGAGATCTGTTAATGGTGTGGATCGGCTTTGTGGGCGTCTTAGGGTTCTGCAACATTGGGCACTGGGACTCGTTCGACTTCCTTTGGCCGCTGAAGCATCGGCCAATTGTACTTTCTGTTTTGTCTACGCTATACTGTAAAGAAAAGAAAAATATTTTTATTTTATATTCAGATCTGTTGTCTTTTGCTGTTTGCTGCAAATTATAAAATATAAAAGTACTACTAATCATAACTGAACTAGACATATGAAAATTTATCAATGTTACGAACTTTGTTTGCAATTTCTTATTCTGCTCCCAAGAGGGAAAAGGTTAGCATTGTATAGTAAAAACTTATTTGTACTAACACTTACTGTGGTATTCGTACTCGCTGTTGATCCCCTTGGGGGAGGCTGTGAGGACTGGTTGCCCAAAAGTTTCGCCTCAGCCGCTCCACCATTCTTCACATTTATCTCAAGGTAGCAATGAGTCTCCAAATGAGATTGAGCTCTTCTCTCGTCTTTTACTATCTTCCTAGCAGCGCTAAATATCTTATAGTAGACTATAACCATTACAGTCAGTGGTATGTAGAAAGAACCCATGGTCGCGTAGACTTGATAAACCTGATTTTGCGACACAGAACAGGATGTTTCAGTCTTCTCATTACCTAGTATTAGGACCGGCGGGAGGGATATACAGGCTGCGCTTACCCACACGATAAAGACACAGAAAAGCATTCTTCTTGGAGTTCTTTTGACGCCATATTCTAAAGGCTTTGTGATGGCGTAATACCGATCTACAGAGATCATGCAAAGATTGAGGATACTAGCTGTACAAGAAAGAACGTCGCTTGAAACCCAGAAATCACAAATGACCGGTCCGAAAGGCCACGTTCCCATAATATCGTACACAGTTGCGACAGGCATCACCATCAAAGCCACACAAAGATCGCTCACTGCCAGCGATACAATTAAATAGTTACTTGGTCTTCTCAATTTTCTAACTAAGCGTACTGCAACACATACAAGAACATTACCAACTATGGTTCCTACCATAACAACCATGAAAAGTATTATGAGGAATATAGTCACTGGAGTGGAATATTTTGAATGCTTTATATGACCTGCTTTTAAGAGTGTGGAATTGTCTTCTAAGAGGGTCCAGTTCACTGTCGAGTTGGGATTACTGACGTTAAATTCTGGGCTCAGAGCTTGTTCGAAGTCAGTAGAGGCAAGCGCTGGCCGCAAAAGAATAGACGCCAGTACTAGAAGACACGAAGGTAAAGCAACAAAGCTAGGCAGTGAACGGTGGGAATTAAGAATTTGAGTCGCCATACGAATCCCTTGATTGGGTGTCGATTAATTTGTTCGTAACCTTGACGTAACCATACATTGGTTTTGATTCTCACTTTGTATACCTATGGATACTTAAATTGTTTTGTCGAACGAATCAGGTTTGAAAAATAACTTCGTCGCGAAGTTTTTTGGTCTTAGAATGGCGCGTTTGATTACAATTGAGAATGGGCTTTAATTGACATATTGCTTGGATTGTGTTTTCAGTGCGGAGCAGAGCCATTTGAATGTGAGATGGTGAAGGATTTTCGTTTGGTTGGTTATTGTTTGGGTCGGTGTCTTTGGTTGGAGTCAGCAGATTGTGTTGTTTTATTGCGCAAGAAACGCGACGTGAGCAGCTGCTACTCCAATATCCCGTCTGCGGATTGCTTCATTAGTAGCGTTGATTGGTGAAGAAAATTTCCGATCTGGAAAGAAGAGATACAATATATAAGTACATAAAGCTGAACACCGATTTCACTTAAAAGCTATTTTATCGTGGTTCTTTTACAAAATACAATATTGATGTAAATTACTCGAATGGTTTTTACGGGCAGATACAAATGACTATGTTGGTTAAATAGAGTTCAAAATTCTGTCAAATGGCGTAATTTTTCACAAAGCCACGTGTTTTAACTTTACCTAAATATAGCATTTTATTGCATAAGTACTCTAGTTAAAAAAATACAGAATAAACTTTGTAGTGTATTTTATCTTTACTTTAACATGCATAATGCAAACAATTTTGTATGTACGAAATGAGCGAACAATGAAGGCATTACGGCCTGATCGTTATGTATTGCATGAATAATAATAACGTAATCAGACGAGCACCATGTTTCACCATTTTTCATCAAGACCAGAATATTGTGGCCCTGTTTACACGTGAGTGCTATATAATGTTAACTTATTTAGTGTATTTTCCATCGAATATAATTATCTAACGTATGCAATGTATTTATATAAATATCATCAGCCTTTAGCAGTCCACTGCTGGACTAGGCCTCTCCTTTGAAAGGAGGAATTGGCCTACTATACCATGCAGGCCAAACGGGTTGGTATACGGTTTGTATCAAGTTTTCATTCTCTTACAGTGCTGTTCTCTGGATAGTATGCTCCCTCTGTCGGCTCTTACGACACCCATGGGATGATATGGGGTGGTGATATTCCGTATTCTTAATCCGTCACCACACGGACTTATATAAATATACACATAATATTTTCTGAAGGCAAGGCAGCGATAGCCTAGTGGAGATACCAACGGCCTGTCATGCAGAGGGTATCGGGTTCGAATCCACGGCGCGCATCACTGACTTTTCGGAGTTATGTGCGTATCGAATTGTTAATTATCGCTTGTCTCGTGCCTCGGAGAGCACGTTAAGCCATCGGTCCCGGCTGTCATGAAGATCTTTGACAGTCGTTATAGGGCGTCAGTACCTCTAAAATAAACTGACACTAGTCTAAACCATGGAATATCGCTATCCCTTCGGGTTGCGGAGGTCAGACAGGCAGTCGCTCCGTGGAAAAGCTAATATTCCGCAAATCCGGTTAGACTAGAAAGCGGACCGCAGGTTGAGACTGGGATAACGCTAGGCGGATGACACATAATATTTTCTGAAGCATAGTAAGTGTAAAATTATTTTTAATATTCATTGCATGGCAAGTAATTAGATAGGTATTATAACCTATCCATGCTTGGATGTAAAAATAATTATAGATATCACAAAGGTTAACATGATTAGGTCTGGTTGATTTCTTGAGAGGCAGCAGCGACTGACAGAAATATAAGCTCAGTCAATTGATTGGTGCGCCGTTCACAGAGAACCTAAAATTATCATTGGATTTTTTTTTATAATGGCGAGACAGGTATTTCTTTAAAATGGTAATAATGTACATCGTATCTAAATCTTTAAAAGGTTATGTTTTAATATTCGATTAAATTAGGTTTATTTCTCTTATGTAGCATATAATACCAGCACCAATACCTACAAAGATTTTATATGCACTTTATGTTATACTACGAAATCTATCAGTTTTAAATATTTCTTGTGTATCAGGAGATCGATATGTTCGTTAAATTACGGTTTTACTCATAATTTAGTTTTACCTAGCAGCCCTTATAGGTATAAGCTTAAAGACGTGTTAAAATTCTTTACGTTTATAATACTAAATAGTCTGCGTAACTCATTTTGTTATAATTGAGTTAAGAACCAGTTCGGAACATATAATTTGCTAAATATTAACTTAATTTCAGAAGTTTTGCTTTGACAAGACACAGCAGAAGTTTTTAAATCATAGAAGATATTTTAATTTGGGGTTATGGAAGTCAAACGACAGAGTTCAGATATATTGTTAGGGAAAGCGATATTCTATCAAGTCCCTAATAATTCTTAGGGCCTGTTTCACAAAGTCCAATTAAAGTTCAGAGTAGCCTATTTCTAACTAAAACAGTAAGTAAAGTCATCTCACCCGTTTCACAATCGTAAAGTAGGACTAATGAGCACATAACCGACCGAATAACTTATAGATCGGTTGAAGTAATAATTAACACGTTTTACCGCCAAGTAACCATGAGTTCAACAGATGTTGTCGAGATGCGACGAAGAAATGTATTGTTTCTTAAGCAGGTAGTACCTAAACCTTTGTAACTGAGTTTGGCATAATACTATTATTCATTATCTTTCGGAGGTTTAAACATAATGGATAAATTTGATGTGTTTGAAGTTAAATGAGAGGAATTTTATGGTCAACTGGTGGTCGTGACCACGAAGAATGCCAATAATTCGCAATAGAGCAAATAAGATCGATTTCAGAACGATTCTTAGTAAAGATGCAATGACTCATGTTTAAATTCATTTCTATCTTAATATATAAAATCCTTGCGTTACTGACTGACTGACAGACACGCCACAGCCGAAACTACTGGGCGCAGGAAGCTGAAATTTGGCATGTATGTTCCTTGGGAAACGTAGGGGTGCACTAAGAAGGGATTTCCCGAAATTGCCACGGGATCGGCCAAAACGGGTAAATTTAAAAAAATTGCTGGCGTAGCTGCTGGCGTCCTCTAGTATTTTATAAAATCACTTACTCATTTTCTGTCTACCTACTTTTATTACTAAAATAAATTAATTTATTCACGACTAAAGAACATTTCAGCGATATTTTAGGAAAGTAATAAAATTGCCTATCAGAAACGTATCATTTAAAATCAAGAATGAAAAGTGTTGCAAAAACAACATCAACAGAAAGTTCGTACATATAGGTGAATGACAAAAAACATAACACGAAACCTGAAACAGACCGTGCCATACACAGGTGCCGTATGTCATAAGCACTGCGTTTTGTTGCCACGCAGAATAATAAAACAGTTCGTATTTCTTACAAACATAAAGGCCGTACACATTTAAAATTCAAAATGCATATAGTTTAATGTGTCAGCAGACTCTATTTTAATTTAAATTCCAATATAAAAACATGGTATTTATTAAGTTTATAAGATAAAAGTAACAAAGATTATTTCGCAAACGTCAAACGAAACGCGAAATTTAAATATTGCCAGTCGTTTCTTAAGTATGTTTTAAGCAGTTAACCGTCATTTAAAAAAAGGGGCGTGGCGATTGTGAAACGCAGCGGAAGATACCGACAGAATTTAACGCTTCAGTAGTAAACTTATCAAGTAGCTACTGATGAATTTACTGAGACATTGTGAAACAGACCCTTAGTCACATAACTCGAAACTGGAGACTACTACAAATGAAACCAGAAAAAACCATTTACTTGCATCACTGGACAAACAAGGTTCATTATAAAAATAATTAATATTAAACCACTGTACCGCATAAACGACATATCGCTGAAACTTTATTATCACTATTAATACATTGTTTTCCAGGAATTTACAATAATATTTTGGTTTCGCACACAAAATGGTTAATTGGAATAACACCTGAACTTGCGGTTAATATAATTTTAGGTAATAAAATTCAAGTAATGATTAATATAATTTTAAATTATTGATTGCATGCATTACCTGATAACATTAACACGAGACTGATTTGTACATATTTATAGTTATATTTAATCACCGCAACAAAATCAATTATCAATATATAATATATGTGTATTTACTACAAAAAAGTGTACATGTATGTCTATGTATTCTCTAGTACCCATAGTACAAACTGTACTTAGTTTGGGAATGAGATGGTGTTGTGTGTATGTGGTAACATAATAGGTACCTACTTATTAAATATATATATTTTTTTATTTATAAATAATAAAAAATATATATTTTTCAGTCTCACGCCTGTATCCCCGAAGAGATAGGTAGAGGTGTAAATATTACACCCACATTTCACCATGAATATTTAGGTCCCGCGTTATAGGGGGCGAGCCTATTGCCGTTACGAGTATTCGGAAAAACCCAGTAACACTTTTGCCCGAGCCGGGAATCGAACCCTATAGATATATTTTTTGCGTCTGGATTTTGCTTTGATTTGAAATCTGTGATAAAACTATGATTTTGCTGTTTCTTTCCCAATACAACAATTTGGAAAGATGGAAAAATTAATTGAAATTAAACTACAGTTTACGGATTTTATCGCGTTGTATTGGTTTCACTAAGTTATTACATTTGAAACTATAGATCTAGAAACTATATTTTTAATTTATTACTAGCCGACGTTTCGAATTCTTTACAGAATTCATGTTCACGGCAGACTGAGGTGATATTTGTCTTTTTCTTGAATGTATATATATTATATATTTGTAAATTGTAGGGGTTTCTAATTTTGCCTGTGCCAACAAAGTGTCCCTATTCACTGAATTGAAGGCGTTCTTCAAGTCAACCTTCAGAATGACCTCCCTATCACCACTTCCAAGATACGTCGAAAGGGCATGTGTAGCAGCCTCACAACCTCCCTCAACCTCGTCCAAAAAAGGAGATGTACCATTTGGCCATACATTATGGGCCTGGCAAGGACAAACACGAAACCATGTGTGTTTTGAAGATAAATGACTACTCTATTACCCTGTATATTTTTTTTTTAATAACACTTGGTGGAAATAAGATACGAGATATTTGAAATGGAAATTATTCCACAACTAAATAAACCTCAAAATTGAATTTTAACATTAATATAACACCTAGATGTAAACAAAGGAATGTCTTTGTGTCATATAGAACAAAATCTACATATAGAGAGGCCAATAATAATGAATAATTACCTGTGTACTAGGGAAACTCGTACTATACTCGTCCAAAAAAACTAACCACAATCACAAACACCGCTGCATATTCTTAACATGGGTAGAAGGTAGTGATCATTATTATTGAATTTATATTCAATTACATTAAAATTAAAGCCGTACGAAAACACCAATAAATCAGAGCAAAATATTCACGATGCGCAGTAGCAATACGAATGACATAACAGATAAAAAATGTGTTGCAAATGGTTTGAAAATATATTTTCACTATCGATTAAGAAACAAAACGATTTTTACCAATTAATAATTATGGAGTATATAATAAATTATATATTTCTTGATTCTTTTTACAAATATATTTATAAAGTAAATAAAATATATTGTTTTCTAATATAATAATAAATATATTATTTCCTTAAAACAATTTCTGCCCACCATACTTCATTTTATTTTAATGCTGGCAGCATAAGACATTCATCCGCTATTACCTTAGCCTATTCAATATAATAATCTTTAAAAACTAAAATCTTTCACCGAAGTTCTATCAAGAAACGAAAACGATGTATAAATTTTAAAAATTATATGTTTAATTTCAACGATTCACAACTTTCTGGCCGTCTTTGGTATTTCTCCTTTATAACATTATCGTACTTAATTTGATTTGGCTTATTCTTATTCTTCTGTTCTTCAACTGTTTTTATAAAACTCATCATCATCAGCCTGCCATAGTCCGCTGCTGGATTTAAGCCTCTCCAATGGCACGCCACTGAGCCCGATTTTTGGCTTTTCGTGTCCAGCCGCTGCCAGTTTTTATAAAACCAAACGTAAAAATTCAATTCGAATGAAAGTCCAATCTAAAATTGCTTCGTCTTTCTTCAGTGCAGTATCCATGTACTGTGGTAGCTATACCATGAGCCAGCGAATTTGAACGTTCCGCATTAACAAAACTGCTTCGTCACTGCGACACATTAAAGCTAGCTTATGGTTCTATAGACTTAACAATATGTGAAACCCACTGATGTTTTACCCGGTAAATTGGACCCTACGTTATGCATAATAATGTATGCCAATATTAGAAAAGGGGAAAATGATACACCGAAACGAGCAGTGAAACAATACTCTGGTAGTTTGGGATAATTTATACATTCAAGACAAATACAAATGTCGCTTCAGTCTTCCGTTCCTTTCGAGAACTCAAAACATTTATAGGTAGTAGAGCCTTGCTGATTTCAGCATGAATGGGCCGGCTCGACCGGGGAAGTACCCTCTCGCAGAAAATCGACGTAAAGTAACAGTACTTAAGCTGTTACGTTTTGTTCGGTGAGTGAGAGTGCCGTAGGCCCTATCCCCTATTCCTTCTCCCTCATTCCACTCCTCATCCTATCTCTTTTCTCAACACCAAGGGTCGGCAACGCAATTGTGACTCCTGTAGTGTTGCTTGTGTCCATGGATGGCGGTAATGGCTTTCCATCAGGCGATCCGTATGCTTATTTGCCGACTATTTCAATTAAAAAAAAAACATCGAGTAATTAATAATGTATTTTATAGATCATTTGGTTTAAATGTAACTGCAGTAAAACTAATATATCGCGATAAAATATGTAAAATGTAGTTTATTTTTAAAGTGAAAGTGTTTGTTAATTTGTTTTCCTTCTTTCACGTCGCAATGGAAATATGCGACTCCAAATTGTTGTAATATAGTAAGGTTGGAGATTGATAGGCTCTATTTTTATCCCGTATAAGGTGATTAATCTTTGGCTTTCTGATTCTACGATCTTTAGATGCTAATAACTTACAAGACGTGTATTTTGTAGTACCTTTTCAGAGACCTAATTGTATTGTTGAACTCTATAAAATGTATAAAATATATTTCTGTATAGTAGTCTAGCGATATAAACAGCGATAGCCTAGTGGAGAGACCGACAGACTGTTACGCAGAGGGTCCGGGTTCCAATCCATTCTAAAGTAGATAGAACGCCACCCTGAGGAACGCCGACTGTGGTATTGCACCACGAAGAGAAAGAGTCTTCTATCCGTATACGTTGTCGGCGGCCAAACAGGTAACTGTGAAACCAATCAATCACTTGTGGAGATAAGTTAATAGAGCGTAGTATGCCAAGCAGAATATGGATATCAACGGTGTTGAAGGCGTTACTAAAATCAAGTTAGGTAAGTACAGTCAGATTTCCATTCTCCATACCAAGCCTTATGTCGTCGGTAATGTTGATCAGTGCCGTAACGGTGCTGTGACCAGGTCGGAATCCGGATTGGAGAGGATTGAGGAGTAGGTTCTTGTTAAGGAATGTGCTAAAGTGGATATGGACAAGTCCCTCAAGCACTTTAGAGAGGAAAGGTAGCACGGAGATAGGACGAATCTCGGAAAAGGACCAGCGTTTGGATTTTTTAGGTAAAGGAATAATTTGAGCGTCTTTCCATGCAGATGGAAATACGCCCCGGGATAAGGAATAATTTAGAATATGACACAGGATAGGAAGGATTTCATCTAAGATGGGAAGGATCATCTTTCGACTGACACAATCATTACCGACGGCATTGGAAGAAATAGATACTACGCTCTTTTTAACATCACACTCTGATAATTGATTAAAAACGAAAGATGGGTATACTGGGGTTGGAAGCGATGAAAGATCGTGTAAAGTATTAGCTTTAGTAGTCCTATCAAATTGGGACGAAGCAGTGAAATGTCGATTTAATAAATCAATATCAATTTTATTAGTAGTGAGGTCATGTGTAGACTTCCCAACCCCAGGAGTTCTTAGAAATTTCCAGACCTTAGCTGGATTCTCATTCTCAACAGAGTTATGGATGTATTGGCGTTGTGCTTTCCTACACACCTTTCTGCAGTGATTTCTAATCGCAATATAGTTATCCCAATTACCAGGAGTCGCTCGACATTTATATTTTGTTTTAGCCATTGCCTTCTTCGTCAGAAACTGTTTGATTTCCTTAGTGAGCCAAGGTGAAGGTAATTGCTTGACTCTGATAGCACGGACCGGTGCATGAACATCGTACAACCGAGTAATCCTGTTTGTGAATGTTTCGACATTTTCGTCAATGGATTGCGCACTCAGTAAGGAATTCCAGTCAATCACGCTGGCGTCACTTCGGAGATTTTCAAGTCTCATGCCACCAAAATTGCGCTGCAGAAGAATTTTGGATTTTGTCTTAGGAAGACGAAGTTTATAAGAGAGAAAAATTAGGTCGTGGTAAGAGAAAGCGTCAGCTGCAACCTGACCATGTTTGGCGACAAGACTAGGTGAAGAGACAAACATAAGATCAAGAAGAGAAGGAGTAGAATTTGGAAAGTTATGTGTAGCACTTAAAGGAAGGATGGATAGATTACAAGATTCGACAATACTACACAAGGAAGAAGAGCGAGAATCATTTTTTAACAAGCAAGTGTTAAAATCGCCCATGACTATGGTGTGACTGTAAGAAGGGACTAGATTTTTCAAGATGCGTTCGAAAGAAGTGAAATAATTTACGCGACAGTAAGGAGAGTAATATACACCAAGTAGAACCTTGGTATAAGACAGATCCAATTCCAGAAAGAGATACTCGCCGGCATTAAGCGGTGGTGGCTGTGTAGACATATCAACAACATTAAAAGGAATATGGTTACGGAGATAAATGGCTACACCACCACCACCACTCCCGGTACGATCATTTCTTACTAGTCGATAATTAGGAAGAGAGTAGGTCACAGAAGATAGACACGGTTTTAACCATGACTCGGAAATTAGAATGGCATGGATATTCTTACAGTCAAAAGTGGTCAGCATATCCTGGAAATGGGCTGGAATACTCTGAGCGTTTATGTGGACAACATTCAAGTTACCGGGTACGTCGGCAAACTCGCACTCAAGTGTCTCAGCAAGTGAAGGGATGCTTGCAAAGCTGTTATTATGGCTACTTATAGAAAAGAAACTGTCATTATCACTACTTTGTAATTGATCAGACATAACATAAAATATATAGATAGGTATATAATAAATATAATAACTTAAAAAATAAAATAGTAAGATAAACTTATATACTTCTAAAGCACGCTATTAAAATAAGACGTCTACCTGCCAGTTGATTGTTAACAACCAACAATATTAAATCATTCATATTGCAATAACAATTACACAAGAAAATAAAAAACAATTACCTACTACCAAAGAAAAAAGGCAGTTGCAACATCCGCGCGTTTTCAACAAATAGGAGAATATAATACATTATAATTATTATCTAAATAAATAATCCAGAAGTAAAATGCTTCAAAAAATTATCTATGGAAATAGTTCTCGAATCGGTTTCCGAACGTACCATCTCAGTCGATTAGAAAAACGAAACGTAATATTGACAACTTTGACAGTTGTCCAAATGTCATAATATAGTCACGTTATAAAATGCTAAGATTGTTATGCGTTGATTTTATGCAAGTAAATCGAAGGTATGAATTAATGTATATTACGGAAATCGGAAAGAAGCCAAGTGAATTCAAAAGTTACGAAGAAGGGGGTATAAGTAAAGTTTTGAGCATTAAAGATAGGGTATAGTGAAACAATACGTACATAAAAAGTAAACAAACCCGCGGATGCTGCAATAACTATGAAAGCTGTGGTACAAATTACTTTTTCGTGGCTGCGGCGCGTTTCGACTTCGGAACCATGGGTTTCTTAGTAATAGGTTTCCTCTGAGTGCCAGACTTGATACGGTGCAGTTCACCGAGCGACGAAATACGATGTTGTTTCCCTTTGGCGTCCACGACGAAAATTTGGCCCTCCCGTGTCCAACTACTTGTGACTCCAAATTGGTCTCGTGCAGCCATAAAGACGTCGTGCCGAGCCTTGGTCAGAAATTCAGACAACGTTTTGCCGCTTCCTTTCAATTTCGTCTTGGAGAACCAGACCTTGTCACGCACCGCAACGTGCCGAAACTTGACCAATATGGGTCTAGGTTTGTGACCGCTTGAAGCTCGACATATTCTGTGACAGCGTTTGATGTCATCGATCACAATATCAGAGTTTAAGTACTGTTACTTTACGTCGATTTTCTGCGAGAGGGTACTTCCCCGGTCGAGCCGGCCCATTCATGCTGAAATCAGCAAGGCTCTACTACCTATAAATGTTTTGAGTTCTCGAAAGGAACGGAAGACTGAAGCAACATTTGTATTTGTCTTGAATGTATAAATTATCCCAAACTACCAGAGTATTGTTTCACTGCTCGTTTCGGTGTATCATTTTCCCCTTTTCTAATATTGGCATACATTATTATGCATAACGTAGGGTCCAATTTACCGGGTAAAACATCTGTGGGTTTCACATATTGTTAAGTCTATAGAACCATAAGCTAGCTTTAATGTGTCGCAGTGACGAAGCAGTTTTGTTAATGCGGAACGTTCAAATTCGCTGGCTCATGGGATAGCTACCACAGTACATGGATACTGCACTGAAGAAAGACGAAGCAATTTTAGATTGGACTTTCATTCGAATTGAATTTTTACGTTTGGTTTTATAAAAACTGGCAGCGGCTGGACACGAAAAGCCAAAAATCGGGCTCAGTGGCGTGCCATTGGAGAGGCTTAAATCCAGCAGCGGACTATGGCAGGCTGATGATGATGAGTTTTATAAAAACAGTTGAAGAACAGAAGAATAAGAATAAGTCAAATCAAATTAAGTACGATAATGTTATAAAGGAGAAATACCAAAGACGGCCAGAAAGTTGTGATTCGTTGAAATTAAACATATAATTTTTAAAATTTATACATCGTTTTCGTTTCTTGATAGAACTTCGGTGAAAGATTTTAGTTTTTAAAGATTATTATATTGAATAGGCTATGGTAATAGCGGATGAATGTCTTATGCTGCCAGCATTAAAAATAAAATGAAGTATGGTGGGCAGAAATTGTTTTAAGGAAATAATATATTTATTATTATATTAGAAAACAATATATTTTATTTACTTTATAAATATATTTGTAAAAAGAATCAAGAAATATATAATTTATTATATACTCCATAATTATTAATTGGTAAAAATCGTTTTGTTTTTTAATCGATAGTGAAAATATATTTTCAAACCATTTGCAACACATTTTTTATCTGTTATGTCATTCGTATTGCTACTGCGCATCGTGAATATTTTGCTCTGATTTATTGGTGTTTTCGTACGGCTTTAATTGTAATGTAATTGAATATAAATTCAATAATAATGATCACTACCTTCTACCCATGTTAAGAATATGCAGCGGTGTTTGTGATTGTGGTTAGTTTTTTTGGACGAGTATAGTACGAGTTTCCCTAGTACACAGGTAATTATTCATTATTATTGGCCTCTCTATATGTAGATTTTGTTCTATATGACACAAAGACATTCCTTTGTTTACATCTAGGTGTTATATTAATGTTAAAATTCAATTTTGAGGTTTATTTAGTTGTGGAATAATTTCCATTTCAAATATCTCGTATCTTATATCCACCGAGTGTTATTTAAAAAAAAAATACAGGGTAATAGAGTAGTCATTTATCTTCAAAACACACATGGTTTCGTGTTTGTCCTTGCCAGGCCCATAATGTATGGCCAAATGGTACATCTCCTTTTTTGGACGAGGTTGAGGGAGGTTGTGAGGCTGCTACACATGCCCTTTCGACGTATCTTGGAAGTGGTGATGGGGAGGTCATTCTGAAGGTTGACTTGAAGAACGCCTTCAATTCAGTGAATAGGGACACTTTGTTGGCACAGGCAAAATTAGAAACCCCTAAAATTTACAAATATCTTTGGCAATGTTACAGGTATCCCACAAAATTACTATATCAGGACAATCTTTTGGAATCTGCAGTTGGATGCCAACAAGGTGACCATCTTGGACCAGTCATTTTTAGCTTAGCTATACAACCCATTATTCGGCAAATAAATTCTAAATTTAATGTCTGGTATTTAGACGACGGAACCCTAGGAGGAGATCTAGACATTGTATTACAAGATTTAGCTTTTATTAAAAATAAATTCGCATCTATTGGCTTGGAACTAAATTCTAGTAAGTGTGAGTTGTTTATAAATACAACAGACTCTACAAAAAAACTTTCGATAAAATCTAAATTTAATAATTTGGCACCAAACATCAAAATTATTGAAAAGCGTTCATTTCGCCTCCTAGGTTCGCCCGTATTTGAAGAAGCTTTTGATTCTTTCTTGGAAGAAAAAATACAAAATTTTTGTGAAAATTCAGATCGTCTATTCAAAATTAATATACATTCGGCTTATACTATTATTCGATATTGCCTTTTTGTCCCAAAATTTACTCATGCCTTAAGATCATCGCAACTTTGGAAAAAAATAACACTATTAGAACAAATCGACTAAATTATACAGGTTACTTTAAAAAAAATATTAAATGTGGACTTGGACGACCGAGCCTGGCTACAAGCATCTTTACCCGTACGTTTGGGTGGGCTCGGCGTTCGCAAAATTTCCAGTGTCAGTTTACCGGCGTTCCTGTCTTCGGTTCACAGCACGGAAGAGTTAACTAGGAAAATATTATCACCTACACTAGTAAACTCAGAAGTGCTGTGCAAAACCGAAGCTATAAATGCCTGGAAAATGGCTTGTCCAAATACTGATTTGCCCACCAACCTATTCTTCCAAAGACAGTGGGACGCGCCGCTTTATAACATTGTGAGGAAAACTCTTTTGGATACATCTTTTAATGTTACAGGGCGTGCTCGTTTGCTGGCTGTGGGGGAATGGGAATCCGGTCTATGGCTTCAGGCACTAGCATCGTCCAACACAGGAACCATGTTGGACGATGAGACGTTCCGTATCGCCACTTGTCTCCGTTTAGGTGCTCCGTGTGTTTCTCCGCATCGATGTCATTGTGGAGAAGACGTCGATAGCCTCGGACACCATGGGCTATCCTGCAGCAGAAGCGCTGGTAGGATTCCTCGTCATGCTCACCTAAATGTCATAATCCGTCGTGCTCTTGTCGCGTCTGGTGTACCAGCTGTACTTGAACCAAATGGTTTGGTACGCGACGACGGGAAGAGACCTGACGGTATGTCACTGTTGCCATGGAAAATGGGTAGGACTTTTGTAACGTAAAAAGTACCTTTCGGGTGTGTGCTGTTACGTTATCCCTACTAGGGGGTGTCTAAATGAGAAGCGTGGTTAAATGTTACAATAAAAATTGATTTAATTGCCAAATAAATTTTATACATCAATTAGCAAGCGTTACTTAAATGAAAAAGATTACGATTTATGTGATATTTAGAAAAATTAACACAGGGTCGCGTAGTTCGGCGAGGGGTGGGGTTTGTGTGGAGAATCCAGCTGCCGATGGTCCAGGAGATGTTGGTGACTTAACTCGGATGTAGCCGCCGCAAGAAGGGGGGCGCGAAGCCAACGCGTCCGCTTATATAGAGGCTCGCAGTGCGGTGGGGACGGAACATGCAGGCAGCCGGGAGGCGGTGTCGTCCCGACGTCACAGCGACGTCACACACTCCCCCCATTAGGCCAGAATTTTCCCATAGGGAAAATTCTGTGGCTGGTAGGCGGCAACTGCATTCGGAGACCCTGTAACAGATGAGTGGTAGTGGTGTCAGTAGGTTAAATACGGGGCCAATATTAACCCTGAAAGAGGAAAAAAACAAGTATAACCCTCGGCCATTCATACGTCACCAAGCATTGAACGTTCCTATAACCTGACATTCATCACATTCAAAAAGGCCTACACACTATCATACGCATGAACAAGCCAACATTCATTCAAGATGCGAGTCGCATTCATTATAATACACGACGCGCGAAGAGGTATTATACGTGAGTTTTATAGTAAATAGTCACCCAGTCTATGTTGGTAGGCACCACCTGACCACCCATATTCGATTAGTGAAGTTAATTGAGAGAGTATAAGTCGTAAACCAATATTACGATCTTACTATATTACGATACTACAATCATACGATTAGTTGGCAGTATCACAAACAAATTGCTCATTAACGTGCTCGATGCGAATTGTAAAAGCATAAAAAAGTGTTCATTAATAATTAAGTATAAAGTATGATACAATGTTTTGAGCCGAGTGATCGGCTGACGTAAACAAGTGAGTCATCACTGCGCGCTTGGCGCCGGCCGCATTCCATTCTCGCGGACAAATAACTGGTTTCTGATTATGATACAAAATCGACAACGACAAATACACAATTCGGAATAGGTTGCAATGTATGTAGTACAACACCGCAGGTGACAATCGATGACATAGTGTACACAACCATAGCCAAAAACATAAAAAAATATTCACGGCAAGATGTAATGTATAGTACATCGTCGAAGGAGACTGTCGACGACATAGTACACACTACCAGAGTTAAAAACACAAAAAAAAATAAAACAATCGAGAATCGAACCACAGACCGATCCGACAACAACCTTTCAGCCACTGAGCCATAAGGGAAAAAAAATATTTTATCATATTTCGATCAGTCATTACCAAAGCTATAAGTAACAAGATATATGGGTACATGATTTAGCTGTAATTAGGAGTTAAAGATTTTTATATTATATGTAACGAAGTGTTAAGTTATTTTAGTGATTAATTCATTAGTGATGAGCATTAATCATTACATTCTTAAACTTTGTAGTGAGTTAATCCAAGATCCTTTATATGGAAATCACCAAGAGAAACATATCTGATATTTATATCGTTATGTGAAAGTTGGATAGTTATCAGATAGTTGGATAATTAGTTAGATAAATAACAGATTCTTTCAAAAATATTAAGTTTGGAAAACCTCTTCGACAATTTATAACAGTAATAACTATTCATGTTTTATGTTAGCATATTTATTCATGTTTTATGTTAGCATATTTATTCATGTCTTATGTTAGCATGTTTATATAATTCGTTAACACAACACAATGCATTATCTTCGACTCGGAAACAAAAGAACCATTGTTGGCCTTCACAAATAATTATGTAGGTAATTATAACTCTGCATACATATGCGTCTTACATTGTTATTAATGACACTGTACCCAATCGTTTATAAACACATTTATGCTATAATAGAATAAGATTTAATTATTTCATTCAGCTTTTAGGTTTGAAATAAACGACGGTGAAATACGAAATGGTATTATCTTTAACTTGTAAATCAATTAATTTGCTTTAGCTATAAAAGTATAAAATTATTGATTTATGTAGAAATACCCACATTAGTTATTTAAGTATTGAAATTATTTATTAATTTGTGTGTAAACAGCCACTTTAGTTATTTAATGAGGTATAAATATTATTATTTGATTCATATGTAAATAGCCACTTAGTTATTCAAGAATAGAAGTTAGTGATTTAATTTATGTGCAAATACCCACTTTAGTTAAAGTTAGTTTCAATTCCATTAAGTTTGATAAAATAACATTTGCGTAAACACTAGAACACATTATAACCAGCACTATTTAAGATGGTTTAGTAAAACCAGATGCATAGCATTTTGTATAAAGGAAACAAGTTACATATAGATAATTAAGTATTTATCCGGCTGTCAGCGGTTTAATTTTATCAGCTTTTCAACATTATTTGTTTTATATAATTATTTCAATAGAAACCAGACATTGAAAGAACAATCCTAGCGACACAAAACATTACAAAAAGAACACAATTCAATAATTGTGACGCAGGAATTTTATG
Source organism: Euclidia mi (assembly GCA_944739405.2). Lineage (NCBI taxonomy): Eukaryota > Metazoa > Arthropoda > Insecta > Lepidoptera > Erebidae > Euclidia > Euclidia mi. The sequence continues at coordinate 32,485,607 of OX123203.2, forward strand.
TTTGAGTTCACAATGAACAGTAAATGCATAAATAGATGCATTCTCAAATAACATACCGACAGGCAGCAACAAGAAGATAGAATCGAAGACCAAAAACAACGATTGCAGCATAATAAACATTTGACAAAACGAACAACTAATAATTCTACGATGATATTCGTATTTCTATACCAAACAGACAAAGATTAAACTTTTACATTATTGTTAGTGAGCAACCTGCATGTGACACGTGTACATTTTATTAATAAATGAACGCGGAATTCTAGCTAGATACCTAGTATATAATACGCTAGCATCTTAGGTACGTTCATTCTCAGCCAGTCCAACTATGTTAGGTACACGTGGTATAATAAAGATGCAACTTTCTTAGTAAGAAAGAAAAGAATAGTTAATATTGAAGGATAATCGCCGTAGTAGGCGGTAAAAGTATTAATTAATACCGACTATATAGAAATATATCGCCGTACAAAATCACTAGCAGAAGGTTATAGTAGAAAATAGAAAGAAATGAAAAAGAGAAGGGTGTGAATCCGTTCCATAAGTCAGCCAAAGCAGATTATTAGCAATAATTACCAGTAGCACTTAATTACCTTAGTGGCATTTAAAAAAGCTAATCGCGAAGCAGTACGATCAAGGTGACCTAGGCACGTCGTTAGTGGACGTGAGGTCATAAATCGCAAAATACAAAGAATGCGATCGACGAATGTGACCTTAGCGCGTCTTTAGAGGACACGTGGCCGCAGTCGAACGATTATAACTCGTTACTTGTGCGGTTGATACACAGTAATTATCACACGCGGTAACAGAAAAAGTTATAATATAGAAATGCTTACCAAGCGTAGTAAGACAAAATTTGTCTGTTGTGACCGGCTCAACACAATACCGACCTTCCGAGCACAACAGAACAAAAAGAGAAAATGTCTATTGTGATCAGCACAACACCACCGACTTTCCGAGCACAATAGAACAAGCAAAAAGAAACAATAGGTAAATGCCACTAAAATAACTACACACTGCTTTGGAACGACTTCACACATACACAAAAAATAAAAAAAAGAAGACTCACCGGCAGCGGATTCTCAACAAAACCCTACCTATAATATTCCCGTGGGCGCCACTGTAACGTAAAAAGTACCTTTCGGGTGTGTGCTGTTACGTTATCCCTACTAGGGGGTGTCTAAATGAGAAGCGTGGTTAAATGTTACAATAAAAATTGATTTAATTGCCAAATAAATTTTATACATCAATTAGCAAGCGTTACTTAAATGAAAAAGATTACGATTTATGTGATATTTAGAAAAATTAACACAGGGTCGCGTAGTTCGGCGAGGGGTGGGGTTTGTGTGGAGAATCCAGCTGCCGATGGTCCAGGAGATGTTGGTGACTTAACTCGGATGTAGCCGCCGCAAGAAGGGGGGCGCGAAGCCAACGCGTCCGCTTATATAGAGGCTCGCAGTGCGGTGGGGACGGAACATGCAGGCAGCCGGGAGGCGGTGTCGTCCCGACGTCACAGCGACGTCACACTTTGTTGTGGGACGCAACCTGCGTAGACACCCTCGCGCCATCCCATGTTCCAAGCTCGGGTGGTCATGCTGGCGACAACATCCATAGACCTTCACAAGACTGTTGTCCAGTCAAAGGGCGCTTGAAGACCATTCTTTATGATTTATCGTACCTTGTCCAGTACATTCGCTGCGTCGACCCACATCACTTGAATTGTACCCCTTCTTTATTCCCCTGTCTACTTTTCCATCCCTTTGTGAAATAATAAAAACGGACATTAGTTTGGGCTAATTAAGTTTAGCAAACATACCTGAAACAAATTGAGTCTGCCACGTCCTTTATTAAATAATATAACTATTAAAATATATATGGGTAATACCTCCTAGTTATCTTCGAGAAAATTTGAACCAGCTGATAAAAATAATATCTTAAAACGTTATTGTTTTTTCAACTAAATGCTTTTGGACAAAGCAGTGAAAGAAATTGTTCTTAAACATTGTTTTTGACAGTTGATTTTAGTAAATCAACGAATCCATTATTAAATACTAGAATGAATTCGGAGAGCGATTTTCGGTTATAAATATTTCAGACGAATTGCCGAGCTTCGAAGTACTTAAGCAAAATACTGTAACCTAACACTTAAGCGGAACGTATTTCCTCCCGTACATAATACATCTTCATTGTTCTACAAGCAAAAACTGGAAAAGTGAATAGAAAATTAGGGTTGTACTTTATATGAATAATGGGTGGCCGGGAGCGGATTACGGTAGGTCAAAACGCCAAAATGAAGGATTATTTAGCCACATGACGGTGAGGCATTGAGACCGTCGGGCAGAACATAATTACTAACCCTTAGTTATTTCGACCCGGTACAGGTGTACGTTTATGACACAGGGTTAATAACCTGTGTCAAATGGACACGTGCCGAAGCCTTTCAAGCAATAATTTAGCTAATGACAAGCTTCGAAATATCTGATCTAAAATTCAAAGGTCCATTTTTACGTAAATTACAGGACTGCGACTGAAAGCCTGAAAAGTTTGTGATTTCAGGCTGTGTTTTTTTATTTCACTGGCAAAATAAGGCTGTAACAAGACCCTTAACGAAGTTGATATATCCACGTGAACTCTATTTGGTATCTGGTTATACTTCGAAGAACTGTAAGGAAATACATTTTATTTTTAGAGCTCGGTAACGTCTGAAGCTCGCAAAGAGATTAAAAGATTAATCTACGTACATTATATATATAAGAATCTCTTAGATAAACCACAATGTGCTGCTTACGTAAAATTTCTACGTATCAATGTTTACTTAGTAATAAATGTAATGTAAAAGTTTCCTTTTACGTTCATATGAGCTGTTCACTAAATACGACCGAGCTAAAAAAACATACGATTAAGGGCTAGTTCAGACACGGCGGGAACCGCGCGATTTCAGAATCGCATGGAAATCGCGCGAGTTTTATTTGTATGAGTTATTAAGTAATCGTTCAGACATCACCAAGGTTAATCAAGCCGCGTGGTTACGGCAACCCAACCGCCACAAAATAGAATCGCGCTGCTCACGCGCGTTTCTATTACTATGTAGTCTTTACTTCGCGTTCAGTTACGTTGCGGATACCGCGCTGTTAGCACGTCACAGCTCGTGAGTTCGCCATGGATCGTTTCGACATTGAACTATTTATTGATGAAGTGGAGAAGAGACCTGCAATATGGGATATTCAATGCGTACGGTAAGGATTACTCAAATATTTTTTTTTATCATACATTCTTAAATTGGGATATAACGTTACGAACTGACCATGTACTAGTCGGTCACTTAATATTGGATGCATCCACTACCGCCTTTTTCTTTTCTTTTTTTTAAGGAGCAACCACAGTAAACACACTTCTTTTTTGACCTCAATTTTCAAACTGACGTTATCCCCGCAAGAAAATCCCATAATAACCGCCGGTGTCTGAATAGCATCACAATTTTGCAGTTTCAAACCGCGCGATTCGTGAACGCGCGGTTCCCGCATGTCTGAACTAGCTCTAAAGATGACAAAATGCGTTAGCAATAATTTGGTAAATTCTATATTAATCCTGTCACACTACGTTACCTGAAAGATTATATGTAATTTTTATTATATAAACTTTCTCATTGCGGGGCATGAGGCTCTTTCCACTATAGAGTGTTAGGCCATAGTCAACTATGCCGGCCGGCCGGGTTGAAAGACATCACATATGTCTTTGGTGATTATTTCTGAGAAATCAAAGCCATGTAAGCTTTGTCACGCTGTTTCCTTCACCGATTGGCAAGCCATAATAAACAATAAATTACTCACTTAACTTTGAAAAGTTATTGGTGCGTGCAGTGACTTTAAACTCAAGACCCTCTGCATTACGAGTCCGTTAGACTTTTCAGTAGTCTAGAATGATAATATGTATCCAAAGTATCGCGATTCAAATGTATCTAAACTTGTTTAAGTTGGAGACAAGTTTTCTTCACGTTTTCACTCACACATGACTCTATATATTTTATGTATACTAATAAATTCCAATATAATTCGACAGAATAGAGTAAAAACATTTGGCAGTGCTGTAGCTCTTGTCCAAGATTTATCGACGCCCCACGCATAAAGTCCACATTTTAGGGTAAAATTATAACTTCTATTGTGATGGGAAAAGGACACTTTGTACTGGAATTTTCCCATAAGTTTTGGATAAAATTATGTTTTGCCAAAAGTGAGATATTTACTTTGAAACTGAGGGTGTTAATGGTAGATATTTACATAAACTAAGTCAAGTAGACCTCAAAGTTAAGATGCATACCAAAATTTCACTTGCGGAGGCGTCGTTAATTTAGTTCATTGTTACTTGTTTGGTTATTGTTCTTAGCAATTTCAAAGGACAGGAAGTTTGCATGAAGATATTGTTCTGCGTTATAGAATATTAAAGTGGACCGTCGTATAGTCTGTATACATTATTGTGTATCATATTTAGTCTAATGGATGTCGGGCTCGTTTGATACTAATATAATGTAAGGTTTAGCTTTTGATCACGGTTATGTATGCGGATAAAAGATGTCTTTGGATTTAATCAAAAACTGTTAATAAAAAGCCTTATATTAGTGTTGTATAAATCATAGCTTTTCTTCTTATTTAATTTAAAAATATTTTCACAGACGTTTCGCTTTCCAATGTCTAATACATGTGTATTTATCATTACCTCTTTTAAATAATTTGGAATATTATGTATATTATGTCGTTGACCCTTATCCCACAGACAGGAGCAAACAATACAGTAGATACTTGAAGGCAATTTCAAACTTATAATGAACCTTAGGCTGGAACGAATAAAGTGCATTATCGATTGGAGCATAGAAAGACGTTCTATATTCCTTGTACAAGTCCTTATACCGCCTGGCTTTTCACAGTTCACAGAAGAACAAAAGACATAACATTACTATAATGCTACTGCCTCAAGCCTTACTTTAAGTCTGACAAGGGATTTTGACAGATATCTTAGGAAACCACTATTCCCTGTTATCAATTCCTTTGTTATGCCGACTTGAATAAATAATACACTTAGAAATCAAACTAAGAATTTTTATCATGTTTTTTAATAATGTAATCTGTATATACCTATTATATCAAATTGACTACCTCGTTGGTCTCGCGGCATAAATGTGCGCGTGGGATTCCGGGTTGGGAAAAGTGTTATGGGGTTTTTCCGTTAGGAAATTCTCAGTAGCAGCTTGGAGTCTGGTAATGTGCCCGGTACGGCAATAGGCTTACCTAGGACTAAAATAAATCTGGCAAAAAGTGGATGTAGCAATATACCTCTGCCTACCTCTTCGGAGATATAGGCATGAGACTATGTATGTATGTATTAAATTGAGTAACTGACTGACTGACGGATAATGTATAACTGGGTGCAACAAGCTGCAATTTAGCACGTAGCAGGGATTTGCCGAAATTCCCACGGTATTGTCATCAATCATCATCGGGCACACATAAATGAAAATAAAATATGCGGACGCAGCAGCGGACAATCTCTAGTTTAGTATATTACATAAGAAGCTATATTATCATATAAGATCGATATTACATAAGAAGCTACCAATTCATGATATTCTAATATCATGAATTGGTAGGGTAAATAATAAGAACAATCTATGCTTAAATGTGTATAGAAGTGAACATTCAAGATGCAAATGTTCCATATTCCCAAACGTCGTTCTTAAATACAAATGTAGAGTCATATGCATAACACCTCGTTATTTGTTCGTCAGCCGTACATCAAAACCGCAACCTGTTTAATTAAAAGTTAAAAAAATGCGCTCACAAATGAATATTATATTTTCCTGAATGACTGTACGTGTACAAGCTGTTTTATTTTATTTTTGTTTTGCCACATAATTACGTTGTTTCCGCTTGAATTTCAGATTAGCGGTCCTTTTTAGCATGCAAAAAGAAAACCTCACATGAAGTTGCGACCTAAATTTAACAGAGCGTGGATTTTGTATAAACAGTCTGTCTTGACTGTATGATACTAACAGATTATGATATGAAAATAAAATATTCATGCTGAACTCTATATTGTTACTCACTAGGCTAAAATTCGTCTATGTCTTTAAAATTTGGTGTGAGATGAAGATGATTGTTGAATTCAAGTTTCACGTAAAAAAATATATATAAGAATATATACCTAATACGCTTACACGATAATTATGTATTTCCATCATTATCATCAGTCTGTTTCAGTCCACTGTTTGACGCAGGCCTCTACTATAGCACGACAATGAGCTCGATTTTCAGCTTCAGGTACTTCTTCGGCTCTCTCCTCGCTAGTTAACGAATATCATAGTCTCACCTGGCTACAGGACGCCCTATATTAGGTTTTCTGAATTGCGGCATTATGTTGGTTGTTTGCTGCAAATAATTTTAGTTGCCCTAGTCACAGTGTGCTGATAGTATTCCGTTACCTTTGTCTAGTACAGTCAGCGTAAGCAATTCCCTCTTAATACCCATTATAAGACAATTCAAATCAATATTGTTTGCAAACCTAATATTGTAGCATAATCTAAACTTGACGATAAATAAACCATTTACCATCTAAGTCATCATCATCATCATGGCGTTAACCCAGTTGGATCCAAGAATTACGACTTGCCGCCCAAGGACCGCTAACTAATAATTTTAGATATGACAGAACATTAGGTTTTCTACGTTTACCATCTAAGTATTCAAATAAAATATAACGCATAGGTACTTTGTCTCCGTAATAAGCTATCTAAAAACTCAACAAAATTGGTACTTAGAGTCAATGTTTCGTACGTTTCTGATAATTTTATGAGATCGTTTTATGTCTGGCTGCTGAAGGTTTTATAGAGAGGTGTATCATTCAATGTCGACACTTGAGTGCGTATCGTATCACTATATTGCAATGGGCTGTGTACTCATTTACGCGAATGTAATAAGGATATGTCAGGTAATGTCTAATGTAATGATGCTATACTTTTCCTGTTACATACGTATGTATGCCTCCCCCAAGAGGGCTGGCGTTCTTGTTTGGATTGCGGGCAGGGGATGGATGCGGGTGGCTCAAGATCAGTATAAAGTGTATAAAGTGCTTTGGGAGAAGCCTTTGCCCAGTAGTGTATATCTATATAGATGATGATTATAAATATGTATATGCTCTGAGTATTTTATTTAGAATACATAGAAATGTAAAGATATTTGAAATTAATTCGTATCTATTTATGAATTCTGACTTACTTTGCTAATATTTCGTTAAATCTAGTTAAACTACAAAGCTGACCTCAGGCTCCACGCCAAAAGTCTTGGTTGCAACAGAGCCATTAATAGAACATTTCCACAATTTTTCCTTTCGGTATAAGCGCCAAACAAATCGAGCTTGTAAATCACGACCCGTATAACCTAAAAGCCGTTTAAAAAAAAACTATTATTCAACGATCGAACAATGACAAAGGCCTACGTAAATCTCAACTTTCTCAGCAAGTTCTGAACCGTAAGACAAATACCTCAGTCACATCTGGAAATAATGGCCAATTTATTGGCTCCATTTTACTTTATAAGTAATACTAACATACGGGTATGTATACAAAATTTACCAATATATCTAGACCTGTCATTGAATTGCAAGTCTGTGCGATAGTAGGTCGGATAATGCTAGTAATTTGTGTACCCATGTTGCTAAGTAAACTATTCATTCAAGACTCGTTGAAATGTCGTGCTAACGAGGAAAGAAATAAAATGGCTGTAATAAAACGCCATGTTTCTGCCTAAGGTCTTATTTAAACGCTAAGTGAACCGTTTATTGTTCAAATGTAATATGATCCGTTGATTGAAAACACGATTTGTTTATACTTAAATATAAAAAAATATTTAAATATAAAAAAAAATAAGCAGCGAAAGCCGAGTGGTGAGACCGACAGACTGCTACGTAGAGGGTCTCGGGTTCGAATCCACGGTACGCACAAATAACGTTTCGAAGTTAAGTGCCTATTAAATTATTAATTGTCGCTTACTTATCGCTGAAGAAAAATCGTGAGGAAACCTGCATGTCTAAGAGTTCTCCATGATGTTCTCGAAAGACATGTGAAGTCTGCCAACCCGCACTTGGCCAGCGTGGTGGACTTATGGCCTTCTCATAGTGAGAAGAGGCCCGTGCCCAGCAGTGGGACAGTATAAAGAGCTGTGGCCTAATTCTCGTATTTTTATATGAATTGCTGTGTGGTTGACGGCATAGAATACAAGTGTCACCACCCCCTATCTTCCCGTGTGTGTCGTAAGAGGCGACTAAGGGATAACACGATGCAAATACCATCTTTGCGTAGAGACAGAAAACTCGACATCAAACCCTATACGACTGCCTCGTTGGTCTCGCGGCATAAATGTGCGCGTGGGATCGGGAGGTCCCGGGTTCGATTCCTGGGTCGGGCAGTGTTATTGGGTTTTTCTGTCACGAAATTCTCAGTAGCCGCACGGAGTCTGGAATGTGCCCGGTACGGCAATAGGCTCGCCCCTTATTACGTGGGACTAAAGTATATCTGGCGAAAAGTGGGTGTGGAAATACACCTCTGCCTACCCCTTCGGGGATAAAAGGCGTGACGTTATGTATGTATGTATGTTTTATATGACATTGATATTATATTTTGAATGGACTCAAAAGCGATATTCTGATAACCTAATGTCATTATCATATAATTTAAAATAAACAGTTGACACATATTTTGACACTTGTTTCAATTTACGATCTCGCTACGATTTCATTCGATTAGAAGAAAACAAGGAGCAAATTGCTCCTTGGAAGAAAACGATTTTTGTGACGTAAGTATGACGCTGACATTATATCGAAACTGTATTTATTTAGGAGAACTGGGCCCCTGATGATTACTAAGTATCACAAATTGTGATATTTAAATATTTAAGAAATGATAATTTACTATTAAAAATGTTCATAATAACGAGTAAACGTATGAGAGGTTTACACTATACCTAATTAGAATAACCTTTTGAATAAATACATTTTATGTCTTAACTTTACGTTATTTACTATATTTTTACTACTGCTTGTCCCTTGGTACTTGGCAGTACGGGCTGTTTCAGCAACTCCACGTCCTGGCGTGTATTTTGCGTGCGGGTGGGAATGGTCTTGTCACTCGAGCCACCCCAGCTCTTCGAGGAAGGCCAGCAGACTCTTGATGTGGCCCACTGCCTTCCTCAGGGTGCTGTATCTTGTCAGGTACTGCTGCCTGTACTGTGCGACCTCAGGGCAGTCGAGGAGCAGGTGGGCTGACGTGTCGTCTGCTGCCATACAAGCCCTGATCAGCGGGCTATCGGTGATACCTATAGTAAATAGGTGTTTATTAAAGAATCCGTGTCCTGTGTAGGCGGCCGCCTACACAGGACACGGACATGTGACTGTCCGCAGTTGTTGTTTGGACAGCCGGAGGACTTGTTTGGCTATCTTACCGTCTGCTGCGGGAAGAGCCTCCTTGGCCTGCCTACATGTTTCAATACCAATCCAAGACTAGTTGTTCTGGGTCCTGGTTCTTTTTCTTAACAGGTTGCGATAAAAACCATAAGGAAGGGGAATAATGGGCTCGGGTCCCACCACCTTTAAGGTGGACCCTCTTCTGGCAAGTACGTCGGCTGCGTCATTCCCTCTTGAGGCACTGTGGCCCTTGATCCACTGCAGTGTTCATTTGTTTAGTTTACCTACCTCTGTTAGTTTCTGGTGGCATTCAAGTGTGAGTGCCGAGGTGATAGTATGGCTTTTGAGGGCTGAAAGGACAGCCATACTATCTGAGAGGATCCTAATGGATTGTTCCCTTACCTCACGTGCTATGATTGCTGTGGCGGCTAGGATTATACCAAAACATTCGGCTTGGTAGACCGTGTTGTAGGCTCCCAGCGGTGCTGCGATGTTGATGTTCAGGTCCTCGGAGAACACTCCTGAACCCGTACCTGTATCCCTCTTAGACCCATCTGTGAAGATCGTGAGCTTGTTGTGTTTAATTGCTCCTACGTGTAGATCCTCGCACAGTTGGATTTTGTATTTCTTGTCAAACACAAATTGTTTCGGTATCTGGTCGCCGATGGCTTGTGTTAGGGGAACTTCTTTGAAGAGTGGATTTAGGTTACTAGTGTGCGGTGTATTGGTGTCTTTTCAGAGCTTTAGAGCTCTTAACCAAACCGCCGACATCGTTGCTTCCTGTTGTATGAACAGGTGCAACGGAGGCAGGTCCAGCAACACTTCAAGTGCCGCTGTAGGTGTGGTTTTCATGCAGCCCGTGGCCGCTAGGCATGCAAGTCTTTGAAGCCTTTGAAGCTTGTTGGCGGCCGTTGTTAGATTGGTCCGAGGCCACCACACTACTGCGCCGTAGCTTACCATCGGGCGTATTATTGTCTTTCAGAGCCATAACACAATTTTGGGGGATAAGCCCCAGCGTTTGCTTATCATCTTCTTGCACTGCCAGAAGACGATGCTGGCTTTGTTGAGCTTATTTTCTATGTGGGTGTTCCTAGAAAATTTGCTGTGCTTGTCCCTTACATTTTTAACCTGTTCAGCATCTATATAAGAATAACTACAGTGTTCAAACGTAATAGATCTACATTGACAACTGCATTTTAGGTGACGTGAATTTTTTCGTTCGTGCATACTCTCGACTTGGTTAAAAATCACTTCTCTCCACAATCACATTTTCTATATCAACAAAACTCTTCTATGAATAGATAAACTATTCACAAACAAATATAATCAAAATCAATAAAACGCCAATACCCTCCGGTTATGAAGACAAAAATATTTTGCGACTTTTCCTCGTAACGACAACAATAAGTACCTACTTAGAACAAGGACGTAAGATAAGCATCCACTGTATCCAATATTAATTTAATTAAATCTACTGATAACAGTTCTGACTAACAGATATCGAAATATGATAGTAGATACTCCCACGGTTGTCGATATTGTGTTTGGATATACGGAGAATAAAAATAGCTGAATATTGAAGCCGAAAATTAGGCTCAGTGGCATGCCATTGGTGAGGCCTATATCCAGCACTGGACTGTGTCAGGCTGATGATGATACGAAGAATTACCAGTATATGCTGTAAGCAACACTCTATCACTCATTGGCACAATTGCAGCCTTACGCAGTTGATTTCTGGACTTAGCTCACTCTTAATTTGCGCCACAATAGCATGGTGCGACATGAGGATTTGGCCTACTATAAAACATTGGACAGACAAGTTGGTATAGGGTTAGGTGTTGAGTTTTCCATTTCAAAAATACATTATGTGCTTTGTGTATTTTCCTTAGTTGGCTATCACGCTATTAACGGAATAAGTAGCGACTTTTGTATGACGCAGAAATGCTTTTCTGAGATTTTAAAATTTCTTCATTAAAAGTCCTACTATTTCCTTATTCAGAGGCTAGCTCGAAAATCAAAAATTCGCGCAGGGGTCATCGCGTTTAAGAGTCAATTCGTCTATGTATTCCCCATTAAACTAGCTCTTATTTCGGTGAGTAGCAATTTCAAGGCGAATATAAAAATATCCATAAAAATATTTGGAGAAAGCATGTTTTTCAAATTAAAATTCTGTCGAGCGACAATCTTACAATCATGTATCTGTTTATGGATTCCCTAGATAAAGACCTGATAAATAATAAACAATCTTTTCACTTTGCTAGTGTCTTCTACTGCTTCAAAATCGGTAAGCAAAAAAAAGCATACATTTTCGAGGCACCGCCTTAATTTGTTATTTTTAGATTTACTATTACTTCCTTATATAGATTTTCCTGCTCGTATCTTTTTCATATAATTACGACGTTATTCTTAAGAGGTTTATATTACATGCAAATCTCAAGTGCGGACTCACCATAAATAAGGAAAACGCCGCGGTTACGTGTTGTCCGACTATACGCAATGTTTTGACAGTCTGATCAACAACTTTTCCAAATCAGAGTGCGCTGTCAACGAATTCATTTTCAGTAAGCCAATTAAAAAGGGATTCTGTAAAATATCAGACATATTACTAAAGCAGTTGCGGATTTAAGAAAATATTTGTACAATTTAGAATGAATCATTAGAATCTAGAAATTTGGTATTAATCCAGTTTATCTTGTAGTGCTAATGGATGTATTATAAAATGCTTTTAGATATTCACCTAAACAATAAAGAGTTTTATAAGTAACCGGCAAACAAAACACACTTTATTCGCGTGAGGGTTAAAATAATTATAAAAACATAAAAAACCGGTCAAGTGCGAGTCGGACTCGCGCACCGAGGGTTCCGTACAAACCTGATTACAAACTAAATATGTGATTTAATTAGGTTTTCGAACTTTTCTTATGTGTTATGAAACGTTGCTTTATGCAAAACTTTAAGATTCTAGATCGAATGGTTGGATTTGATATGAATTTTAATTTAATAACTTAACGCGTTCATCAGGAAAGGGATAGTAACTTTTAAATTAATAAAACGTTTTTTTATATTATGTAACTAACAATTGACTGTTTTCGCATTTTTTCCTTTATTTGTTCTACAAGACATTGCTTCGTACCAAATTTCAAGATTCTGACTTCACAGGAAGGTACTTGCAAGGAAATCAAAACCTGTAGGTTTTGATTTCCTTGCAAGTAGTTGCGCGTTTGAAAATACGGTAAAATGTCTGTATCTTTTGATTGCGTTGAGATAGAAGATTGATTTTGTTACAGCTTAAAAGTATTACAGATCCGAGTATTTGATATGAATTTCAATTGAATAACATAATGCGTTCATCAGGAAAAGGGTAGTAATTTTTAAATTAATTAAACATTTTTTTTTATATGATGTAACTAAAAATTTACTGTTTAAGCAATTTTTCCTTTATTTGTGGTATAAGACATTGCTTCGCACCAAATTTCAAGATTCTGAGATCACGGAAAGTATCCTGTAGGCTTTGATTTCCTTGGTAGTTTCGTAAATTTGCAGAAATTTTCAGCATAAACGGCTATATCTTTTGATTGCGTTGGCTTAGAAGTTAGATTTTTTATTTCACAGCTTCAAGGGAAAGTAGACTTGACTATTTAATATAAATTTCAGTTTGATACCTCCACGCGTTTCTGAGAAAAAGGGTCTTGACAGACGGACGGACAACAAAGTGATCCTATAGGGGTTTTGTTTTTTACATTTCGAGGTACGGAACCCTAAAAAGTAACAAAAAAGGATAAGTTCTTGGAGTGATTATTTTTAAGCTACTTGTAGTGAATACATAACTTAAAAGTTACTAGTATCAATTATTTATTAAATTATTATACTAAAAATTACCATTTAATATGATGGTAAATGTAAAAATCAAAAATGAAAAATCCCACTATGAAAACGTTCGTAAGAAAATTGTAAATATTTTCCTTCCAGTTCATTTATAAAAAGATTGATATTTTCAGAAAACGAAGAAGATAAAAAGAGTTCGTTTGCTCAACCGACCATGTCAAATTACCTACACCTCGACGTCAAAAGTCGACATTTACACAAAAGGTTCTCCACCGACTTTTCACGTTTCCAGCTTACACGATTGGGACAAAAACCTTCATTAGCGCTGAAATTAACCGCACTTACGTCAAGGACGCCCATTATTTTAATGTTACCTACGATATTCTTACAAAGTTACACAATGTTCGCCGCAGGTTTTAAACACGTAATTTTCACGACAATGCTATATTTTGCTCTGGAAAATGGAATTACGATTTTCTTCATTGCCGATCCTGATTGTCAGTTGCTATCATATTCCATAGATGGTGTTTATACTTATGTAAGTATGTTTTGCTTGGTAACATTGCGAATGTCTTTGGAAATAAACTACAATAGGTAGTTTGTATTTTTACATTACGTAGGTTTGAAATTATATTGTTGAAGTTTTATAATGACATCTTATCTTTAGTTTAAATGAATGATAATGTAAACGATAATTTTAATAATTGTGTTATATTTAGCGTTAAATAATTACATAATCTAGAAATAGCATCTTTCGACTGATTTTTTAGAATCAAGAACAACTTGATTTTTTCTTCAATTATACCAATTTTCTTTCTGTTACTCAGCGGACTTACTCTGATTTTTTGTGTCTTGGTGTGTTTGATCTTCAAAATTCAATATTTTTCTTCTTACATGATATTTGAAACTGAAATATAGCCACTGAATTCCAATGAACTCCATGATAGTGGTTTTTGTAATAAATCAATAATTTTTTTTGGATGTAAACGAATTCTAAAATGGTTTCGTGCGTCATCCTGTGTTATGTGCGTAAGATGTACGTTCTCATAATATGTAATAATATATATTAATGGTATAATCTAGAGGTAAGAAAGAAATCCTAGGTGTTGATTAAATAAATTTTATAAAAAAATACCTTGACCAATCTAAAGTTATAGTTATAATAACAAGATAATAATTGCTATACCAACGTCAATGACGTCAAACATTTGACATAAATATAAATGGTTTATAATTTATTCTCTTTGCCACATCTGTCTGTCTGTCTGTATGAGGGAGATATAAATAAATAAACCGGTCAAGTGCGAGTCAAGTCGCACACCGAAGGTGCCGTACAAACCAGCTGTAGGTATTTAATTATTATAATTATTTAAAAAAATATGTGATGTAACTAAAAATTTAAGGTTTTCGATATTTTTCCTATGTGTGCTTTATGCCAAATTTCAAGATTTTAGATCGACTGGAAGTACCCTTTAGTTTTGACTTGAGCATTTGATACTATGAAATTCAATTTTATATCTCTACGGGTTCATAAGGAACCTTTAAAATTATTAAAAATATTTTAATTATTATTATGTAACAAAAAATGTACAGTTTCCGCAATTTTTCCTTTATTTGTGCTATAAGACATTACTTCGTACCAAATTTCAAGATTCTGAGTTCAAGGGAAGTAGGGTTTTGATTCCCTTGCGAATTTTGAAAATTGCGGAAATTTGCAGCATAAACGGCTGTATCTTTTGATTGCGTTGGTTTAGACGTTTGATTTTTTCCCAGCTTCATGGGACAGTAGACTTGACTATTTGATATAAATTTCACTTTGATACCTTCATGCGTTTCTCAGAAAGTGGGTCTTGTCAGACGGACGGACAACAAAGTGATCCTATAAGGGTTCCGCTTTTTCATTTCGAGGTACGGAACCCTAAAAAGTGACTGGTCTAAATTTTATACAGTTTCACCCATATATATTTATTTATTTATAACTTTATACACAGAACATGTATAGGCGGACTTAATGCCTGAGGTATTCTCTGCCAGTCTACCTTGGGGTGATGCAGAGATAGAACAAGGTAGGTGCAAATTGAAGTGATAGGAAACATGGCAATGCAAGTATTAAAATAAATACTTAAAATAAAAATATAAATGTCTATACATAAATACTATTTAATATAAAAACAAATAGTTATACTAAATACATAGAATAAACATATTATAAGTACAAAAATATATAATATAATAAATACGTATACCTACTTACATAATATATATAGATACATATATTAAATATATTTAAATATGTTACTTCTGAGATGATTCTGCCAGTTGGTTCAGTAAAAACTGCCGTACTTTAATTTTAAAAGTGAAGCGACTGGTGGCCATCCTGATTTCCAGAAGAAGAGCATTCCACAGAAGGATAGATTGGATAGGAAAAGAAGCATGAAGGAAATCGGAGCTGTGTGAAGGACAGAGAAGGAGTCGATTATTAGAGGAGCGTAGGGTTTTATCATGAATAGAATATAGGTATTGGAAGTAAGGGGTTAGATAGGTTGGCGGGTTGGGTGACATGAGGATGGAATAAAGGGTAGTGAGAGCACGCAAACTTCGGCGTTGACGAATAGGTAGCCAGTTCAAACGTGAGCGATAAGTATATACGTGATCAAACTTACGAAGATTAAAAATAAATCGAATGCAGTTATTGAGAAGACGGTCAAGTTTGTTGAGGAGGTCTGCATTCAGGTCGAAATAACACACATCACCATAGTCGATAACAGGGAAAATTAAAGTATGCACCAGCATTGTCTTAGTCTTGGAAGGTAGAAAGTTTTTTAGGTGATAGAGAGCACGTAGGGTACCGGTGACTTTTTGGCTAATGTTCGACACCTGTGCACGCCAGTTGAAAGTGGAGTCGATATGTAAGCCTAGGTCTTTGACAGTCACAGAGTATTCAATAATCGAACCATTATACCTTACTGGTGGCAGTGTAGTTGTATCAAATTTGTTCAGGATTCTTTGACTGCCTACAATAATTGCCTGATTTAGATGCATTGCATTTAGATGGGTTAACAGTAACACCAAAAGAATTAGACCAGTTATATAAATAATCTAAGTCTCTGTTAATGCTGTCGATAGCAGAAGGTAAATCTTCTACACTGGCTTGAGCATAAAGCTGCAAGTCATCTGCATACAAATGATAATCGCATTGAAGATTCTGGGTTAGGAGATTGATAAATATTGAGTATAACAAAGGAGAGAGAATACTGCCTTGTGGCACGCCAGAATCTATTTGACACCAACTTGATGAAGATTCGTCAACGTGTACAGACTGCTGGCGTCCACGAAGATAAGACGAGAACCATTCCAGTGCCTCAGACGAGACCATAAGGTGGGAAAGGATAACTAGAAGGATGTCGTGACTGACGGTATTAAAGGCATTAGAGAAGTCCACCAAAGCCAACACAGTGATTTTGGTTTTCTCCATGCACGTCCTAATATCGCCAGTCACTTTTTGGAGTGCGGAAACAGTGCTGTGGCCAGGCCTGAAATCAGATTGAAACACACTTAGGAGGTTATTTGAGTAGATATGGCAAGATAGCTGTTTCTGGACACTGGCCTCCAGCACATTAGACAGGAAAGGTAGGATGGAAATGGGGCGGAAGTCACTGGGCCGGGAAGGATTTTGGATCTTAGGCAAAGGTGTGACAAAGGTTTTGAGCCATAAGTCAGGGAAAGTACCGGAATCCATGGAAAAGTAGACAATGTGGGTAAACGCTGGGAGAAAGTGTTCTAGGATAGTGATAATCATGCGGCGACTGATATAATCACAGCCCACTGCATTGGATTTGATGGAGAGGATAATCCTTTTAATCTCGTCTGGTGCTACGGGAGAAATCATAAAAGACTCAATGTCGGGACAGGGTAAATTAGCCAGGTAGTCGATCGTGGCACATTTGGTCTGATGATCTAGCGTTGTAGTGGTGGAGAAATGTCGATTAACCCCTTGTATGCCGAAACGCAGATCTACGCGAGACACAATAGCTTTTTAATTGTGTCTGGTATTCCGGCATACAAGAGGTTAATATCATCCAAACCAATTGTGCCCAGGAATTCGACACGTCGCTTTTTGCCAATGCCTAGCGTCCCAAGGAACTTCCAGACATAAGCGGGGGACGAGCAGGTAATGTTATCAAGAATATTTCGGCGTTTAGCATTGCGTATCATTTGGTTGCAGCGATTCCTTGCAGCCTTATAGAATGCCCAGTTTTCATCACATCTGTCCTTGCGAAATTTACGAAAAGCCGGTCCCTACGTCTCATCGCCATTCGGACCCCTCTCGTGAGCCACGGTGCTGGAGGACGCTTCAGTTTAACACGCCTAACAAGGGCATGAACGTCGTATAGATCGATAATATTGTTGTTAAAAGCATTGACTTTGGCGTCCAGCGTGGCGGCCTGAAATACGTTATCCCAGTTAATTAGTGAGGCATCCCGGCATAACTTTTCTGCATCCATACGACCAAAACAACGCCTATGTTCAACTTTAGGAGCAGGTTTGGGAGGTTTTAGGATATAGGAAAGGAAGATGAGGTCATGATGGGAAAATGCAGGTGCAGAGTGTTGACCGTGAGAGGAGACAAGGGTGGGATCAGAGGTTAGGATCAAGTCAAGCCAAGTATCGTCCCCCAGTACATTGTGATGTGTGGCTTGCAGGGGTAAAATATGAAGACTGGCTGACTTGACTATGTCGAGGAGTTTGGAGGATCTATGGGAACAGGGAGAAAGGAGATCGGTGTTGAAATCTCCCATGATGATGTGATGCGAATATTCCGACCCTAAAGATTCCAGTCTCTCTTCGAGACTGGAGAAATAGTTAACGGAAGGAGGACAGTAGACGACGCCTAGAACCAGTTTCGATCTTTTGACACTGATTTCAACAAATAGATACTCCGCAGACGAACAATCGCTAGAAGAAGATGAAAAAATAATTTTAAAGGGAAAGTTGCTGCGAAGATAAATAGCGACACCACCCCCTCTCGGGTCGGCCCGATCATTGCGAATCAGAATGAAGCCAGGGAGGGGGTAGGAAGTAGACAGAAGATGTGGCTTTAACCAACTCTCCGAAATCAGGACGGCATGAACATTAGCAGCGCTGAAAGCTTCAAAGAAATCGCTGTAATGGCTTGGTATGCTCTGCGCATTTATATGACACACATTAAAGTTGTTTTGGCAATGATCAAAAGTTTTCTGTACAGTATCTCCTAGTGTATCAGTCAGTGAATGGAAGCTTTCATCAAGAGATACAGTATCAGAATCACTGGCAGAATGAAAAGTATCATCATCAGAAGTCATGAAATATTAAAGTATATAAGAATATATAGATATAATAAAATAATACAATTATAAAAAATATATGATAAATAAAATAATATATATAAGATATAATTAAAATTTCGTGCTGATTCGGTGCAAATATTTCATCTCTGCACCACCCGCCAGCTGATGCACACATAAGAACTAAACGTAATTACACAGCATAACTGAAGTTTAAAAAACCAAAACAATTTCTGAACGTATTCAGTATTTGATAGGTATTTGACGTACGTCATATCAACGTGACAACTGACAATGACAACTGTGATAAAATAATTACTTACTAACTTCAAAACAAACTAAATCTAAATATAAAACTTAATATGAAAGTGGGTAAATTAAGGTAATGCAACGTATGGAAAGAGTATAACGATAACACTTATCAATAAAAGCCAATACCTATCAAAATAGACAGCAAGGGTGTTTGCGCAGTTTGGAGGTTGTAGCCGATGTACCAGCAGTCCCTTCGCCAATCCTGCTAGCTGCCGAAGCAGCGGGATACTTCTGCTTGAGGGCGTTGAATTGATCCAGAGTTGTAATTTTGTGGCGGGTTCCGTCAGCGGTTTTCACGATGATTATGCCGTCCTGAGTCCAGCATAGCCTCATTCCAAAATGCTGGCGTGACTTAATGAAGATCGACTGCCGGGTCTTCGTCAGGAACTCCTTGATGGCGACCGAAGTATTCTTCAGCTTCGCCTTGTGCCTCCACACAGAAGACCTGGCATCCTGCTTAGTGAACCTAACTAATAATGGCCTGTGATGTTCTGTGTTGCGCACTCCAATCCGATGATAATAACGGATGTTGGTGGCTGTGATATCTCGGAGCTCCATTTTATGGATTAAACCAACAACAGCAGCTGAGCAGTCCTCTCCATCTGTCTCTTCAATGCCAAGGAAGATGAGGACCTTACGGCGTTGCCTTGTCTCCAGTTCGTCAACAGCAGCTGAGCATTCAAGGATCTGTTTTCTGAGCAGGCTGAGCATAGAGAAAACAAGCTCCCTGAAGGTCCGGAACTCCTCCGCCACCTTAGCCACTGTGTCCTTGGCCGGACCCCCAGAATGCAGCTGGGCCTCAAGCTCTGCCATCCGCTTTGAAACACTCTCCTCCAGGTTACTCTGTGCCATTTGGATATCAGCAAGTTGTGACATTGTGTTGTGAAGTGCCACAAGAAGTTAGTTATGAAGTTGTGCGATGAGCTGGCAGGTGGTGTATTAGGTAGATTTTATTTTACATTAACCTGTTGTTTTGTTCCACAAACAATAGTATGTCTGAATTATGCACTATAATGCTCAGTAAACAGAATATTTCTAATAAAACTTGGCTATATTTATTTTCTGAAAAATTCGAAAATTTTTGTGTGTGTTGACTTTTCTACACCTACCGCCGAAAAAAAAAGTATAGTGTGATTCCTAAAGGTTAAGGTGTAATATTCACGCAGATGGAGCCGCGAGCGCATTCTGGTAAGAAGGTAATCGAATTATCGGACGTAGTAAAAAATTTAAAGGTTAGGTACCTAGTAGTAAGTTACTAGTGACGCTTCACTCTAAAAACATTTAAAGCATAAGACCCAAAGGAACATGCAAGATGTCTTTATATTTGAAAAAGAAAAAAAATATTAGAAAGTTGTAGAAAATAAAACTTCTTTAAAATAAAATTATTTTTCAAGTATACGGACACAATCTCCAGGAATGCTTGGTACTACAAAACAAAAATGTTTAAAACTTTGATTTATTCCATGTAACTTTCCTATTACTTCTATAATTCTAACTTTTCTTTCAGAAGTTTGTAAGTCATATTTATTTTCCATTTACTGTCATATTCTTTTTGACTGCCATTTCTCCTTCCCTTAAATATGTTAGGATGATTGAGAGATACAACAATTACAAGTGTCAACAATAATTTTACGTCACCACTAGAATACTAAGTAGATGTCTGGAAAAACATCTTTGGCTAATGTAAGCAATACAACGATTATTCAAATAACCATAATACGATTATTATTGTAATTTTGGGCCTGAATTTGTAATGTAACAAGAATGAATAGAATAGGTAACAAGTTTCACGAAATAAATTAATAATAGGTACTTATGACATCACGTTTTGTAACAGCAAAGTTTAAGCACGGCGCATCACTTAGGCTTGCTTAGCGCCTAGAGCCTAGTGGCTTGCATTCTGGCTACTTACTAGGATACAAAGTGGCTGCACTGAGAGCTGGTTTGCGTGGTGTGTTGCTAGGCTCCTTGTTCATTTGCTTGTCGGCACGTTGACGAGATGCACTTTCAATTCGTCTCTAAATATACCGCCCTACCGCTTACTGCCTTATCCATCATTTGGTGTTACAATAAAAATAAATAAGCCACGGAAAAGTAATGGGGAGTTAATTGATCTGCATAAACAATTGCGAAATTGTTGCATGTTTATTTTATGGAGTTCAATAGCTGAATTCCAAGGAGGTTCTCTTTTAGAAACAGATATAATTAATATTTCATCCATTTTTAATTCTATAATTGCTTCGCGCTTAGTGACAAAAAAACCAACACATTTGTTTACTTAGATAGACGCTAAGTGACTAGCTAGGCGCCAAGCGAGCAGTGCGGCCGGTCCCGAACATTTTCGAATGTTCGTTTTACTAAGCTAGTCGCTTGGTGACTAGCTAGGCTCTAGGCGCTTAGCAAGCCGCCTGCCTGTGCGGACGTAGCCTTACCGTTGCTGTTGCAACTTTCAATCGTGTGCGTTAAAGTTCATTTTCAAATGACAAGACAGTTTACTTAACGGCTAGCTACCAGTCCGTTTGTTGGGATTATTGACACGATAGTATTTAGGATTGTAATTTTGATTGCATTTTTGTGCTAGGTCGGAGCGGTGCTGTTACAATTAGTGATTATAATTAGTGATCCTGTTGCCTAACAATGCATGTGTCGCAAATTAGCAGAATTTTATATGCAGTAGTGGACTACAAAAGACTGATGATAATGATTATGATGACACTTAAAAAAGCAACCATATGTATATTTCGCAAAGTGATTTTAATCAAGAAGAACGTACTCGCCGCATCCTTTTAGAGTAATCGTAAAAATGTCACCGTATAAATATCACTTGACTAAAGTGTAATGCATTGTATCACGAGAGCTAATGGCCCCTTAAGAGAAAGCTATTAAACTACAGAAGATAGTTTAAGAAAAGTTTATTGGATTCTCGGCAAAGCGATATAGCCAGGTAACGCTTGAATAAAAGAAACATAACAACCTTCATATTAGATTTTGAAAATACACCTCTTGTTATGGTTTTTGTAGATCAAATACATTATGAATGCTTTCAATGAGTCTCAATTTGGTGAACATCAAGTTTACGTATTCGAAAAACTTTCCTATACTTACCTTTCAGATATGCCGCCGTTTCAAAATAACTTCGAGGTTTGACCTCTTTATATAGATCGTAATCAAGCACTCTCTCTTTCAATTCAAAGCATAATAAAGACAAATGCTTAAAAAAATAACAAAAATGTATTTGTAATGCAAGCGAAAGTAATCAAAGTTTCAGTAATATTCCAGTTTCTCATTTCAACCTCCCAATAGATCACACAAGAAGCGAGAATGCCGCAAGTGGACCTGGGTAAGTCCAGACGGTGCAACCAAAAATGAGATCGACTTTATCATGTCGACGAAGAGGGAGATATTCAATGATGTCTCCGTGATCAATTCACTTAAAGTGGGGAGCGATCACCGAATGGTAAGAGGCACATTGAATATCTGTACAAGCCTCGAACGGTCGAGGTTGATAAAGTCCACGCTCCGACCGGCACCGGTTCATATCCAAAACCTCGAGAGCTTTCAGCTCGAACTCAAGAACCGTTTCGAATGCCTGGGCGAATGCGTAGATGTGGACGAGTACAGTAACGGGTTCGTGGATGCTGTCCATACAACAGGGGCTAAATAAATGGTCTTTAAGCCCCAGAAAAGCAAGAGAAAAAGCAAGATCTCGGGTCCGACCCTCGAGCTGTTAGAGGAAAGGCGCAAGATGGTTCTGCTATCCTCCGACGACATGCTGAAATATTGGCACCTCAACAGACATATCTCTAAGTCTCTGACTCGCGATCTCCGCCAATACAACACAAAATGTGTTCGTGAGGCGATCGAGCAGAATAAGGGATCCAAAGTGTTCCAGAGGGATCTGTCTGTTGGGCAAAGTCAGCTGACAAAGCTAAAGACGGAGGATGGCAGAATCGTATCGTCGAAGCCTGAGCTCTTGGAGGAGATCGAAAGGTTCTATGGACAGCTATACACGACAACGCAACAACCCGCAAGTACTCCAGCGTCAGATCCTAGAGCTGGATTGACCCGACACTATACCGAAGATATCCCGGACGTCAGCATGCACGAGATTAGTGTGGCTCTTAAACAGCTCAAAAACAACAAGGCGCCGGGTGATGATGGAATTACGAGCGAGCTTCTGAAGGCTGGCGGTGCACCCGCTAGAGAAGCCCTTCGGAAGATACTTAATTCCGTCATTCTCGAGGGTAAAACGCCACAGGCGTAGCACAGAGGTGTGGTGGTGCTCTTCTTTAAGAAAGAGGATATAACCCTTTTAAAGAACTACAGACCCATCACACTTCTGAGCCACGTCTACAAGGTGTTTTCGAGGGTCATCACGAATCGTCTCGAGAGCAAGCTAGACGACTTCTAGCCTCCCGAACAAGCCGGTTTCCGTAAAGGCTATAGTACCATAGACCACATACACCCGCTGCGGCAGGTTATACAGAAGTCCGAGGAGTATAACCAGCCCCTACGCTTGGCGTTTGTGGACTATGAGAAAGCCTTCGATTCGATCGAAACCTGGGCGGTGCTACAGTCTCTCCAACGGTGCCGGATCGACTACCGATATATCGAAGTGCTGAAGTGTTTGTATGAAAACGCCACTATGTCAGTCCGCCTCCAGGACCAGAGTTCGAAACCTATTCAACTCCAGCGAGGAGTGAGACAGGGGGATGTCATATCCCCGAAACTGTTTACCACTGTGCTGGAGGATGTTTTCAAGCTTCTGGACTGGAATGGACTCGGCATCAACATCAACGGCGAGTACATCACTCACCTTCGATTCGCAGACGATATCGTCTGCGAATCGAAGGCTGAGACCATGGAAGACCTAGGCACAATGCTCGATGGCCTCTGTAGAGTCTCCCAACAAGTAGGTATTAAGATGAACATGGACAAGACGAAAATCATGTCGAACGTCCATGTTGTACCTGCTCCTATTCAGGTTGGGAACTCTACGCTCGAAGTTGTCGACAAGTATATCTACCTGGGACAAGTAGTCCAATTAGGTAGGTCCAACTTCGAGAAGGAGGTCAATCGTCGAATCCAACTCGGTTGGGCAGCGTTCGGGAAGCTACGACATATATTCTCGTCATATATCCCGCAATGTCTCAAGACGAAAGTCTTTGACCAGTGTGTGTTGCCAGTGATGACTTACGGATCAGAGACGTGGTCGCTCACTATGGGCCTTATCAGAAGGCTCAAGGTCACTCAGAGGGTGATGGAGAGAGCTATGCTTAGAGTTTCCCTGCGAGATCGAATCAGAAATGAGGAGATCCGCAGTAGAACCAAAGTCACCGACATAGCTCTCCGGATCGCCAAGCTGAAGTGGCAGTGGGCAGGGCACATAGCTCGAAGAACCGATGGCCGTCGGGGCAGAAAGGTTCTGGAGTGGCGGCCACGTACCGGACGACGCGGCAGAGGTAGGCCCCCCGCAAGTTGGACCGACGATCTCGTCAAGATCGCGGGAGGCGGTTGGATGCGGGCGGCTCAAGACCGGTCTGTGTGGAGAACCTTGGGGGAGGCCTATGTCCAGCAGTGGACGACGTTTGGCTGATATGATGATGATAAAGATAAAATATAATTAAATATTTTATTACCAACATTGTTAATATTCTACTGAATATAAACTTCCAAATTTAATTGGCTCGCCTATTAATCCTAATGATAACCGTCCTACGCTACGATTTACCGTACGTAATAGGAACATGGTATTTTCCATACTACCCACATAAACGTACATAAAAAGTCTATATATTTACAAGCAGAAGCACCGCAGAATATTCGTTATGTTACCCAAACAACAACATCGTAGGGGAAAAATGTAGGCATACAATTTTTATTTTACCATAATTAAGCTGAATATCTTTTACATTTCACCCGTAACTAATTTCTGAGTATTCAACAAACATTATTCGCTTCGGGAAGCAAAAGCTTAAACAATGTTTTGTAACAAGCATTGGAACATGGTTTCGCGACTTTGTCGAAAAACTGGGGTATTCTGTAAAGTTGGAATCACAATAAATGAATGGAGTTACTTGGACGTCGCTTTATTTGCTAGAACTGTCAAATTTTGATATTTATAACACAAATATCTGTAAGCAATGTGTTGATCTGCATTTACAAAATATTTTAGTAATACAATATAGACAGTATACTTATTCACCTAAAATTATTTCAAACAGTGTGCGATGATAGATAGATAGTAAATAGAATAAAGTATTAAATCTTGCAAATTAAGACTGTATCATGCAGTCACTGTAGGTACGTGTGCTCGTGTGTGCTTGGCACCTGCAATGGCGATCAGCTGAGCGGCGGCGGCGGCGGTAAATACACCGAGTTAATTTTCAAAGTGTATGAAGACGAAACATTTTTTGTTTACTTTTATTACTTATTTTTTCATGTATTAGTATTCAGCTATGCAAATCAACACCCTGTATATAAAATTCTGCACGTACTGACAGACTGACAGATAACGCATAACCAAAACTACTGGGCGCAAGAAGCTGAAATTTTGCAACAAGATGCCTTGGGACCATAGGAGCACTAAAAAGGGACTTCCTGAAATTCTCACGGAATGGGGCGTAAATGGTTAAGATAAAGATAAAGAATTATTTATCTTTCGCTACACACATTATACACATAAATTATTATTACATATGTATTATTTATTATACAAAAAAAAAACGAAAACAAAATTGATAGTTGTGAAATAAGAAAATAAAAATCACATAACATGTAACAAGTCAAGAAGAAAATTAGAATAAATAC
Source organism: Euclidia mi (assembly GCA_944739405.2). Classification (NCBI taxonomy): domain Eukaryota; kingdom Metazoa; phylum Arthropoda; class Insecta; order Lepidoptera; family Erebidae; genus Euclidia; species Euclidia mi. Next base: position 32,511,322 of record OX123203.2, read on the forward strand.
GTAACAAAAGAAATAATAATATTCAAGACGAAGTAGATAAAGGAATATGCGTGCAGTAAAAAAATGGACCTGGTTCAACATAAACGCTAGGCGAAAGCCTGGCGCCGATTTTCAACCAGGCCCACTAGTGACTCACGCATGATATATCAGACACAATATATTATAATAATAAACATACACATCAGAAATTTTGTTAAGTTTAAAATGTGCGGATGTAGCTGAAGGCATCTTCTATTTTCTTATAAAACATTAATATTTATATTTTTCTACTTATCTGAGAAAACTGAACTTTGAGTTGAAGGTTCTTAATTTCGATTGAATAATAAAATTGTTATAAAGTTTACTAAAAGAGACCGAAAACTCAAGTGGTCCTTGATTGGCTATTTGAAAATTTATCTCAGTTAATTTACGTATAAATTATTTAGAGGCGTACTAGACTCGACACCTTGTCTAAATAAAAACAGCGGAATGAAATGTTTATTCGTAAATTTAATGTTATTTTACTTCATTGCTTTGATAGTTGAGGAGTCAATACAGTGGCCTACCAGTTGGTCATCAGTGCAAAGTTCGCGAGAAATAAACACAATGAAAACAAGTGCGTCAAATGCCGACAATTTTATTAATATTGTTAGTTCCATTTCGGTCTGTTGCCTTTTCAATATAATTTACATCCTATAATTTACGTCATTTATATAACAATACAGAAATAAAACGTAGGTACTAACAGTGGTCTGTATAATATATTAAATTCTTTCGTTACTGACTGACTGACTGCCAAAATTAATGAGTGTGAGAGATATGTAATAATATCTAGGCTTTGGGCTGAAATTACTGATATCCAAGTATTTATACATAATATGTAAGAGGATAGTGGCAACTAAATGACACTGACATGACGTTTGACAGTTAAACTGTCAAACGTGTTAATAAGGTGTACCTATATAAGTCGACAGGCTCGGCTAGCTCGTCCTATTCTCCTTCGACGACGGCTCAGGTACGATATGGTTCTGACTATTTAATTGCCACTGTGTTCCAATATTCTGTGTTGCTTGTTCTTTTGTTTCATCATCTAGGAAACAATGTAAGATAGTGTAATCATTATCTTATTGATATTGTGTTGTGGGTAGTTTGATCGTTTTTGAGATATTATAGATTGTAATATAGGATAGAATAATATACTGTGGATCTAGTCGTATCAATGAGATTCATTAGGTATATACCTGTGGTAAACATTTAGTAAATTGTATTGATGCTAAATAATGCTTATTATGTTCTGTTGTAAGACAGACCTTTCTAGTAATATAAAACTACCCACAACATTGATATTTGATATAAATTGGCTGTACCACTGTTTGTTAATTATCGTTATATATAGTTATTGAAAAGAATCACCAAGAGTTTTATTGCCCGTTCTTTCTCTTGGTTCTATGTCTTTGCTTTGCGAACTGGGATATAAATGTAAATGTAGAATCACGACGTAATCTAAAGATATATATCCTTGTGCCAAACTGAATAAATGAAAGTATGATTTGATAGTTGTCTTTTTTATTTATCAAAACTGTCTCTACACTATAGGAAGCTTCTCTGATTCTGACATCAGAAGTGTGATAAATTTGCGCCCACAATACTAATACATCCAATTGCAAGTTCCAGAGTCTCCTCATCGTGACGCCATGATTCTGCCTAAGCCCGTCACTGCACCGTTCAGCTGATGACGGAGAACGATTACCCTACGATCCAGTAGCAACATTAACTGGTTAATAATTGTTTATGGCACAAAAATTTGTGTATAGAATTACAATTAATAATGCACTTTCTATAATTGTGTAGTGGGTAATTGTCATGTACTCAGATAATTTCCACCAGTTTACTTGCAATAGACATACTTATGATTTTGTAACTTTGATTTCTATTGGAAGAACAAAACCAAATAGCTTCCAATTGTCTCAGAGGCACCACATTTGAATGACATGTTGTAAAGATAACCTATGAGTTTTGTATAACTATTACTACAAGCGAACTTTTGTGTGTAGGTACAGAAATATTCTATATTATATCAAGCGGGTCTGTGTCTAGCTAGGTCATATCGATAAAATGATAGTTTCGTTTAGTAACTATTTCCTTTTATTTTTTAAACATACCTCATCCTCCTGAGGCCTGAGGGGTCATATATGCTACGTCTAAATATATAGCTCAAGGTATTTTTATTAAAAAGTAGTTATTGAAGAATGTTTTTATATTACATAGGATTAAATTGAGTTGTTAAAGAAAGTGACATCATTTTGCTTATGTCTGGCACTATTAGATGGCAGTGTATCCAATATTTTCAAGTAGTGTTATTTTGGTTGATAATTTCCTGTTATTTATAACGATAATAGCAGATAAAATTGTTAAAATGAAATGTGTAATAAATGCAGACATCTGTCTAATTAAATGGATCTGAAATCTCTAAATTGATTCAATTTGAAAATAGTTCCAAATTACATCACTGATTTTTTTTCGAAAACATTCTCAGTTTATTTATCCATTCTCGGAAATAATACAAATAAATTCAATAAATTAATAAAATATAGGACGGTATTTATTTTTATCTGCTTTTATTCATTGAAATTATGTATTTTTATTATGAAGTGCCATGTGTTAAACTGTAAACCTATTTAGACCATAATTATAGTAATAATCAATCTTAGGATTAGCTCTCGGTAATGAACTATCTTATCAATTTAGTATCTCTGGTATAAACACTGCGATAGATAAGCTATTTAGAGATATTTTTTATGCAAAGACATATGTGTACATGTACTTTGTGTGGTTCAATTGTAGGAGACCATGGCAATGATTAAAATGGTATTTAATCATTCTAGGTGCTTGAAGGGTTTTGTTTATTTATTTTAAACAATGCCTACTTACATGTAAGCTTACTATTTTTATACCAAACCTCTTATGAATCGTCAAATCTTAATGAAATGAAATTAAATGAAATGAAATACTTCTTTATTTCGTGTAAACTTTGAAAGTACTTACGAAACGTCATTAAAAAGAAATATTTAATACAATTATTTTTGTGTGTCGAATTAGAACAGCTCAGTCCCAAGCGTTTTGGTCGTCTTTATAGTCAGATATTTTATAATAGGCTTTTGAACATAATTTCGCTTTTACAATAATTTTGAACTTATTTATAGATAGGTCTCTTATATTATAAGGGAGCTTGTTATAAAAGCGTATACATTGCCCCATAAAACAGCTACTTATTTTGTGGAGACGAGTGCTATGAACTACGAGATTATTTCTGTGTCTTGTATTTACAGAATGTATTTCACATTTTTTACAAAATTTGTCAATATTTTTATGTACATATAGCAGATTTTCATAAATATATTGTGATACAACAGTTAGAATGTTTATTTCTTTGAACTTTTCTCTTAGAGAAACTCTTGGACTGAGGTTATAAATTCCCCTTACAGCTCTTTTCTGCAGAACAAATATTGTATTTAGGTCTGCAGCATTCCCCCAGAGAAGAATCCCATACGACATTAAGCTATGAAAGTAACTGAAATAAACCATTCTAGCTGTTTCTAAATCTGTGAGGCGTCTAATTGTCTTAACTGCATAAGCTGCAGAACTGAGTTTGCCCGAAAGCCTTTCTATATGTGGACCCCATTGTAGTTTGGTGTCCAGCATAATACCTAAAAACATGGTTGTCTCGACGGGCTCAATCCTAGATTCATTAAGTTGTACATTGGTTGGTATATGTTTAACATTGGGCATTGAAAATTTTAAAAGTTTAGTTTTCTTATTATTAAGTAATAGATTATTAACATTAAACCAATTGACAACTTTAGAGAGTGCATTGTTTACTTCGTCAAAGTTACTCTGTCGTCGTTTAATATTAAAAATCAAAGAGGTATCATCAGCGAACAATACAATCTCATGATTATTCTTAACGTAAGAAGGTAAATCGTTAATATATATCAAGAATAGAAATGGTCCAAGAATTGAACCCTGCGGGACACCCATTTTCAAAGCAGAACCTGGAGATGTCTTACCATTAACCTTGACCTTCTGGATTCTGTTGCCCAAATAAGAAGTCAGGAGATCGAGAGCTTTATTTTTAATGCCGTAATGATATAGTTTCCTGATAAGAGTATCATGATGAACACAATCAAAGGCTTTAGACAAGTCGCAAAATATACCTAACGCATCTTGCGACTTCTCCCAAGCTGCAAAAATACTTTTCAGTAACTCAACTGCTGCGTCAGTAGTTGAACAAACCCTCGTAAATCCGAACTGTTTCTTGTGAAGAAGATTATGTCTATTGAAATGACTAAGTAGCTGACTAAGAATTAGTTTCTCAAAAATTTTGCTAAGTGTTGGCAATACAGAAATAGGTCGAAAATTTGAGGGGTCTGATGTGTCACCAGATTTAAATAAAGGTGTTATTTTGCTATACTTCATTAAATCAGGAAATGTTCCAGAAGTGACACAACCATTGAACACTGTTGCAAGATGTGGAGCAATTAATGTAATAATAGACGAAACAGTCTTTACTGACAATCCCCACAGATCCTTTGTCTTTTTCATATTAATAGTTTTAAATTGTTTAAGAACATCATCTGTAGTAACAGCAACAAATTCAAAGGCCGTAACACATTCCGGCACGCAGTCTTTAAGCAGCATTTCAGCAGACATGGAAGACGATTTGAGTGACGCTGTAGTTACAATGGGTATATTAGCAAAAAACTTTTCAAATTCCGTCGCTACTTCCAAGTCCTCTGCAATACTCACATTATTGATATTTAGTAGGTAGTCGCGACTGCGTGTTTTGGCTCTACCAGTTTCGCTATTGATCACATTCCAAGTTGCTTTTATGGTATTTTCAGCGTTTTTTATTTTATTTTTCAAATAAATTGATTTTGCAGCACAACAAGCTTGTCTAAATGTTTTTGAGTATTTTTTTACATAATTAATAAAGGCTGGACTATTATTAAAAGTTTTTTCATTATAAAGTTCATATAACCTAATCCGACTTTTATGAATGCCTTCAGTTGCCCAATCACTAAACATCAGACGGTCAGTTACATTTAATTTTTTAGGTTTAAATACAGTAGAAAATTCATCACTAATCAATTTAAATAATGAATTATATAACTGATCCGGATGGTCATGAATAGGCAACCAACGCATTTTATTTGATAGATTATTTTGAAAAAGTTCTAATCGGTTTTCATTTATAGGTATAAAATTAATAATTTTACTCTGAATCTTAGGGCTTTTTCTTGGACAACAGACTAACTGCCCACAGTGATTAGACTGTAACATATTAATTAAGGATTTTCGTAAAGGCTTAGTGTTAATAAATATATTATCAATACAGGTAGCACTTGTGGCAGTCACTCTAGTTGGTTCTAAAAAAGTATGACTTAAATTGTAAGATTTAAATAGATTTAAGAAATCAATTGATAAAGAACATTTCTCTAAAATGTTAATGTTGAAGTCACCACAAATAGCAACCGTTTTATGGCAATTATTAACTTTGCTTAGGGCATCCTCCATAATTACTAGAAAACTTTCAAAATGTGCACATGGAGGCTTGTATACACTCATAACAATGAACTGATCAAATTCGACACAAGATATCTCTATAACTCGCTCAACAGAGAGGCTCACAATATCAGACCTTTCTTTAAATTTTAAAAGTTTATTTATTATAATTAACGAGCCTCCTCGAATAATTTTTTTTCTGCTGAATGAGCTTGCAACCTGGTGGTTGTTGAAATTGAAAATGAACTGGTGGCTTTTTAGCCAATGTTCTGTAATACATAAAATATCAATATTGTAACAGTTCATGAACAATTCCAACTCTAACTCCTTACCCATCAACCCTTGTATATTTTGATGCACCAGGTTAATACAATTTTTTAAATTATTTTTTGTACAATGTGTGGTTGATGAAAGTGTGTTTTTATTACTTATATTTAAATTTATCAATGTCTTGTCTATGTTATTGCCAGAGATTGACTCTATTGTCTCATAACTTAATTTAAAGGATTTGGAACAGATTCCAAGCTTATATTCAATGTCAAGTTAGACTGCTCAATAAAAGCAGTGTTATTAGCCAAATTTCTGGCTGTGTTATTACTATAATATGCTAGCGATGATGCTATTTGTCTTTGAATATATTGAGATAGATAGCAACTATCACATGTCAAATAAAAACTTCTAATGAAAGCATTAGAGTCAATAAAGTCAATAAAATCATTGTATAATGTCAATGTATGTAATTTACAATTTAATTTATATCTATAGTCATTTTCGGCCTGTGGCAACAACTTACTGTAGGGAAATGCAAGTAAAATAATTTTTCTAACTTTTAGGTGTAATAATTGGTCAAAATACCTTTTAATAGTATTAAGATTTGTATTACCCCTTCTCCCAATAAATATGATTATTGTTGAATTAGGACAGTATGTTCTACTCAAGATGTTTTGTAAAATATGTGAAAAACTTGCTCCAGGCATACAAAAGTTGGTAACGGTTTGACCTGTCCTTTGTCTCAAACAATTGGCTCATGTTCCTACCTATCTCATCACTAAACATTACTAAATTGTTGGTGTTTGTCTTTGTATTGTGATATGAGAAGGAGGTGCTATCATTAATGAAGCTGTTACTCATCACCGCTGACTGAGATAACATTGCAGAACTATCATTCAAAATGGTAGGCTGAGAACAACTTTGTGGTTTCAAGCTAGGTTCACTGATCTGATTATTAGTAGTAAGCGATAGGAGTCTTTGCTCATTGTATTTACACAAATCCACTAAGTTATCCATCGCCAAGATATGTTCATTAATTTGACTTTGTGATAATTGATATTTCTTTGTCATATTAAGTAAAGAATCCTGTAAGCGATCAATCTCTGTCTGCAGGCAATGAATATCAGTATCATATTTTAAAAGATTATTATCTAGTTGAGTAATACAAATAGACATATCTTCCTTTAGAGCTATATACTTGCGGCAATAATTGACATTTGCTTTTGAATTTTTATATTTTCTTAATAATTTTTCCTTTTTCTTAATTTGTTTATTCAACTTTACATACTTTTTCAGTTTATTGGATGAGTTTATGGTTTTACTTGATTGAATAATTTAATTGTCATTAGTTAAGTCAATTGTAATAACTTTGTTACCTTCATTGTTTGAGTTGGCAGAAACCCTAGATGGAGCGCTACCAACCAGCTCATCAAACAGTGATTGTGAAGTGGCTGCTTTGATGGACCGGTCTGCACACTCCAATCTATTAATATGATTATTAGCCTCACTTAGGAGGCCCTCTAACTGGGTGATGCGCTTGAGAGCGGTCTCAAACTCATTACTACAACTGTCAAAATTGTTTACTATTGATTGTAACCTATCGCGTTCATCTAAAGATGTAATCAAATGAGAATGAATTTCTGCCATCTCAGTTCTTAGTTGAGAATTTTTCTCTAAAACCTGTAACTTCTCCCTCTCAATTAATATGAAACTGAATGAACCAGATACCTAACTAATTATAATGAAACTGAATGAACCAGATACCTAACGTAAAATACGTAAAAAAAAAACGAATTGAAAACGATGTCAGTGTTCTGATTGTGTAAATGGAATGAAAATAGCCACAATCACATGATACAATTGATAAATTAAACTGAAATTGATTAAATTAAATAAGATATTCTGCTTAATATAATAAGTATTTGTATAAGTACATTGATGTTTTTAAGTGTTGCGACCTAAATTAATAAATCTAGGTATGTATATTTGACTTATAGATATTGAAATATTAACCGACTGGTCCGAATTTTAACTTATTTTAACTAGTGTCTGGTTTGACTTTCTACAAGACTATTTATTATACCGTTTCTTACCAAGAGTACTTTTACTGGCATTGGCGTCTAGTTTAACTTTAGGCAGTTCACTGACTATTGGTAACATAAATAAACTATTAACTAAATTGGTTCATTCTTGATTACTAGTTGTTTATTTATACTTTTGTGTGTTTGTTCTGATAACCATACACAGCATTACATATAAACTTCTTCTAAACAAGGATGTAGGTAGCAGTGATGATATAAAGGTATCTGTAAATATCTATAATAATGTGATAACATCGATTTATTCATTGATGATTAAATAGTTGACGATGATTGAATTATTATTGATGATTAACTTACCGATGGTTAAGAAGTTGATGATAATGCTGGCAATGATGACCATGTTGATGTGATTTTGATAATGATTTCATAATGATTTTGATAATGATTTTGATCATGATTTTGATAATGATTTTGATAATGATTTTGATAATGATTTTGATAATGATTTTGATAATGATTTTGATAATGATTTTGATAATGATTTTGATAATGATTTTGATAATGATTTTGATAATGATTTTGATAATGATTTTGATAATGATTTTGATAATGATTTTGATAATGATTTTTGATAATGATTTTTGATAATGATTTTTGATAATGATTTTGATAATGATTTTGATAATCATTTAGATAATGATTTTGATAATGATTTTGATAATCATTTTGATGTTGATATTGATAATCGTTTTGATGTTGATGATATTGATAATCATTTTGATGTTGATGATATTGATCATATTGCCTACGAACTGCTGAAGTCTTTCGCCTTGTTCTAGCCTGGACTCATGTGCAGCAGGTGTGGGGCTAGATAGTATCAAGGAGATTGACCGTTGTTACTTGTCTATTTAATGTGAAAGGAAAGGCAATGGCAATGAGTGTATTAGAATGAAAGTATTGTCCTAGTATTACGCTACTGTTATCATACAAGTTGGTACCTGTATACTTGTAAATTAGTGAAATCGAATTTAATTATTTAACTCGGTTGTGAATTTAAATTATTTATTTTATTTCATTTATTTATCAGCCATAAGCAGAATCACCTATTTTAATTTTTTATTCTTAAAACCTTAACTTAAATTTTTATGCTTCGTAGTGGCTCCTTTTGTACTATATTATTTTTGTCAATTTGTGGATGGATAATGCAGTGGTGTAATATTGTAAAATTAAACTGTACTTCTATGTAACATGTGTATTGTGAATGTTAGTGATCCCTTCATAGAATAGTAAATACAATTTGAAACAATGGTATCAAAGCAGCTGACACAGAACTTATTTCTAGACTCGCAAAATGAAACCGTAATTACTGTAAATGAGTCCAGTTTATTTTTGTGTAATTGTTTCGTACAAATGAATTGTTGTTGTGATACTATTCCTATAATTGAACTTACTTAGATGACGACGTAAGTCAGTATAGCCGTAGCGGACGTTACGATACTATAGTTTTTAGATGGCTTTAATCAATATGGTAAGAATTCATTGTTACATAATACAGGGCGCCCGTCGGGCGATTGTTTAGTAAAGTGTTATTTAATTTATTGTACTTCGAGGACGAAGTAATTGTCAGTCTGGCCGTGAGAGATATGTAATAATATCTAGGCTTTGGGCTGAAATTACTGATATCCAAGTATTTATACATAATATGTAAGAGGATAGTGGCAGCCAAATGACACTGACATGACGTTTGACAGTTAAACTGTCAAACGTGTAAATAAGGTGTACCTATATAAGTTGACAGGCTCGGCTAGCTCGTCCTATTCTCCTTCGACGACGGCTCAGGTACGATATGGTTCTGACTATTTAATTGCCACTGTGTTCCAATATTCTGTGTTGCTTGTTCTTTTGTTTCATCATCTAGGAAACAATGTAAGATAGTGTAATCATTATCTTATTGATATTGTGTTGTGGGTAGTTTGATCGTTTGTGAGATATTTAAGAGATTGTAATATAGGAATGAATAATATACTGTGGATCAAGTCGTATCAATGAGATTCATTAGGTATATACCTGTGGTAAACATTTAGTAAATAGTATTGATGCTAAATAATGCTTATTATGTTCTGTTGTAAGACAGACCTTTCTAGTAATATAAAACTACCCACAACATTGATATTTGATATAAATTGGCTGTACCACTGTTTGTTAATTATCGTTATATATAGTTACTAGAGGACGCCAGCAGCTACGCCTGCATTTTTTTTAAATTTACCCGTTGTGGCCGATCCCGTGGGAATTTCGAGAAATCCCTTCTTAGTGCACCCCTACGGTCCCCAAGGAACATACGTGCCAAATTTCAGCTTCCTGCACCCAATAGTTTCGGCTGTAGCGTGTCTGTCAGTCAGTCAGTAACGCAAGGATTTTATATATTAAGATTGAAAAGAATGACCAAGAGTTTTATTGCCCGTTCTTTCTCTTGGTTCTATGTCTTTGCTTTGCGAACTGGGCTGTAAATGTAAATGTAGAATCACGACGTAATCTAAAGATATATCCTTGTGCCAAACTGAATAAATGAAAGTATGATTTGATAGTTGTCTCTTTTATTTATCAAAACTGTCTCTACACTATAGGAAGCTTCTCTGATTCTGACAAGTGCAAGAAGCTTAAATTTGGCATGCATATGCCTTGGGAACCATTGGCGTAAATTTTAGGCGATATTTTTTACGGGATCTTAAAGAAACAGTTTGGCGTCGGGACGTGACGACCCCACCGCCCACTGGGGGAGTTACTCTGACGAGTAGATACTCGTCATAATATCTCCCCCAGCGCAAGCAGTCAACCGAAAGATGGCGGTCAAACCATCCGAACCTGGCGGAAGTAAATACCAAGATGCTAGATGGGCAGCAGCGTCCAGCACTAAAAACTTCCGCCACTGCGATCGCCAATACGCCTGCCAAGCGTGGCGATTATGGCATATCCCCCCAAATATGAATCACACCATTAAAAACCGGCCCCTAGTCCCCGGCGGCCCCGCTAGTCCTGGTTATGGTAGCGGCAATGGTAACGGCGGGGCAAGGGGTGCGAAGAATCTCCGGAAGAGATCGGGCTACCACCACCAACGACAATTGGCCCTGGCAACACTGAACACGCGCACAATGCGGACCGACGAGAAGATTGTCGAGCTGGAAGAAGAATTGAGCAAGTTGCGATGGGATATCATAGGCCTATCTGAAGTCCGAAGACAGGGGGAGGACTCGATAGTTCTCAATTCCGGTAACTTGCTCTTCTACCGGGAGGGCGACCAACAGTCCACAAATCTGTGGTGGTGTCGGGTTCATCGTCCACAAATCTCTCGTGACCAACGTGGTAAATATCGGGAGTGTGTCGAGCAGGGTAGCGTACCTTATACTCAGAATATCCAAGCGGTATTCGCTGAAGGTCATACAGGTATACGCTCCGACCTCGTCGCACCCCGATGAGGAGGTGGAAGCCATGTACGAGGACATATCTCGGGCTATACATGGCTACAAAACCCATTACACCGTGGTCATGGGAGATCTTAACGCGAAACTGGGCAAACGCGACGGTGATGAGCTGAGAGTGGGGCAATTTGGTTATGGGCATCGGAATTCCCGGGGTCACTTGCTGGCTAGCTTTATGGAGAAGGAAGGACTCTATATGATGAATTCCTTCTTCAAGAAGTGTTCACGCGCGCCTGACAAAATTATCACAGCAGCAATACGCTCAAATCAATAATTCTTAATTTTAATAAATTGTATCGAGTATGTGCAAGTTCACTTGCTGTACGGATCTCGTGTAGTTAACACGGATTAAAGATTATCTTTGTACAGAGCATTCCAGTTTCTTATTTCAGCCTCCCAATAGACCACACATATGGTCCATTAGCGAACCGGATGGATTTATAATATATATTTTGAAGATAATCAGCGAATTATGGATTTGGATTATTGAAGGTGATTTGAAGGTTGATGGATTGAGGATTGGATTAAGGTCAAGCAAGTCATTTTAGCGGTGTATTGCATTTATTAATAATTAATATCGTAACCCAACACTCAGGTAATATTATTAAATTTACCAATGTAAAAGGTCAGTACTTAAACCTTTTTATATCTAGTATTGTGTTAGATTTATATCATTAGGTACTTATTGCTGTGTGATTAGTATTATTCGACAGTTCAGATTAAGTTTAAATCGTACTTATTATAGTATAGCTAGCTTAGATATTTGCTACATTATTTGAACTTAATTTTATATAAAGCTGTAACTAATCCATAAGCTGATAATAGCTTATTGTTTGCAAGTACCTCGACATAATACATTTATAGTTTAGAGTGTTTGATATTAATGCAAGTCATTGTTAGTGCCTATTTAGAATCTTTATGTACTTTAACTAGTGTTATTTGTTAAAACTAAGTAAAAAATAGTTATTTAGCAGTAGGTAAAACTTACAACATTTATATTGTAGGTAGTTGAACTATAGTTTGTAATTAGTTCTTCTATTTAGTTAAGTATTAAAATTCTGCGTTGCAAATTGTTTTAAATTAGTGCTTATACTGGTAGGCCTGTATAACAATTATATTGTTCGTATTTAAATTGTATTCCTGTATCAATTTCAGGTGGACAACACTCGTATCCCAGAATGTCTGAGGAAAGGGATTTAGTTAAAAAGCGAGGCAACTTTAAAGTCCGTCTAACTTCTTTCGTCACCTTCCTGGACTCGCTTAAGGACAAACAATTAACTAATTGTGATGTTTCTGAATTGCAGTTGCGCATGGGTAAAATGGAGTCGTTGTACGAACGGTATGATGAGGTAAAGTTACGTCTAGAATGCATTGTGGACGATCTAAAATTACAATACAGTGAACGTTCAGATTTTGAGTCTCTTTATTATAAAACCTTGTCTAGAGCCCAGAATATTCTGTGTGACTTTAATAGGGATAATAAATCGATAGAAAGCTCTAAAAGTGCTGTTGCTAGTATGCATAGGCCAGTCAAGTTACCTACGATTCAGTTACCAAAGTTTAGCGGCTCATATTGTAATTGGCTAGAGTTTCGCGACACTTTTGCCAGCCTAATTCATGCTAATAATATAATTGATGAAATAAATAAGTTTCATTACTTAAGAGCATCACTAGAGGGAACAGCAGCCCTTGTAATTAAAGCTGTTGAGTTTTCGTCAAGTAATTATTCTGTGGCATGGAATTTATTGCTCGATCGCTTTGATAACAAAAGATTGTTAGTCAATAATCATATATCATCGTTATTTAATATTGAGACTATCTCAAAGGAATCTTCTGTTGCTATAAAAGGCTCGATGGATCGATTAAATAAAGATTTACAATCATTAGAATCGTTAGGGGAACCTGTTAAGCACTGGGACACACTTTTGATTTACATTGTTACACGCAGGCTTGATCAAAAGACATATCGCGAGTGGGAGGAGCACAAGAGCAAGTTTGATCAGGACACAATTATTACGTTTGACTCATTTATTAACTTCCTACGTCACCGTGCCGATCTACTTGAGACCATAGAACAAGCTCGAACTAATCATATTTCCCAAACGCCAGGTAAATCAAGCCCTAAGATCAAGTCAATGGTAACAATGCAATCTTCTAACAACACTAGCACTCAATTAGCTCCTAAAGCATGTCCTAAATGTAATAACAATGATCATACATTAAATAATTGTCCACAGTTTCTTGCATTAAGTAATGATGAACGTCTCAAATTACTACCCACTTATAAAATTTGTTTTAACTGTTTTCGTTCTGGTCATTACGCTAATAAATGTAAAAAACCAGGTTGTAAACTTTGTAAACGTAGACATAACACACTAATTCACATAGATTCTAAAGATGCTATTGCGAATTCACTTAGTTATACGACTTCAATACCGATTAATAATCAATCTGCATCGTCTATCATGCCGTCTGCCACCACTGATACGAATAACGTCGCGTTATCTGCAAACATAGCATCGCGCCAAAGTTACAAACAGCGAGATGTGTTATTATCGACCGCTCTGCTTAAGGTGCGGGACCGTTATGGTTATGTGCATCTCATTCGCGCAGCCCTCGATAGTGGTAGCACTTCGTCATTCATAACGGACAAGTTATGTAGACGATTGCACTTGATAACTAATCAGGTTAACAAATCTATACAAGGTATAAACAACGTCACTTCGCACGTAGGTAAAATATGTAAGGTTGAGGGGGGTTGAGGAGAGCTGGCAACCCCAGTGCAGTAAACATTATCTCTATAATATTAATTGTGATTATTAACCAAATCTCTATAAAATACAAGTCAAAGTGCATAAGTGTATTCCAAATAAACCAATTTTCATGTGATATCGTTATCCACTATATTCAGTTAACACTTACAACAATAACAATCAAAATACTACAAGGGTTACAAGTGACAATAAAAAGTATAAACAGTGTTCAGTTAACTGAAGTGAAGTGAAAAACAAACAGTATTCCCGTTATAATACGACAAACATAGCACAAAACCGGAAAACTATGGCAAGTTACTGATAAATAGTCATTATAAAAATTTGTTGCTTCATGCAGACGTTATCATCATTCAAAACATTGTCAAAGTTCAAAATTCGTGACTCACAGTGCTACCAACATTGACACACCAACAGTAGTGCGTTGCGTTCCAGCTCCATTTTTGTAGGGACAATGTCACCTGCTAAGACGCACCTCATGAGTTAAAGTATCCAGCCTAAATACAATGAACTACAATTTAAAAATCAAGATATTCGAATTACAAGTGCCAATACTAAGTACCGAAGGAGGAAACTAGAAATAAAATGGATGTAACAAATATAACTTTAAGACGTCGAAAAATTAATAAAGCTAAATCTTATGAATCGCTGAATAGAAGCAGTTCTCTAGACTTGAGTGGTACAGAAGATCTATTAGGAACCAGTCTGGATATTACAAATCAGTTTCCATATGCGAATTTCATAACAGAATTAAAAACAGAAATCAACGGTCTCAAAAACAACCTTGAAAGCACCCAAAATGAGCTCGATAATATGATTATAGAAAACAGTGACTTAAAAAATCAGATTAAACAACTTAACATGGAAATTAATGCATTAAAACAGTTTTGCCAAAGTCCACTAACTTCTTTACAACGAACAACAGCAAAGCGAAGAATGAGCAGCAAACGTCGTTTAACTCTTGAATCAAGCCCCCAGCCAGAGAACGCAGACCCATTAAGTAAGACCACGGACAATTATAATTCTTCAACGAAGAAATTCCCAACCACAGAGAAAGTAAGGATAAACAACAAAAAGTCTCCTGCTCCTGAATGTGATTCCCAGCTTAGAACGACAGAAAGTGACACCTGTCACCCGGAACCAGATCGGAACATCGACATTGTACGGAGTGAAACGAAGATATATCCAACAGATACGAAACGAAAAATATATGTATTCGGAGATCAGCAAGCCAAAGGACTAGCAAAGGCATTCATGAAAATACGAGCAAACCAATGCGATGACGATTACCATATTATGTCTTTCATAAAGCCAAATGCTACAAGCTCCCAAATTCTCAATAGCTGCACTGATACATTTTTAAGTAATCTCAACCCGAGAGATGTCATTTTGTTAGCTCTGGGATCAAATGACAGATATCCATATGCACTCATTTCCGAACTGTGCAATGTTCTGTACAAATTACGCTGTCATTCTGTTTCTGTTTTTGTTACAAACGTACTATATAACCCATATCTCAATGAAAACATGATGAATATTAATTTAGAATTGTTAACCCATAATTATAAAAATTGTAAGTACCTAAAAATGCCAACAACTACACATTCCTTCTATAATGATAAAACACGCCGATTAACCTATCTCAACAACTTAAGCTTCAAAATTAAACTTGAAATTGATAGTAATAACTACGAAAGTGAAATCGTAAACAGAATTAAAAAAACCCTAGGTAGGAACACACAACAATCGATCGACTTAAGCACAACCTGGATATCGACAAATAAAACTGTGCAAACAAAAATTACATCATATTTTAGCGCCAAATACTGTCAAGACATACAAACGAATACCAACAATGCAGGTAAGACGTTTTTTCGATGACAAAAATCATTACAAATCGATTACTTTAGTTCACCAAAATATTGCCGGCTTACTAAATAAACAGGAACTGCTTTACACTGCTATTACAGAACTTAAAAAAGACCTAGGGGATATTGACATTATATGTTTAACTGAAACTTTCTTGAAGCGTAATACAGAATCTAATTTAAAGTTCAACAACTACAGGTTAGTAACATTCTTCTCTAGAACAAACCAAAGAAGAGGTGGTACATGCATCTTACTAAAAAATTACATAGAATATAAAGAAATCAATTGTAACATCTCAGCCATTCTATTTCATTTCGAAGTTTGTGCCATTGAAATAATAAGTTTTAATCTTGTAATAGCATGTATATACAGAACTCCAACAACAAATAGAAGTATATTTCTTAGCCAACTCGAACAATTTGTCAATACTATTTGCAAAAGGGGAAACAAAAAGGTACTTCTTTGCGGCGACTGGAATATAGACATGACTAAAGTAAGTAAACAATCAAATGAACTGAATTCAATACTCCTTAACAACAATTTAACAAATCACATTACGTTACCTACTAGGCAAAATTCCTGCTTGGATCTCATCGTTAGTAATGTACCGGAATCAAAGGCAAATCTTCATTACTTGGCTCTATCAGATCACGAAACAGCTCAGTCCATCGCACTAAATTTAGAGGTAAAAAACAACATTAAGGAACGACCTAACTCATGGTTTAGATTTGTTAGAGATCTCAATGAAGAAAACATAAATAAATTTAACAAGTACTTGGCCTGTCTGTCGTTTTCGGAAGTTTTCGAATATCAATGTACAGAAGCAGCATTCAATAGTTTTCACGATACTATTACCCTTTTTTATAACCTATGTTTTCCAATTAAGAAAATTAAGTGTACAAATAAACCAATAAAGAACAAATGGTTAACAAAAGGTATAAAGCGCTGTTGCACCAAGAAACGAGTGTTGTACTTTAACTACATTCAAAACAAAGCCAATAAAAAATACAATAAAAGAATGTATATACAATACACAAAAACTTTAAAAAAATGTATAATGTCCTCACAACAAATAGACAGTCAACGATATATTGCCTCTTCTAAAAATGTATGCTCAGCAGCTTGGAAACTTGTAAAGAACACAACAAACAATATACCCAGTAAGTCAGAAATTAACTCTGTTTTAGTAGATAATATTGAGTATGAAGACCCAAAACAAATATGTGAGTTATTCAACCAGTTCTACATCTCTTTAATAAATTCAAAAGTGGATAATAGTGTTCAATGCCCATCCATTACAATTAATTCCAAGAGTATTTTTCTAACAACTGTTAATGAATGTGAGATCCTCAGTATCATCAAATCTTTAAAAAACACACACTCAACAGGATTTGATGACATAAATACCATGGTTATTAAGAAATGTGCCTTGAATATGATAGTTCCACTTACTTATATTATTAACTTGTCATTATCTGAGGGAATATTTCCAAGCCGACTAAAAAGATCAATAGTAAAGCCACTACACAAAAAAGGAGTAAAGACAGATATGAATAATTACAGACCTATAACGCTTATTCCCATACTAGCAAAGGTCTTTGAAAAAGTAATGTGCAATAAAATAGAGAATTTCATATCTGTATGTAACATCTTAAAAACTGAACAATATGGTTTCAAAAAACAAAGCTCCACCACTTTAGCATGTTTTGACCTATTTAAACAAATTACACAAGCAATAAATAAACAAGAAAAGTTAGCCTGTATATTCCTGGACATGACAAAGGCTTTTGACTTTGTACGTCATGACATCCTAATGTCAAAACTAATCAACTATGGACTACGCGGCAAGGCATGTGACTGGATTAAAAGTTACTTGAATAATAGAGTGCAGTGTGTGGAAATAGTAAAAACTGATAAAAACCTACAAAATGTCTATCGATCCACATATGTAGAAAATAAATACGGGGTGCCGCAAGGCAGCCTTCTCGCACCGACTCTATTTCTCCTATATATAAATGACCTTCCAGATGCGATTAATCAAAAATGTATCCTTTTCGCTGATGATACGACAATCATAGTAAAGAGTAATAGCATAAAAGAACTAGAGACAGAAGTCAATAATTCCATCAGCAACTCGGTAAATTGGCTAAGGAGGAATAACCTCAAAATTAATGTCGCAAAAACGAATCTAATTCAATTCCAGACATACAAAGCAAACACACCAGAAATACAAGTAAGATTTAATAATCAACCGTTGAATAATGTGAGTGAATGTGTATTTTTAGGTATCACGGTTGACAAGTATTGTAACTGGAAGCCACATATACAAAAAATTCTCAGTAATATTGATCGCTTTATATTTGTATTGAAAAGAATACGGGAAATAGTAAATGTTAGGACTGCAATAATGACATATCATGCGTATGTTGCCTCTATACTCCGCTATGGTATCACTGTTTGGGGCAACTCTGTAGATGTAAGTAAATTATTTATAGCCCAGAAGAAATGCATTAGAGCAATATTTAATATTGAGTATCTAACAAGTTGTAAATCATTTTTTAAAAATCACAAAATATTGCCACTACCATGTTTATACATATATGAAACTTGTATATTTGTAAAAAAGAATCCAGAACTATTCTGTAGACTTGGCGATATAGAAAATAGTCGAACAAGACATAAAAACAGACTCAAAATACCGCAAATCCACTTAGAACTGTTTAAAAGAAACGCATATTGCATGTCCATTAAAGTATACAACCATCTTCCAGAACACATTATCAATTTACCATATAGACATTTCCGTACTGCACTTTTTAAATTATTATTAGAAAAACTTTATTATGATACTAATGAATACCTAAATGACAAAATAATTACAATGTGACATTCCAAATTAAAGTACCCCAAAAACACTGACATATTATGACAATTTATTTTTATTAGAAGTATGAATTAAATACAAATTGACATTCCTAATTATTGCACTGTATAAACACTGACATAACATGAGAATTACCTGTATAAGGATTCATTATTGCTTATTATATTGTAATTATTAATACCATTGTTTTAAACTTTCCTTTAATTAATGACTGTAATATTTACACGCCATAATGGCAGAATATGCTGTACCTGAAATTGATAACATCTATGTAAAACCATATTCTTGAAAATAAAAGATTAGTCTATTCTATTCTATTCTATTCTTGAGATATCTTCGTTAGATGATAGTTTTACTCACACTCTTCATTGTTTTGTTTTACCATTTATAACGAGTAATGTGCCATGCCGTGACATAAATATAAATTTTGATATTCCGTCAAATATTATTTTAGCAGATCCTACTTTTTATAAGCCCGGCGACATTGATATTTTAATCGGTGCCGACTTATTTTGGGACTTATTAGGATCACAAACTTATAAATTGGGTACTGGAAAACCAGTTTTATGTGAAACCCGTTTGGGCTGGATCGTTTCCGGTCCTATTGTAAACAATAATATTACGTTGTTTTCGCATAATTTAAAATGTAACTTATTTAATATTGTTTCCGATGACAATAGTGATACACTCAGAGCCGACTTAACTAAGTTTTGGCAATTAGAGGAGGTAAATGCGAGGTCGTCTATTTCTTACATGCCTGAAGAAAAGTTATGTGAAGATCATTTCGTTAAAAATACGACTCGATTGTCTGATGGCCGTTTTTGTGTTAGCATACCCCTTAAGAAAGATCCCTCGGTTCTAGGTAATTCCTATAAAAGAGCTACACACTGTTTACAGTCTTTAGAGCGTCGATTAAAGGTTAAGCCGGAATTTAGTAGGCTGTATTATGATTTTATACTAGAATATGAATCGCTTGGTCATATGACTAAAATAACTAAAAGTAATTTGTGTTCTGGTTATTTTATTCCTCATCACGGAATACTACGTGAGTCGAGTAGCACGACCAAACTGCGCGTTGTATTTAATGCTAGTTGTCCTACGTCGACGGAAATATCTTCTAATGACTTACAGCTGGTCGGGCCAATTGTACAGGACGATCTGCTGTCTATACTTCTTCGGTTCAGACTTCACAAGTATGTTTTATCTGCTGACGTGCAGAAGATGTATGGATGCATTGCAGTACACCCGTCCGATAGGCATTTGCAACAGATTGTTTGGCGTGATAATATTTGTGAGCCTATTAGTGTTTACGAATTAAACACCGTCACATACGGCACGGTTAGCGCGCCATTCCTTGCGACACGGTGTCTTAAACAGACGACTGCGAGAACTCTAAAATAGCTGATATCATCAGACATGATTTTTACGTGGATGACCTGCTTACTGGGGATGATGACTTGGAGGAAGTGACTTTCATTCGTCATGAAGTCACTAAGGAGCTTGCGTCAGCATGTATGCCATTGTATAAATGGAAGTCAAATGTTCCTGAGCTGGTATCCAAACCTGTTCTTCCTTCAGACAACTTGCCAGCCTCACTTGATTTAAATAAGACATCAAGTGGGCCTGACAAGTTGCTTGGTCTAGACTGGTATGTCACCACTGACGAGCTGGGGTTTTTTATAGATCTGTCTAACTCAGCAAATACTCACACTAAACGTGATTTGCTATCCGTGATTGCGCGAATATTCGACCCCTTAGGTCTCTTGGGTCCCATTGTTATCACCATGAAAATAATGATGCAAAAAATGTGGTTAGATAAGCTGGGGTGGGATCAACCACTACCTTGTGAGATCCCAAGACATTGGGACATTATAATTAAATCATTGCCTTTTTTAAATAATTTACGTATTCCGCGAATTGTAGTCTGTAATTCATATAGGGAATTAGAACTCCACATTTTTACAGATGCATCTGAGTCTGCATACGGTGCTTGCGTCTACGTTCGCAGTATTAATGACATAGGCGATTGTTCGGTTTGTTTATTAATGGCTAAAAGTCGAGTGGCTCCCATTAAGCCCACAACAATTCCGAGGCTGGAATTATGTGGTGCCTTGGTTGGTTCTCGTCTTTATGAGAAGGTGAGGAGTTCACTTCGAGTGGCGATCAGCCGGGTTTACTGTGTCCGTATACGCAGCAGGACCCTACGTTTAATTTGATTGAAAGTCAACTTTTTACGTGCGTGGTATTTAGTACTTTTCGAATTGTATAAGTAAAAAATAGTACCTTCATTGCTACAGCGAAATCTTGAATTATTACCCAGCAGGATCCTCCGCTGTTTGAAGGTTTTTAGACCAATAGTATATGTCACCGTTTAGCGATGTATTAGTACCTTTAAAATACTTTGGTTTCATTTTAATATAATTATTAGTTTATGAGGAAAGCGCCTGCAAAACTTTTATCATGCCAGCAGGACCCTTTTTTGTTTTGACGCTTTCGGCCCCGACAGTCATATTTCTTGTTAGCATTTTAATAGTACTTTTCAAATAACCTTACGTTCAAATCAAATACTTTGTAGTTTAACAAGCAATTTGATTTAAAACTTTTTTCACGATGACCTTAAAATTATACGATTCCAATGATGCTATTATTTTTATGGCACTTAAATATTATTAAAATTGAGGGTAAATGCAAAATAAATAATAATCATATCATAACAGATTTTTATTTAATTGTGTTCATAAAAATTAAATATATATGTTCATCTAAAAACACCGGTTTAAATTAATTAAAATCTCTTTGATTAATGCCACCATGCTAAAAGTTATGAAAGCTCATACCTACATTGGCCAAACTAAACGTTAAGTCGCTGAAAAAATATTTAAAAGTTTTAAAACAATTTTTCTGCTATAATACAAAATATTTGAATTACACGTAAGGTTATTTGAAAAGTACTATTAAAATGCTATTAAGAAATATGACTGTCGGGGCCGAAAGCGTTAAAACAAAAAAGGGTCCTGCTGGCATGATAAAAGTTTTGCAGGCGCTTTCCTCATAAACTAATAATTATATTAAAATGAAACCAAGGTATTTTAAAGGTACTAATACATCGCTAAACGGTGACATATACTATTGGTCTAAAAACCTTCAAACAGCGGAGGGTCCTGCTGGGTAATAATTCAAGATTTCGCTGTAGCAATGAAGGTACTATTTTTTTACTTATACAATTCGAAAGGTACTAAATACCACGCACGCAAAAACTTAACTTTCAATCGAATTAAACGCAGGGTCCTGCTGCGTATACGGACACGGGTTTACTGCTGGACTGATTCAACCATAGTGTTGGGATGGTTGCAAATGATGCCTAACAAACTTCAGCCGTTTGTGCGTAACCGCGTAGCTGAAGTTTTGGACAAGGCGGGCAATTGTACCTGGAGACACGTCCCAACAGATAAAAATCCAGCAGACCTAATATCTCGTGACGTGGATATTAGTGTTCTGCAGGATTCCGATCTGTGGTGGTCAGGGTCAGATTTTTTGAGGCTAAACCCGTCTGAATGGCTATCTCAAATTAAGTGCTTAGGAGATGAGCCATTACCGGAAGTCCAACCTGATGTAATGCTAAGTGCTGTTTTAGATAATTCTAAAGTTATACCTTTGATTGATTTTAGTCGTTTTTCTAATTATTCACGACTTGTACGTTCTTGCACGTTCTTGCACGACTTGTACGTTATTGCCGTGTGGTGTCCGGCGGAGTAGAATAGCCCTCCCTCTCTCCTACCGAGGTGTCGTAAAAGGCGACTAAGGTATTTCGACGGACGCATTGTCATCAAAATAAAATAAATATTGACGTCTTTAACCATAGAGAAGGAATATTGAAACAAACCCGGCAGTCTGCCCCGCCGTTAGGGACTGACTGTTAAACTCCAAACAAAATATACAGTCAAATTATAACCGACGTGATCATGGCTGTGGGTAATATTACTGTAAGTGTACCCCAGGGGGGTACCGGCGGAGCCGGAGAATCCCCTCCTCGTCCTGTATTTGCACGACGAGGCTGCTCCTCGTATTCTGGGGGGAGCAACCTTACAGCTGTAGGCGGCGACGATATTCGCCATACGTCACGCCAAAACCATCCTAATCCTATGCGGAATTGTTCTCGTCGGGGCGGAAAGTGGGCAACGGAATGCCGATTTGCGACTTTAAATGTTAGAGGAGGAATGAATGAGAAGATGGATGATGTTTACGAAGTAATGAATGAAAGAAAACTAGATGTTTTGTGTGTGAATGAGACAAAGCGTAAGGGGAATGATATGCTGACGCGCGGCCCGTTCACAGAGATATGGTCGGGGGTTACCGATGAAGAACATGGCAGTAAAGGCGTCGGTATAATTCTTTCAGAGCGAATGGCAGAATGTATGCGTGAGTATGAGTGCGTAAGTCCGCGTCTTATCTGGGTCCGGATAAAAGTAGGCCTGACACCTCTTTTTTTGGTAGGTGTATACGCTCCGGACTCTTCCTATAGTAAGGCAGTAAGAGAGGAATTTTGGGCACAAATGAGAGAAGTCGTGTTATTGCGTAAGTGGAATGAACGTATTGTCATGCTTGGAGATTTTAATGCAAGGGTGGGAGTGAAACGTGATGGGTATGAAAGTGTACTAGGGAAGTTTGGAGATAAGAGTGTCAATGACAACGGCGTGTACTTGTTAGATGTATGTGTGGAGATGGATCTGTCTGTGATGAATACATGGTTCCAGCATAAAATGGTGCATATGTACACATGGCAAAAGAAGGAAGGAAATGTTGTGTTAAGAAGCATGATAGACTTTGTGATAATAGATGAAAGAATGAGAAGGAAAGTAGTGGATACCAGAGCTTATCGCGGACCTGATGTTGGCACAGACCACTATTTGATTATCAGTAAAATAAGTGGTCTTTTTAAACGCTGGCGGCACCGAGATAAAGGTTCCACTACAGAATTAGAACGTATAAAAGTGGAAAGATTGAAAGATAAGGGTATGAAAGATATGTACAAAAAGCAATTGAGCGAACGGATGGACAAAAGTTGGAATCTTGTAAATAAGGAAAGTGTGAGTGAGGTATGGTCGGTATTTAAAACCAACATTGTAAAATGTGCTGAAGAAGTATGCGGTTTGAGTAAAAGAAGAAGTAAGAAATGCGAGAAAGCTGACTGGTGGGATGATGAAACTAGAAGAATGGTTGAGGAAAAGAAAAAAGCATGGCTGGATATCCTAGCAATAGAGGCGACGAATAGAGCTAGTGGTGGTATGAATGAAGATAGTGTTAAAGAAATGAAGGACAAGTATAGATGTGTGAAAACTAGAGTCAAAGAATGTATAGAGAGGAAGAAGAATGAGAAAAAGGAGAAGTATGAGGAACAATTCGGCGCAAGTTTCCGAGAGAATATAAAACTCTTTTGGAAACTCGTGAAAGAAGCGCGAGGTAAAAATATGAGTACATCAATGAAAGTGATTAGGAATGAAAGAGGTGAAGCCATGAATGAAGAAAGAAAGATACTAGAGCGCTGGAAGAATTATTTTGAGAGTTTATTTGAGAAAGATATGTGTGAAATAGAGAAAGAAGAAACTATTGATATGTTTGTGAGCCCGACTGATGAAATTGGCATGGATGAAATTATGAAAGCGTTAAAAGGTATGAGGTCAGGAAAGTCTGCTGGATGTGATAGAGTGACGACTGAGATGTTGAAGGCTGGCGACGGACTCATAATTAACCTGCTGCATCGCCTTTTTAATCTATGCTGGAAACAGGGCCAAGTTCCAGATGACTGGACGAAGGCAGTGCTTGTTCCAATTTATAAAGGCAAAGGTTCGCAGCAGGAATGTCAAAATTATCGCGGGATCAGCCTTCTTAGTGTTGTTGGAAAAATGTATGCCAGAATTTTGATTGACAGAGTAGTAAATGTGACTAATGACAAGATATTGGATGTGCAAGCGGGATTTCGGAAGGGAATGGGATGTACGGTTCAAGTCTTTTCCTTGCGTTGCGTCACCTAAAAATGTCTGGCAAAAAACCAGAAGGTGTATTGCGCGTTCATAGACTTGGAAAAGGCTTATGATAGGGTGAATAGAAAGGAATTATGGAAGGTGTTATCCATGTATGGGGTAGACAACTTTATAATAAGGGCTCTGAAATCCCTGTATAGGGGTTCTAGAGCCTGTGTTCGAATCAATGGTGCCTAGTCGGACTGGTTTGACATCTCCCAAGGTGTCAGACAAGGGTGTGCAGCCTCGCCCTGGTTGTTCAACGTATTCATGGATAGCTGCATGAATGATATGAGAGAAACTGAATGCGGGATCGATATGGTAGGAGTGCGTGTTAAGTGCCTCTTATATGCCGATGATCAAGTCATTCTTGCATCATCGGCGAATGAGTTGCACATGATGGTCTGCATGAACAAGAGCTTTAAAGCGAAAGGTATGAAAGTTAATGCACGAAAGACGAAAGTGATGGTGTTTGAAAAAGATGAAAGTGTGACTGAGTGTAATATTACGATTGGAGGTGAAATTGTAGAGCAAGTAAAGGAATTTGTATATTTGGGTAGCGTATTTACAAGGGACGGAAGATGTGAGGGAGACATTGAAAGGAGAGTGACTGCGGGAAATCGTGTAAATGGAGCACTGTGGGCGTTTATGAACGGTCAGACGGTGCCAAAAGAGGCACGATTGGCGGTTCACAATGGAGTGCTTGTCCCCACGTTGATGTATGGAAGTGAGAGCTGGGTTTGGCAGAAAAAGCATGAAAGTAGAATTAACGCAGTTGAGATGCGATCACTGCGTAGTATGTGTGGGGTAAGACTGATTGATAGAATTCCGAATGCAACTATACGAAAGAGCAGTGGACTGAAAGAAGATGTGGTGACAAGGATTGAGAAAGGAATGCTTAGGTGGTTTGGACACGTGGAGCGAATGAGTGAAGAAAGAATGACGAATCAGATATATAAGGCAAATGTGTGTGGGCAAGTCGGTCGCGGCAGACCTCGGCGGACGTTCTTCGACCAAATTGGAGACATCCTAAGAAACGGAAAGGTCCGAAGTGCCCGCAACCGGCGAGCATGTATGAGAAGAGTGATGAGTGTGGAGGAAGCGCGTGAGGTTTGTAAGGATAGGAGCAAGTGGCGTTCTGTTGTCTCTGCCTACCCCGACGGGAAAAAGGCGTGAGTATATGTATGTATGTATGTATGTATGTTGTACGTTCTGTAGCTTATATGTTAAGGTTTATTAAGTCATGTAGGAAACGTTACCCTGAAACTAATTATTTGTCACAAGATGAATTACAAGATGCACTAGATGTTGTTATAATTCAAAGTCAGTCTGAATCGTTTACTGAGTATGAATTACTTTAGCATAAAAAGAGTTTACCTAAGAAGAATGCTCTTCTTAAGTTTAATGTTTATTTAGACAACAAAAAATTAATGCGTGTGGGCGGACGCCTCGATAATTCTAATTTTAATTTTTCTAAAAAGCACCCTATTATATTACAGTCCACTCACTATTTTACCAAGTTGTTATTTGATTTTGAGCATAAAAGGCTGACGCATGCTGGCCCTCAGTTACTATTAGCCTCAATTAGGGAATCTTACTGGCCAATAGGAGGTCGCAACTTGGCGAAGGCCTGTTATCATAAATGTGTTCTTTGCCATCGCATGAAAGGTAAGGTTGTAACGCCTATAATGGGTAATTTACCAAAAGAACGTGTGAGTCCAGGTTATCCCTTTGAGAGTACGGGCATTGATTATGCCGGTCCTATTATGTGCGCTAGTCGTCAAGGTCGTGGATGCAGGCTGGTAAAGGTGTACATCGCAATTTTTATTTGTTTCACCACCAAGGCCATCCATTTGGAGACCGTAGGTGATTTAACTAGAAATAGTTACTTACTAGCTTTGTATCGATTTATTTCTCGACGAGGTAAACCCGCTGATATATTTTCTGATAACGGTACCTCATTTGCCTGTGCGTACAACGACCTCTCTAAATTTTTAAAGTTAAATAGTTCGTCCTTGGGTGAGAGTGCAGCTAATGACGGAATAAGATTTCATTATGTTCATCCCAGCGTATACGCCTCATTTTGGTGGCCTCTGGGAGGCGGGTGTAAAGTCCACAAAGTATTACCTTCAAAGAGTGTTGGGCAATTGTAATTTGACATTTGAGGAGCTTTACACCGCTTTGACTAAAATTGAAGCCATACTGAACTCTCGTCCCCTGACGCCGATGTCTTCAGATCCTGCCGACTACAC
Source organism: Euclidia mi (assembly GCA_944739405.2). Lineage (NCBI taxonomy): Eukaryota > Metazoa > Arthropoda > Insecta > Lepidoptera > Erebidae > Euclidia > Euclidia mi. The sequence continues at coordinate 32,538,450 of OX123203.2, forward strand.
ACCGCTGACGCCAGGTCATTTCCTGATTGGACGACCCCTTGTTTCGTTGCCGCAACCAAATTACACGGACCACTCTGCTAGCCATCTTTCTCGTTTTCAACGAATAGAGCAATTACGCCAGCACTTTTGGAGTAGATGGAGCAAGGAGTATGTTTCAGAATTACAGCTGCGGTCGAAATGGCGTTCTTGCAAGGATGGACTAAAGCTGAACACCCTTGTTGTCATCAAAGAGGACAATCTTCCTCCTCTGAAGTGGAGTCTTGGACGCATTGTGGCTGTACACCCCGGAACGGATGGCATAGCTCGTGTAGCGGATATTCAGACATCGACTGGAGTCATTCGCAGAGCGTTCAACAGGATCTGTCCATTACCTGTGTCTACGGAGTCTGGTTGAAACCGTTGCTTTCAACGCCCGGGGGCATGTTCACGCGCGCCTGACAAAATTATCACAGCAGCATTACGCTCAAATCAATAATTCTTAATTTTAATAAATTGTATCGAGTATGTGCAAGTTCACTTGCTGTACGGATCTCGTGGAGTTAACACGAATTAAAGATCATGTTTTGTACAGAGCATTCCGGTTTCTCATTTCAGCCTCCCAATAGATCACACAAGAAGCGAGAATGCCGCAAGTGGACCTGGGTAAGTCCAGACGGTGCAACCAAAAATGAGATCGACTTTATCATGTCGACGAAGAGGGAGATATTCAATGATGTCTCCGTGATCAATTCACTTAAAGTGGGGAGCGATCACCGAATGGTAAGAGGCACATTGAATATCTGTACAAGCCTCGAACGGTCGAGGTTGATAAATGTCCACGCTCCGACCGGCACCGGTTCATATCCAAAACCCCGAGAGCTTTCAGCTCGAACTCAAGAACCGTTTCGAATGCCTGGGTGAATGCGTAGATGTGGATGTGTACAGTAACGGGTTCGTGGATGCTGTCCATACAACATGGGCTAAATTTTTTAAGCCCCAGAAAAGCTAGAGAACCAAAAAGATCTCGGATCCGACCCTCGAGCTGTTAGAGGAAAGGCGCAAGATAGTTCTGCTATCCTCCGACGACATGCCGAAATATTGGCACCTCAACAGACAGATCTCTAAGTCTCTGACTCGCGATCTCCGCCAATACAACACAAAATGTGTTCGTGAGGCGATCGAGCAGAATACGGGATCCAAAGTGTTCCAGAGGGATCTGTCTGTTGGGCAGAGTCAGCTGACAAAGCTAAAGACGGAGGATGGCAGAATCGTATCGTCCAAGCCTGAGCTCTTGGAGGAGATCGAAAGGTTCTATGGACAGCTATACACGACAACGCAACAACCCGCAAGCACTCCAGCGTCAGACCCTAGAGCTGGATTGACCCGACGCTATACCGAAGATATCCCGGACGTCAGCATGCACGAGATTAGTGTGGCTCTCAAACAGCTTAAAAACAACAAGGCGCCGGGTGATGACGGAATTACGAGTGAGCTTCTGAAGGCCGGCGGTGCACCCGCTAGAGAAGCCCTCCGGAAGCTATTTAATTCCGTCATTCTCGAGGGTAAAACGCCACAGGCGTGGCACAGAGGTGTGTTGGTGCTTTTCTTTAAGAAAGGGGATAAAACCCTCTTGAAGAACTACAGACCCATCATACTTCTGAGCCACGTCTACAAGCTGTTTTCGAGGGTCATCACGAATCGTCTCGAGAGCAAGCTAGACGACTTCCAGCCTCCCGAACAAGCCGGTTTCCGTAAAGGCTATAGTACCATAGACCACATACATACGCTGCGGCAGGTTATACAGAAGTCCGAGGAGTATAACCAGCCCCTATGCTTGGCGTTTGTGGACTATGAGAAAGCCTTCGATTCGATCGAAACCTGGGCGGTGCTACAGTCTCTCCAACGGTGCCGGATTGACTACCGATATATCGAAGTGCTGAAGTGTTTGTATGAAAACGCCACTATGTCAGTCCGCCTCCAGGACCAAAGTTCGAAACCTATTCAACTCCAGCGAGGGGTGAGACAGGGGGATGTCATATTCCCGAAACTGTTTACCACTGCGCTGGAGGATGTTTTCAAGGTTCTGGACTGGAATGGACTCGGCATCAACATCAACGGCGAGTACATCACTCACCTTCGATTCGCAGACGATATCGTCTGCGAATCGAAGGCTGAGACCATGGAAGACCTAGGCACAATGCTCGATGGCCTCTATAGAGTCTCCCAACAAGTAGGTCTTAAGATGAACATGGACAAGACGAAAATCATGTCGAACGTCCATGTTGTACCTGCTCCTATTCAGGTTGGGAACTCTACGCTCGAAGTTGTCGACAAGTATATCTACCTGGGACAAGTAGTGCAATTAGGTAAGTCCAACTTCGAGAAGGAGGTCAATCGTCGAATCCAACTCGGTTGGGCAGCGTTCGGGAAGCTGCGACATATCTTCTCGTCCGATATCCCACAGTGTCTCAAGACGAAAGTCTTTGACCAGTGTGTGTTGCCAGTGATGACTTACGGATCAGAGACGTGGTCGCTCACTATGGGCCTTATCAGGAGGCTCAAGGTCACTCAGAGGGCGATGGAGAGAGCTATGTTTGGAGTTTCCCTGCGAGATCGAATCAGAAATGAGGAAATCCGCAGTAGAACCAAAGTCGCCGACATAGCTCTCCGGATAGCCAAGCTGAAGTGGCAGTGGGCAGGGCACATAGCTCGAAGAACCGATGGCCGTTGGGGCAGAAAGGTTCTGGAGTGGCAGCCACGTACCGGACGACGCAGCAGAGGTAGGCCCCCCGCAAGGTGGAGCGACGATCTTGTCAAGATCGCGGGAGGAGGTTGGATGCGGGCGGCTCAAGACCGGTCTGTGTGGAGAACCTTGGGGGAGGCCTATGTCCAGCAGTGAACGTCGTTTGGCTGATATGATGATGAAAGAAACAGTTAAAATTAAATGAAGGGCATCCTCTAGTTCTCTACAAAATCCATTAAAATAATAATATGCAAGCATTTAACATTAAAGATATAGCAACGCCACTAGTCTGATGTACATAACCTGCACAGTACGTCACTATCTCCCTCGGGAAGAAAAAGGTTCTTGTTTACTTAAGAATAAATTACTGTTCTTAAGCGCAATTCACACAGAACGCGGGTGCGTGTCGGGCGCGTGTCGGGACGAGAGTACGGCGTTCATAATTAACATTCAGTTCATTATGATATGTTGTCCTACATACATACATACATAGACTCACGCCTGTTTCCCGGAGGGGTAGGCAGAGACTACGGAACGCCATTTGCAACGATCCTGACATACCTCACTTGCTTCACTCACTCCCATCAAGTTTCTCATGCATGCTCTTCTGTTAAGGGTACTTCTGACTTGTCCTTTTTTCAGGATGTCTCCAATCTGGTCAGAGAACGTCCGCCTAGGTCTTACCCTTTGTCCTGTTCCATTTACACTTGCCTTATATATCTTCTTTGTCAGTCTATCGTCATCCATCCTCTCCATGTGCCCAAACCATCTTAACATGCCTTTCTCAATGCTTGTCACTACATCTTCTTTTACCCCACACCAGTCTCGTATCACACAATTTTTTACTCTGTCGGTCAAAGACACACCACACATACTTCTCAGTGCTCTCATTTCTACAGCATTTAATTTACTTTCAAATCTCTTCTGCCATACCCAACTTTCACTACCATACATAAGGGTAGGCACTAACACACCTCTATGTACAGCCAAACGTGCCTTTTTGGACACGTTTTGACTGTTCATAAACGCTTGCAAAGCTCCATTCACACTATTACCTGCATTAACTCTCCTTTCAATATCTTCTTCATTCTTACCATCTCTTGTGAACAACGTACCTAAGTAAACAAACTCATTCACTTGTTCCACTCGCTGTCCATCGATCAAAACATTACAAGCCGTAACGCATTCCTCCTTTTCAAAAACCATAACTTTCATTTTTCTTACATTCACTTTCATTCCTTTCCTCTCTAACGCACCATGCATGATTGCTACCATCTCCTGCAACTCCTCCGCTGAAGATGCAAGTATTACCTGATCATCAGCATAAAGGAGGCATTAGACGAGTAACCCATTCATCCTTAATCCGCAGTCACTATGTTTTAAATCTTGCAAACAACTGTCCATGAAGAGGTTAAACAGCCACGGCGACGCTACACATCCCTGTCTAACACCTTTCTCGATGGTAAACCAGTCAGTGTATGCCCCGTTTATCCTCACACAAGCTCTAGAATCCTCATAAAGGGATTTCAGAGCTCGAATGAGGCTGCTGTCCACCCCATTCATTGACAGCACCGACCACATTTCAGTCCTCACCACTTTATCGTAAGCCTTTTCCAAATCCACGAATGCGCAATAGACCTTTAGACCTTTGGCCAAAAACTTTTCGGCTATGCTTCGCAAGGAAAAAACCTGATCCGTGCATCCCATACCCTTTCGGAATCCCGCTTGTACATCCAATATTTTCTTGTCGGTTACTTCCATAACTCTTTCAATAAGTACCTTTGCATACAATTTGCCAACAATGCTGAGAAGACTAATGCCTCTATAGTTTTTGCAATCTTGTTGCGAGCCTTTTCCTTTATAAAGAGGCACAACTACAGCTGTGGCCCAGTCATTAGGTACTCGGCCGGTGCTCCAGCACAAGTTATATAACCGCTGCAACTGAATAACTATGATGCCCTGTCCAGCCTTCAGCATTTCGACTGTAATCCTATCATATCCTGCAGCCTAACCTACTTTCATACTTCCCAGTGCCTTCACAATCTCATCCACGCCAATAACGCTTTCATCATTGCTATCGTTACCATTCATTTCAGCTATCGGTGTCTCTATCGCCGATCTTTCAAATAAACTTTCAAAATACTCTTTCCATCTCTTCAGCACGCACGATTCATCATTAACTATCTTTCCATTCTCGTCTCTGATGGATGTGTGTTCTGAGGATTGAGTTCTTCCTCGAACTGCACGAACGGATTTCCAGAAAAACTTAATGTTCCTCTGGAAATCGTCAGATAATCTGCTATCAAACTCATCTTTCTTTTCCTCTTTTTTCCTTTTAACCATTTCTTTCACTATTCTTTTTGACCTAACAAACTCCTTTCTTGCTTCATCTATGTCTACACTCGTTGCTTTTCCCATTCTTTCATTTGCTCTGGCAGCTAACCAATCTGACCAAGCTTTCTTCTTCTCTGACACTGCTGATTGTACATCCTTGTCCCACCATGTATTCTTAACCTTTCGTATTTTCCTTCTCTTGATCACACCACATACTTCAGACGCTACACATATTACCTCTTCTTTCAAGGCCTGCCATAATTCTTCCATATCATTTATGCAATCGAACCTCTCAAATTTTGCTATCAATCTTCGTTTATACTCATCTTTCACATCTTTCTCTTGTAGATTTTCTACCGTAATTCTTTCCAAGACCCTATTTTCATTACGCTCTCGGTGTCGCCATCCTTTAAAGAGCCCACTTATTCGGCTCAACACCAAGAAGTGGTCTGTGTGGATGCCGATCCCTCGATATGCTCTTGTATACAACACATTCTTTCTCAATCGTTCATCTACTATCACAAAATCGATCATACTTCTTCTAACATTTTTCGCCTCTCGCGTATACACATGTATCCTTTTATGATCAAACATGGTGTTTTTCACACAAAGGCTTCACTCCAAACAAATCTCAAGCAGTACTTTTCCATTTTCGTTCACACTCTCATCACCAAATGCACCTAACACCCTTTCAAATCCATCTCGCTTTACTCCCACCCATCCATTGAAATCCCCTAACAAGATCAATCTTTCATTATCCTTGCAGTTCCTCAAAATCTCTCTTAAACTCTCCCAAAACTCCTGCCTATCTATAACTATATTGACCGGGGCGTACACCCCCACAATAAAGAGACGAGTAAGTCCTACTTTCATTCTCATCCACAGTAGCCTAGCATTTACACATTCAAACTCTTTTACACAGTCATTCATTCGCGCAGACAGTATTACACCAACTCCCTTACAGGCTCTGGTGGTACTATCTACCCCAGACCAATACGCCGTATATGCGCCGTGCTTGGTGGTTTCACACCCTTTTCTTTTTGTTTCATTCACACAAAGAACCTCAATCTTTCTATCATCCATCATCTGACATACTTCATCCAATTTGCCGTTCATTCCTCCTCCAACATTCAATGTTGCAAACCTGCTCTCCGTAGGCCGCTTTTCGCCCTCGCGGGAAACTAGACGTGATGGGTTGCGAACCGCGTCGCCGCCATGTGAGGAAATATTATTTATTGTGCCCATTGCGTTCCCACGAGAATGAGGGTTTTTAAATGTCCATCCCCATAGTGCCCTTTACGGGGGTAAGGCGGAATATCACGTGTGCCCTGTGACCACCAACACAGGCACCCTCCGTTTGCGACCAGCTTACCCTCTGGCCATGAATCTCTCGGCACGGGTCGGTTTACACCTTAGATCGGGGTTTTGTGTCGGGTATGCTCCCTGAAAGTTGGTTTAATTTTGGAGTTTTCCTTCTCCTAGACAGGTTGCCAACCAAGGCTAACGAGGCCCATCTCCCCGAATGAAAAATGTTGTCCTGCATCTGCTAATTTTAAAGCAGATTTGCTAGTCTACTAAAACGTACATGTACATATTTCAAAATTATACACTTATGTAAGCTTGAAACTCAGCTTAGCTTACTAAATTTTTAAACTATGCTTGGGAAAGAAGCTAAGTTATAAGCTTAGCAAAAATGCTACAGAAAAAACCAAAAATCCCTACGCGGCCACGACTGGCGCCGAAGTCGGTCGAAACGTCAGAAAATATCGAAGTACATATTTATGTCATAAATATCTAAGTTATCGCGAGTAAGACCCGCTAAAGAAACTTATAATTAATAGAATTCGTGAATGTTTAAAATCACTTGCTACAGTAAAAGTCACCAAATTATTACCAATACTGCCAGCCTCAAATCACCATTTTACAAGTTTGAATACCTCTTATTTCATTGAACACGTGAGAAGTCTATTTACATTTTAAGTCACATGCAAACCTTTCCGCAAACAAAATAACAGGGAAAACTCATTGCCAGCTCAATTCAGGATTACAAATACAAAATACAAATTTGTATTTGATTGTTCTTTGTTCAACAGTAGCTATCTAAAATGAACAAGTGAAGACGGCTTACATAGAGCGCCGTGCTCTCACGTTAAGTAGCTTGATTCTGCTCAGCTTCGAGCTGTGGGATAATGTAAGCGTTGTTTACGAGTAGACGAGACTTACTTAGGTAAGCGAGTCTGAATAAAATTGCAGTTTTCGACATTTTTATTGACATATCTTGTGTTACAAGTCTTTTAATCTATTTATGCGAAACAAGGTACTATTCTGCCAGTTAATTAATTCTTTCAATTAGGTGCTTAGGGCAATATCAAACTGTTTCTTTTAATCAATCTGAATAATTTGAATAGCCTATTTATCAAGAAACGTTCTAATTGTGCTAAGTAACATCACGCCATGAGCCACGGATGCAGAGCAGTAGCTTAACTGAAAGGAGGAATTGGCCTTCTATACCACGCTGGCCAAACGGGTTGGTATAGTGTTTGAACCATGTTTTCCTTCTCTTACAGTGTTGTTCTCTGCATAATATGCTCCCTCTGTCGGCTCTTACGACACCCAGGGGATGATATGGGGTGTTGACATTCCGCGTTCTTAATCCGTCACCACACTGAAAGCTGGTATAATATAACATACATACATACATACATATCGTCACGCCTTTTATCCCCGAAGGGGTAGGCAGAGGTGTATTTCTACACCCACTTTTCGCCAGATATACTTTAGTCCCACGTAATAAGGGGCGAGCCTATTGCCGTACCGGGCACATTTCCAGACTCCGTGCTGCTACTGAGAATTTCGTGACAGAAAAACCCAATAACACTGCCCGACCCAGGAATCGAACCCGGGACCTCCCGATCCCACGCGCACATTTATGCCGCGAGACCAATGAGGCAGTCGTATAGGGTTTGATGTCGAGTTTTCCGTCTCTACGCAAAGATGGTATTTGCATCGTGTTATCCCTTAGTCGCCTCTTACGACACCCACGGGAAGATAGGGGGTGGTGACACTTGTATTCTATGCCGTCAACCACACGGCAAATATATAATATATATAATATAAATACTATAATATTAATACTATAATATTAATTTTGTGACAACAATTTTGCTGCTCAACTACTTAATAAGCGTTCCGAAAAGCCACTATAAAGCTACAATATTACTACAAGTCACTACCAACATAATGAAAACAGCGGCCTCATTTTCAAATCATAATCTTCTCTGACATTAATCTGTTGCCTAATCCCCGCATGATACACTATTTATATTATTTATTAATGAAAATGTGAATTGTCTAGTACGCCTCATACTACGAGTAGTATGGTAAAAAATAAAGGTATATGGGAAAATAAAAAAAGAGGTTTCCAGCTGTAAAGCCGGCTCTCGAAAATTGTACTATCGTCATAGACGCATATTGGATTAAATTATTCAATGACACAATGTGGATGTTGTTGACGTATAATATCATGAATATAATAGTATCCAATAGTAATTGTAACTAAAGGTTTTTATTGAAATGGTTTTATGCTTTAGGTAGTTTAGATGTACACAATGACTTGTGATTGTACATTTATTCCGTACTATAAGAAAATTTCTAGTTGGTAATATGTTGATATCCAGTATCTGGTTTAGTAAAATCTTATGTACTACTATGTGTTAATTGTTATCAAATAGAATAAAAATGTATGCAAATGCTTGAGTCTTCGAGACACTTTTTTATTACTTTATCAAAGAGCTAGAATCTGCTTTATAATAGTTTTGGCGTAGTATTACGGGCACCGCACCGGCACCACTCCTACCCAGCGATAAACTTGACTATTAATTCGAATGATATATTTTATAACGCCAACTTTAATAAAATGCCAACGGGCTGTTGTCAGCGCCTTTGGCGGTACCGAACAATTTTGAACCAGCGCCGTGCTGTAGCTGCTTTAATGGTGCCGATACAATGTGCCTTAAGACTACTCTTTCATATGACATACTAAAAATGTTGCTGTCTACTTTCCGCTGCTGTAAAAGCTACAAATTATTGTATTTTTAATTACAAAATACATGGTTACTTATTATGCAAAGCACATCTAAAACAGTCATTGGCAAAAATCGGCAGCGATAATTTGTAAACGCTAGACAAATACATCACCTTAATATTTCATTTCACCTTCGCTCAACAAATTTCACGGCAGCACATTTCCATCAAATTCTCATTAATTATATATATATAGATACAGCCCGCTCCATAATACGTGGATTTTTTTAAATAAAGATTATGACAAAATTAGGGTACAATGACCTGTACTTAGCCCTTCAAAGTTTAAGATGTCACCGCGTATAATTTTTTTAAATATTTATAGGTTCAAGACATGGATTAATGATGTTGTTACAAGAAACGCGTAAAGGGAATGACAGAAGACTTATTACATAAAATATTTAATTTTGATGATATTTTGTTTAATTTATCACGTAGATTGGTGACGAGGTTTTTTGGTTATTATTATATATTATTGTCTGTTCTAGCTAATTGGACTTTGTCGTAGGGATATGGCTCGATGACTATTTCTTATGAGATAATAGACAGTACTTTGTACCGACATTTTTGTCGTTTATTTCATGCAAAGCTTCACCAGACAATAACGAACACAATCATAAAAGAAAGATGTATCCAATTTGGTGCAATCGTTTGGAAGTTATGCGCGTACAATCATTTTATTTATATAGACAACTTTAGAAAGAAAGAAGAAAGAAAAGAAAGAAGAAAGAAAAGAAAGAAAAGAAAGAAGAAAGAAAATACATTTATTTGCAGCAGATTATGCAATAATCAAAAAATTACATACTTTAAAATGGTCGCAACTCAGCAACATGCTAGTTTTGAAAAAACTAGCGCTGGTTTCCGTTGCGACCATGTTGGTAAATAATATATCTAAAAAATTTAGCACAACTAATACATCAGACGACATAAAATAATTATTTTAGTTTAGTTATCTAATACATCATCTGTAGGTAAATATAAAACAACAAGCTAGAGCAAGCATCAAGCGAAATTTAACATGTATGTTTCTTGAAAATAACACATTCTTTTAATTACAGCTATCAAAAGATGTCAAAGTATACTATAATGGTGCATTTTATTTAACAGAACTAAGAATATAATTTATATATTATTTTATTTATATAAGACACGGTGCCTATCTTGCCTATAACAATAGCTAAAAGATATAAGTACTCTACAAAAATATACCAGCTTTTTAAAGCTGTCTTTACTTAAATTTATGCCGTGATAGAGAAGGCTTAAATACTTATATAAATAACTGAAATAACAATATACAGCATGTTTGGCGCATGTACCAAAACAATTTTTGGAGGTTAGGGGAGGGCATATCCTAGTTTTCACCCCAAGAAACCAGGTCCTAAGTGTACCTGTAATTGAGACGGTATTCAGCTTATTTGCCTCATTGGGTTTGTTTGCAAACTTTCGTAAGTAGCTAGAAAACTTTATCTTCTATAAATTGCTTGGAGAATGTTTTGATTTCTTACAAAATGCGACTGTAGAGATTTATTTATTTTATTTAAAGATAATATGTCAATATCCTATGATAATATATAGTATGTCTAGGAATCAATTTCGTGATCATCACCCATATTGTTTTCTCAGCTATTGGTTTCCATTACCTATGTGAAATAAATAGAAGTAATAACAATTCAATTATCATTATATTTTGTCATATTTTTACTACTACGATTTAGCTACTCAACCGCCCATCATAGATACTTCTATATCACTGATTAATACAATACTTATTAATATAAGATATTACCTTTAGATAAGATAAAGAGACCAACCAACGGGTAATCATGGTGAACCCAGGATTCAGATGAATATTTTTTAATTAAAAGCCCATTTAGAACGTGTCAGACTTTGTGCACTAGGAACGGTCCATATTTCAACACAAATCAAAATTACCATCCTCAAAAACATACTGTTTATCAATGTGAGACAATTTAAGTAACGTTACCAAAATGCCACTGATTATTTTGTTTTTCCTTCGAAATAACTGTAAGGTCTATAGTTAATACAAATTATTGGTACTTTAACGTTTAGATGTGAGCAGAAAACAGCTGGCCGTGACTTACTTAAGGAACATTTAGGCACGTGAATCGGTTCCTAAGTACCGCTATAGGGTTTAAAACGATTCTAGATAGTGTTTTGATGTTGTATACGTAGCCGGTTTTCACAATTGTAAGGTTTTGAATTTCATGTTGAATTTTATAAAAATAACATCTTAATATGTTTTCGTCTACGTATAAGACACACAAAGTATCACCTATTAAAAATTATATAACACATCTATAAGTATATTCATAAAGTCGGTAATATTATATATCTCTAGCAACAAATAAACTATTTGATTTTGTACACACCTTAAGTAAATTATACTTAAAGGACAATGGCAGATCTCCATACATTGAAATGTCTGAACTTAAATAGATGCGCACCATAATAAAAAATATATTAAAAAATTCGGCGTAAGTAACAGAGTCTATAAATGATTCTATTTTCACTCGGGAAACCCGGAAAAATAAGATATCGGTGTTTTAGTTTTTAGTTAAGAATGAACAATGAACAACGTTTGAATTATCTAATGAAATTATGTCAGATTGACATCAAAACACAGAAGTATTTGTAGCATCTAACTGTCACAGCCAAAGACAAAAGCAGAGCTGCACATTTTAAATCGATTTTATGTGAAATCGATACAACATTAAAACGATGCTGTGAAGTTTTTATTTGATTTAAAAGTTGTTTTGCTTAAAAAAATATTAGCTTATTGATATAATGTTAATTAAAGATTAAACAACTGCATTTTTATAATTATATTTTAATAATCGATACGGATAAATAGCACTCTCGTCCATTCCTGTCACACCATTGTCTATGGCCACAATCAAATAATAAAGTAGTTACCTAGTTCGTAATCAATTGGAATGCTTTTTATCATCATAAAGCTTTACCAGCTTTAACGAGACAAAGTGAAAATATTAAAAATCGTAGAAAAAAAAACCAATTTATTTTGTTCATATGAAGTTTAAGGTCGCCACAACAAACCCAGACCGAATTCTGCCATTGTTCTTTGCTGAAAACAAAGTACTCATCTACTTGTAAATATAAATACATCATAGTATCAACGATGACGTCAAATAATGATTTGAAAACCATCGATATGAGAATTTGTTCCAGCTCCCATAAAAAAACACTTCGCTGCAGGTATATAATTATCTAAAACCCACCACATGAGATAGACGATTAACTATTTATACAAAATAAATTCGGCTGTCCGTTAATTTCAAGACCTAAAAAGGTTAAACAACGATATATAAGACAATTCAAACGCAATACAACCAAAATTTGGCAAACATTCCCAAGAATAAACTAGCGGAACGATCTAATGAAGTTTTCTAATACTTTAAATAAAGTGGCTATTTAAATCACAATTACGTAGATAATTTACATTTGTTTATGTTTAAAGACTAAGTGTTTACATTATACCCACTATGTTAGAAAAGCAAATTCTTCATAATATACAATGTGATGATTGGATGAATGTTTATGTATGCTTCTATTTGAAAATAGTGTTACGTTATTTTCAAATTCGTTTAATGTAGTCCAATTGTTATGACTATCTGTACTAATATTATAATGAAAAATGGTTTGCTTATCGTCTTTTCAATTAGAATGTTTAGAATTTTTATTTTAGCTAATCGTGGGAATTTTTCTTAGTTTATTAATGTAGAGGTTAAAATCAATTTGTTTTGGCAGATTTAGAATGAATGTGTTGGTGTGTGCATGGTAAAGATAACCTAGGTTTGGGTGTGCCATTTTATGTATTTTGTTTATGAGAGGAATGTTAATACTTAATGTTAATGCTCTAAATAATCAGTCGTGCGTTATATATTATCGTAAATAGGCATTTGTAAAATATGATCACTTCGTGGCAATTTCTTTTCAATTACAATCTGATTATCTAGCCTCTAAGTACATTAAATTGGCACGGTATATAGATTTTGTACTGTATTTGCAAAACGGGTAAATCAAAAAATGTGCATGTGTAGCCACGTGTCGCGCGCACCCCCTACTTATATCTAAACAAGAGGATGCCCGCGGTTACACCCGCGTTATTTAAGGCTTACTGTTCCGCTTCCGTCACTCATAGGGTGATGTTATATAACCTATAGCCTTCCTCGATAAATGGACTATCTAACACTGAAAGAATTTTTCAAATCGGACAAGTAGTTCCTGAGATTAGCGCGTTCAACAAAACAAACAAACTCTTTAGCTTTATATATTAAGTATATAAGATTATAAAAAGGTAAGATTAACGTTATTTTTAGAATTCTAAAACTAAAAATAATATATTTATTCTTGTGACAGTAAGCACCAATCATAGAGCATTACGTCATACAGTGCGTCCGCTATCGATGTTGTTGACGTTTTGGTAGTAAATACAACTTAAACATCAAACTTTGTACCTGTCAAATCGAATATAACAAAAAAAAAGTGGTTACACCAGGCCAGACTTCATTCACGGTTTGTTTTGTTTTGCACTTCGTGACATAACTCAACCGCCATGATGATTAACAGCGTTTTCGCGTCAAATTCAAAAAGGTTTTTAAGAAGCCGTATTTAGTAATGTTGCTGATCGATTTTTGAAAAAAAAAAAAGTTATTTCGGCTTAACATCTAATACTGGAACGAAACAATCACTAATTCCATTTTAGGACACAAGCCTAATGGCACGGTATATAGATTTTGTACTGTATTGTATTTGCAAAACGGGTAAATCAAAAAATGTGCCTGTGTAGCCACGTGTCACGGGCACCCCCTACTTATATCTAAATGACAATTATTAGACTGCGTCTAGGCTTGCTTGTATTACTATAAAAATGAACTTAAAATCACTTTTACCTGAGCTTCCCTAGTAATAAAAAGTACCAATCTAACTTCCTTTAATTTAGTGAATACCTTTTAAATAATAAAATAAGCAGAAAATAGCCCTGATCATTAAATAGTTCACTTGCCTCTTACTTACAGACTTTTCGCGTAAAATTGAAATCAGTTTATAATGAAACGTTGAAAGTCTTGAAAGCGAAAATAAAATTATTACAGAAATATTGCCACTGTGTTAAATTACACTTTATCAAAAATGGAGATCTTTATTGGAATCATAAGTTGCTTTGACGTTTTTATTTTAGTTTAATTTTTGTAAGCAGCGATACTTAACCTTTTTTTTGACGCCTTATGGAAACCAAACTATTTACGGGCTAACCCTCCCCCAGGCTGGGCCCCTAAAGGGGCTCAGGCAAGGGAAAGTGTGGGACTCCCCGACGAGAAGCGCCGGGGCTACCCACTAAAACCACCATGGTGTTCCTCTATCCGATCCCATTAAATAGCGGGCTCACGGGAACTACGTTAGCATTTATGCTGCGACCCCGCCTGAGCGATACTTAGCCTAGTGGAGAGACCGACAGACTGCTACGCAGAGGGTCTCGGGTCCGAATGCATGGCCCGCAACAATGACTTTTCGAAATTAAATTCCTATTAAATTATTAAGTATCGCTTGCTTAACAGTGAAGGAAAACAAGGTAAATTTTGTTAACTGCGATTCTAGTGATCCCTTCATTACAGGACTTTGAAGGACTTCGGGGTAAAAAAGAGAGTCTGACTCACCTCCCTAACTAAGCTTACTAAGTCTGCCCTAAACTCTATTCATAAAGTACGTGAATAGACTACTCACAACAGAGTTTCTACCGGAAGAACAAAACGAAGACAGTCAATATTCGAAAAAAGAACTGTGTAATAATATAACATCCACATATAAAATGTCACCGACAAAACCAAACGGAAAAGTCGCAGTACAACTCTACACAATGTACCTTTTATTGGTAAAACGTAGGTAACCGAAACAATATCAGAAACCAAACAACGGCGTGTCACGTACAAATATCCGAATGCGATCATGTCCCATACCTAATCCGTACAAAAGGTGCGAAAGAAAGGTATATTTACCATTGCGCAGCTGTTTCGTATTTTGTTTATTTTCGAAAAAAAGTGAATTGTATTTTTATTTTATTCAGTGGTGTGTGCAGTGACAGGCTGGCGAGCTCTTTGCTAAATGCTTTTGTTATTTGATATGTTTGATGTTTTTGAGGACAGTGAATCCGAATTTATTTCAGCTATAAAAGGCAGACTTATCAAACAAATTGTGTTTTTTAGGGTTCCGTACCTCGAAAGGAAAACCGGAACCCTTATAGGATCACTTTGTTGTCCGTCCGTCTGTCAAGACCCTTTTTCTCAGGAATGCGTGGAGGTATCAAACTAAAATTTATACTAAATACTCGAATCTACGGTTCCATAGAGCTGTAAAAAAATCAAACTTCTAATCCAACGCAATCAAAAGATACAGCTGAATATGCTGCAAATTGCAGCTTATTTTCAAACTCGCATTGGAATCAAAACCTACAGGGTACTTCCCGTGAACTCAGAATCTTGAAATTTGGTAGGAAGCAACGTCTTATATCATTTATAAAGGAAAAATTGCGAAAATTTTTAGTAACAGCATATAAAAAAATATTTTAAATAAATTTAAAGTTATTACCCCTTTCTCTTGAACGCGTAGACGTATTAAATTGAAATTCATTTCAAATACTCAGGTATATAACACCGTTGAGCTGCAACAAAATCAAGCTTATATGTCAACGCAATCAAAAGAAAGAGCAATATAAGCATATTTTCAAATTCGCGCCTACTCGCAAGTAAATCAAAACCTACAGGGTACTTTCCGTGAGCTCAGAATCTTGAAATTTGGTACGAAGCAACGCCTTATAGCACATATAAAGGAAAAATTGCGAAAACCATAAATTTTTTGTTACATCATATAAGAAAAATATTTTTAATAAATTTAAAGTTACTGCCCCTTTCTCTTGCACGCGTGGAGGTATTAAATTGAAATGCATATCAAATACTCAAGTATATAACACCGTTAGGCTGCAACAAAATCAAACTTCTATGTCAACGCAATCAAAAGAAAGAGCAATATAAGCATATTTTCAAACTCGCGACTACCCGCAAGGGAATCAAAACCTACAGGGTACTTCCCGTGAACTCAAAATCTTGAAATTTGATACGAAGCTACTTCTTATATCATTTATAAAGGAAAAATTTCGAAAACCGTAAATTTTTTGTTGCATCATATAATAAAAATATTTTTAATAAATTTAAAGTTACTACCCCTTACTCTTGAACGCGTAGAGATATTAAATTGAAATTCATGGCAAATACTCAAGTATATAACACCGTTAGGCTGTAACAGAATCAAACTTCTATGTCTACGCAATCAAAAGAAAGAGCAATTTCATCATATGTTCAAACTCTCGACTACTCGCAAGGGAATCAAAACCTACAGGGTTCTTTCCGTGAACACAAAATCTTGAAATTTGGTACGAAACAGCGTCTTACATCACTAATAAGGGAAAAATTGCGAAAACCGTAATTTTTTAGTTACATCATATAAAAAATATTTTTAATAAATTTAAAGTTACTACCCCTTTCTCTTGAACGCGTAGAGGTATTAAATTGAAATTCATATCAAATACTCAAGTGTATAACACCGTTAGGCTGTAACAAAATCAAATTTCTATCATAGAAGTTTATTGATTGCGTAGACATAGAAGTTCTATGTCTACGCAATCAAAAGAAAGATCAATATAATCATATTTTTAAGCTCGCGACTACTCGCAAGGGAATCAAAACCTACAGGTAAGTACCCGTGAACTCAAAATCTTGAAATTTGGTACGAAGCAACGTCTTATAGCCTAGATAAAGGATGCGGAAGGCTGAGGACCGTGTGCTGTGGTGTGTGTTGGGAGAGGCCTATGTCCAGAAGTGGACTGCGATAGGCTGATTGAGATTGAGATTTCAAATAATTACATAGTCTTCAAACCTTTTGGCTAATTATTCTGTACTTAAATAAGTATTTTTGTAACAGATTTCTAATTGTCCCTATAAACTGTAAATCAATTACTTTGATAAAAAATCTTACCATGCAGACTTTTGCAAGGCTGCTGCAAGGCTGGTATAGGTATATAAGTTATATTATAAAATAAGCGATATATGTTAATATAAAATAAAGGATGACTGATTACAAACGACAAAGACCCCTTTTTATTTAATTTATGCTCCTCCAGCTTTCCATACTGTAACGTTATGGATTTCATTTGGCAATAAAAATACCATAACTATGACTAGTGAACTTTAACTTATATACCTACAGGTTTGTACGGAACCCTCGGTGCGCGAGGCCGACTCGCACTTGACCGGTTTTTTTTTATCGTCGTGTAATGACGGTCCAGTAAACTTATACAATGCTTTTTTCAATTTTTGAAATATCTGTCTAGATTATAATATTTCGATAAGTAATTGTACTTATTACCATTACGAGGCAGTAAATGTAAATGTAATTTACTTTACAAAAATTGACATACATAAGCGTCACCAGACCTAGATGAATAAATGATTTTTGACTTTTGACTTTGACATTAAGGCGCTTTAATTTATTTAAATAAAATTAACATTAATACATAATGTTAGCTATTTTCTGAAATGTGATTCTTACCAGTTTTTAAGGAACGTAATTACGTTTTAGACTGTACCTACTAATGGTAAGCTACGAAATTGTCTTAAGTTATTTTGTATTATATTGTGCTGTGGATTATTTTCTTAGAACAAAGAAAGTAAGCGCCACATGCTTCTAAACAACGTTAGGATAACGTAATTATCGTTTAAGTTAAATAATCTCAGAAACTACTGCCCGATTTAAATTATTCTTATTATGTTGAATTGCCCATTTATCGAGTAAGGCTACAGGCTATTTATATAACTTCAAGCTATGAGCCTCAGGTGCCGAACACAAGCCCTAAATAACGCGGGTGTGACAGCGCGCTTAGCTAGTCTTTCATAAGCTACTCCTTTTTATAAAAGCTATCGCCAGTACAAATATTTGAATCCCCGAAGGGGTAGGCAGAGGTGTAATATTACACCCACATTTCGCCATTAATTTTTTTATGTCCCACGTATTAGGGGCCTATTGCCGTTCTGGGCACATTACCAGACTCCGTGCTGCTACTGAGAATTTCCTAACGGATAAACCCAATAACACTTTGCCCGACCCGGGATTCGAACCCGAGAACTCCCAATCCCACGCGCACATTTAAGCCGCGAGACCAACGAGGCAGTACAAAGCAACTGTAAAACTACTAATTACCTCCAATTCTTTCTACTGAGAGCAATGTTATTTCATGCTATTTAGATTAGACCGTTGGTCCGTGTTGTTTTAGTGACACGTAACTGGGTCAATTGAAATAGATTTCCTATTTCTATTTTCATTTATTTCAGGGGTGAGTCATGTTAAACGGGATGTAGGGATGATTAGAAAAAAAGTTTCAACGACTTTTGCTTTTTACGTTTGTTTTCTTAATATAAGAAAGATAGATAGATAATATTCTTTATTGTACACCGAAACAAAGTACGTTTCTAAAGTAACTTAAATCTACAATTTATGTATGTACAATCGGCGGCCTTATCGCCAAGGGCGATTTCTTCCAGGCAACCTGTAAGTATCTGTTTAACCTTTTAAAGGTTAAACTAATCATAATACCTAATTATAAATTAATTTATTCTCATAAAAAAATATTTTAGCTAGGTTTACAATAATATACTATGAATCAGGTAAGTCCATGAGAATGGTGCCTGAAGTATACTTGTTAATATTCTAATTGCATGTTGCCAGTGTCCAAATAAATTACTCTGTATGCTAGATTGGGATGTCCGCCTATTTCGAGTCGAAAATTTAATTTAAATCGGTTTAGGGATCAGATTAGGTTTTGCATTTAAAGTAGTCTTAGTAATAAGTAATGGCAAATACGTCTACCTATATTTTTCAATAAAGAAGAAAAATAAATCGAATTAAAAGAGAAAATCCTATTGTTAGTTACTAAAAGTAAGTCTGATATTTATCCAGCGAAACAACGTAAATTCAAATCCTACAACGCCATTCTACAGAGATGGATAAACATTACAGCAATATCTTAGGACAAAAAATATTCATAAATTTTCTGCCAAAAACAATCTACGCGTTGATTTGTCCAACGAAACACTTAACCGTATAACTAATAGCTCTATCTCCACAATCTCTCGAAACCAGGCTTCAATTCTCCACATACAGAACATGTAATTCCGTAACAAATTAATGGCCAATCCATCGACTACCTTCCAATAACGTAGACAGCGTAATAAAACCGAACGATGCTTGACAGGCAGGCAGGCAGGAGCCTAATAAAAAGGTCTCAATTACACCGTTGGTCGATAGATAAACTATACAGAGTGTAAAAAGACCCTAGACGAAAACTAAAATCCCATAATGTACTAATCATTACGAACATTTTTT
Organism: Euclidia mi; assembly: GCA_944739405.2. Classification (NCBI taxonomy): domain Eukaryota; kingdom Metazoa; phylum Arthropoda; class Insecta; order Lepidoptera; family Erebidae; genus Euclidia; species Euclidia mi. Next base: position 32,558,056 of record OX123203.2, read on the forward strand.
ACTTCAGCACTATACCTGGGAAATTACTGGTTCAGGAGATATTGAGGCTCAAAGTCACCATACAAGTTTATTAATTAGGTACAAAATCAATGAATTTACCTCGCTAATTTGTTCTATAGGTATTGTATGCACCCATGGATAAATAGGTATTTCGAGCACTGCATGCGTGCACTTATTAGAGGGGCTTAAAATAAGTCTATTTAAAAAAGTCCAAAACGAGTAGACTTCGGCAGACTTCGGCATAGAGCGACTTCTTATGACAACCTGTATACAAGTATCAAGAAGTTTTCGCCCATTCTAGTCTATTGTATCAATTGATTTTAGCTAATTGTTTGCACAAGATATGTTGTATACTTTTGACGGACGAGAGATGGGTGGGCGAGTATAAATAAAATTGCTTTTCGTTTGTTTGTTATTTTCCTAATGGGAACTGTTATTTTCTTTCATTTTCGTTATGGACTGGCAATCTTCTATATATATAAAGGGAAAGGTCACTCATTACGTAATCTCGAAAACCGCAGAATGTATATAGATGAAATTTGACAGAGAAGTAGTTAATACATAATAGGCAACCACTTAGAACGGAATTTCGAAAGGACTAGATAAAAAGGATCTAAAGGCTCAAGTATGATATATATGAAAGTTAATTTTGATTACAAAAATTTACTACTAAAAATTGGCAAAACCGCGAGCAACTGATAGTATTATTTATAAAGTGTTCTTTGTGTTGTAAAGATAGTAATGAAATTAATAAATTCAGTTCAGATCTTGGCGTGTACGCGCAATAATTTAGTTTACAAGAAGTTTACAGCCCTGTTTTTGTTTTAGCATTTTCGCTAGTCGTAAAGGATGATACTTAAGGTTTAAGCATATTAAAATGTAATCTGCGAAACACGGTATTTACGAAGAGATAGACGATTTTAGTTTTGATTATTGTTCTTGATTAGATCTGCTTTATCACACTCAATTAATCTACAATAAAATGTTTTTAAAGACTAGTCCCACATTAAAAGTAAACCATGCCGGGTTATACGGTGACTTTAAAAATATTCAAACAACGGACATAAAGAATCAACTCATCACTCAATTCAACTTGTGGACAATGCCTAGTGCAATGGAACACGTCAACACAGAACTAGACCATACGTGAATACCTAAATATTAAAGACTACATGACTAACACTGATTTTAGTCACTATTTTAGAATTATCTTACAAGTTCAATGCAGTAACAGGCAATCAAATCTGCTTTAATGCTGATGTATGTCGACTTATTTTATTTTTTCATTGCTACGCGTCTGTGTGATTGCAGCCATTTTTACTGTCAACCATAATACCACTTAATATGATATAAATTATATGGTTGCTCATTTATCTGAGAGTTATTACTGTCGTGACCACATTGTCCTTTTTAACGCTTTAATATTTATAGCTCTTCTCATCGCATGTGAGTTATGTACACACTTGAAGACGTATATTTCACTCACACATTATTATTAACTGGCTATTCTTATTTAAAGTCATTCAATTTCCATGTACTAGTTGATAAGTGTCTGAAAGCTGAGATAACAAAATACAGATCACCTAATTCGTTGGCACTTTGACTGACACTAAAAGTAACCGATTATCAGAAAATTACAACACGATAAGGCCGTTTCGATATAATTCATAACTTTATTTCCCTCCTCAGTAGCCTTAGAATATGGTTATTCTAAGGCTCTCCGATTTTTGAAAAAAGGCAAAACCAAAAAGTCTTGCTTAGAAAAGCTCCGAGATTTCTTATATATGATAATGGGCTGCGAACAAATAAATGCGGCAATGAATCAGGTAGCACAATATCAAAGCGATTTAAATATACTATATTTTCTGGTATACTATTATATTAGTTGGTGGGTAGTTGATCAAACACCTGTATTTAAATCAGCTGTTGACGAAATTTTAAAATAAAATAGTTTAAGTTTATTTTATGTCAATTTAATGAATAATAAAGATAGCTAACATTAAGTACCTGCCCGTTGAGTGTTATCTCCATTGTAGCACAACAAAAAGTTCACTTCTATAACACTTCACTTTAACAACATTATGGAAGCATCAACACTAGGTCTACAGCAGTATTTTGAGGAGCGGATGGCCAAATTTGAAGCGGATCTTCATAAGACTTCAAAGTCTTCTAGTACCAGCAGCTTGGAAGAGGAATTTGCAAAGTTAAAAGACTTCATATTGCAAACTTTGAAGTTTGAAGAACAGCAGTTCGATATAGTTGCTTGTCAGGTCGACAATATGGAGATGCGCAGCCGTCGGAAGATGCTTCTCCTGCACGGAGTTGAGGAGCAAAAGAATGAGGAGACAGCTGATGTGGTCTGTCAGGTGGTCAAACAGCAGCTCAAGCTTGATACATTCACGACTGCAGACATCAAGCGTTGCCACCGAATGGGCCGTCAACCATCTAATAAGAAGCCCAGACCCATTCTAGTCAAGCTTCATAGTGTTTCGGTGCGAGACAGCATATGTTTTCCTAGACCAAATTAAAAGGGGCTGGTCTCACGCTGTCTGAATTTCTAACCCGGTCGCGACATACAACATTCATGGCAGCGAGGGAGACATTTGGCGTTGCGAAATGTTGGACCAGAGAAGGCTCCGTCTACGTTCTTGGCGCGGAAGGGGTTCGACACCGGATTCTGACCCTGGGAGATCTGGACAAGATCAAAGGCGCCGACCCGGAGAAACCTGGTGCGAAGACAACCGCGAAATCTAGACGGGCTGTAGCTACCAAAAAATAGGTTTTTAACTTTTGTTTCTCCTTTGTTTATACGTATGGGTGAATTGCTTTCCACATCACAGCTTCTACCTTCTTTGTTTGTAATTGTTAACTTGATTTTACCCTTTTAATTTTCTATTTATAAAATTGAACACAATTCTGTTTTCACTTTGACATATTTTGCCATCTGTCATAGCTGTCACAAACGCCTACTCATACATTTTGTCATTTGAATACGAGTCTTTTAATCTTTAAATCTGTTAGTCGTAAAAATGCAATTCACCCGGTTTAATCTATGAGCCTAGTCTGTTTATTGCCTTTTTTTTGTCGAAATTTAAAAAATCGTTTCTTTTTAGTTTATTACTTTAAATTATCACAGTGCTATTAATTTTATTGTATTGTAGTCCCAGTTTGTATGAAACTTTTAATTCCTTCACTTGATTTTTCATCGTCCCTGATGTGCATTTAATTTTCATTAATTTTTATGCGGTTAGCTCCCATCTAAGCGCTGTTCATCTTCACTAACTAAAATGTGGGATGGTTCTTTAATGACCAATAGAAGCCAAAATACTTAGAACCGTTATTTTGCTATATTTATATATTTTTATGCAGGTAAGTACTTTTTATCAGTTATCTACTTTGGCCAACTGCTGACCAAGGCTTCTCTTATTTCTTTAACCTAAAATACTAAGAAAGGGTTTTTGTTCGAAAGTTTTCATGAACCATTAGTAAAATACACATCTCAATCGATTCAGTCATTTTTAAGATTACCCTGAATAAATAGACAGACAGAAAAACAATCTAAATAAATTATTAGGATACTGGAAACGGGTTACAAAAAATATGCAATACAGTTAGTTGCCTGGAAGAAATTGCTGTTTGCGATAAGGCCGCCAATTGTGCATCTATTGTTAAAATTTGTTTTTTCCTTGTATTTGCATTTTTGTGGTATACAATAAAGAATTACTTACTTACTTACTTACTATTACGTATAAACCAGAAATTATTTGACAGAATAATAAATTTTCGATCACATATATAAATAATAAATCAAAGTGAATTTCTTTACGCCTATGAGTCGATTTCAGAGATGGCGAAATTATGTTAATGTAAGCCGCCCAGTGCGATTTCTATGTGGGTGTGTTTATGTGGATAACTATATTGACTGCTCGGAAACTATAAATATAGTGGCATTGAAGATACATTGGGCTTGCAGCGAGTTATTCCGGCGATCAAATTGTCAATGATTGCTTTCGAATCCTATTTATGGTGGTACATAATGCCGCGTGGTTGACGGCATAGAATACAAGTGTCACCACCCCCTATCTACCCGTGGGTGTCGTAAGAGGCGACTAAGGGATAACACGATGCAAATACCATCTTTGCGTAGAGACAGAAAACTCGACATCAAACCCTATACGACTGCCTCGTTGGTCTCGCGGCATAAATGTGCGCGTGGGATCGGGAGGTCCCGGGTTCGATTCCTGGGCCGGGCAGTGTTATTGGATTTTTCTGTCACGAAATTCTCAGTAGCCGCACGGAGTCTGGAAATGTGCCCGGTACGGCAATAGGCTTATTACGTGGGACTAATGTATATCTGGCGAAAAGTGGGTGTAGAAATACATCCCTGCCTACCCCTTCGGGGATAAAAGGCGTGACGTTGTGTATGTATGTATGTATAATCCAATCTATGTGTAAAACACATTCCGTTTATGGAACGGCCAACTGTAAAAGTAAAATTACTGGCAGAGGATATTGTTCAATATTTATTTTGATCCTGCTTTTTTTGGATAGTTACGATCTTTCATCATCTTATTGTCACGCTTGTCTGCTATTGGAGTAGGCAGAGACTATCGAACGGCAAAGACAGTTTAAACACATTTCTTTCGCTTCCTTGATATTCATTAACCTCATCAGGCATGCTCGTTGGGTATGAATACTTTTAAATTGGCCCTTTTTAATACGTGACAAATTTCTTTGACGAACGTGTGACCTGGACGAGATACGCCTTTTTGTATAATGAGAGATGGCAGTAAGATGAGTTGCCAGAAATAGAGAGGGAGGCGAATGCTACATTTATCCTCTTGCTTTCAAAAATTGTTTGAAGAGGGACTCAATGTGCTTGCAATATATATAACTCTGACTATATCTTCAGAAATATGCAGTTTTTGTTTCAAACTCACGGTCTGTGTAGTGTAGTAACAAAAATATTTAAATTCTGTTCTAATATTTTTGTTATATTTACCTATTACTCGTATAATACAGCTACTGAAAGTGTCTTACCTGAAAAAGGAAAATAATATTATATTTTACTTCTAAAAAAGTAGCTTACACCGAAAAATAATTCAATAAGAACATACAACGGACATATCTACAGCATAAACGAACAGCAAAATGTTTTTTGCACATACAAATACCAATTTGTTCCAAATGAAACCCATCACCACTTCAAAACAGATTCTAGATTAAAGAGTTTGTATTCAAGACGTAGTAAGAATGCAAGTCTGTGATGTATCGGCACCATTCATCACTATATTTATATCTGCAACAAGAACATGGAACGTTCTATTCAAACATTTTCTTATTCCTAATGTATCGAAGTTTCAATTGATCTTATTGAGAAAGAGTGTTAATAAGTAATATGAAGGACACTAGAGAATTGTTATTTCAGTTTGCCTCATTAAACACGTAAAACCATCGATTCCCGCTATCTTGAAGGAAATATTTCTATGATTATAAAGATTGTATCTTTATTTCAATACGTGAAAATTAAACGTTATCATATTAGACTGTAATATCGATAACAAATAATTGGTTTAATTTCAATCACTTAACACACTTGTTATTATTGCTTCATTGTTTGCCTCGTCATTATTAACCGCTTGACCGCTAGCGCCAATTCGCCGAATTCACTCGACCGCTCACGTTCTAAACAAAATGTCCCGCCGCCGCTCGCCAGATGGGCGGCGCGACATAAACATTTATTGTTGATAAGTCGGTTACATGAGTAAGTTGAAGTGATGTTTTTCTTCAACCTTATAAATGACTCTTTCAAGTCGTATGAATTCTTTATTGATATTTACTTTCTAATTTATTATCCTTAGCAGCGAACATTGAATATCGTTGAAAAAAACACTTTGTGTATTTTAAACAGGATTATTTTAAAAAGTAAATCGACATTTGACATTATTTTTTCGTTCCGAGTTAACGATTTTAAGACTCGCTTCGTATTTTTAGCATGAAGAAATGTTCAATGATTTGAATAGAACAGAGAAAAAGAATTTAAAACATTACGTAATAGAAAGAAACAGTAAATTCAGACCGAGTATAGCGCTGTAACCAAAAAGGGAAAATAGTCATTTGTGCGCGGTCTACGAAATGTCGAAAAAGGGAGAATAGTCACTTGTGCGCGGTCAAGCGGTTAAATTACTTTCTTTAAGAAACAAGAACAACATAATAATTGCTATCGGCTTCGCATAAAAGGTATTCCTGAGTCTGTATACCTTTCAATGTATAAGATTTTATGATAATCGATTGCTTAGTTACTGTGAAAACCAAAATATAGAATATTGCCAAGCGTATTAAACCAAGGACAAGCTGATACGATCTGACGAAACAAGACATTGACCTAAGTTCAGGGGATCGTTGGCTCATCCATTTGTTTTGTAGACTTGAATAATGGTTGACTATAATCGTTTTTGTGCATGAATGTAAATTGAACAGACGTTGACGTCGTTAAATTTAACAAGCATATTACTGTATTATATGACTGCATTAGTCTTAAATGAAAAATGTATTCAGATTAAGTCCAAAAATGCATGCAAGATGTAATATTTCATCGAAATATGAAATCTTTCTTTTTACTTTTGATGTCGTTTCATGCGGCAGGCATAAAGCCTATATCATGAATTTACTTGTGTTTAATCAACAAGCATAAACAAAAGATTATAACCACCACACGGGAATCACGCTATCTATTAATGAAAACCGTATAAATATACAATCGGCAGTTATTGACTTTACCACGCTCATACAGACAGACGGATTGCGACAGGGACTTCAGTTTATAATAAGTATATTACATGAATCATTATTGAACCAAAACACATTTTGAATATTTTTCTTCCTATAAACGGTAAAAGGTTCAAACAATGATTATCCTCAACATTAGGTACTATATAGTCAACAAAAGGAATCAATACAACGGTTGATAAAAAAAAACAGAGCGCAATAAAATTCAATACCTACACTTACCACAGTTTACTGTGAACTGTTCAACTTAATGTTAGTAATTAAAACTTAACCACTTAGCTCTCCGAGACATTATGTCCGTTTCTTTTTTATTAGAAATCGTACAGTTTTCCTTTGCTTTTGTTTTTGGTACTCAACCGTAATGCCCACACTCTGTTCTCTATCGTACAAGGAAGAAAGCTCTTTATGTTAGACACTAGTTATACTTTAAATGTATTCGTAGTAACAAATATTGTTAATTGTACGTTTTCATAGTTGCATTGAAGATTCTTAGCGCATGGATTATGCTTTATCGTTCTACCAAATGTAATAAAATAGTAGCTTTCAAGTAATTGGCGTCCGATCTCTGTAATCTAAAAGGATACCTATTTTCTATAGTTTAGACAAGTGTCAATATACCAATTGCTTTTAACGACTATCAAATATCTTATTGACACTTTCGAATTGCAGCTTAAAATACCCACTTTTGTTTGCATGAAACCCTTTGGTAAGGAGGGAATCGGAAAGTTACACAGGAGACACAGAAGTGAAAGTGAGGACAGGACCGATTCCACTAATAAGTATAAGTCAACGTTTACTAATTGTTTAATATAACATGACACTCTAGGTTCAATTACGTCTAAATAGCAACATTAAAATAAAATGAATATAACCAAAAAAGTCTTTGAATTCGACCTTTCAAAAAACGTCTATAACATGAGAACATAGGTACATGAGTACTTTACAACTACATTACCTAAAGCTTTTACCACAAAATTACCTTTTCAGATTTAATACGAAAATACGTAATGACGATAATTATGCCATTAAAATTGCTCCAAAATTTCGTATTTGGTGTTCATATTTTCCAACGTTGATATCGTGAAAAGGATGCCTAATTTATGAAGTTTATTTCATGAGAAGTTAATTACTTAAAAATCCTAGCGGTCATTTGACTTCTGAGATTATTAACTTCATTTTGTATGGATTCTGCGAGTTAAGTACAATATTAAAATTTATAATTAGATATTTATGAATAAGATGGAAAATAGTTGTCTTTTAAACCCTCAGTCATCACATTATATTGGTTGTCAATTTAAGTCTTTTTTTACTTACATTTATTTATTTAAGTAAGGTACACCAACAGCATACATATAAAACTTAAAAATTATGTTTATAAATGTGAGCCAATTAAAGGTATACACACCATTCATTTTAAAATCTAAACAAAAAGTACCTACAAGAATATGAACTAAAAACTGAAATTAAAAGCGAACAGATATATATTGATAGTTAAATGGTAGTTAACGTTTGTTACAAATCAATGTTGTCTTTCTAGTTCTGTTGCAATAAAATAAAAAGATAATTTTATTATTTTGATAAAGATAATTCTTATTTTGTGAATATCTGTGAAGTCAAGTATATGTAATCTGTTCAAGCATTCACAAGCATACTAGTACACATATAGATTCTCTGCTAACTGCTTAAATAAGTTTAGATGCTGGTATCCCTTAAAGGCTTTAAGTTGCTGTTAGCTTTGTACTAAACAGTTCAATCAACAGGTTAATCAGGCATTCCACCACGTTTTGCTGAACTCATCTCGCCACGTACTACACTGAAAATGTTTAGTTTTAACATGAGTAGTTTAAAATTAGATAGTTTTTTAAATTGACCTTGTATTTTTTGTTTGCTTTTTACTGTAAGTGAAATGTATTTATAAATGACATTTTTGAGTTAATAATTAGAAATATTTTGACTGTTGTCAAATGTCTTGAAAATTTATCAACCTACACTGCGACTATCACCAATTATCGATTTTTTTAAACCAAGACTGATAAAAATACAAAAAGATAACCACTATAAGTCTAAATGAACAGCTGAAAAGCCGAAAAGCAATAAAATTGTTTTCACCTTTGTTCACTTGACAGAGAGATCAAACAAGACCCTTAAGCGTTTTACAATTGATGTCTAAATCTCTAGAGAACTACATTCAGTCCCACATTTGTATAATAAAACACGCACAACCAATAAACAATAAAGAATGTTCTATACATCACACACATCTAACTCAATAACTGATCCAACTGCCAATCATGTTCGTCCCGAGAGAAAGCTGACGGTTGGGAAAGGTCCCAACCGTATGGACTGTTTTCATTGAACTTTGATCGAATAACATTACAAGAAATTGTTTCATCCTAAATTTACACCCAACCCTTTTTAATATAGATTAGTGAGTTTTACACACTCGAATTAATCTGTATGTATATAATTCTTGCGTTACTGACTGACTGACAGACAACTCACAGCCGAAACTATTGGGAGCAAGAAACTGAAATTTGGCATGCATGTTCCTTGGAGACCGTAAGCACGGTGCGTACTGCTCGGTACCTACTGTCTACTAAGCTCAATGCACTTTGGTACACACTTAGAACTGAGTGCGTACCAAGCCCGACGCTTGTAGGTATAACTCGCGTTCCGACCGTTGCGTTTGTATGAAGTTAAAATACTATAAAGATAAAATTACCGTGCCGTCAAGGTGTACTAAGCAGGATTTTCACAAAATGCCCACGTGATCGGGATAAACCGGTAAAATTAAAATAAAATGTGTGAGAATAGCGGTAGGCATTCGCTTGTATTGTATTGTGAGCAAAACATCCTAACTTTGAAACGAAACTTACTCTGTTCGCATGAACATTTCCAAAGCGATTTTACTGTTTCACGGGTACGCTCTGTGGGAAACAAGTTAAGCTTTGTGGTCTAACTGACCCAAATGTACATACCTGACATGTTTTGGCGTCTTCTTATAGCAATTGACTTTAAAATAGCCCGTGAAAGGGTTACGTTTTGAGTAAGGGAAGTCAAGATGCGTAAAGTTTGCCTCATGAATATTTTGACGACCAATACAGGTTACAGTTTATCAAGTTTAGAGGTTGTTTCCCATAGAAATCCCATGGGAAAGGCCTTGGCACAAAAGTTCAACACTATAGGGTAACGATAAAAAATGGAGCATATCTTGGCAACCTGCGGTTGTTGATTTTACCAGCAAAATTTTGCTCACTAGAATTAGTCGATTAGAAATTTTATCAGAAATTAAACTTGGTTCTTACCATTTAAATCCAACTCACTGGAATTAACCGAGTAGAAATATAATCAAAAGTTTCTTAGTATTTTATTCGAGTACTATAAAGCCGTCATTTGCGGGCGTTTTATACATTGAAACTTAAAAATATATAATCAAAATACTTATCAATTTTAATAACCATACTTTACGAATCACAGTTCACGTCGTTGCTAGTACAATTTCGTCATTATTATAAGTATAATTACTTTTTCGAATCTCCTGAACATAAAATAAGTAACACTTATATTACTATTTGTACCTAATCGGCGTTAAAACTCGCACCAAACTACTAAAGGTCTGTGTTCAAAATTCTACGAGGGTTTAAAAAGCTCTGAAATGGTTTTTATTTAACTTAAATTGGCACTTCTAGGCCGCTACTTATTATTATGTTTTTATAAATTAGGCATGAATACGATTAGGTAAATTTTGAAATCAAACTAAATTTGTAACGTTTGGATTAACATGTATAAGAGCTACCCTTTAATCAATATATTTTTTTAATTTTATTCTACAATTAGAGGATATCCGTAGGTACTTACGCACATAATTATTATTTTAATTTAGCCGTCTCTGCTCGATCACGTGGGAATTTCGGGAAATCTCTTCTTAGTATATCCTTATTTCAGCTTCTTATGCCAAGTAGTTTCAGCTGTGTGTTGTTTTTCAGTCAGTCAGTTTCTGACGGGGAGTCAGTACCCTCAAATAAACTGATACTGGTCTTAATCATGGAATATCGCTATCTATCCCTTTGGATTGCGGAGGTCAGACGGCAGTCGCTCTGTGGAAAAGTTGATATTCTGTCATATCTGGTTAGACCAGTAAGCGGACCTCGGTCTCCAAGGCGTGCAAGTATTGGATGCAAACAGGATAATGCTAGGGCGATGATGATGAATTTGTGACGCAGGGATATTGTTTAGGCAGATTTTGTTCGAGTAATCACAATGTCATCTGCCTTTCAACCATCTATGCTTATAGTTACTACGTAAAACCGCGGACAGATAGACGGATGGACATCGCGAAAATATAAACGTCCTCGTAGCTTACTACGGAACCCTAAAATACATTATGTATTTACAATAGTGCTTAAATTCGTCTGGCCAGATATTATTATATTATTTATGAACGCAATCTCCTCTTTGTGTAAAACTTTCATCGATCCATATATCATTCTTTTGTTCCTATTTGTAAGTAAGTATAGTTAGTAATTACTTAGTAATGTAGTGTAATAATATATAATTATACTATACTTAATAAAGTTCGGCAAAGATCCAGCGTGTGAAGAAATAACCAAAGAAGAAAATAAGTATATTTTGAAATTAATTTTGGTTTGGTTTGGACATTTGGAATGGATGGATGAAAGAAGAAATACGAAAGGAGTGTACCGTGCGAATGAATGGAAATGTCGGTAGGGGACGCCCTAGGCGGACGTACGCCGACCAAAAAGGTGACGTACTGAAAAAGGGCCAAATTAAAAGTACCCATAACCGACGCGCATGCATGGTGAGGTTAATGAATGTCGAGGAAGCGAAAAAGGTATGTTTGAACCGAAGCATGTGGCGTTCCATAGTCTTTGCCTACCCCAAAGGGAGGCAGGCGTGACGATATAGATAGATACATAATTTTGAAACGAGATTATAATTTCAGAAAAATTAAAAATCTTAAGAGCAGCAAATATGCCTCAGCTCTCCAGAGAGTCTACAAGTTAATTTCATATTTACAAAGGACCACTTTGCTAATATTAAAATACATAATTGTTAATTGTAAAAAATGGTTACAGAGAACTTCATAATGTGTTTATGAGTCAACAGAACATTATAGAAAACTCTTAGACAAAAGCTCTTAGGCAGCTGAAAATTTGGCACGTATGTTCCTTGGACACCGTAGAGGAGCACTTAGAGGGATACGGGATTTCTAAGGGCTCTTACAAGTTCCTATAAAAGTACTTTTTATCCACGAGTGAAGCCGCGGGCAACAACTTGTATAGCTATAAAATTAAAAGAGAAATATCACATTATCTGTACTCTTCTGAATTGAAAGTCATCACAAAAACATCCTGTTAGCAATTTAACCTCGCCAAGTTCTTAAATCAACACTTCAATAAACTGCAACACAAAATTATTCATATTATGTTAAGAAACACAAACATTGAAATAAGACATCCATTCAATTTCAATCAAACATGATTAATCTCTGAGATTGACCTGCAATATGTTATAAAAACATCAATAAATTTGTTTGAGGGTGCTTCTACACGGTGCATGTAGCTGGAGCAAGTAAAGGTGCGGGTTACACGCGTGGGTAATATGCGCAAGCTACTTGATCAAGTTACTCGCTTGTACTTGTACATGGTGCAAATAACTGGAGCAAGTAAAGACGCGGGCTACTTGCGCAAGCTGTTCCTATGTACAAGTTATTTGTTCGTGGTCAAGAGCTACATGTGCATGCTATTCGCGCGGTAGCTTTATGACTTGAATCGCGTCAAATGTCTCGACGAACGAAAATTATTTTAAAATCATATGTTAAAAATGTAATTTTAACAGATAACATGCGCGAGTGACCCGCGCGCGTCGCAGAGCACGCGAATTACTTGCGCGGGTGGCTCGCTTTGGTACATGCTCGAGTCGCTGGACCCGCACATTGTGTTAAACGATATGTTTACGGTGCATGTAACCCGCACAAGTGCCTCAACATGCTCAAGCTACATGCGCCGTGTACAAGCACCCTTATTGCTATATGTGCTATTTCCAGAGTGCTTTCAATAATATAAATCGCGAACTCTGAACCTCAGCAATTCATCATAGAAATGTTCGTCTTATAATTTACTAGGTTTATTTAATAGCCTGTTAGGACAATGGTTAGTAACTAAGACTATAAGAAAGCCAGAGATCGTGAGTTCGGTTCCTACCTAGAACTACTTTAGTACTTGTTTATATTCTGTGCTAGAACAATTTATCTTTATGTTATGAGCACGATAATTTGTTTTGTCATTTATCTATATATAGCGACCTGTCCCGGCTTTGCACGGGTACCATATATAAATTACAAATTTTTTTGATAAAATATACAAGCAAAAGTTCGTCATAAATCACTCCCACTGTTAATGATTTTTGAGTTTATAGCGTACAAATAGACAGACGCGGCGAGAGACTTCTTTGATATGTATGATATGTATAAACATACTTGTAGTATGTTTATTTCTTATCTAGTTACCATAATATTGGCTCTGGTTGCTTTGAGATCCATAACCGTGTCAGTAGTCACATGATATAACTGTTATATTTATTTTATTTACTTATAGTCTCACGCCTAGCTCTATCCCTGAAGGAGTAGGCAGAGGTGTAAACATTACACCCACATTTTGCCATGAATTTTTAGGTCCCACGTAATAGGGGGCGAGCCTATTGCCGTTACCGGGCACATCACCAGACTCCGGGCTGCTACTGTTATATTAGAAGCATGAATAATTTATCTTAATTTTCTATGAGAAATGCCGCGAACTGTGAACCTTAGCAATTCATTATAGCGATTTTCGTCTTATAATTTACTAGTTTGAATTGTCTGCAAAACTTTGAAATGGTTTTAAAAGGAGTGAAATTCTTTTGTCTGCAGAGAATTATGAATTAACTGACTTGATAACTTACAAGGTGTCACTGGCATTTTGGTGGCGAATTGTCTGTATTTTTTCTTCCATTCAATTTTCAACTTTATTACGAAGGTATATGGTATATATTATAGTCTTTTCGGATAAATCTGCTGTTGTATCTATGTAAAGACTATTATAATAACATGACTTTAGCTTAAAGAGACAGCGATATTAAAAAAAATGCTTGTTTTTAATCTAAATGTTATAAGTTCGTAAATGTTTCACTAAATAATTTACAGTAGGCCAGCTCCAGATATGCTACTTAAACGTACATTTAAATGAATAATGCTCCATTCTGTATATTTATCAACTAAATTCAAGTGTACTCACATATTTAATGTCATTGCAGTATCATAAAAGCCACAATAACAGCATGTTTCCGGCGCCACAACGAGGTGTGAATTAAACAATTGCAGTTTTATTTATACTGGCAATATTCCAAAAGATAAAAAAAAAACTTTTAACTGAATATCGACTATCATTTTATTCAACAGATACATTTCAAAGATGTCCGTTTTAAATTTATAGCGATTGTTTTATTTTTATAAAAAGGTTACATACAATTTTTATTCGAGTTACGAAAAGTATTGGAACAGTTTTCAATTGATTTTTCGGTTGTTGCTTTCTAAACCAACTTATAATAGCAATAAAAACTTACCAATCTATTTTACAAGGGTTTTATGAACCTTAGATCTACCATGTTAGTATTGTAATTATTTACCCACAAGGGAAAATAAATGTAGTTTTATCAGATTAATATATTCACAGTCCGTGTGGTGGCGGATTTGTATTCTTACAAAGTGTCTCCATCCCATTTAATTTTGTAGCTGCAATAAGAGGCGACTAATGAAAGTACACGAAACGAATTCAACAGGGAAAACTCGTCGTCAAACCTTATGCCAAACGAATCAGATCAGCGTGTTTAGTTGGCCAAGTTCTCTCATTGTCTCACAATGTAATTATGACCCAAATTTGGAGAGGCCTATGACCAGCAGTGGACTGCAAAAAGTCTGTAAGATGAATACATTGCTAAATAACTTTTAAAATGTCATAATCGACTATCATTGTAATGGTGCTGATACACCTGAGCTTTCACTTGTAACAGAGTAGAGAGCATGCGCCGGTTTAGTTTTGTCGAACCGAACAACGAACGAAGCTTAACATTGCTACCAACATGTTCACGATCTTCATCAACGCTCTTATCAGCAAAAAATGTCAAAGTAAATTTACTGTCAATTCACTAGAATGCTCGCTTGAACGTTCGTAAGAATGCTCGCTAAAACACACTATTTTGTTTTTCTGTTTTATAATATTCGCCAGAATGCTTATAACAGGTGAATACTCAAACGTATCAGCACCAAAAGGTGCACTGACCGAACATCTGACAGATATTACAACGAGAGACTGCTCATTTTGTGGGCGTTTCCTTTGTACTTGATGCGTACATTGTGAGGTCATAATAAACTTACTAGCAGTGGGCGGAGGCCTTTAAATAAAAAAACATACGTATTATGCTATATTCGTAGTAGGTACGTGGTATAAATGTGATAATGTATTTAGACCGGAGTAGACAAAATAAAATTGAAAAGTCCACGAATCCTTCTACATATATAAATGCGAATGTTTGTGAGTAGGTATATGATGTTTGTTATCAAGAAAATTAGAAGCTTTTTAGAAATATAGGTCATTGGAATACTGCATAAGCCACTTGTTGTCACGATAACCGACATCCATGCGAGCAGATTCTGGCATTTTAAAACCATGTGAGCAAATTCTGACATTTTAAAAGTAAAAATATTTACTTCGCTACCACGCTAAATTTCTTATTTAATATTCTTTCTTTAGGACCCGTAAGATAATTACATGTGTGTAATGAAGGTCCTTCCCGGTTAATTGTACAATCAAACAAGTCTGCGCTGGTACAGTTTGAAAAAAATTCCCTTGGCTCGCTCTTAGACTCGAGAAACTGGTTTTGTATACGAGTGTCAATGTGCGTGTAAAGTAGCACTGGAAGCGTCGATTTCTTGCTGGATGATTCTCGCCCTTAAGGTGATCGACCGGGAAGTTGTTCGACTGTACATACAGCTACAAGTCTAACTTGACAGTTTCAGTTTCCCACGCCATAAGAACGGTTCAAAGATCAAACTGTCTAGCTTGATAGCCGTATAAAAGTAAAGAGCTCTTTTTAAAATAAACATAAATCGTTGCCAGAATTGAAAACGTTTTCTTTTTTAATATATATTTCACAACAATAATACTTTTAATAATCTTGAAGGCAGGGGCTCGTGTAAGGAAAAGCCGGATCATTTTATATTGGAGTGGCTGTATTTAAGTGCGGGTTCTCTCATAAAGAGAGGGATAGATATAATCTTCTATACTGGCTCAGTACGGTTTGGCACACATTTGGGGAGGCTTATGAGAGCTCGTGTACACACAGGTGTCTTTAAGATGATCTCCGTCGTAGCTGACATGCTTGTAATATTCTGAGGTAAGCTTTGAAATTTAAAGTGATATTTCTTCTCAGAAAATTTTATAAACGATCAGGCATGGTGATGCCAAATAATGTGTAAAAAAAATAGTAGTGCATGTATTACACGTACATTTTGCCATTAATGAATAGCATAATAATATGGCTTCGTAAATCTTGCAACAACTGCATTCTTCCAAGCACGTCATGACTTTTCATCCTTGCCAAGTTTATAAAAAAATATTCAGTGATTTAGGTGTAAAAACGTAACCTACACGCTAGGTTAAATTTACATGCAGCAGTTTACACATATATTTCAATAAGGACAATTTCCGCACAGAAATAACAAACAACGGACACAATGAACACCCATACTCGAAAGAACATAAAGTGTAGATTCAAAGTGACAAGCGGCAAGGCAGCCGCTTAAACCATCACACCGACCATGCAAATCTTCTGCCTTATTAACTACAACAAATCAAAACACAGCTGTACTAGTTTTCGTAGACAGCAACAAGTAACTTCGGCTCACTGGCTACATAACCTACAATGACAAGACTATTTGGTTGCCGCCCGACTGATTTTACACATGATGTACAATCGGGCACAGATGATGCAATTAAACTGTCATTTGTACCCGTCAGTCCGCTTTATTATAGATGCAATGTCAATGCTGAGTTGGTAGGGTTGGCACTATTTAGGTGTGAGTCGCGAGTGCTTCTTGAACACCCATCTATTCGAGCGCGGTAGACGTTACCGTACACCCATGGGCCAGCACTGGGCAGGGTATTCCATTGGATAGCAAAAGTTAGACGACAGCTTTTCGCTCTGTGGCTATGCTAAAATTCCGTCAAATCTGGTTTTCTAGAAAACGGAATGAAGGTTCCAGGTTGAAAGACTTGTAAGTGATAAGTGATAAGTTCCCTTACTTTTTTTTTATTAAAAAAACCTGTCAAATTGACTTCACGCTGTCTGATGGTAAGCTGACAGTGAAGTCCTATTGTGAAGGCCACTATCCGCAATTGCTGGTTAAGCAATGTGACATGACTGATTGTGAATTTTATGACTGAGTGCTCATCTAAGATCAAGAATAACCAACTAGCTTAACGTAATGATTATAATATCCTGTGGAGTTACATGAACATCACTGCCTCCTTGGTCCAGTGGATAGCGTATGCGACTGCTGATCGGAGGTCCCGGGTTCGATTCCCGGATCGGGCAAAAGTGTTTCAGGGTTTTTCCGAATTCTCAGTAGCAGCACGGAGTCTGGTGATGTGCCCGGTAAAGGCAACATGCTTGCCCCCTATAACGTGGGATCTAAAAATTCATGGTGAAATGTGGATGTAACATTACAACCTCAGCCTACCCCTTCGGGGATTCATGCGTAAGACAATAAAAAAAAATCATGACCACCACTTTGCCTTCGGTCCGGTAACCTGGCAAATTGGCACTTTTGATTGCCTTTAATAGCGATATTTCATGGCTTAGACGAATGTCAGTATAATCAAGACTACTGACTTCTCTTAACAAGTGTGTAAATTTTTGTTACAGCCAGAACGACGCGTCGGCTTAGCGTGCTGTCCAAAGCACAAACGGTAATTAAAAGTTTAATACTCACATAACCTCAAAAAGTCAGTGATGCGTGCTGAGGGATTGGACCCGATGCCCTCTGCTGGACAGTTTGTTGGAATCTCCACTATTTCGCTACCTCCATTAATAAAATTGACTGTCTCGAGAAAAACAGCGTGTTATTTCAAGTTTGAGTATCATTTATGTTTGCACGTTTGTAAAGATAGAATTTCAAACGTGAAGATTGATGAGAAAACTGCATAGTTACCGCTTGAGTGATTGTATGCGTCGTGTACAGTCACGCTCACTAGATGATACAAATAAAGTGTCATTTGTATCCGTCAGTCCTTGCATTATAAATGTAATGTTAATGCTGAATTTATAGGGTTGTCGCCATGCGATTTGATATCTTTACTTTAATCTACTCGCGCCTTTTATTTGTCGAGGTAGGCAGAGACAATAGGACGCCACTTACTTCTTTTCATATATGCTCATCAGTTTCGGGTGCCTTCGACCTTTCCGCTTACTTTAATCTACTGATATAATAAAACTGTAAAGTTTCATTAACTAAAAGAATTATTAATACGACCGATTCGTTTCTGGAACTTGACCATTGTACTATTGTGTATTTGTACCATGGTACTATTATTCTTATATGTTATACATGTTATGTGAAAATAAAGTTACGATAAATTGATGTATATAATAGTGATTAATGTGAAAAAAAAAGAAATCTACACAAACAAGATATGACTTTGAATAATAGTGTAAAAGATGGTTATGTTGAGAAAATATAGGAAAACAAATAAAAGTATAATAGATGTTTATTGCTACTGACATTATGAAGTTGAATGCTTCGGAGTTATGAACATTAGAGACAGAGTAGTTAGGAATTGTGATTGTTAGGATGAAAAATGTTAGGAAAACCATTTTCGGATTTCCAATAATCGGAGTTGAAAATTTAGGTGAACTTTGGCGCACCGTCTTAACAGTGCTTTTGCATTCGTATTTCCACTTGAGAATACAAACTGCCAGTAAACATGAACATTACTAAAAGTACGAATAGATAAGCTACTCTGAAAATTGAAATCCGGTCCGATAGTGGCCGCCAATTTACGGTAAATAAATTGGCATATAAATGTGGCACCGCATTTTTATGTTTTTTGTTTCTAATGAATCTATTATCAGGAGGCTATTAAATTTAAAAGAACCGCAGCTATAAAACGAAATACTCTTTGTGTTTATCCAATAAAATTTGTAAATACATATTATAATTATGATTTTGCAATCATTATTACTTCAAACATTCACTTTCAAATGTTATTACATCTTACATTCATACAATCTTGCATATTACGGCTTAGGCGAGGGCAATTCTGCTAAAACATCTAATCTGTTGATCCCTCTACAACGTGCTGCGACCACTTTTAATGTGTTCCAACAGATATTAACTTTTTGAAGCCTCCCTCACCTTTGATGTTTTACACGCAAGCCGATTTGCATATGATAAATGTTTCCTATATTTAGTGATATTAATGTATGTCGTGGTAGACTTATAACTTATATTTGAAATATGAATGGGCTGGAAATGGTTCGTAGTTTCTTTGCTTGAACCCTATTTGTGAATCGACTAAGTAAATTAGTTATCATAATCATATCTGCCGATAAACGTCCACTGCTGGACATAAGAGGCTCTCCAAATAGACCGATCTTGATCCACGCGCATCCTTCCGCTTCGTCTTGACTATTCGTATAGGTACACTCAAAATTGTCCGTGTGGTGACGGATTAAGAATATGGAATGTCACCACCCCATATCATCCCATGGGTGTCGTAAGAGCCGACAGAGGGAGCATATTACGCAGAGAACAACACTGTAAAATAAGCAAAACTTGATACAAAGCCTATACCAACCCGTTTGGCCAGCGTGGTATAGCTGTAGGCCAATTCCTCCTTTCAAATGAGAGGCCTAGTCTAGCAGTGGACTGTTAAAGGCTGATGATGACTAAAATAAAAAATCTTCCGACAGCTCGGACGCTATTAAAGCTACTTTTCAACCCAAACAGGTTAAAAGCCTCCTTAATAGTAAAACAGTGTTACACACCATTCAGTATAATATTGGCGTTCAGCATTGAGATAAAACACAAACCTTACATGGCAACCTATAATAGCTTAGCCTACATACACACATATCTTAGTCGCTCTGCAGCCAAAACGTCAAGCAATCACGGCACATTCATCCGTCACGGAGCAAGACCTGACTGCGACTCACGTTGTATATACGTTTTTACTATTAAGCTTTGAAACTGAGCTGTATCATTCACACGGGCCACTCGCTTCCGTATAGAGAATCAGGTGAATTGAAGCGCGTTTATTCGGAAAATGTTGTTCTTTTTGTAAAGATATAAGACAAAAACTACAGTTTTGAGATTATAAAGTAAACAATTGATAACCAAGTAAAGTAAAGTTTTTCTTTAAGTTTTCAAGATGGAAAGAAAAATAACGCTATGGTACAAGGACGGGTAAAATTTCGCTCGAGGCTAGTTATTTATAATAAACATATTGAAAGACGTTTTATAAATAAAGAAAACCAATAGATATAATAACATTTGTGCTCTTAAAAAATATATCAGTAATAGATAGTTGTGGACCGAGGTTAGTAATTATTCACTTATTTCCAACATGTTATCAAGGAAAATAATAGTTACTGTCTTGGATAAAATTATAAAAGTAATGTTTCCCTTTATTACAATTCATGTGAATATTTTATTTAGGATCAATACTACGGCACCTGTATCGAAATATAACTAATGAATACAAAACAAAGTTACCTAAAATGCTATAACTGAAACAGTTTATAGGGCGTCTGCGGTACTACATAACTTGACACAAAACAGTAAATCAGTCTATAAACAACACAACTACCACAACATTCCCACAATCATCATTATATGGACGGTAAACAACTTAAGTCCAACCACATCATAATATGATAACAGATACACAGAATGACCACAGAAAAATGTAGACAATAAAGAGGTGATTAAATTTTGTTGCGGATAATGTTTTAGCTAGGTTTTGCTTACCCAAATTTCAAGAAATGTTTCTTTCACCGACCTTTCTCACTTTCGTTACAAGAAGACAGTACAAGACATTAGTGACGTCAACCAATTTAATTACAAATCAATATTATGCAGGCGCGGTATTAACTCCAAAATTCGATACAAAAAATATGATGTGATGTGAACGAGAGGGTTATATGGACAATTTTTTGTTTTCGGGTGCAACTAGAACGATGATACCTAGTATATTAAATACCTACAACAAGGAAGACAAAATTGCAAGAGATTTGCGATTCGAGTTAATTTTTTCTACGGTAAGAATGTTTAAACCTTCTCATAACCGTTTATTTCCATTTGGTACAAATATGTAAATCTTTCTTTACATTCTGAAATAAAATATATTACATAAATACCTACACGTTTTCAATAAATTGGATAAAGTATACTTTATACAGATTGTTTACTTTTTGAACATTTATTTGCTTCCCACTCCTGTAAAAAGTTCTCTGTGTGTCTGAATAATTTATTATTATTATATAAACTTAATGGTTTATTTAATCACGTTGGACTTAGAAAGTAAATAAATCGAGTATATTTGTAACTTCAAACCTTGTTTGTACTATAACAGTAGCGAAAGGAGGAATATGAATACCTTTTACATTTCAACTCGAAAGATGATCTTCATAAATCCAGATCCCATAGGTTGAAATATGAAGCCGCATGAGTTTTGAATTCTTTATGAGATGTCGGTGACCACTTTTAGCCTTTTCTATTTTAGACATAATGATGCTAAGAATCGTGACAAAAGTGAAAGTTAAAGCAGAACCTATTTCAGCTTGAACTATGACAAGGCTATTCAAAGCCAACAGGTCAAGCTCGTCATTTTATTCATAACGTTCTAAACATTCTTATGAAACGACCCAATGCAATTTAAAATTGTTCAAGCTTGAAAATATTTCCATAATCCTAAATTGAATTTGCTTTCAACGTGAATCCCGTTGAACGAATTCTGAGTATCCGTCTGATATTGATCAACTTATTTCAGTCACCAGTCACTACTTGGTGGCCTTAAGCACCGTCGATACCGTGTGTCACTTTATGATCCTCGTAAATACTGTCTAGTTTTATAGCGTTCGCATGTCGACAGAAACATAAAATGAGAAATAAATACTAAAACCCACCCATTACATTTATTAGCCATGTTTATCTATGGAAACACATTGAGCTTTTAAACCGTCATTAAGTCTAATAATATACTTCTTTCGATCCTGTTATGTATAATCTTATGAGTAACAACAAATCTTTTTCAAAATCCTTTGTTTTGAACAGTTCAGTGGATTTTATACCAGTAACCAGCCATCTAAAAGAAACAGAAACATTCGTATCACTTGAAAGAGATAACAATGAATATAAAAAATATCACAATAGCACTCACAGAAACGTCATTTCTTCTATATCTGTGGTCGTTCATAAAAGTAATCCAAGTTATTAAGTATTGAATGCCTCTGAATCGAGAGATATAATTTATTTAAGCAGGGATTTTATTGTTGTATGTTTGTGAATCCGTAGAGATAGCGACACAATCATGTGATTGTGCATGTGTAACGAGGGTAGAGAAAGTGACTGCCGAATTCTAAGACATTATTTGATAATCTCTTTAGCGAGCTTTGTTGTGTAACGTAAATAAACAATGCGTGTATATTAAATGTAGCTGAAGAAATAACATTATTGTACGGAATGGAAATTCTTCTTGAAATGTTAATTTATTAGAGGGAAGCACTATTTGTTAAAGGACGGTTCACCAGTAGGTTAGGCTGCAAAAGTGAATTTTTTGTAAACCTTAGGCATTTTAAGCTTTATACCTATATCTACACTATAGATTACATTTTTATCGAAAAAATAAATAATTTTAAATTAGTTTCCATTAATATAAATCTCTTCTAGAACATTCAAATAAGTATAATGGTCAACCAATTACCAAAACTGTAAAGAAATTTCACTTACGTGATTATCACTTTGATCTTTATTATTAATTTAAACTTTAATTTTTAATACCATCTTGCTTACGTTAGCATAATTAAAAACTGAATATGAATGTATTCAATTAGCTGCTGCTCAAAGTTCTTGATTAAGCTTTCATCATAGACAAAGTGCACTTAAGTATAAAAAAGCAATCACAATTTATGTAAATACTTTGTCTCAAAGTAAATTTCAAAGCACACAATTTTCATCTACGCAAGGTCAAAGTTGATCATGTCTATAATTTATCTTATAGACATCATCCATCAATCCCTAAAGCCCTATAAACTGTGGAAGCAAACCAATAAATAACATGGGCGCCACAAATAAACTGCTCTCTTGAATTTACAACCCTTCTAATTATATACTGTTACAATATATTGCAGTAAATCATGTAAATGTTAAACAAGCAGACTACAATTATTTCAGGTCAGGGTATAAAAGCTGATACTGGAATATCTGGACGGAATTCATTTCAGTGGAGCTTAAAATATGCGCCGCCTTTAGAGGTTTACGTATCCATTTGTGGTAAAATATCTTTGAGGTGAAACGGAGTAGGGCAATT
Source organism: Euclidia mi (assembly GCA_944739405.2). NCBI lineage: Eukaryota > Metazoa > Arthropoda > Insecta > Lepidoptera > Erebidae > Euclidia > Euclidia mi. The sequence continues at coordinate 32,581,488 of OX123203.2, forward strand.
TGGTTCCGTCTCAATAATTTCGTGATCTACCTAAGGGTAAATAAAGTTCAGTGAAAACAATGAATTAAATTAACGCGGCTTTTATTTAATTTTGAGCATAGGTCCCATTCAATTGAGTCGCGTAAAGACCTACTAAATACAGTTTGACAAAATTTACACTTCTTTTTAAGATTAACAGAATGTTCTCAAATGTGTAACGGGATCCCTGAGAATATCTTTTTGTTCATAGTAAATTAAAATATCACCGAATCTTAAATCAAGTGATAACCATATTTGTAACGATATGGATACAATTCCAACCTTTTTCTGGTAACTTTTAACATAAGGGCTCTCTGCTTGAAAGTTTATTTAGATCAGATAGCTGTTAATGTAAACTAGTCCTTTCAATTTGACTATATCAACAGATAATATTTAGCAGCAAGAGTTTTATATTTTCACACGCGGTCAGGTGATATCAAGTTACTTTTTTACATCGTTTAACACAGAGATAATATTTGATATAGAATATTTGTTGCATTATGTACATTTTATATAAAAATATATTTCAATATTTTGCAGAACGGTTTGTTGGCTTTGTTGCTCATCTTTTAAAATAGTTTTTCAGATGTCAAAATGATTACAATGAAATCAAAATGATACTCAGCAACTCTACATGGAGAGTTGCTGAGTATCACGTATAAATCATATTTGGATATTTTTATGACTTATGCTTACTTCTTTAAGGTTACAATCAACTTTATCGTTTAAGATTTGATAATTCTGTAAAGATTATTATGATATGATTTATATTTAGGATTATAATAATTCATACAGCATGTGATTTATAGTAATTGAGGCTAATCTTGTTTTAACTTTCACGTGTTTAGTATTATCTCACATGTAACAAAATATAGTCTGTTTATTTTTTATTTATTCTTCCTTATTTCATTATCATCGGCCCTCAATATACACTCCACTCATTTCACTGTTGTGCATGTGCCTCTTCTCTTTGTTTATTATTTATGAATCGTCGTGGAAGTTTATTATAATTGTAAGTGAAGCAAAATGTATCGCATCGTCGTTACTCTCACTATTTTTAACAACAATAGCATCATCATCTGTTTCACGGTAAGCATATTTTCTGAACACTAACCACGATGCATTCATAGTATAGCGTTGGACTTCAATTTGGAATGTTTACTTTAGATTTATTAATACTGGCGGTAAACAATTAGCGTCCGGTAAAGGATCTTTGAGTTTAATGTGTGTGTTAAAGATTTAATTGGTTACTTCTGCTTTAGTTCCAGCTGCTTTGCTTTTATGTGAAAAATATTGCTTAGGTTATTTGTAGGAAAGTAAATTAAGTAATGCATCATACGTAGCAGAACGGAACAAAATGACAAAATTTACTTCCTCATATAGTCGTATATGAGAAAAGTTATTTTTATTAAATAATGACCTTAAGATGTTTTCATCATGTCAGCCGAGAGATGTCCACTGCTGGACATAAGCTTCCTCCAAGGTTCTCCACACAAACCGATCTTTAAGTTGTTTTATTGCGGTAAAATTTTAACTATCAATTTTAACCTGACGCATCGATCAAAATTGGGACCTTATAATCGACAACAAACAAAATTAATTCCCAGCGAAGAAGTAAAATCTGTCAAGCAAGCATCAGCTTTTTTTTTAATCAATTTTAGCAACCCTTTCGTCATATTTCATTCATAAACGCCAATGAAATACATATTCACAATTTTATTTCAATGAATATATGTATAGTGTTCTTAAAATAGGTATTCTTAGCAATTTTCATTAAAATCGTTTGCGCTGCTGAGCTCTTTGTACTATTAAGGGTTAAGCCATAAGATACCCAACGCGTCCCGGTATTAATTTCAATGTTGCGGGGCTGAAACCGTAGTAAACTATGGGATTCCATCCTCAGTACATGCATAACTCATGATATATTACTTATAAATGGTCGTTAGGATAGCCTAACTAGTATATGGCCGTATACTTTATATTGAGGTTATCGTAAATCCGTGTGTTTGATAGCCGTGTGGTTGACGTCATAAAATACAAGTGTCACCACCCCCTATCTTCCCGTGGGTGTCGTAAGAGGCGACTAAGGGATAACACGATGCAAATACCATCTTTGCGTAGAGACGGAAAACTTGACATCAAACCCTATACGACTGCCTCGTTGGTCTCGCGGCATAAATGTGCGCGTGGGATCGGGAGGTCCCGGGTTCGATTCCTGGGTCGGGCAGAGTTATTGGGTTTTTCTGTCACGAAATTCTCAGTAGCAGCACGGAGTCAGGAAATGTGCCCGGTACGGCAATAGGCTCGCCCCTTATTAAGTGGGACTACAGTATATCTGACGAAAAGTGGGTGTAGAAATACACCTCTGCCTATCCCTTCGGGGATAAAAGGCGTGACGATATGTATGTATGTATGTATCGTAAATCCGTTTGTTGTATGACTATGAATTAATCGGATCATCAATCTTAAAGATTATCTGTTTTTGTAATTTAGTAGATAAACAATTAAACATTCATATATTTTTAATTTGCATGCATTACTTGAATGAAACGTTAAAATTTAATTAAAAAAGCTGATTCTATACTTGACAAACATTCAATAAACAGACACAAATAACACCTAGCCACGAAACAATTATTTGTGGCTGTGATTCACAAATTGTTGTGAGCAAAGTGTAGTCTCGTGTCCGCATCGAAGGCATAAGTGGCAAGGCAACCTAACCTATATACATCTACGATACATGTCTATTTTATAGTTGAGCTCAGACATTATTAAAATAAAAATTTTCTCTTCAGCTTTGTAATATTTTTCAAGACTTGAATTTTAAGCTGAATTCGTTCTCATACATAATGGAATAGATATTGTGCGCATGAGGTCAATGACCGAACACTTCGAGGTACGTATATTTAATACGTAGCATTAAGCATATATGAAACATTCAAAAATTTAGATTTCAGAGATGAAATGAGTATTTGGAATTTAAATTCTCTCTTTTATATTTTGTTAGAGCTTAGATAATATTATTATGACTATAAGTGAGAGATCATAGAAACTTAATTATCTTGCATACGCGTTATAGTTTAAGTTAAATCGTACTTTTAATTAAAAAACTAGTAGTACCTATTTCATACTAATAACATAACTGTTCTGAATATCACAACACAAAAATTGCGTTTACGTTTTTTATAATCAAGCTATTAAGAAATCGTTTCTTTTGTTATTTGAAACTCATTGTCAATTTCTAAAATTGCTTCTTTTAGTTAATGAAACTTTACAGTTTTATTATATCAGTAGATTAAAGTAAGCGGAAAGGTCGAAGGCACCCGAAACTGATGAGCATATATGAAAAGAAGTAAGTGGCGTCCTATTGTCTCTGCCTACCTCGACAAATAAAAGGCGCGAGTAGATTAAAGTAAAGATATCAAATCGCATGGCGACAACCCTATAAATTCAGCATTAACATTACATTTATAATGCAAGGACTGACGGATACAAATGACACTTTATTTGTATCATCTAGTGAGCGTGACTGTACACGACGCATACAATCACTCAAGCGGTAACTATGCAGTTTTCTCATCAATCTTCACGTTTGAAATTCTATCTTTACAAACGTGCAAACATAAATGATACTCAAACTTGAAATAACACGCTGTTTTTCTCGAGACAGTCAATTTTATTAATGGAGGTAGCGAAATAGTGGAGATTCCAACAAACTGTCCAGCAGAGGGCATCGGGTCCAATCCCTCAGCACGCATCACTGACTTTTTGAGGTTATGTGAGTATTAAACTTTTAATTACCGTTTGTGCTTTGGACAGCACGCTAAGCCGACGCGTCGTTCTGGCTGTAACAAAAATTTACACACTTGTTAAGAGAAGTCAGTAGTCTTGATTATACTGACATTCGTCTAAGCCATGAAATATCGCTATTAAAGGCAATCAAAAGTGCCAATTTGCCAGGTTACCGGACCGAAGGCAAAGTGGTGGTCATGATTTTTTTTTATTGTCTTACGCATGAATCCCCGAAGGGGTAGGCTGAGGTTGTAATGTTACATCCACATTTCACCATGAATTTTTAGATCCCACGTTATAGGGGGCAAGCATGTTGCCTTTACCGGGCACATCACCAGACTCCGTGCTGCTACTGAGAATTCGGAAAAACCCTGAAACACTTTTGCCCGATCCGGGAATCGAACCCGGGACCTCCGATCAGCAGTCGCATACGCTATCCACTGGACCAAGGAGGCAGTGATGTTCATGTAACTCCACAGGATATTATAATCATTACGTTAAGCTAGTTGGTTATTCTTGATCTTAGATGAGCACTCAGTCATAAAATTCACAATCAGTCATGTCACATTGCTTAACCAGCAATTGCGGATAGTGGCCTTCACAATAGGACTTCACTGTCAGCTTACCATCAGACAGCGTGAAGTCAATTTGACAGGTTTTTTTAATAAAAAAAAAGTAAGGGAACTTATCACTTATCACTTACAAGTCTTTCAACCTGGAACCTTCATTCCGTTTTCTAGAAAACCAGATTTGACGGAATTTTAGCATAGCCACAGAGCGAAAAGCTGTCGTCTAACTTTTGCTATCCAATGGAATACCCTGCCCAGTGCTGGCCCACGGGTGTACGGTAACGTCTACCGCGCTCGAATAGATGGGTGTTCAAGAAGCACTCGCGACTCACACCTAAATAGTGCCAACCCTACCAACTCAGCATTGACATTGCATCTATAATAAAGCGGACTGACGGGTACAAATGACAGTTTAATTGCATCATCTGTGCCCGATTGTACATCATGTGTAAAATCAGTCGGGCGGCAACCAAATAGTCTTGTCATTGTAGGTTATGTAGCCAGTGAGCCGAAGTTACTTGTTGCTGTCTACGAAAACTAGTACAGCTGTGTTTTGATTTGTTGTAGTTAATAAGGCAGAAGATTTGCATGGTCGGTGTGATGGTTTAAGCGGCTGCCTTGCCGCTTGTCACTTTGAATCTACACTTTATGTTCTTTCGAGTATGGGTGTTCATTGTGTCCGTTGTTTGTTATTTCTGTGCGGAAATTGTCCTTATTGAAATATATGTGTAAACTGCTGCATGTAAATTTAACCTAGCGTGTAGGCGACTTCATTGACGCCGACTACTCATACCACCTTAGTTCTTTCCAGAAAGCCATTAGTTGGCTGGTTTCGTTTAAAGCTTCACTCATGGTTCTGGGGTTGTTCAGCAGCTTTGCCCGTTGATCGCTCACACTTGCACAGTGCAGAATGACGTGAGCGGGTGTTTCTTTGGTTTCCATGCAGCCCCTGCACAGTGGGCTGTCCGTAACGCCTATGTTGAATAGGTGCTTGTTGAGTGGACAGTGGCCGGTTATTATGCCCGTCAGATGCTTTAGTGTTTTCCTATTAGAATGCAGCAGCTTGTGTGAGAGTCGCTTGTTCAAGCAGGGGATAGCATCTTTTGTTTGTCTGCATTCTTTTATGTTTGCCCACTGTTTTTCGTGTTCATGTGCGGTTCTCTCGCGTAGCCACGTTTTGATTTGGCTTGCTGGTATTGGTACAATCGGCTCGGGTCCCATTATCATTGTGTCCGATCCTTGCCGTGCCAGTTGGTCTGCGGCGTCATTGCCTGCGGAGTTGCTGTGGCTGATGTTACTATACTAATATGTTACCCTATGTACATTCAGTTAACATTGAACAGTGGACACCCTCGCATGGTTTCTGTCCATCCATCAACAAACACATCCAATGCAGGGTTGACAGTGAGGCGCGTGTTAAGCACCCTCAGGGTACCTACGACATACAGGGGACTGTGCCCTAGCAACAGTATGACATACCGGCTGTGCGAACAACATATTTCGACGGTTCTAACGATGTCCGAGATAATTTCCGGGCACATATAGTCGACAGAATTGACTAAGTAGCTCAGGACAATCCATTTGTCCTCAAAGGGTCTTACAAGCCACCACAAGCTGCTCCAAACCTCTTCTTACCTCTAAGGAATTGAAACCCAAAATCCCAAGAAGGTAATTGGTAGGGTACATATAGGGATAATAGCTGTATAACCTTTTAAAAAGGAATCTTAGGAAGGTTTTTTGTATTTTTTCTAGCATTAATGTACGACTCCCAGTATAGGGGTTCCAGACACAGGCACTAGACTCTAATTTACTTCGCACCAGGGTGGTGTATAGGAGCTTAATAACCTGTGGGTTCGCAAATTCCTAGGCGTTACACAAAACGAATCCTAATCGTCTAGAAGACTCCTTAGCAAGATCGTCAATATGATCACCGAATGTCAGACCACGGTCGAAGGTCACTCCCAAATCCTTTATGCTGGTGACAAGAACTATTGCTTGACCATCTAATGTGTAGTTATAAAGGATTGTTCGCAACCCCCTATAGTAAGTCATGACATTACACTTGTCATAATTGAACATCAGCTTGTTCTCTATGATCAATTGGTAAACAGCGTCTATGTCATTTTGCAAGTGTTTGCAGTCTTCATCCGTCTTTATTTGCAATGTTAGTTTTAAGTCATCAGCATATAATAGACATTGTGCAAAATTAACTTTGTTAATGAGATCATTAACAAAGATCAGGAACAAAAGCGGAGCCAGAACAGAACCCTGACTCACGCCTGAAGATGTATTATATGGTTTTGACTCAAAACAGCCGTGCCTACAAACTGTTTGCAATCGTGTAGGTAGTCGACGAAATAATTGAGAAATCCCGGAGTGAAACCAATAGTTACCAACTTACTTAGGAGCACATCATTATCGACCCTGTCAAATGCTTTGCAGAAATCAAAATAGAGAACATCAACTTGCTTTCTGGTGTCTAGGCTTCTAGAAATACTGTCCACGTGGATTAATAGGTTCGAGTTGAAGGAGCGACCAGACCGGAAACCGTGCTGAGCATCTGTCAGATACACATTAACCGCTTTGTAAATGATCGTATGGAGAACATGCTCAAAGACAATAATCAGCAATAGTCGGGAGGATAGCGATGGGCCTGTGCTTGTTTACGGAAGATTTATCACCCGTTTTGGGGATCGGGGTGAATCGGGATAGTTTCCATTGCTTAGGATACACCACAGACCGAAGAGACAAGTTAAAAATATGAGGTAGAGGTACTACCAGGATGTCTTTGTATCCCTTAAGGATGTGAGCTGGAATGTTGTCGAGGCCAGTCGAGCTACAGGGTCTAAGTTTATCAATCCCCTTTCCTACATCATAAAGTGTCAACAAGGGAAGAGGTATATTAGATCCATCGCTACTATAGTTCGTTTCGCTCATGTCTAATTTGGGTACGTCAGGTAAGAATACGCTAGAAAATACTTAGCTAATGCTTCGGCCGCTTTGACACCCGAATACGACTCTCCATTTTATGTAACATTTGGCTCAAAACCACCTTTTGATCTTAGACTAGAAACATGTTGCCAGAACTTTTGAGGGTTCTTTATTAAACAATTTTCAACGATGTAGCAATATGATTTATAGGTTGCTTGTGTTTTAGTTGCACTAAACTCTGCGTATGTGTGTTTGCATCGTGAATGTTTCCATTTCTGATGGAGTTTATTTTTATGCTTAACATCGTCGACTATATCTCTATTGTACCAATTTGGATACCGCCTATTGCCTGAAGTTTGTCTGAATTTTTTTGGGATGGAGGCGTCAAATAGTTTGTAGATCATTTGATAGAAATTATCCGTGGCGAGGCGTACATCGTTAATGCTAAGAACCTCATGCCATGGGGCTAAACGTATTTGCTCATAGAGGAGTGTGTAATTTCCTTTAATAAAGTTCCAGTCACAACTACGGTCAATGTTGCTGGGATCCAACTTTTCAATTACTTTATATATTGTAATAGGGACTGCTATATCCAAGGGGGGGTGATACAGATCAATTAGAACCAGCTCCAAGCCTTTAACATACTCGCAGATTTCCTTAGTACCCTCTCGAATCAACACAACATCCAACTTACTCCCACGCATATTCATCACTTCATTCACATCAATCAAATTACAGAAGCTTAAAAAATGACAATAATAGTTCTTACCGTAAACTGGGGTGTCATTGGCAGCGTGCGCTCGGGCCGCTTCGTGGGGATTTTGAGGGGATGGGTGTGCGTTTGCCGGCCAGTGCGCGCCTTAGTCTCGACGAGGGAGTACGTATTGCTTGTAATCATGCCTCACTTTATGTTATCGCAATTATAGTGACGATGTATTGAAAAATGCACTACAGGACATTAAAAATGGCATGTCACAAGCCAATGCAAGCAAGAAATGGAAAATACCTCGTGGAACACTCCAAAATAGCTTGAATAAGACACACAATAAGCCAGTTGGTGGTTCTCTTGCTTTGAGTCCCGAAGAAGAGACTTTGATTGCGGACATTTTACGTCAATTTGCAATATGGGGATACCATAATAATAATAAGAAGAAAAGCAAAGATGTGGATAATGATTTATGCGGCATTTGTAAAACAAAATGTAGCACTTAAAAGGGAATAGATTGGCTGCAGTGCACCCTTTGCCATAAATGGGTGTGTGGTATCCATGGACCATTAACAAAAAATGCTCCGTGGTGGTATCTGACATGAAGACAGTCAAGACTCACATTTTGCATGTGCTGCATGTGAAGATGATGACTGATTTATTTTAAGATTGACGTGTAATTTAATAACTATATTTTGGTAAAAATAAAGGCTTATTTCTTGTTAATTTTTTTTTATTTTATAATCCTGTTACTTGAACAGTTTATGCACAGTAGGGCTGTTAACGGTTACAAGTAGTCATCTGCCAATGTCACCCCAAACCCGGGGTAGCATTGGCAGGGTAATTTTATTTTTATTATCATTTTATTATTTTATATATTTTTTTTTATTATTTGTAATAAATAAGAGGATTTAAAATGACACGATGGTGCCATAAAATACTGAAATATCGCAATTTGTCTGAAAAAAAATACGTAAATCTTCAAAAACCTGCCAATGTCACCCCAGTTTACGGTAATGTTGACGGATGCGCTTTTTAAATTGAGGTCACGCACTATCATTACAGTTCCATTTAAATTGAGTATAAAGCTCTCAAATTTGCAAAACCACGTCATGTAATCATCATCAGTTGCAGAGGCTTTAATGTACACGACACACACAGATACATTTTGGCCATAAATAGTACAAGAAGCCCACAAGTCTTCGCCATTGGTTGTCTCGAGCTCACTTCGTCTTCTTATTGTGATACCGAGGCGCGCAGCCAGCAATACGCCGCCTCCTGCAGTCAGTCTATCCCTGCGTAGTGTGCTCCAACCCGCGCTTAATATCTCAGGATTATCTACCGAGTTGTCTAAATAAGTTTCTGTCACGGCCACTAAATCGTGCTCAGTGAGTACCGGCCTTGATCTCCAGGTAGACAGTTTTGTTTTCAGTCCACGTACATTCTGGTACAATAATCGCAAGTTGGTTCGTTCGCTATGATCAAGACGGGGTTTACTGGGTTTCATCACTTTTGGCACGAAAATTACGGCGCCAAGGCTTGACACAAATATCCTCTGCCCAGTTCTTAGCCGACATTACTTGCTCGGCTAATCTCGACGGCACAGCAAGCTTAAATGATGCGTAATTACCTCGAACTTTGAGAGCTTCTACGGTACAGACATCACTTGCACAGATTATATTAAGATGCTCACGTACCTGATTGACAGAAGTACCTTGCTTTACGTAGTAGAGATAAAGGTACATCCACCTTTCAGAGGCTTCCAATTTGGTAGCACCAGGCGCAGCCGTCCCGCGCAGCACGGAGCTAAGAGAGGTTCGTTGGCGTCGAACTTCCGTCCATCCATCCCCTACTGCGTCGCCGTTCGTCACTGCTGTACTGAACACTGGAAAGGAGCCTCGTGGTTTGGCTGCTTGTGGTGGGCAGGATGCGTCAGTTTCTTTAGCTTCTTGTGGTCGACAGGATGCGTCAGTTTGTTTGACTGCTCGTGGTCGGCAGGATGCGTCAGTTTGTTGTTTATGCGGTGCTGCTGTAGTTTTAAAGGATGAGTTAACCGGTACATCAGATTGTTCTATGATTTCTGTTACAGTAGTTTTAGTCAACGCACGTTATGCATGTTATGACTTTCAGTTTGCGTTGGAATAATAGTCTTTGGCGCTTCTACGCCTTGAAAAACAGGGAGGGTGTATTTCCATGAACCTGTACTGCGCAGTTTTCGGTGGTGTGGCCAGATAAACAGTTTTTTGTAGATGCCAACGACTCCAACCTCCTATCAACTGCAGCAATTCTATCACTTAAAACTTGAATTGTTTGTAGAAGCTGACAATTGGCCAAGTGATCGTTCATTAGTTGACCAATAATTTTTGGGAGCCTATTATCAACCACTTTTTCCAGCTCTTCACGAATAATAGCTCGGATGTTGTTAGTTGCAATGTTCTCAACAGGTTGTCGTCCATGCCACGCTCCACCTCGAAAGTTGGTAACGTTTTCAGAACTCATAGGAGATGCTGTGGTGGGTGTCGCACCTGGAGAGGTCTCACTGGAATGAACTTTACACGGGAGCAGTATCACGGGGGTATTGGTATTGTCGCCCCTAGGAAGCTTGGAGTGGCATCCCTGACGCAGCCAGGTTGATAAAAACTGTGGTGTTAATGTCGCGAAAATCGCCTCAGGAATATTAGCACATAGTAAATCAAAGGTTCCTTCGCATTTAGAGCACTGTATATGCTGATCGTCTATATTATATCGATATCTGGAACAAATCAACGACGTTGAAAGCGACATAATTAAGTTTAAAAACGTTGTCCTCACTGAGGCACTACAACTTAGGTATAATACTTTGTGCCGTCTGCGTTGATTTATCAATGTCACGGGCGCACGGATGATTCACTGTGCGTGGGCGCAGGCCGATATGTCACTTAAGTCCAGCGCGAAACCGTAGCTGTTACGTGCACTACGCGCAAAACTGTTTGTCATGCGATGTACGACCGTTCACTTTTTCCAAATGTACTTAAAGTTTTGCACTTTATAAATGCTAGTTTTACACTGTTAAAACTCACTACTGATATTTAATTACTTAAATAACACATAGTTGTCACTCTTTAACTATTTTTAAGACCAGAAAGTCCTTAAATACTCAGAATAACTAATTATTAACAGAGACTAAAATCACATAAATGTTATCAGTTCGACAGCGAGGGCAAACATCTATACATGGGCTATCCAACACAAATATTATCCAAATCGGACCAGAATAGTTCTTAAGATTAGCGTGTTCAACGAAAAAACTCTTCTGCTGTACTAGATGATGCGCGCAGATACGCCCGCAAATTTCTTTAATTTACCTGTTTTTCCCGATCCCGTGGGAATTTCGAGAAATCCCTTCTCAGTGCACCCCTACGGTCCCCAAGGAACATACATGCCAAATTTCAGCTTCTTACGCCCAATAATTTTGGCTGTAGCTTGTCTGTCAGTCAGTCAGTAACGCAATGATTTTATATATACAGATAAGTTCAGACCTTTATCATTATTTGTACTATAAAAAGGTGATATAAAATTTGACTGCAGTTTATTACAGATTCAATATGTTTTTAAATTTACTTGAACTCATTTCAATATTTCATTTGGTTTAAAATTATATTTTATTGAAGTTTTACTTTTTATTACAAAACTATATAATATTTTGGTAGAGCTTAATTTATTGAACACATAACAATATTTATGTAAAAGTGTATTTAAAGCTTAATAATATTACCTAACAGCACAGAATAAATCTTGTGTAAATATTTTGTGTAATTCATGCAAAATTTAAAAAGGCGATTAAAACAAAATGTCCTGGAGTCGATATAGGGCAATTGCAACGCGGTCGCAATTGTCAAATCAATATTTTACTCTTAGAAATTAGCAATACGACAATTCTGCAGAAACAGACACAGCATCATCACTGCATACGTTCTACAATGCCAAACGTAGACAGAAACGGTTTGTGGGCAGAAAATCCAAAAAGCTGAGCTTTCAAAGCCTCAATCTCTGATGAGACAACCTCAAAGACCACAGACTTGTTAACGTTTTAAGCAGAAAATGAAGCGACATACCGGTGCAAGACACCGCAGATTTTTTTTTTTACAGAAATTAAGGAATTGGTTCAATACTTATTTCTTGATGTAAAAGAAAACGGCTAGAGGATGGTAAAAAATATGAACTGTTAAAAAATATGAAGTTATAAAATGTATAGATAACTTTTTTATTATAATATTTATGTAGTGATCTTTAGTTTGTGTACAACTGCACATAATATGATAAATGTTTCAGTTTAGAAACTATGCCAAGTGTTGAAAAATTTCGAGAGATTTTTTGTCTTCGAGTTTGTAATCATTCCTTACTACCTTATTGACTCCTTTAACTTATACTGGTATTTTTTCCTTGGGGTGTAAAATAAGTGTCAGAGTCTTTCTGGTGGTTATTTTTCACAATAATACAATAGATCTAGTCCTTCTAAATACTAATGTCATATTTTAAAATTCGGCAGTACTAAAAAGTCGAAACAAAAACGATAATTCTTCATCTTGTGAATCAACTTCATAGCATGTTGAGTTAAAATACGTTTAAACTATTGCAATTGTAATAATTTTAAAATACACAAATAATGTGTTAACAGCTATGTTTACATATAATTTAAATAAATTACTTCCGTCCGACTTTGTTGATAAGCATCCCATTAAATCGAAAACGAAGTGCTTAACATCAAAGAGGAGAAAGATATTTATGATGTAGGTATGTGTTTTGAAAGAGATTTATATGATTCCTTGATTGCCCCAATAATTTTAAGGTATAGGTTTGAAGGATAAACTTTTCGTAAAACAGAACGTTTATAGAAATTTCACAATGATTCGTTAGGGAATTAGTGAGTGAAAGGTTGCAGCTGTAATTGATGTTTCATAATTTTTAGGTTTCTGTGCTGCACGTATCACTGGGCAAGTAATAATAACCACGAGTAAACTTATAACTACGTACGAAATTAGGCAGCTTGTATTGATAATCTTATTTATTGTTTAAAAATGTCAGCAATATTAAACCTTTTCAATCCACTAGGTCATATATAATGTCTACTGGGTCATATCGCATTTTACAGAGCTGACTTATTTGCAGCATGAAGTCCACCTTTATTTCTTGTCTTCTAGATATAACATTGGATACTAACCAAGATGATTAATTAATTGGCCCGTCGCCGCTTCCGCAAATGATTTAAGCCGCACCGCTCATCTTTCGTTAAAAGCTGTCGGTTCATATTGTCGGACGCAAATAAACAGCCCTAGATCATCACAAGCATTCTTCCAGAAACTGTATTATTTTTAGCTCAGTAGTTTGGTGAGAAATAAAAAACATGGTTAAGAACTTCTTCAGATTGTAGCTATAGTATTTTCGCTGTATGATGATATGCATGACAGTTCATGACTGACAATTATAGTGATATAACCTAAGGAAATTAAGCGATTATTTATAAATATCGAAATAATTGGCAAAGGACATGGAATCGTACGTAGTTACCGATTTTAGATCTTCAAAATAAATTCATATTAAAAGTGTTTCGGCAAATACATTCACAAATAAAAAGTAGTAATTTTAAAATATTTTTTTTATTATTCGTCACTGTCACTCGAATTAAATCTCAATCTGAATCGGAATCTTCTCCGACTGAGATAATTAATTGCTGATCTCGAATTCGGTAGAGGGGGACAAATTTATCGCAGTCGCTAAATATTGTCGATTGTGTTTTTTCTAGGACTGATTAATTTTATTAATTTAGGGAACTCATTTCTCTCATAATACCCATATCTCATAATACCCATAATTCGGATTGCCACCAAATCGAAACTATCTATGTCAGTTATAGAAAGCTTTACGCTCACGTTTCTTCGAAGTGGACAGCTTCTTGTCTTCAAAACCAGTTTCTCCGAATTTTTATTTGGTTATTCGAGAAATTGTAGCCTTGCCGATGTCCAGAGCTGCCGCAACTCTGTACACAACACTGTCGATCGGTATTACCGGGCCCCGGTTTGCACGCTCTCATTCAAAAAAGGTCCTCAAACGAAGCACTAACTCACGGCTTTGAGAGTTTAAAACTATCTTTTTTGTTGTTTTCGGCATTGTACGTACCAAATAAAACACAACAAAAAAAAACAGGCCGTACAGACAGAAATACAAACCGCATACAAGGCAGATGCACTCGTACTGACGTATTCGATCACAAGATGGCCGCACCTATTCATCGAGTTCATGTCGATTCAATGGTGTCAATCTCTACTGACAGAGGTTCCGTTTCATGCATCTGACATTTTGAGGATTATATTTTATAATATTTAAATAATTTATTTACAGTTAATAATAATAATAAAAATAGAGAGATACATACTAGTATCAATTTACTTTGTAATTTATAATAGATGTTTTTTTTAATAATTTTTTTGGCAATGTATTTTCATAATTTGAAAGTAGTATGCGTGATATGATAAATGAGAACTGTCACGCATATCATCATACAGCGAAAATACTAGTCTATGATATTTTTGAGAATAGTAGTTGTTATGACTACCAAACAAAATATATTTTTCGCTTACTTACTTCTTTAATCTTAATTATTAACTGCTGCAGTTGCTGACATTATCGAATGCTAAGATCAGTATGTGATTCGAAAGATGAGTAGAGGCTTATAGAGTTAGACTGTTAGCATAGCGCGATGAATTAATTAATTACAATTAATTTAAATTTGTAACAATTGCGTAAATCCAAGTAAATACTTTGTTAGGAGATTTAAGAACCTTGCGGCCTATAAATTACACTATTGTTCTTTTAGGAGACGAAGTTTACGTTACAAACTGTTAAGCTACAATATAGTTACCAAAACACCCATACGGCTGCCTCCGTGGTCCAGTGGATAGCGTATGCGTCTGCTGATCGGAGGTCTCGGGTTCGATTCCCGGGCCGGTCAAAAGTGTCACTGGATTTTTCTCTGCCTACCCCACCGTGGAAACAGACTTTAAAAAATATATTTCAATAACCATACGTTTTTGCCTATGTTTACAAATAGACAGACTTGTATATTGCAAAATAAGAGGCAGTATTTCCAAAACAAATTAACCAAAATCTACTGTTGTTACTAGTCTTTGTTTAAAGACCGTGTCCCGGAGTGGCCCGGAGTTTCTTGCCTGATTCTTCTCACGAGGCTCTACTTTCTGAACAAGCATTTTTTTCAATGCTCCAATATGTTAATATGCATTTAAAGTTACTTTTTTATTTTTATTTGTATTACCTTCTGACGTGTCCAAGAAATTTAAATTTTTTTATGGAAATAAACATATTTGGGTTTGAGTTTGACCATACCCAAAATTGTAGCTATCGCTGGATTTGGCTACTAGACAATGATATACATTTGACTTAAGCTGCATAAAGAATATGTCAAACATATCTATAATAACCAAATCAATCGATATATAAAAAATTGCTGCCGTAAATAAGAAATCCCTTGCTGCTTAATAAGGTTACCCGAACTTGAAACTTTCTCATAATTAACTTATCACAGCTTTTCTTAGATTAATATGGAGCCAACTGTTCCCAAACTTTTATAAGTTTATTTTTCATCAACAGCTTACATCAATTATTATTAACGCGCAATTTTTTTATTAGCCCAAAAGCTATAGAAAGTTCTATACAGAAATTGCCATTGAAGACAAATAATCTGGAAAATAATTGTGTGAAAATATTCATTATTCAGCACAAGTTTTGTCTTACGAGTGTTTTGAACTAATTAGAATTCTTTTTATGAGAATAAAGCACCGTGTCAAAGGTTACTAAATATAATTTGTTTAAGTGCTTCCTTTGAAAATTCCTAGGAGATTAATGAGTTTTCACGCTCTTTAAATATAAGTTATCCCAAAACAGCAACAATATTTGCCATGAGATGAATTAAATTGAAATTATAATGTTGTATTTCTTTATTTCAAATAAGTCATTATATTTTTCTTTTTCGTGTGAGTGTGTGGTAGCTGTGGTGTCAGAGTTTTATGACCACATGGTCAAACGATTCTAATTTTATGTACCCTCCAAAACACGGTTGTGCTCTAAACCATAACGTAAATGCCACACGCGGTACCCCATCCAATTCGTAACCTGTGCAAGAATTGCTTAACTTTGCCGACCTATTACGATGGCAAGCCAAGTCACGCTATGAGCACTACATTTAGATGGTGATAGGCAAGTTTTTTTTTACATAAATCTTGAAAGCAAGAAAAATGCTTATCCAACTAGATAATCGAATTACCGTTTAATGTTAAAGTTTAAGAAAACAGCTCGATTGTTAAAGAATAGGATAAGTGTTTGAGAGAGCGTAGGTTTATTCCTTCCCACTACACTACTATCGCAAACCTACTTCATTCTCAAGCAGAAGGGATTACTGGTTTCTTAATAAATGAACACAGTATTTACTTTTACAATCCTCTACTATTGGAATGAATATTTTAAACATTTGGGCCTAGTATATTATTTAATCATACAGCACGCCTGCGGCTACTTTGTTTTTAAATCTATCCGTTTCTGCCCGATCCCGCGGGAATGTCGGGCGGTTTCTTCTAAACACACCTTTACGGAATTCATGAAACAAATATGCCAATTTTAGCTTCTTGTGACCAATAGTTTTGTCAGTGCGTTGTCTGTCAGAAAACTATATACGTGATATTATCTTTTTTAATATTAATACAATTCTGGGACTATAACGGACGCCAAGAAAAATTCACCAGCATTCAACGAATTGAGAACGGCCAAGCAAAATTAAATTTGAGAAAAATTGTGTAATGTATTTTTTGCCATTCTCTTTGAATATTTTCAGAGTCAGGTACGTGGTCTGAATATCTGTTGATTTTAAGAAATATTTTCAAATATTATTCTACATTTTCTTGACTTCCAGCTCAGTTTTTGAGCTCGAATGAATACTTTTAAGCTTTCGCGACTTGTACATCATCATCATCAGCCTTTAACAGTCCACTGCTGGACCAGGCCTCTCCTTTGAAAGGAGGAATTGGCCTACTATACCACGCTGGCCAAACGGGTAGCTATAGGGTTTGTATCAAGTTTTCCTTCTTTACAATGTACACATAGTAATATTTATGTAACGAGTCTATATCGAGTAATTATTAGAAAATATACGTTAAATACCATAGATTTCCTTCAACGTTTTGGCATAGGTTGCATCAACTGATGTCCTGCAGCACCCTCTGCGTCATACGCAGGTTTCGGCACCTTCCCTCAATTGGCCCTCACAACTATTTTAAGCACTAGACCTCATCAAGACCAATTTTTGAATCCCCAGATTTTCGGTAATATTTATACAGAATCAACTAGCTCAAATAAAATAAATGTTTCTATCAGACCATTCAATCTGTTCAATAAGACGAGAAAAATCTTTCAGCAGCTCTGTGTATCAGTAGGAATACGGTCTCTTCTTTAAATATCATTATGTTACGATTTCAATCAACTGTTACTAATTGTATCAAACAGTCGATTAACGACTGAGAATCGAGTTCCAGTTTAAAAATAAAACAACTCGTTCGTTTATACAAGATTGTAATGAT
Source organism: Euclidia mi (assembly GCA_944739405.2). Classification (NCBI taxonomy): domain Eukaryota; kingdom Metazoa; phylum Arthropoda; class Insecta; order Lepidoptera; family Erebidae; genus Euclidia; species Euclidia mi. The sequence goes on from OX123203.2 coordinate 32,599,127, forward strand.
GTGATGGATTTGATAGCATATTAGTTTGGAATAACCTTTTATAATCTATGTAGGTAGGTAAATTATAAAGCGGAACGATTTGTACTTTGGCAAGAATTATTGTCAAAAACTAATCGTACGATTTCAAAAGTTATTTCACTCTTAGAATGCTACTTTATGTCTAACTAACCGAGAGAGAACCCGTCATACATTTTTTGGTGTTATTGCAAACGTCAAAATACCACGAAAGCAAAGTAAATTGCTGTAATATTAAAACTTTCCATATTATGAATTTACGACGTAAACATTAGGATTTCTTTAAGGCCTAGTATGAGATTATTAGATATCGCATAGTAATTTAGTTTTAGTTTTTTTTTAAGTTTTCATGGAAAGTGATATAATGGGTTTTATTTAGGTAGGTTCTCATTTTGAATAACAAATATTTCTAGAATATAGTGAATTGGATGTACGCACTTTAATGGTTCATATTTTATTCACAATCCAATCTAACAATATCTAAATATTTATCTTTCCAATACAGTTAACCAACGAACTATTTCAAACCAACAAATAACCTTTACAAAAAAATAAAAACTACTCAAATATTTGCAGAAAACAAAGAATTACTTAGGTGGAATTTTAAAACACCAGTTCGAATACAGGTTGGTGTAAGAATAAAAATAAACGACGTGAAAAGCAATCACTTTGAACGATCACCACAGAACGTAATTTGTTGAACGAATGGAACGAACGGAACGAACGGAACGAACGAATTGTCCAATACATTCGTTCAAGATCCCGTTTCCAGTGAGTAGTGAAATAATAGTTTTATATCGAAAGAAATATAGTATTTGTTTGCAGAAATATTTTTCTTTTCGGCTCTATATGTTTGCTAGCTTTGGATCGTGTTAAGTGCTTATAAAGCAAATAGAAAGTTAGCATATTTTTGTTAGAACTAAAATAGGCTTGTGAGAAAAAGTTTTATTGTCTTCAATATTATATTCTTTTGTATTATCTTTTGATGTCAAATATGTGAAGCTTTTTAGCCAGATTGACGCAACGTAGGTATAGATGGTTTGATAATCATACATGTATATGAGATACATATTCATCTTATAAAGTTACAAAAAAACATTTACAAAAGGTGACCCTATCACTTAAACTGATTTAATTCAAGCAACATTTGGAACCTTTTGATAAGAGGCCCGTGATCAGCATTGGCAGTGGTTATATACAAAGCTGACGATGATGACCTTTGGATAGTCAGGAATAGACCAGAAAAGTTGGATCAGTAATCGCGGTGAGATGGGCAACTTGACGAGTGTGTTACCTCGTCAGTCAATTTGACTTCAGTACGACCTGACACTAACGCAATTTGCAATGATTGAGATCAATTGAATTACATCGTAGTGAATGATCTATGCATATAGATATCCGTAGAATACGTACATATGCAGTTAGTCAATCAATGATTTTGCTATAAACATGTTATAATACTAATAATCTAGATTTCACGTAATTACATGTTTCTAGTACAATTAATATACCTAATATTAAATTGTCTTTCTTTATAGCGGGATATATGTATTCCACGTAACTTTGTTTCAAGTAACCGATATTACTGGCAATTTTATTACACTTAGTAAGCCGTAGAGGTTTAAAAGGCTAAGATAAATTTAAATTATGCTGTCAAACTGATGGAAAGATGTGCCTATAAGTGAATGCTTTAAGTGCTGTGATACCATCGGTAAAGCCTAACTCCTGCCTCCCTAGCAGGGATACTACATAGTTTGCTAACCGCGTTTGCATGACCGTGCCACAACAGGAATTTAAAAATACGCGTCGTTGTTAAATAGGTCCCAAACCTCTTTAGAAGAAAGTCTTTATACATTTCTTATCGATTAGGGAAGGGGATGTGCATGTGCGATACAGGTATCCACCGCGAGTCCAAAAAAGTACACAAAAAAAATATAAAAGCATATGGGCAGATAAAATTCAAATAACGTTTCATTTTCAGGTTAGCAGCCCACCAACCCTATGTCTCCAAAACCAATAACCAAAATAACAAAGCACTTTTTACAGAATGTTTTCATAGGAAATTTTGGCAGCAGCACACACAAGCGTTATTATAAGAAGCTTTCTCATTTACTTGGTTTCTTGCTTGTTTATTTTTGCTGTTAGCACAAGGTATAGTGTCACCGGTGTTGGCAAAAAGAAAACATCTGCAGGCTACGATGTTTTACACCCTAGGGATGAGTTCGATAGTGATGTCAAACTATCAATAGTAACTATCGACAATTCATACCTGAAATAACTCAGAATACTGATGGCGTTATCGGTAGGGTTGTTATTATCCATACTGACCATAGCAGTTGTGTATAATATATTTATGTAATGGTATTGGATGCTTCGATAGTCGTTAGACTGTAGATACGTTGGATATTTATGATTACAATGCCGAACTGTACCACAAAATTCTATATCTATCAGATTTTGTTCATCAGGCTTAGCATTCAAATTAGCTCAAACAATAATCAATAATTGGCTAATGTGAAGTAACTAGCGTCATGTAATATTATTAACTATTTCTGATCATCAAATAGTAGTGTAATTTATTGCTGTAACAGAAGAACTATCTATGTATATAATAGCTTTTTTTTATATTTAGCTTACTATCAGATTGCCTCGTTGGTCTCGCGGCATAAATGTGCGCGTGGGATTGGGAGGTTTCGGGTGCGATTTCCGGGTCGGGAAAAGTGTTATTGAGTTTTTCCGTTAGGAAATTCTCAGTAGCAGCACGGAGTCTGGTAATGTACCCGGTATGGCAATAGGCTCGCCCCCTATTACGTGGGACCTAAAAAATAATGGCGAAATGTGAGTCTATATAGCTTACTATCATATTTATTAGTTATTTAAGGAGGAATAGGTATTATTTTTATGTGTACAATAGCTAGTCATTGTTAATTTTGAAAATAAACGTAATTACTTACAAAATATAGTATCGAAAGTTTTATCGATATAATCGCTAGTTAGGCTTTTCTAGATAGTCTTAAGTGTTGTTAAGTTTTTTCGTGGCAGATGTCGCAGGTTCATCAACCTTGAAATAAAAGTAACAATCGATAGTCGTCGGTCGAGTAACATCACTAAAGTTGGGTTGTTTTTGTAATATTGTACTTGTGTATGTCTTTCTCAGATGTATTTCGGCCTTGTTGAGCGGCGTTTTAGTACTTCGCTTTACGATATTACTGTAGCCTTAAGTATTTGAATTCACTGTGGTTTTGAATGTAGGGTCTTAAATATTTAAAGCATTATTGAGAATGGCTTTGTGACTCTCGTGGCTTAAATTCTTTACCTATCTGTCTTGTATGTCTCAGATTCGGGGTGTTTGTTTATAATTATGATATATATATTTCGAATATTTCTTCCAAAATCATGGGTTATGCCATTTTTTATTCACTTTTTCATAATAGCAACAATCGAGATATATTTGTTTCATAGTCCCAAAAAACCTCTGCCGAAATTAACCCGTATTTTCTTAAAAAAAATGTATTATCTTATTTACCGAGTACCACTTTTTATAATTATACTCACTCTACTTTTATGCTACATTTAAAATTCAGACACTTTAGTGTGAATACAGAATGAAGTACTTTCATAGAAGATAGTACTCTACACAAATTAACTATTAAAATACATAATTCTGCGCATAGCCTCGTAACTGTATACTGGTAAGTGTCTCGCGGTAATAAATACATCTCGTAGGCAACTTTGATGAATAAAGCTGAAGTTGGTTGGCTCATAGCATCTTGCTTGGCGTGAGCAAAAAATACATTAGTTCTATTGAAAATAATTAAATTGTTTATTATCGCTTGCTAACCGGTAAAGGAAGAGGGCATTCTCATAGTGAGAAGAGGCCCGTCTCCAACAGTGGGACGGTTCATTGACAGGGCTGATGGTGACCAAAGATGAGGTTATTTTTATTTCTTACAATCCGTTGAAATCAATCGCATTAGGGCGCTGTGATGGCGTATTGAACTACCAAATAAATGAGAACAGGTTAATTAATATAAGTATATTGACTACCTCCGTGGTCCAGTGGATAGCGTATGCGACTGCTGATCGGAGGTCCCGGGTTCCCGGGTCGGGCAAAAGTGTTACTGGGTTTTTCCGAATTCTCAGTAGCAGCACGGAGTCTGGTGATGTGCCCGGTAACGGCAATAGGCTCGCCCCCGATTACGTGGGACCTAAAAATTCATGGCGAAATGTGGGTGTAATGGATCTCTGCCTTTTTGCCGAAAATTGTTTAGCCGATTATCACTTGCCAACTAACGTTTCGCTGAATTTTATTTCGCAGAATAATCATTTGCCAACTTGTGATAAAATTTTGTTTTTATTTCCCAACCTCACAGTTGCCAACTTTACGTTTGGTCTTCCTTTTACTGTCTCAGTTCTAACCTAACCGATGTAGCATATTTAAATGCCCTGTGTAGTGAAATAAAAGCGATTTGGTTCTGGCACTTCGCCGGCCGCTGCCGTGGCACGCTCGCTTCGCTCGCTCGGCTCGTGCGTTGTAGTCGCAGTTCTAACTTAACCTAACCAGCCATTGTTTCAGTTGAAGTGTATTGTTTATCAGCGTACTAACCTCACCTAACCTAACCAATTCCTTTCGATTTCACCTGAACTTCCCGAAACATCACCTGAACAGACGAAACGTTATTCGTCTAAAAGTTGTCTGGCCTAATAATTTGACAAAAGATAAATGTCCCAAATGTTTTTTGTCATTACAATAATCAGCTTAACAATAATTCTACCAAATGAAACGTTGTCATACAAAAATTTGACAATCGTTAGTCGTCAAAGTGAAATATAGGCGAAACGTTGGTTGGCACGTGATAATCGGCCGAACAATATTCGGCGAAAAGACAGGATCCCGGGTGTAATAGTGTGTATTACACCTCTGCCTCTCCTTCGGGGATACAGGTGCGAGCCTATATAAAAAAAATATATTGTATCAGGATCATCAGCTTGAAAGTGGAATAATATTGATGCAGGAATCATCATCATCAGCCTTTAACAGTCCACTGCTGGACTAGGCCTCTCCTTTGAAAGGAGGAATTGGCCTACTATACCACGCTGGCCAAACGGGTTGCTAAAGGATTTGTATCAAGTTTTCCTTCTCTTACAGTGCTGTTCTCTGTATAATATGCTCCCTCTGTCAGCTCTTACGATACCCATGAAACGATATGGGGTGGTGTCATTTCACCACACGAACGAATGCAGGAATGCAGGAATAGTGTAATTAAAAAAGTTGCCGTATTTAACCTATACGCTACCTGCATAATTTTAGCGTCTGAGATCACGCACCGCTGTAGACTTCATTTTTAGCAAATGAATGAGTGGTATTTTAAACACAGATTTTGCGAATTAGGAAGTAGATCCATAGCACCAAGCCCTTATGCTTATTTATTACTTTCGTAGCATAGAAAACTTCACTGATGTCACGATAGTGAAATAGTCGTTACATTGGAATTTCCGATACATTTTCACGCCCGAAATCCGGGATTGAATCAAGATAGAAATACGTGAAAAGATATATGAGGGGCGCTGTACGTGAAATAAATTTATTTGTACGTTGTGCATTGAATAAGTGGGCTTAGGGAAGGCTACGCTGATGTACTCAAGGCTCTAAGCTTAACAGACAAATCGGTAAGTAAACCGACAACCTATTTTATGTTAAAGGCTTAACGTACCCCGAGGAGGATGTAGCTTAGCAGACGCGACGCGTGTAAAGACATTTTCATACACTGTATTTTGTGCGTGAAATCCCCTGACGTTTTTGTGATATGGATTATGGATATGCGATATTGTTTTAAAGTCTTTGAATTAATGTGGCATGAATTCACAATATAATTTGTGTTCTAACATACTAAAACAGTTTCAGAAGAAAGGCAATTTAGAGATAATGTTTTACAGTGATGTCCTTGTTTTAGTAACAATAACAAATACAAAGATCGGTATTTTCATTTTCTATATTGTAGGTAAAATTTTCAAGACAATTTTCATTATGGCACAATGTAAAAAGAGGTTGTGTCCTATGCCTAATTCACAACTGACAACACTGAGTGACCTACAAAAAATAGGTCTATCTTAGTGTGTTAATAATTTATTCTTTTTATAAAGTCTCTCGTGACAAGAGAAGAACAATGCCTGCATTTACACAAAACCTTTCACATTTGATCAATCCATGGCTTTGGCTGCTAAAGATACGTAATTGACATAAGCCCCTTACAAAATAAGACAAATACGGATGGATCAAATCATCATCATCATCATCATCCCTTTATACTGTCCCACGGGCACGGACCTCTTCTCACTGTGAGAAGGATAAGGCCATAGTCCACCACGCTGGCCTAGTGCGAGTTGGCAGACGTCACATGTCTTTCGAGAACATTATGGAGAACTCTCAGACACGCAGGTTTCCTCACGATGTTTTCCTTCACCGTTTAGCAAGCGATAATTAACAATTTAATACGCATATAACTCCGAAAAGTAAATTCGGACCCTCTGCGTGGCAGTCTGTCGGTCTCTCCACTAAGCTATCGCTGATAATTATTCTTCGTCATAAAATCTCTCGCGACACAAGAAAATTTCCAATTCCTGATTAAACCCAAGACAGCATGGCGATTAAATCTAGAACCTAGTTTTACCAATAGCACGTAAATCATTTTTCGCGTCAGAGCAATATCTGAAGCATCAATACGCTAAAGGTGCCATGAACGCTAGAGTCATGTCGCCAATACCAAGATTTACGGGCGATAGAATAGCGAAGCGTAGAACATTACTGAATTTTATGTCCTCACTATGTGATAGAATTCCTACGTGATCGAATAATGTAAAGATTGGACTATGAAGTGAATTATTTATATTTTTCTGATGGGATATATACTAGTATTTCACACCCGTTGATCGTTCTGGACTCGTGTCATAAATACAAATAGATTAAATGGACAAAAGTCCCTTTGATGTTGAGCAATGAAATGTATGGGTGATGTAAAATTTATCTATGTTTATGTTTTAGGGATAATATTATAAAGGATAATACGTGCGTGGTACGTATGCTCAAGAATTATTGAAAACACCATAAGAAAGATGGTTTCGATACAACTTAAAGTTGAAAAAGAAGAAAGTTTAAATCTTTGACATATTGAAAGATTTTGTCCTTCATTGAACATGGCATTGACGAGAGATTGAGATGACTGGAAAACCAGGCCTTTAGTGTTAAATAAGAATAGTTATATAGTCACTTATACCAGTGCATCATTAATCTTTATAACTATGACTGCAACTATTACATTTGCAACAATCTTTTTAATTTAACTATAGAAAATTCATTACCTATAAATATAAAAGGAAGTTTGGTTCGAGAAGTTAACTACTTTAAACTGCACGCCAAAACAAATATTGACAGAAATAGGTTTACAGTACAGCAACAAAAAAGAAGCATATAAAATTCACCCATATGCATAAGCCGCCGTGAAGAGCCGTTTCTTCGAATATTTGTAATTCTTTTCACCCAAGTAATTTCACACGTAGATAGGGTTTATGTAAATAAAGCCTTATATTGAGCTGCCTTATTTGCTTTGCCGTAGGTGAGAAGCGAATCTGAGCAAGTGGTCTGCATATTTTACTGAAGGAAATGAAAGGGACAAGATTTGAGGCCAAAAACAACGGCTCGTTTCATTAACAATGTATGCTTACGTGAAATGAGATGGTACATAAAAATTGTTGACATACAAGGCACAAGCAAAATAGATTTTTGTGTAAAGCAATCAAGCTAACTGTTGGTAAGCGGCACAACGTAGCTCATAGACGGCGTTGCCAAAGATGACTCCTGGACTAGGAATAAGTATAACGCGGAGTGATTTATAAAAATTCAATCAAGGACATAAACTACACTCAGGCTCGAAAAGAACAAGTCATAGATCACACAAATGTTGTCTCATGTGAGATTTGAACCAACAACAATCGGCGCTATCCTAAACGACAGGAATAACAACGCCATGCAACATACAATCAAATCAAAAATCAGTCAATTAATAGTGGTGCGTCCTTCATAGCGGTTCGACGCAAAAATGAGAAGACCCCTTCTTAATATAATTATTTTTTCTATAGATCATCATGATCGGCCCTGTATATTTACTGTCCCACTGCTGGGCACGGGCCTCTTCTCTCTATGAGAAGGGTAAGGCCATAGTCTACCACGCTGGCCAAGTGCGGGTGGCAGACTTCAAATGTCTTTCCAGAACATTATGGAGAACTCTCAGACATGCATGTTTCCTCACGATGTTTTCTTTCACCGATAAGAAAGCGATAATTAACAATTTAATACGCCCTTAACTTCGAAAAGTCATTGGTGCGTGCTTTGGATTCGAACCCGGGACCCTCTGCGTAGCAGTCTGTCGGTCTCTCCACTCGGCTATCGCTTCTCATTCATTATCTATAGATAATGATAAGAAAATAGAACAAATAATGGATACTTACGACAAAACAGTAAGTTGTGAAAGGCTATTAGTTACGTAAAAATACGCAAAGTAGGAAGCTTGTTGCCGACGAAAAAAAAGTTATAACAAAACTTTTCTAATTTACTATCACTTAACATTGTTCAAAGAGTAATGAGTAATAATAAATAACCTGGTGTTAATGATCGAACAGCTTAGAATGTGTCCAAGCAATTGCCAAACTTTTGCTCTCCATTATCCTATTTGCAGACTAATTTTACTTCGAAATACCTAATACCCTTTAATCTAGACATCGTTTACATAACCTAAAAATTGTCTGGAAACATTGGCGCCAATATTTGCCACCAAATAAGTAGGTCATTACCAACAAATTGCTCTTGTGGTTTATGCTATCCCCTGTGTCTAGAAGAGATTCGTTTGTTGGCATAAGCTCGTTTACCTATGTACATATTATATTAACACTCGGGCAACGCTGACCTTGCTCAGTTCTAGCGGATTTAAGCCATTGACACATAACATAAAATAACTTCACGCCTTTTATCTCCGAAGGGGTAGGCAGAGGTGAATTACACACCCACACTTCGCTGTCCCAATGTAATAGGGGGCGAGCATATTGCCATTTACCGGGCACATTGTTAAGCACAGACCACCTACCCCACGAGACTTGGAATAGAAGGGCACCGTTGTCTGTCGCGCATGTGCGCAAATGCGCCTATATCTTTGAGCACAAACCCGCGCTCGTTCAGTAGCGACCAGGAAACAGATACGTAAACTGCGTTTAAACTGTGTTAAAACAAAATAATAATATACGAAAACAATGCCGAATTGTTCTATAAAGTTGTGTGGGAGTAACAGTCGGAAAAATCATTTAAAAAAAGATCATATCACATTTCACCGGAAAGTACAACATTTATTTCAAAATTATTTAACCGTACTGACCAGAGTTCTAGTAATAATGGTTGCTAATAAGTACTGAATCAGTGGTTGTCCTTGCCTAACACGCTATAATTACAGACTATCTCTCTCTTACAATAAGACGCCACGTGTAAGTAGTGATGCGAAGAAAACTTACCGATTGTTCAATATTTATCGATTTCTAATACTGAGATTTTTATTGATTTGAATAATTAATTTCAAATCAAAAATTTAATGAATATACATAACTTCGAAAAGTCAGAGGTGTGTGCCCGGGGTACCTGGTGATCGAAACCGAGACCATTGTCTCGGCAGTCTGTTACGTACACCACTTGGCTATAGCTGGGCTATGCCGACACAGGGCTTAAGCCTTTGACGGAGGGCATTTTTTTGTTTTAGTTTTTTAGGAAGTCTTATTTGGTAAACTTTACGGTTTGCTTGGTGGTTGCCAGTTACTGTACCATATAGATGTTTCCATTGCTGTTTTATCGGGTTTTCTGAAAAGTAGTAATTACTTTCACAAAACTAGGATCCAAGGTTTGAAGAATAAATTGTTAGTATTTCTATTGGACTTTAGGTGACTTAGATAAACAATTAAACCACCTTATCAACATGATAAGTCTTATAAACATGGAATAAACATAGTTGGCATTTTAGTAGTATCAAATGCTCGCTTGCGTTATCAAAATTAATAAAATAGTTGACTCGGCGAACTTCGTACCGTCATATTTTTACTGTCTGAAGTCTAAATCTTTTTTGATTTTTCATTCAACCTCCTCCTGATAGTAACGAATACATAAAAGAGAGGTTTTTGGTAGTTATGCGAGAACAAACATTTTGGTGAATATATTTAATCAATACAAGGTGTTGATTTGCATTTGCAAAATATTTTAAGGGGTAAATATATTACTATAACTGAATACAAATACAAGAAAAAATAAGTCACTACAGGTTAAACAAAATTTTACGTCATCGTACACTTTGAAATGAACTCGGTGTATTGACTGCCGCCGCCACTCAGCTGATCGCCATTGCAGGTGCCTAACACATACAAGCCCACGTACCTACAGTGACTGCGCGATACAGTCTTATTTTGCACAATTTAACAGTTTGTTCTGATTTAATATCTAAGTCTACTTACTATCTAAGTAATTGACGTTTCGTAAGCACTTTAAAAAAGTTTACACGAAATAAAGAATCATTTCATTTTAGTAACATTCAATGAATATAGGGTCTTATATCATCGCACACTGTTTAAAATAATTTTAGGTTATAAGTATACTGTCTATGTTGTATTATTAAAGTATTTTGCAAATGCATATGAACACCCTGTAAAGATTTTTATTTTTATTTTTATTTTATTTTTTATAGACTCACGCCTGTATCGCCGAAGGGGTAGACGTGTAAAGATTTTAACATGGATTTTATTATTAAATCTTGTAACTGCATCAGAACTATCATTTCCATCAAGAGTCTCAGCTCGAATATGCCTTACCGCCTCAACTACTCTTCACTCATGATAGATCTATGCATAAACATGTGTTCCACATGAACGCCGTACATCTGAACGTGAAGTACACTTGAACCGATCTAACCGTTGCAGTAGCGCTTGAGGAATATCATATGACCTTAAGCGAGCTACTGCAGTACTAGTGTACTGGGTTACAATTCTGTTTCTTAGAGGAGTCGGGAAAGCCATTTAATTTGGGCATATTCTTTTTAAGTATGTCTCATGTATTATGATGTAAGGCATACACTCTTGATCACGACAGCACACATTTTTATGTAATAAGCGGCAAGCAGGCGGGTCACCTGATCACCATGGTAATCACTTACCATCGCCCATGGACACAAGCAACACCAAACTTCTTTGGTGTTGCTAGGGTATCCATCCCAAAGAGCAGAAACGCTATTGTATCTCCATACAAGAGCGTTTCCGCTCTTTCGGGTGGATAAAGGAATAGCAGGAGCAGTGGGATGAGGAAGAAAGAAAGGTGTGGAGCCACCGGCACTGGACGAAACGAAACAGTGTAGATACTGTTTATTTTTCGTCGGTATTCTGTGATAGGGAATTACTTTCTCGGTCGAGGCGGCCTATTCATGCAGAAATCAGCAAAGCTCTAGTATTTATCGATAATCTGCCTCTATATTTTGAGAATTGTAATCTGTATAGAAAACCTCATAGTGTTATTTGATTTCACCTTCGTAATAGCAGAGTTACGCAACTTATCAGACGTCACGACTTGGAGGGATGGGCACTAGTGTAACGTTGGTATCAAAGCGTTACCGGGCTTTGAAGGTTTCGTATAGATATTGACACTGGTTCTAGTCTCTGGACAAGAAACGTAAGGTCATTCAAACGTTAGACTTTCTGTCAGACTCAAATGAAATAAATATTTTGTATATTTTTTTTTTATGTAATTTTTTTCTGTATATTACATTAGTAGGTATATATTTATTTTAATTTTTGAAATTATCTTTTATCTCACCACTCTAAATTCTGTTTGTAGAATAATTACATTGCACTATATTGCTTTTTTCTATTTTAACATGACACAGGGATTTCGCCAAATAGAAAATGTTTGCTGTTTCACTTTCTGAAATTTGTAATTTCATACACGCTTCCAATATAGTAATATGAGACTGCATTGTTTTTGGCTTTTCAATGAATTATCCAATTCGGTGTAGCCACGCGTATAAACCACCTTTTGGTAATAGGTTCGTACCTATTACCAAAAGGTGGTTTATAGGTAAGTTTTGTGGTATCGTCCACAAAACCTATGGCCAAATTAAATTATACGTAAATAAAACTACGAGTATTTTAATAGAACTATTTTTGACAAATTTATACGTAAAATGCCTGGCTAGTACATTTGCATACATTTTCCAATTTATCCAGTTTTCAAATGTATTTTATACATACATTAATATAATTTGTGCAATTTTGCCCTTGATGCAATTTTGAACTTCATGTCATTTGTAAAATTTTGCCGTTTATACAACTAAACTCTTTAGGTATTTTATTTGCACTTTATGCAATTTTACAAGTTACGCAATTACGCAACTAAAGTAAAATTGTAGCGTCAATCACATGTAAAAGCTTACCAATTACATTTTTCGAGCAAAGTAATTCTTCTGTTCCAAATGAGTTTCAATCTCACATTAATTAAATTTAGGCACCCTCATAATCTTTAGCACGAATTCCTCAGTTCACAAATTGTTACTAACTCTAAAACCTTTGATTAGTGCCTCATAACGTTAATTTGTATTCGGAGCTTAGTTCAGGAGTAGATAACTTGGTTTGAGCTAGGTAACTTTGAAATAACGCGGTGATACTCTTTAGGAAGTGTGACGTACTGGTGTCAAATGGCACACGGTAGCTACTGTATATGATGATGAACTTACACGTGTGTGTGTGTGTGTGTGTGTGTGTGTGTGTGTGTGTGTGTGTGTGTGTGTGTGTTAGTATTTGAATCAGATTTGAAGTCAGTTTGAGTAATGTGTTACAAGAACTTCGCATTGGACGGGGTGTTACTTGATTAGTAGTTCTAAGTTTGAACAAAGTCCTTTTAAAGTTATCTAACAATCATAGATCTTCATTATTATCAAGACTTATGTACTGAGGTTCCTATCTATCTATATATAGTGGATCTAACTACATATCCTATAGGCATGTATCACTAAAATTAACGGAATTTTAATTCCAATTATACCCTTATTTTATTAGAATTTATAATTATTAATAATTTTAAACTAGCTATTAATTAAAAATAAATATACCACAATGCTTTGTCTAATAGAAGAAGTTATCATCATCGTCCTGGCGTTATGTCAGTTTCATCCAAGACTTGCATTAGAGCCCAGGGGCCGCTTTCTAGTACAACTTAATTAGACACAATACTAGCTTCTCCACTACATAGGTAACAGACCAACACAATTAAACAAAATTAAATAAAATTATGAAACTGAAACTCTCAGTGGGTGTAATTATTTTATTTTATTTTGTTAATTGTATACAAATATTCTAAGACAGCTCGAGCCCAAAGGCCACAACCAGTAACAGGTAAAATTTTAATTTTCTTTAACCCTGACCATAGAATAAAGTGGCTATGACATACGGACAGACAGACAGACAGACATGGTAAATTTATAAGGTTTACTTTTTTTGCCATTTTTGGCTACAAGAACCTAAAAAGTGTTTAAAAAAGCAATATCTTCTTCAATTTAGATAACTTAGGCAATAACAAAAATCGCGAACGAAAGTGCCAGTATGTAAGGCCACGTGCGAACCCACTTGACAGGCTATAAATCGGTGTTGCTTGTCAGCCTGTAGTCTACGCTAGGTGTTGGAAGCTGCGAATAAACCAAAGATGTGCTGTGCTAAGCTGAGCGATTTCCTAGAAAAAACATAGTTGACTGAAACTGGCGTTATTTGGCGGAACTCCATTGTATGCTAATGGAAGGAAAGATGAACCTACCACGCACCCTTGGATTAACCACCCCAACTATTGCAATAGAAAAAGGTTGACAATAACGAACACCTCGAATGAACAAGGATAAGGGATATATACGGAATAATGTGGAAGTGGGTTCCAGGAAAATACCTGACATACAGTATCCCGCTCTATGCGCCAACTATGCTTCGACACGTGTTTCGCCTCTGCAAGCAGCATCCTCAAGACCGATTGGCATGACTGAGACTCAGTTGTTGCCAATTAACATCTACCAACAGAGTCACTCTATAATCCTAGCTTCGGTCCTCTACAAGTCTCAGCTCCTAGGCACATCTTTGTTAGATGTAACCTTAGGCATAGAAGACGTGATGCGAATGGAAGTTATTCAATTATTTTTATGTTGTCTACTTTATTTGATATATGGCGTTAAGGTCATTTGGCATAGGCGCTTTCTGAGCAATAAATCACTGTGTCTAATATTGTAAAAAAGCTTATTTTCTTTAAACACCTACAATGCTTTTCAGCATATGCTTATATTGGCATAAGAATGATGTAAGTACTATCAATTGTACTACTAATGTATTTTTTAAAGTCAATTTGATAAAAAATGTAACTAAGGTACCCGTAGATTAGTATGGAATAATGACCGCAGCTGGTGCAGCGTATGCTGAATTCTCGGGACAAATAGAAGGTGTTTAACAAATGGGTTCAATAAAATTGATTACCCGTTATAAACCAGTTGTATAAATAGTATGTCTATCAAGTACAATCACTTGATAATCATACTAATACTTAGATCTACATACAGGACACTGTTTTATTCCATACCACAGCTTAAAATGTCTGGAAATTTCCTTGAGAATGACCAGAAAATTTAAGCTGTGGTTCTGTACTTTTAACATAAAACGCAATTCAGTTTACGTACATTGCTTTAACTGCTAGTAAGTCTACTCTACATTGTTACTGCTACGCTGTAGCTTACATACTCGAAGCTTACACATTGTACACGTACATAACTACATATATTCGCTTCAGAACGTAATGTGATCCCTAACGGGTCAATGACCACACTACCAACAATGCAAACGCTCTATTAAGGCCAGAGCACACGATCAGGTAGACTGTCTTGTCGGTCCTGTTGTATACACACGCCTAATACGGTAATGGATGTTTTTGAGCAAATATAGACTATATGGATGATTAATAGATTTACTGGTGTAATAAGTGAAGTTCGATTTTTTCGGCAAGAGTATTTCATAAAATTATTATCCACTGTCTGTGTATTTCAAAAATATCTTGCTATTTATATGAATTCTCATGAGACTGGTATTTGTCATTTAAAATACAAATAATTGTTTATTTCCTGAATATGGCCTGTAATAGATATACAAGGCAAATGTGAATGGGACAGAACAAAGGGGAAGACCTAGGCGGAAGTTCTCTGACCAGATTGGAGACATCCTAAAAACTGGACAGGTTAGAAGTACCCTGAACAGAAGAGCATGCATGAGGAATCTGATGGGAGTGAATGAAGCAAGAGAGATATGTCAGGATCATTGCAAATGTCGTTCCGTTGTCTCTGCCTACTCCTCCGTGAAACAGGCGTGAGACTATGTATCATATATATGGCCTGGATAATCAGGTTCTCATCTAGGTAGATGCCTAATAAACCTACTTACCTATTATATTATGCACCTATCCTATACATATATAATACGAAAAACGACTTATCCAAAACATAACCTCCTTTATTCAACGTAACCCTAAAAAGCTTTTGAGAATTTCCTTAATAAATACGAATAAATCTATGACATTGTTTCTCAGAACACGTCAACTGGTTCACGTCAAGTATCAACGTTGTCACTTTGACAGCAAGGCAGCGGAGAATTCGTTTTATTTCCGATGTAGATGACACAGATTTTTGTCCCTGTCACAAATATTTTTGATCCACATTTAGGGCCATTGGCGCGGAAAATCTGAATCAAGTATCTTTGGTATACCTCAGACAAGCTATTTTGAAATTCGGTCATTTAATTTGCTGCTGATTCATCATGAATGGTTTTGGCATCTAATAGCAATGTACAGTTAGCAAGAAATAAGTCATTGCAAACGAGAATGGCGTGCGACAAAACTTCTTGTCTACTTTTTCTTTTCGAATACGTATAAATTATGAGTATAGCAGATTTCGAATGAATAAGTTTTCAATACCATCTAAATCTCATAAATGCATTTGTTCATGTAACCAGGGCTGATTGATGTATATACCCTCTGAAGCACAGCTCTGATGTAAATGGTACTAAATGGTCACCCATCGAAATTGCAACCTGTGGAAGCGTTGCTTTACTTGGCCCACCACAAATGGCAAGTCAAGTCACGACACTCTAAGCGCTTTATAAATAACGAAATTTGAAGCAATACCAACATTGAGCTTTGCAGCAGTATCCCCCTAGTTAAAAGGTTCTATGTATTTACTAATGATTGATGGGTTTTCTTCATAATATCTTAGTCTTGAAGTACTAACAATACGCCCTATATTTGAGTTTTAAAGTAGTATAAAGTTTCTCCAAGTTATGCGGGGCAAGTTGTAGATGATGTGGCGAACTTAATATTGAGTGATAATATGTACAGTATAGTCCTACCTGATATATTCTTGTAGCTTTGTTGAGTCGCTAGTTGTTATCTGAAACAAGTATAATAAAGTCAATACAGGTTAAAATAAAAGTTAAAAAAAGTTTTGCAACTTATGAAACTGATTTAGATTTTGGTTCATAATGAATATCTTTTGTTTCTTTTTTATTTACTATGTCCTAAAAAGTTATACTACGGTTTCCTTGCTCGAATGTAATATGCTAAGAGCACATTTTTACCAGACCCTGATGATTAATTTATTATTGAGGAACTTCTCAAGCTGTTCACATTCTTTGATTATATTATATGAAATCTGACGTTACTCGAAAAGAAATGTTGTGGACGACAGATAATCGCGTCGCCCTATATGTGATCACCTTCATTTAAAACCGAAAGCCAAGAAGCTCTTAACGAAACGATGATCAGAGTTCTCTATATCGTCACAACATAGTATAAACGTGCCTGAAGACTCTATGGTGTCCATGACGACCAATTTAGCCGATTATCACTTATTATAAACTTTTTAGCTTAGCTAAAGAGAAAAGGCTTATAAACAACTAGAAGATTGACACAAATTTTATTTAATTTAACCATTTCTGCGCGAAGCTATGGGACTTTCAGGAAAGCCCTTCTTAGTGCACCCCTACAGTCCCCAAGAAACATAATTATAATGCCAAACTTCAGTTGCATGTACCCAATAGTTCTGTCTGTGCGTTGTCTGTTAGTCAGAAGTAATGCAATATATAGGAATTTAAACTTTCGTGGTCATTTAAACTTATTTTAAATTGTCTTTCGGGATATATACCACGTACCTTTGTTTGGAGTAACCGATATTTCGGCACTGTTGCAAGCGCCATGTTCACGGATGTACTGAGGGTATTGCGGGTGGATGAATGTTACGAGCAAGTATAACGGTCTACCCGCTTTCTCACGGCCCGGCCACGGCGCACAGCGGCGGCGGCAGCGGCGAGCGTTTTCGATGTACATCGCGCACTTTACTCCGCCGCCGCGGCCGATGTCGCTTTAGAGTAAACGCGCGATGTACATCGAAAACGCTCGCCGCTGCCGCCGCCGCTGTGCGCCGTGGCCGGACCGTTACTCGTTTTTTGCGTTCAACACCACTAGCACTGTTATCACTATTGAACTGTACCCGATCACGACATACTACACTCGCTACGTCAGCTCGTGGTTTGATTTTGTTCCTTTCACGGGTTTTACATAGACGTACCACTGGATGCCAAATACTCGACAGCTGAAACCCATCCTCTCTATTGAAATTCTTGAACTTTTTTAATTTCAATAGCCTCCCTAACCATTCGAGGTATATAGTGGCGTTCTGTCGAAAGCACCTGAGGGTTATGTAACTCAATCCAGTGGTCGGTACCCGAGTCTAAGAGGTGTTGAGCTATGGCCGACTTGCGTGGTTCATTATTTTTGACTGCCCTAATGTGTTCCTTTATTCGGCAAGAGATGGTGCGTTTAGTTTGACCTATTTAGGAATTCCCACAGCTGCAGTCAATTTTGTATACACCTGGCTTTTCTAAGGGAAGACTGTCTTTCGGCGTTCTTATATATTGCGATAGTTTCTTAAAAGAAGTGAAGATAGTTTTAACTGAAACCTTCGTGAGGATGTTGGCGACCTCAAGGACTTCAAGGTTGAACGACACCCAGCGTACTTACCGTACGTCAAAGGAGTGACAGATAAGGTCCTGGGGACATTAATTGTAAAAATGGATAATCCTTTTTTTTAAATTGGGTAGCCATGCATATCAATACTCGATGCTCAAGACCCCGTTACATGTTTTTATAAGAAAATAATATAGGTAACTATAACTTACCACTAACACTAAATTAAATTGAATTTATAGTAATTACTAACAACAACGGCAATAGGCTCGCCCCTTATTACGTGGGACTAAAGTATATCTGGCGAAAAGTGGGTGTAGAAATACACCTCTGCCTACCCCTTCGGGATAAAAGGCGTGACGATATGTATG
This sequence comes from Euclidia mi, assembly GCA_944739405.2. Lineage (NCBI taxonomy): Eukaryota > Metazoa > Arthropoda > Insecta > Lepidoptera > Erebidae > Euclidia > Euclidia mi. Next base: position 32,617,619 of record OX123203.2, read on the forward strand.
TATGTATGTACTAACAACAATATGGATGTATTTTGCCGAAATAAATATAAATTATAATAATTATTAGTATTATATATCCCGAAAGACAATTTAAAATTAGTAATGCAATATTTTTTATATACAGAGATTTGCACACAATATTGAAATTGAATTTTCCTGGCTTATAAGTAGTCACTAGAGTATGCTTCAATATACTTTATACCATCTTTTTACCATGTAGCTACATTTCTAGTGTGAGCAGTATTATGTTTACGACTGCCGGGACTGAGCGATTTACGAGCTCTCTTAGCCCGAGATAAGGAGCTGTGTCTGACTTAGTGCTTGTGATGAGAATCTTCTTTGATCTATGAATTATTATACTAGTTATTAGTAGAAGCCACGCTCAACAGAAGTTGCGTCCTATACTGGTGGTAGGGGTGGTTTCATTTCAGGTGTAGCTCGTATTTTTCTAGTGCTAGCTTCAAAGCCGCTGGATTTTTAGATACATTTTCAACCCCTAACCTTCATAGTAATGGTTTGAAGTTAATCAAATTAAGTGCTCCTTTACTCTCAGTTGAAAATAAAGATGCAATATTATTATTCAACATATTTTACTCCATAATTCGACTTATGTAACGCCAGCCGTGGTTAAGGGATGACTGATGGTCACATAAAAACTAAGGAAACGTCAATGACTCGGAAAGTGTACCCGGAACCTCAAGCACTCATCTTAAGATGCCTGTTTCATGCCCAACGTCGTTTTTCCTTTCACGTATACAGCCGTACTCGCACAAATGTTATATCGTAACGTAAGTAGGTAATATTGTCATCACTTATCAGATTTGTTTACATTTTCCATTTTGACGAATCTAATGGAAAAATGTAAATTGAAATGTTATATTCCTAAATCAATACGCTGTATTTTTTATTAAAGGTTTATTTATTTATTGCCAAATCCGACACACGTACTAAATACCAGTCAAGTAGCTAAACACATAAACAAGGTAAGGAACCTATAATTTTTATATAGCATGCCACACTACGTTTGCAGATGAAATCAAAAGCCTAGTAATAACGTAAAGCATCTGAAGTTAGCTAGCTACAAAAGCAAAGGCATAAAGGAATAAAAAATAAACACTTAGTGACAGCAACTGAATATCGTTTCATTGCAATAAATATCTTAAAACGATATCTACCTTATTGAATGGCACAAATAAATAAAATAAATAAACATGTTCCGTTATAAACTATTCTCATCTTATCTCACGTAAATTGAATCGAGTTGTTCTGGCCTTTTAATTTATATTGATAAACTGTAGCATCGTTTTAGTTTGAAGTGCCGGTAGTCGGGCTATCTCGACCATCTACCTGTTGTAATATTGTATCAACCCACTTCTAGTAGGTATATGCTATAGCATAGTAAATATAGTTATAATGTTACAGCATATAGGTACCTATTAGAAGTAGAAAAAGTATTGATACGTCGTAACGTATCAATACTTTTTAATATAATAAAGCTGAATAGTTTGTTTGATTGAACGAACAGAAACTACTGGCCCGAATTATTTTTGTGTTGGATAGATAATTTATCGTGGAAGGCTATAGGCTATAATAGGGCGGAAGCCGGTGCAGGTCAACTCATTTTCATGCATCACTGAGCTGCACTGACTTCTTCTCCCTGCATTTATTTCGGCTGTTGATGTGGTGGGTGAAGGCTATACTGAAGGTGCAAGCGAGGGAAGACGGATGGAATTGGTAACTCGGCTCCGACCGTTGACCCGAGCGGGCGCCCGATGTCGTGCTGTAAACCAGCCTTGCGTTCCTATATCCCTCTGGTAATCCTAACGTCCGGTATGACGTTCCCTTTTTTCCCTTTTTTAGGATGAAGTCTTAAAGTAAACGAATGGATACGGAAATCCCTTTTATTACCCCAACCGCGACGGGGACGGCGAAAGCTGTTCCCGCCGCCAAAACCAAAACCATACAGATGGTCGACGCCGTGGCCCCGGCTGCAGGTGTCAAACCATCCCCCAAGGACTTGACTACAGCGCTGGCTAACGCTAGTACTGGTCCCGTCCTTACAATCGTCAGCCCGTTAGAGATCAAGCGGGAAGACGACTCCTCCTTCGCGGGCTGGCAAGTGGTGAGTCACCATAAGGGCAAGGGTAAGGGCAAGACCACCGGTCCTGTCCAACGCCCGCCCACCACACAACCGAGTGGCCCCGCTGCTACCAGTTCCACGAAGAAAAAGAGGAACAACAAAAGCAAGAGACAGCGCATGGCAATTAGGCGGAAGGCTGAACAAGCCGCTGCTGCTGCCGGTGCTGCCTCCACTCAAACAGCTGAACAGGCTGCCGTCGCAGGTCCCAGCAATGTGACCAGCACGCAGCCCACGCTCAGAAGTGAGGGGTGCACGAAGACCGGAGGCAGTACGGGGAAGCCGCCTGCCGCCAGGCGGCGGGCTGGCCACCCTGGACGGCATCGAGCCCCAGCACCACCGGTAAACGCGGCAGGTAAAACTGCCGAAAACAAGGAAAGAGGTGAGGCCAAACGTGCTCTCAACGAGACCAGCTCGCCTCGAGGGGAGCACAAGAAGCCCCGCCTCGACTCCCCCAGGACACAAGGTAAGTCCTACGCACAGGCCTCCAAGGCGTCCCTGGGTGTTGCAGTAACATGCAAACGCACAGGGAACTTGCCGAAGGAGTTGGTGGACCAGATACTCCGGGAGCTCCAAAGGAAGATCCTAAGTGATGCCTGGTCGACCAAAACCCCCAAACGCCCCGCTCCAGCATTCACCGGGAAACCCGTGCACGCGGACGGGGTCCTCAAACTTTGGTGCGCCGACGAGGCAACGCGCACCTGACTGACGGAGGCAGTCTCTCTCCTGGTCCCACCACCGGGCTTCGAACTGGAGGTCAGGGGCCAGGAAGAGACCCCGAAGAGAGTGCGGTGCGGCATTGTCGTACCTGACGAACAGGGGGTCTTGGACGACGTGCGCGACGTAGGTCGCTCCCTTGAGTTCCAGAACCCCTGGTTGGAGGTTGACAAATGGTCGATGCTGCACTTCGAAAGGCAGTCAGGTGGGTGGTTCCTGGTAGTGGGCGTCCCAGTAGAACAGGTCCCGATCCTGATGAAGAACGAGCGCCGCCTCGCGTTGGGGGTAGGTGCCGTCTACGTCAGGTTCCGGGACCCCTCAGGTAAGTTTGTCGACCATCCGCCGGATGGCAACTCCACACGAGTCAAGCAGGACTCAAACACCAAGCCAGGGTGCGACGCAGAACCCGGCCCGTCAGGGCCGGCCGCGTCTGGCTCGGGGGCTGGCCCGTCAGCCGAGGGTACCTCGGAAGACGAGAGCCTGCTCCTGAGCCCGGTGCGGTGGGACGACGGGGTGGAGGCTGTCGACATCCTGGCCGGCCTAACGCAGCTGACTGTCGGAGAGGTGGGGACATCATCCAAAGATGAACCCTCCGTCTAATAACGTCAACTGCCTTCAAACTAACCTCCACCACAGCCAAACGGCTACTGCGCAACTGCGCAAATGGATGGAGGTCCAACAATCAGCCATCGTGCTCATTCAGGAACCTTGAATAAGGGGTGGCCTCATCAGAGGCCTCTCCAGCCTGGGAGGTAAGATTTATTCTTCTACCGACCACACACATCCAAGAACCTGCATACTGACAACTAAAAACATCAGAGCCCAAGTTTTAACGGAGTTCTGTTCTAGAGACATCACAGCGATACAAATTGAAATAACACAGCAGCCAAGGAGTATAGCGGTTGTTTTCGCATCGGTCTACATGCCCGAGGGCGAAGACCCGCCTCCGTTCGACCTCACGCGTCTGGTTAACCAGTGCGAGAGAACCAAAACGGAGGTCGTAATAGGAACGGACTCCAATGCCCACCACCAGATGTGGGGCATGAACTGCAATAACAACAGAGGTAAATCACTGGTTGAATACCTATTCACCACTAATCTTACCCTATTAAACACAGGTACGGAGCCCACCTTCGTCACAAGACGTAGTCAGACAATTATCGACTTAACTCTCGCAACAGAAGGAGCGGCTGAACGCATCAAGGGATGGCACGTCTCAAAGGAGGCATCGTGCTCAGACCACAGATGGATCAGCTTCTCTATGGAAGTCGTTATACAACCCACACAGCCACGCAGGAAACCACACAACACTGACAAAGCAAAGTATGTCCAATTACTTAACGAGAAACTTACCCTTACTGCTACGCCGACGGCATTAGGAGACAACCAACAGATCGACGAGCAGGTATGTACACTAACGCAGTCGATGCTAGACAGCTACCACGCAGCATGCCCAGAAACCATTCTACCCTCAACCCCAGGTAAACAACCCTGGTGGGGCGCTGAGCTTGAACGCAAGCGCAAGAAGGTAAGAAAGGCTCTAAACAGGGCAATGAACACATGCGCGGACCTAGATTGGGACGCTTACAAAGCGGCCAAATCTAGCTACAAGAAATGCCTCAGATTCAGACGCACCATGGGATGGCGGAAATTCTGTGGGAGCATTGAATCTTGCCAACAAGCAAACCGGGTAAGGAAACTACTGGCTCAGCAACCGATGGTTGCACCAGGTACTCTCCGTAAACCGGATAACACATACACCACATCGGAGGAGGAGACAAGACGCGTCCTACTCGAAACACACTTCCCAGGCTGCGTCCTCACCCCGGTAATAACGTGGCACGGTACACCAACAGTGGCGACTGAACACGAGTGGAGACACGCAAACACCGTGGTCACAGAAGAAAAACTCCGATGGGCCATCGATAGCTTTCATCCCTTCAAAGCAGCCGGACTGGACGGCATCTTCCCAGGGTTATTACAATGGGGGGTGAACCTGTCCGCAAAAGACTTCTGGCAATCATGAGGGCTAGCCTGGCCCTTAGATATGTACCGAAGAATTGGAGGGAAGTCAAACTAATTTTCATACCAAAACCAGGCAAAACAGACTACACCAATGCAAAGTCCTTCAGACCACTAAGCCTGACCTCCTTCATGCTTAAAGCCTTGGAAATGCTATGCGAGAGGGAATTAAGAAGTAGGGCACTTAACCACCTACCCCTACATGCCAATCAACATGCATACAGCTCAGGGAAATCGACGGAATCGGCCTTACATCAGGTCGTGAACCAGATAGAAGCTGCTGTACAACAAAAAAGCATCTGTCTGGGCACCTTCATTGTCATAGAAGGAGCCTTTGACAAGACAAACTTCTCCAGCATAAGCAACCGCCCTATCCAGACATGGTGTGGATCCGATGCTCATACAGTGGATCCAAAACATGTTCAGCAAAAGGGTAGTGCGCCTGCACGGCGACTCCCAGACAGCCTTGATAACTAAAGGTTGCCCGCAGGGCGGTGTTCTCTCCCCGCTATTGTGGAACTTAGTCATCAATGAACTCATAGACAAACTTAACGCGAGATATTTTTACACAATAGGATATGCAGATGATCTGACCATTCTCACCTCAGGTAAGGTAACTAGTACAGTGTACGACCTTACTCAATAGGCTCTACGCATAGTAGACTGGTGGTGTAATGAGTACGAATTATCAGTAAACCCGACCAAGACCGAACTAGTTATGTTCACACACAAACGCGCACTGGGTACTTACCGACTGCCCAGGCTATTCAACACAGAGCTCAAGCTGTCTACCGAGGTAAAGTACCTGGGCGTCACTCTTGACAGCAAATTGACATGGAACAGCCACATGGAAAATAAGCTCAATAAAGCCAGCATCGTCTTCTGGCAGTGCAAGAAGATGATAGGTAAACGATGGGGCCTATTCCCCAAAATTGTCTTATGGCTCTATAAGACAATAATACGTCCGATGATAAGCTACGGCGCAGTAGTGTGGTGGCCTCGGACCAACCTAACAACGGCCGCCAACAAGCTTCAAAAGCTTCAAAGACTTGCATGCCTAGCGGCCACGGGCTGCATGAAAACTACACCTACAGCGGCACTCGAAGTGTTGCTGGACTTGCCTCCATTGCACCTGTTCATACAACAGGAGGCAACGATGTCGGCTATTCGGCTAAGAGCTCTGAAGCTCCGGAAAGACACTAACACACCGCACACTAGCAACTTAAACACACTCTTTAAAGAAGTTCCTTTCACACAAGCCATTGGCGACCGAATACCGAAACTATTTGTTTTCGACAAGAAATACAAAATCCAACTGTACGAGGATCTACACGAGGGAGCGGTTGGCCACAACGAGCTCACGATCTTCACAGATGGGTCTAAGACGGATACAGGTACGGATTCAGGAGTATTCTCCGAGGACCTAAACTTCAACATCGCAGCACCGCTGGGAGCCTACAACACGGTCTACCAGGCCGAATGTTTTGGCATAATCCTAGCTGCCACAGCAATCATGGCACGCGAGGTAAGGGAACGATCCATTAGGATCCTCTCAGATAGTAAGGCTGTCCTCTCAGCCCTCAAAAGCCATACTATCACCTCGGCACTCACGCTTGAATGCCACCAGAAACGAACAGAGATAGGTAAACAAAACAAATTAACACTGCAATGGATCAAGGGCCACAGTGGCTCAAGAGGGAATGACGCAGCCGACGTACTTGCCAGAAGAGGGGCCACTTTATAGGTAGTGGGAACCGAGCCCATTATTCCCCTCCCTTCTGGTTTTTATCGCAACTTGGTAAGGAATAGGACCAGGACCCAACACAACCAGTCCTGGATTGGTATTGAAACATGTAGGCAGGCCAAGGAGGCTCTTCCCGCAGTAGACGGTAAGATAGCCAAACAAATCCTCCGGCTGTCCAAACAACTGCGGACAGTCACGGCCGCCTACACAGGACACGGATTCTTTAATAAACATCTATTTACTATAGGTATCACCGACAGCCCGCTGTGCAGGGCCTGTATGGCAGCAGACGAGACGGCAGCCCACCTGCTCCTTGACTGCCCTGAGGTCGCACAGTACAGGCAGCAGTACCTGACAAGATACAGCACCCTGAGGGAAGCAGTGGGCCACATCAAGAGCCTGCTGGCCTTCCTCGAAGAGCTGGGGTGGCTCGAATGAAGACACCATTCCCACCTGCACGCAAAATACACGCCAAGACGTGGAGTTGCGGAAACAGCCCGTGCCATCAAGTATCAAGTATCAAGTAAGGCTATAATATCTAAATAATATGAGTGTAACCGCAGGCTCAGTTAGTGACTACATAAGACATTAGCTTCGTTGTCTCTTCAATTTAAGAGCCAAGCTCTTGTCGGAGTTCCTTCCATAATATCCTATCTTCAGCCGGTGCTTCGCCTTCTTGATACGACGTGACTTTTACCTTTTCTTTCACTTGATCTATGAACGTCCTTCTTGGCCTTCCTCTACCCCTTCTGCCTTCTAATTTTCCTTCCAAGATGTTCTTTATAAAAAATTCGTTGTAGGTATAATTGGTGGTACTTTTCTTGGGATCGTTGGGATGCAACAAGAAAAGATAAATCGAAATTCCCACGGTATCGGGAACAAAGGGTAACATTTAAATAAAATGTGTGGGCGTAGCTGTAGATATTCTCAAGTCTTCTATAAACTTGTAAAAATACCATACTATTCCATGTAATTATTGTTCCTACCTATATCTTTTAGCTTGGTTATTTTACATATTTTAAGAAATGTTCATTTGAGACTTTGAGCACAAATTCTAACCAAGAAACGGCTGCAAATATTTCCTGCCAATAATCCCAATCGACGTTCAAGCACAAATTTACTCAAGGAACGTTCACTCGAGCTCCTAGATACTAATACTGTCTATTATCAGTTGACCAAGGGTTAAGTGGGTGCAAGGGTGACTGCGATACTGAGGTCGGCGAGATAAAAAGGCATTTGTGGTTTAGTGATTCTGGTGTGATACCGTTATGACGTATTAGGAATCATTGATAGTAGTATCGGTATTCTTACATATCTTGTATGAGATTATCGGTATTATTTTACATGTGCATATTTTAAGAAGTTAAATCGACCGTTACAGGTTTATATTATTATCTATCTCATAAACTATAAATAATAGTACCTATTTCGGTTAACCTTGTAAATAATGACGAAACTAGTTACACTTACATCCTACGAGGCTGCATATTTCAGTTCTACGGTATTGGCTGCATAATGCAGAAAATCTGGTAAACAACGCTAAAAAGATGCTTGGTTTTATAATCCGCATGTATAAACCTTTCCAAAACTACAGTAGCATCATATTGCTGTACAGCTCCCTAGTCAGGAGTTCTTTGGAATTTTGTTTCACTATATGGTCGCCCTATTACTCAAAGCGCATAGATGATGTTGAGTCAGTTCAATGTCGCTTTGTTAGGTATTTATGAATAAAAAATGTTTCCGTAAAACGATTCCACATTACATCAATAGGTTGAAACACTTTTCAATGTTCAGCTTACAGGAAAGGCGTGTTCATTCTGATTTAATAATAATGTACAAAATATAATGTACGGCACTATGGATGCCCCATTGATAGGCAACTTAAACTTTAGGATTAATATCTACACGTGTAATGCGTTACCGTCGTACATTTGATATACCTATATCTACTTTAAATACAACTTTCAACAGCCCCCTCACACGCGTGGCCAGGCTGTATAATGAACTGTCTGTGGCAGTGGATAGTATTGATGTCTTTTGAAATTTGCATCGTACAGACATTGCATACGAAACAACAGCTAACTCAAATTCTTAAGCACCCTCAAATTTTTTGTTCTTGTTTTAAATTGTCTTTCGGGATATATACCACGTACCTTTGTTTGGAGTAACCGATATTTCGGCACTGTTGCAAGCGCCATGTTTACAGATGTATTGTACTTACATCCGTGAACAGTGCCGTAATATCGGTTACTGTAAACAAAGGTACGTGGTATATAACCCGAAAGACAATTTAAAATAAGTTTAAATGACCACAAAAGTTTAAATTTCTATATTTTTGTTCTTGTTTTAGTTTATTTTCATTACTTTGTTCAATTCCTTACTTGTTTTAAATTTTAAATTTTGATCTCTAGTTTTAATATTGCTATTGCCACTTGTGTAGTCCTAACATAATAGATATTATTGTATTGAATGTAATGCATATCTGTTATCTGTGTAGTTACATAATATTCGAATACTGAATATGTTATTATTCATAAGAAATAATGTGATTATGCTGTTGATGCGCTTAATATAAATAAATAATCTCACTCTCAGTATTACTAAGGAGGTCATTTTGAACTGAATTATGTTGGTTCTTTGAAAAAGTAAAATACTTATTACACTTTTACTTGACGAATATACGCCGTTCTTTAGTTAAGTTACATATATACATACATATACTCACGCCTTATTTTAGTTCAGTTCTCCTATTTAAATATGTATTCTGACTCAAAACAGTTTAAAGTTTGCCGTATTACTAACCGTCCGAATGGATTTGCTATTTGCATTTTCGTTTATATTCACGAAAATCCAACCGAGGCCGCTGTTGACAGGCGCAAGCGGTGTATGATTTCAGAGCACTGTTGCGCCGAACGTAGTTAATATTTTTAAGAACTTTTTCTTTTTCTTTTTTTTTTTTTTAAAGACAACTCCCGCATTAGGACTAAATCCTGTGTCGCGGGTGACTTTACAGACATACAACTAACGGACACAATGAACACCCAGACTCGAAACAACATATATGAATCACACAAAGTGTTGTCTCGTGTGGGGATCGAACCCACAACACTTCGGCGCAGTGTCAAGCGGTGAGGCGGCCGCTTAAACCACTACACCAACCGTGCAGTCAAGTTGTAGTATAAGAAATTATACTACAACTAGTTCTTTTCCCCTTCATAGTGATAGCTTCAAAAACAGCAGAGATTTTCGGATAAACTTTCAAACCTTACTTTACCCACTTAGCAGTGGAATAGTTAAAAATCCTGCCTTAGTACCTACGTCAAAAAAGGGCCCCACTCTTAAAAATCACGTTTGTAGCTGCAGTAGTTCGGGCTCTAGTGGAAACCTCACCATTGGCTATTGATTTCTCTTTGTAGGAACGATTAGGCCACAGTCTGTCACTCTAGTCAATTACGGCTTGATAGACTTTCATGTCTTTTAGGAACACTATGAAAAACCCTAAGACACGACAAGTTTCCTCACGATGTTTTCTTTTAACGTTTAGCAAGTGATAATAAACAATTTCATACGCACATTATTTCGAAAAGGCTGCTGTACATGCAGTGAATGTAAACCTGAGACTGTCTACGGCTGTAAGTATTTTTACAAATACCGCTTAGTGTATAGCATATCTTTGGTGTCAGCTTCAGAATGTGAAACGAGGCGGTGAATGGATTTGATTCACGTGTAGGATGAAATTCGTTTTAAGACAGCTACACAAGTCGGGCCTTCGTAAACATTTGTAAGCGGATTACAAGCTTAAAATGGGAAAAGGCTAGTATCTGGAAGGTGAAACATTGACAGAAAGTTGATTAGGTACAAGGTTAGGAAGTCAGTTGCTTAATTTTTTAGAATGGAATAGGAATAAACCCCTCTTCAAGGTCCAAATTTTAGCCACAATTAAATACTCAGATAGCGGTACAGAAATGTGATTAAGTTAGCGACTAACTCTGACTGCCTTTAACTGCACGGCTGCATCACCACTTGGAACTGGGTCAAGTGCTGTGGGTTCGATCCCTACACGAGACAACACTTTGTGTAATCCATAAATTGCTGTTGCAAGTCTGGGTGTACTTTGTGCCCGTTGATTGTATGTTTGTTAAGTTAAGGTGATTTTCCACCAGAGTGGCGAGACGAGGCGAGGCGAGGCCAGCGCATCTTTGGTGGAAACAGTGTGGATTGACGAGAATATGCGAGGCGTGAATTGAAATATTTGTTTGTGTAAAAATGAACCGTATTGCTTCTGACATAGAGTATAAATTTACTTTGCAACAGAAACACGCTTCTAGCGATAGAAATTGCGTATTGCAAGACGAACTCAAACAGCACTGTACCTACATATATCTTTATCTAATGAAACCTACGGGCGGCGCGGCGCTCACGCAAGAGCTCGCGCGAGCTCGCGATGGCTATTTTTGGTGGAAAAGGGGCAGTGCGATTTAAATTCTCTTCTCGCCTAGTCTCGTCTCGCCACTCTGGTGGAAAATCACCTTTACACAGGACTTATGTCTAGTTCGGGAGTTATCTTAAAAAAAATCTAACACTAAACTAAACCCCACGATGTCAATTTTTCTCTTAAGCCTCGCATTTAATTTAGGCACTAACGATCGAACGAACTTTGATTACCCAAACGAATAGAACTAAAATAACCCTATTTAATCTGAATTCAACAAGTCACGCCATTAGCTGAAGGTGGCTATTGAAAATAACCCTGATATTATAAATATAAGCCTGACAAAATAATTAATGGATATCTAAAAATATCAATTTTAACAAACTGTTTTGAAACTCAAGCCCTCTCTCTAACAGTCTGTCATAATTTGTTATTCAACGTCACTGGCTTTCATTTACGAAAGAAAGAACAATTCAAAAACACAGGCTGGGGTATTAAAACGGTGTCCCTTTGGGATGTCTAAAATATCATACAATATTTTTTCTCCGGCTAAAACTAAGGTACAAAAAGATTAAGTCGAACAAAGTGTGGAAGCACAGTTTTATTATTAAACTTTTGTTCGGTAAACTTAAAGTACATAATACGCTTTGTACCACAAGTACTCTGAAAGTTTTATTTTATTAAAAAGTAGAGAGTTATACAAAAGTTTGTGAATGTTTACTGCTGTCATTTGAACAAAAATGTGCTATAAGCCGATGTGCCTATAAAGGGAACCAGTTTTGTATGAAGAAGATTGGGATTCTGTTCACTAAAATGTAAAGTATTTTTCTATATAATTCATATAGCAAAAGCTTAGGACTCTAACAGACTATCTCGTAGACGACCTAGAATACGGACCTACGAGTGCGTTTAGTTAGCGCTTGCTTATCGTTAAAAGAAAACATCGTTTCTATTGTCTTGACAAGCAAATGTGAATTATGTCATCCAGCGCCACTGTCAAAATAATTCTATATTGGAGAAGAAATGAAGAATCATGGATACAGAAGAGAGAGTAGTTAAGAGCTAGATTTTTTTGTTATGTATGTGAATCATTTTTGTATAAGTAAACATAAAGACGTATAGATTGTTTACTACACTAAATTATGCTTATTGGAAAACAAAAGGTTTTACAAAAGTGCATTCTAGAAGTTTCGTTGTAGACGCGTGTTTGCTAACGTCAAATGTATGAAAAAGTTGAGGATAATAGACGATGAGATCCGAAATTCATTATGTTCTCATATTATCAGTAACTAATTGTTATTTATAATTAGCATTGTCTTTGTTTCGAGCAAAAACGTAACATTGTATCACTAAGAGGAAAATTTTATATTTTCATAAGTGCTAAAACTATTCCTCGTTGGTCTCGCGGCATAAATGTGCGCGTAGGATTGGGAGGTCTCGGGTTCAATTCCCGGGTCGGGCTAAGTGTTATTGGGTTTTTCCGTTAGGAAATTCTCAGTAGCAGCTCGGAGTCTGGTAATGGCCCGGTACGGCAATAGGCTCGCCCCCTATTACGTGGGACTAAAATACAGCTGGCGAAAAGTGGGTGTAGCAATATTATACCCCTGCCTACATCTTCGGGGATATAGGCGTGAGACTATATATGTATGTATGAATGCATAAGTGCTAAAACTATTCCATTCGTTTCTACAAAATGCGACACGTACAGAAAGGTTTTTTGTGATGTCGTATATGAGCACCAATCGTTTTGTATAAAGCAATATTGAGTAGACAAATCATGATCTATTGATGTTTAATGAACTTCATTGGAATTGGATTTTATATTTTCATGTTTATATCGCAGTTTCGTGATACTGACAGACACTGTACACACGTACTATAACGTGTTTAACACCTTCTGGAACGTCCAAAAGTTTGGGTTTATAATCTTTTGTTTTTCCTTTTGGTTCAAAATGACCATTTTTTTTGCGCCTATTTAGTACAAAATATGAAAATGTTTGTTCACCTTCACTTAATATTAAGTCGTGCATGTAAAAGGTTGTGATATACAAAAAATATATAAACAATGAAAAAAAATTGTTTTGCTAATTTAAGGAAGTCACTAACATCCCTCCGCTTCCTTGTTTTTTTAGAAACCCTTTTAGTCATTTTCGCTTACTTGTTCCGGCTCTGTACAAAAAGTAACGAATGATTAATTTATGATAATTTATACGGGAAATATGCTCACTTTGTTTCAATGCATGGTTAATACAAATAAAATTATCATTTGTTTGTGTGATTTTGTTATTTAATCTTGGTCAACATTCTCAACTTCAACTCTTTTAAAGTTATTCCTGAAATAGTTGCGTAGTTTATCATTAATTTAAATAACTTATTTGAAATAAGTAATATTATCTTAACACGTCCAGATGAATTTAGAATTATTGATTTCGTTTCACATATCTTTTTATAGTTTAAAATTGCTACTTTAATATCCCAAAGGCGCTAACCAAATTACATATGGGATAAATGTTAATATTTAAGAGGATAACCAACTCCCCACAAAAAGATTTCAAGGTATTAATAAAATCAACGATTTTAATTATATAAATAATAACACGCCGGATCAAGTAAGTTCAGTATCGTCGCAGCCACGGCTGAAGCGAATCGGCCGAAACGTTTGCAAATACCGAGTTATTATGCCTTAAATATAATATTTATTGCGAGTAAGAGTCTTCAAAGTACATGATAATATAAAATAAACGTAAACAATTTTTGTCGACGAACGTAAAAACGTAAATTAACGTTGTCTTGTATTTGGGGTTATTTGTATTAATTAGTTTATTTATTGAATTCGAAAAGAGCCTACTTTGAAAACTGAAAATGAACACTCAAAAATAATAAATATCGGTCAAACCGTTTCGGAGGAGTTCGATAACAAGCACTGTGATACGAGACTTTACTTTACACGCATCCCGTTTACAACAAGATGGAAAACCTTTACTCGGTGTAAAATCAAGTTATAACACAGCAACCAATCAACGGCTGATCAATCAATAGCTGATCAATCAACGTTCGAGGTCGAACGATAACAATCGGTGCGCCGTCAAAGTTCCCAGCGAATTATCGGTAAACACCTACGATTTTGTTGAGGTAATATATTGTGACGGGATTGGTACAAAATAGATTGGGTTACGTTTATTGACTTTTTTGTCATGCTATGAATCATGGGCTCTTGAGTAATTCCTAACTTCTGCTATAAATAAGTTAGAATATGGATGGTTGTGTTTTGTATGTTTATTGCTTGTGTCATGGTGTATCAAATTATGCTGATTGCTCAGAAAAGTCACAGTTGCTTGATGGAAAACTGTTCCTATTCCACAAGTAGTCGCATTTATAATCTGTGAAAAACGTTATTTACAGTTTCTACAATCAGGTTATTAGTCGAAAACTAGGTCGCTTAAATGTTTCAACGTTTCCATATAATCACCCTTAATTTTAATATAAATAGCAGCAAATGGAAAAGCAACATATTCATGAATTTATTTAGATTATTCCAACAAAATAGATGTGAGAACATTTTGAAATAAAAGAACTAGAAGCAGTTAGAATTTTGAATAATTAAGTGTGCTTAATTAATTAACATCTTAAAATTGTAAATGGAAAAGAATATAATTATGATACATAATATACCTACGGAATTAACATCAAGAACAAAATGTTCATTTCGTAGTCTTGAACTTAAAACAACCATTCAAAATTTTCTCCCAAATTTCAATCCAACTGTCACTATAATATGCGGACAAATTATCTACAATCGCTAACACGTAATCCGAATTGGTGAAATTGTACAGAAGCCGCTATCGTATCTAATCGTTCCATAGATAGTCAATTTGTGGATATAAAGCTGAACGGGATTACAGCTTTATTATCATATTTTCACGTCATCAGAAAAATCAATAAAAGCGTAAGATAGTTTTCACAAAAGTTCAAGTTACATGACCGTCTGTACAGCTATGACGTAATATCATATTTTGTTAAAGACTAGCGCAACTGCTAGTGATCATGAAGGCTGCGCAATGTTGCAACTTTAGGATCCCAGGAGAGGAGAAATTAAAAATGGGGTCCGCTCACATGAACTGAATCCTGGTTAGGTTATTAGGTCTTGAATGCCATACCACACTATGGTACTTCTCGTGACCCAGCCGCTATGATAGGACACTAAGGTGTTTTTTAGTTTATTGGTAGTCGCTTGGAAGTCACACATATTTTACCACTAAAGTCTTAACTCCACAATGAGTGGCTGAAAAAGTCCAGCAACTTTTAAACCACGATAAAAAAATTAACAGTCAACTGCACCCGGCTGCGCGTATAACTCAGCTTAAACCCTGTAGACAATGGGCATAAAATATAGACTCTTTTTACACTAGTGAAATAGCTTCTTAATGTTAAAAAGATTTTATTAACTTATAAACTTGTTACAACGCCCTTTGTTTATATTGCAAGCGGGGAAAAGGTGTCTAAAAGGATATAAAAAAGTGTTATGTTAAACAATTTTCTGCTTTATTTAACTGCGAAGTTTGAATGTAGCACGAACATTTTACTTTGTTTGTCATCCCTGCTTATATAAAGCAATAGGATACACCATATTCTATATGTCTTACGCCTGTATCCCCGAAGGGGTAGGCAGAGGTGTAAATATTACACACGTGTTTATAATATAAACACAGTGATATTGCTTTAAACAACATCATCATCATCAAACCTGTATGTAAACCGTCTCACTGCTGGGCACAAGCGTCTCTCACTATGAGAAGGGCAAGGTTAAAATTCAAATAAAGGTTAGCAGACATTTTACAGTTATTAAAAGCTACTAGCGCTTAGGTATATACGTCAATACAGCAAGTTATTAAATTTACACAAAAGCTTATAAAATAGAGTATCATTGCAACAATAAAACTATTCTGTTTGTATTCATCAATTTCAATTCAATCAACTAACTAGCAAATACGCCGCTAATTTCAGATTGACCACAATACATAATTTAATTGATCTGATTGATTGTCGACTGCTGTAATTGTATTGTGACAACCAATCAGCCTAAAAGATAGGGAATTGTGGAATTAAACCACTAACTTAATTTATATATTGGTAATACACAGCTGGCAATATTGAATTAAGACATAGTATTGCTATCACCAAAAAGGATAAAAAATATTAACTGTTGTATAAATTTTCAAGCTGCAATTCCATTTGTTTAAGCCTTGCCGGGCTTAACTTAAAGAAGGTAAAATTTCCAGTTGTTGGCACCATGTCTAGCATAATTATATATTAAGAATCGCCTGTTTTTGGTAAACAGAGACAGATGCTATAAAGGATAATTATAGAACTTGGACGAAAAAGGAGAATACTTATAAAGATGGAAAAACGTGCTAAAAGTGATTTTAGCGTTTATTCATTAAGCTCTTTCAAAATAATTATTACGGACTGTGGAATGATATAGTATTATTATGAATAATATCTTCGATTTTGAAGTATTTCCAATTAACCATATTAACTCGAAGCCTATTTTCGAGGTTATACGAAACTGCGTACTAGCATGACATCGCATTTTAGAACTATTGATGAGTGCTTATCGAAGTAAAGGAATTCACACTGTTACAATCATTGAATTATCATAAGTGTAGCATGGACGTGCGATCGTCTATATTAATTATACAGTTATATAGTCTCTCGCCACGTTAATTAAACTTAATATACATCTCATAATGGATTAAAGCGATGATCAAAGGAATGTATTTCATTGAAATACTTTAAGTAGAGTCATAGGCACTTACCGGGAAAGTGAGATAATGCAATACGTTAAGTGTAAGGTTGAAAGATCAGAATAATTTTATGAACTTCTAACAATATAATCTCAGTGTTAGCATTTCCTTTAAGATATTTGCTGAATTTGCGACGTTTGGCATAAAATTACAGTAAAAGTTGTGGAAAGTACTATCGAGAAATTGGGTCACCAGTCCGATCCTAAGCGGTCACCGAATATATAAATACCAAAATATATTTATTACGATTATCGAAAAATAATCAATTAAAAATTTAGAAGACAATTAAACTAATACATATAGAATGTATAAACTTCTAAGGATCAATGCCCCTTAATATTGAAATCTTTGATATCATTATATTGACACCCATTCTTTCCCAAAACGAAACACTGAAATATTACAAAGTTCAGTACCTCTATCATTTTAATATATACCTAATAATTCAAGTAGGGCAGATAAATATCGTCTTGACACACGATATCTCAGTGTATTATTACAGCAATTAGACTTCCTTCGTCTATTTCACAAACAAGAAAGTTGGACTTTTCAGAGGTCTAATCAGTCTTCAACAACTTTTTGCCAAGTCAACACACCAATTTTAGACCTCTGGGTAGAAAAAGTAACAAAAAGTGGGCAGTAATGGTTGTTTTGACACAAAACCTATTACTTCTCTGATGAAAATGAGAATTTACTTATTTACGTCCGTTTTCCTCGATCGAAGAAACGTAGGTTTCATTTAACGAGATCGATCGATATAATAGGTTTAGTAGATATTTAAGTTAGAGAAGAAACACGAAATGTAGAAAGTATAGTATGAGTAATTATATTATTGATTCATTGTAGTAGATACCTTTGTAAAAATAATAACTGTATATTTAGAAATAAATATTCCATGTAAACTTAACAGTTAACATGCTAACGCACGATTGTAAAAATATTAAGAACATCGTTTTGTTTGGTTTCCATCTGTCAATTTCGCGATCAACGTCAATCTAGATCGCTGCAGTTTAGTCTGTTTTTAATCGAATCAATTCAAACATCAACAAAACTGAGTCAATACCAATCCGGATTTAGACCTGGCCATAGCACTACTTCCACTCTCCTCAAAGTGACTGGCGATATTCGAGAGGGCATTGATAACTCCAAAGTAACGGTTTTGGTTCTAATTGACTTCTCCAATGCCTTCAATACCGTCAGTCACGACCTCCTTTTATCCGTCCTCTCCTATCTTAAGGTTTCACCTAAGGCTCTGGATTGGTTCTCAACATATCTTCGAGGGCGTCAGCAGTCAGTACACCTTGATGGGTCATACTCAAGATGGGCTGACATTAAAGCTGGTGTCCCTCAAGGCGGTATTCTCTCTCCCTTGTTATTTTCTATTTTTATAAATCTCATAACTAAAAATCTTCAGTGTTCCCATCATTTGTATGCCGACGACTTGCAGATATATACCCAGGTAAATGTAGAGTCGCTGGCTAGGGCAATTGACATGGTAAACAAGGATTTGGCGGAAATACAGAATTGGACAACAAGGTTCGGGCTAACTGTAAACCCAAATAAAAGTCAGGCTATTGTCTTGGGTAGCCAAGGCCTGATACGAAAGTTAAACACAACAGCTTTGCCAACCATCATATACAACGGTACGGACATAGACTGGTACCCTGTGGTTAAAAATCTTGGGCTATATATGGATTCCACACTTAATTGGCGAACTCAAGTGACCCAGGTGAGTCAAAAGGTCACCGGCACCCTACGGACTCTTTACCGCCTCAAGAACATACTCCCATCCAAGACCAAGACAATGCTTGTGCAGACCCTGATTTTCCCCTTAATCGACTATGGTGATGTATGTTACTTTGACCTGAATGCAGACCTTCTCAATAAACTCGACCGTCTTCTCAATAACTGCATTCGATTCGTTTTCAATCTTCGCAAGTATGACCATGTGTCTACTTATCGTT
Organism: Euclidia mi; assembly: GCA_944739405.2. Classification (NCBI taxonomy): domain Eukaryota; kingdom Metazoa; phylum Arthropoda; class Insecta; order Lepidoptera; family Erebidae; genus Euclidia; species Euclidia mi. The sequence goes on from OX123203.2 coordinate 32,636,439, forward strand.
CCCAATTGAAGTGGCTTCCTATTCGTCATCGTCGCAGTTTGCGTGCTCTCACTACCCTCTATACTATTCTTACGTCTCCTTTTTCCCCAAATTATTTAACTTGCCAATATCAGTATCTGTATTCTAACCACGACCGAAACTTGCGATCGTCTAATAATCTTCTTCTTACTATCCCTTCTCATAACACATCTCTTATTCATTCTTCTTTTCTCGTACAGTCTATTCTCCTCTGGAATGCCCTCCCTCTAGAAATCAGGATGTGCAACACCAAGTACAAATTTAAAGCGAAAGTAAAGGAGCTCCTGTTGGCAAGACCAGCGGATGTGTCATAGGATTCGTATCTTTATTTCTATCTACATTACTTATTATTACGTAGTTACTGTATAGAGGCTTTATGTATTCTCTCTTTAATGCTCATATTATATTATAGTATGTATGTATTTATTGCATATATATTGTTTATATATATATATAGTGTATGTATGTATACCTACTTATTTAAATATTATACTATTATACATAATTATGTCTATTATTTGTAATATTGTAATTATAGTAAGTATTTAATACACCTACTACGTGTCTCAGCACCGCTCAAAGGTAGACTGGCAGATAATGCCCAAGGCATTAAGTCAACCTGTACACAATTAAGTGTATTAATAAATAAATAAATAAAATAAAACTGTGAAACGTATAAGTACGTTAGTACTATCTATTCTGTGGTATAAGGTTGAGAGTTAATGGAATAAAATACTTGAACAGAATAAGATATATAACAAAGCAATAATTCTTGTATTGAGTAAAATGTGAACAAAACACCGTCCGACCGTCATATTTTATAGCACAAATATGAGCCTCCCGATAATAAATGGACGAAAGAAATTGATAGTAAGTGCTTTTGATTAATATTTGTTCTATTTTTGGACATATATTTGGAAGTAAATGTGTATTTAAGTGCGATTAACTAGACTCGACAAATGTTTGCCAATCATTAATCTAACTATTATGTCCTTTTATATTAGAGTTGCATGAAACAATTTTGTTTGTCATTGAATATTAACTTGATAAATGGAATCATAGGGTGTGTAGACTCGCTTAAAGATACATCGTCTAGGCTATTGGTGATTCAGAGGACAGTAATTACTAACTTTCGCTAAGGGCTTTGCACGCAGGTAAGAGAACTATTGAGTTCTCTTATATTATCTTGTAGAAATTATTACATTCACAACGCACGTAACGTAAAATCTATTAATTTTACCGTATTAACCTTTATCTTCTCTTTCAAACATTTCAAGTTTTATTGACGCAATAAAGGGTAGCAATCTATGTCTATACTATCATTTATCAAACGTGGTAAAGTTTGATAAATTTTAGTAAGTTCCGACATGAAAATCGAACATGCGCACATAATATATAAAATTTTATACTTTTCAATTTACTTGAGTTATGGTATTATCTCTTTAAAGAAGATACTGGTAAGTTTCACAAAATATATGTTATCATCTAATATATAAAATTCTCGTGTCACAGTTTTCGTTCCCATACTCCTCCGAAACGGCTTGACCGATTTTGATGAAATTTTTGTGCTTATCCGGTATCTATGAGAATCGGCCAACATCTATTTTTCAAAAAAAAAATAAAAGAAAAATTTTGCAAAACAACGTTTGCCGGGTCAGCTAGTCATCATATAAAATTACATATTACCATCATTGTAGGGCTGGAATTACTGATGCTAGAAACATGATATTGGAATAGTGAGTTCCTTTGATAATGAAGGAGCCCACTAAGGAAGAAGGTTTTTCATATTGCGCCTCAAAATACGTGAAGTGTGGGTAGAAAACTTGTTCAATAATACGCTGATTTTGAAGCTAGCACTATCAAAATTTGGGCTACTGCAGCTAGTGAGCTTATAAAGATGATGTGCTTCTGTAATAATATCGACTGCAGTGGCGCCATCTATTTTAAACTATGAATAATTATGTTGTTCTGTTTATTAAGATTAGTACGTTGACCTGTATTTCTGAACCACGGTATTGAGGTTAAATATCTTGCAGATGGATGTATGACCAGAACTTGTCTTTATACACCTGATTTTTGAGTAGCGAAGTCTAGGGAAACGAATTACGTAAATTCTTATTTATTTATTAATTTTATACTTTACTAGCTTTTGCCCGCGGTTTCACTTGCGTAAATTCGGGGTTCTCTAGTTATAGTATATGATCTATGTTCAGGGTAACACAAATCTCCTTTATTGGGTGGATACTATATAACTGCAAAAAGTACTTACACATACAAACTCCTTAGTACTAAGACTAACTATAACTGTGACGTTTCGCTAGAGTGGCCAATATGGCGACTGTGATTTGTCTGTCAGAACCATTTGAATTTAACAAAATACTCGACAATCCGAATTTTGCGGATATATGTTGTCGAGTTGAAATCTTTATTTTTTTATGTTTTATTATTCAGGTAAGGTTTCGATGTACTTCTTGACTTGAAATTATTAATATAAGATTTGACCAATGGATTTGACACTGCGATAGGTAGCAGCGCAGTCCGTCGGTTCCAATGTGAAACATTCCGTAATCCACAACTAATTACAAATTAAAAATTAAGTAAAAAAACATTTTCCAGTGGACTAAATTGTGAATCAAATCAAAACATGAACACACACAAAAAAATTCATCAAGATCGGTGCAGTCGTTTAGGAGGAGTTCAGTGACATACACAGGCACACAAGAAATATATTTATATTAAGATTGTACACTTATACATACATTTGAAGAAATTTTATGAACAAGGAAGTACGAAGGGCGGCCTTATCACTGACAGCGATTTCTACCAGGCAACCTTTGGATGGTATTGGTCGGAATCAAATGGTAGTTGTAAGTGTACAGTTTTAAAAATAATTATATTAAATATATAAATTCGTGTAATAACATATATACATACAAATTAATACTTATAAATATTAATATATACATACAAATTTAAAGGTTATAAAACGTAAACTTTGTAAAAAAAGGGTACTATTCGGTGCTAGATTATATTGAAAACAAAAATGCTTGGGATTAATTTGCTCGGTCCCACGGGCTACTTATGTTTGATTGTGTTAAGTTTCATGTGAGTGTGAATTATTGTGTCTATATTATGCTAGTTTAGTACTTTTATATTATTATTAAAAAACCTTATTAATTGACAACTACATTATAGACACACCAGCTTATATACCTACCTATGAAAAATTCAATGTAGTTACTTACTAAGTTTTTAAATTGTATAGAATCAAGACGAAGAAAAGAGTGGCCCGGAGTTTCTTGCCTGATTCTTCTCACGAGGCTCTACTTTCTCAACAGGCATTTTTTTTTCAATGCTCAATTATGTTAATATGCATTTAAAGTTACTTTTTTATTTGTTTGACCTTCTGACGTGTCCAAAAAATTTAAATTTTTTTATGGAAATAGGCATATTTGAGTTTGAGTTTGAAATAAGTATACAATCTTAATATATAAAATCCTTGCGTTACTGACTGACTGACAGACACGCTACAGCCGAAACTATTGGGCGCAGGAAGCTGAAATTTGGCATGTATGTTCCTTGGGGACCGTAGGGGTGCACTAAGAAGGGATTTCCCGAAATTACCACGGGATCGGCCAAAACGGGTAAATTTAAAAAAAACGCAGGCGTAGCTGCGGGCGTCCTCTAGCATTTAAATAAATACGTACATATATAATGTAGAATGAAAAAAGTTATAATGATAGATAGTGATCCTTTACCATTGCTTTAAATCTAGTGATAGTCTTAATTTTATCTTTAAGAACATCTTGTTATAAGAGACATATTTATAATAATAGTTATTGCAACTGATGAAATTTTAAGTGATGAAATATACCTAGATTAGAGCAATACGGTAGAATTTAATTAGGAATATCATCTAGGCAGTTAATTACCTAGTCTCTTGGAAATTTGAACTGAAATCCTTAATTAAATATTTGATCACAATTCTGATTCTAAATTAAAATAGCTACCTCAGTTATTACTCACAATTTGCCGTACGTTATGAGAATATAAAAAAATATATTATTTGCATAACAAAAGAGATCAGCATGACACAGCAAATTGTACAGTCTTATAAGCTAACTTATAATAATTATCAAGATCATCAGCAAGCGATAATTAAATCAAGATAATTTAAGATCAGTTATATTGTTTATCTTTCAAATAATTATAATAATCGGCATATCAAAAGCTTAATTAATCAGATCACATAATTTTTTCCGCTATTAATATTTTGATTTTTATCAATCAAGCAAGAATAGTTGCTAATATAACCAAACATAAAATCAAATTTGAATGCACTTATTCGTAATTCAAAGCAGGTATTTCGATTGCTGCTCTCCATATTGCACCGTAAGGGCTAATTCACCTCTAGGCTTATATGGATAACGTTATAAATTTCATTTAATTTTGACGCGAACGTGAATCGTATAATGTGCGATAAAATTTCTGCAAGCTATGACGGATAGCATGAAATAAATAAAACCTTTGATGTTCGTGCAGTTGAAGAGGATATGTCTGAACGGAAAATGCATGATACGATACTTAATATTTTACGTTCTTTATAATACATAGTTGTATTCAGCTAGATGTTTTTATGTATAATTTAATACAAACCATTGGTTGGTTTACACAGAATAGTTTGAACAGTCAAGTAGTTTTTACTGAAATGTGAAGTTTGCTGTGTGCATGTTTTTCTTTATTGCAAAGATTAAGTACTTTGAAGGTATTGACTAGACAATATTTCATTTCAACTCGTTACTTTATTTTAAACATTGCATAACCTTCTACATTGCTAGAAATCTGTCATTTTTCAGACTTAATATTTTCGTGTTTCATCTGACTAGATTTCAATGAAAAATGACTTGCCTATAGAACGACTGAAATTTGATCACCGTTCAAAAACAAATGCCAATATACCGAGGTAAGAGGTAAGCCGATTGATGAAACCATCGAAAGACGAAACGTGCCTATATTGATGTTTAGCCAAGTTTGTATGGTTAGAATAGGAAATCTCGAGCAAGTCTGATATGTAGTCCAAATCATCCTATTGACTCATAATGTTATTGTGACTAAAATAAGCCCATTTCCAACAATGGACTTGAATACGCTGTATGATGATACCGGTTTGTGTAGGATTATTTGCATATATTATTATGTCGATCTCTTCACCAAATACAGTTCACCAGTCATTAATATAGCAATTATCTAGTCTGGAACACAAATCTGGCATCAGAATTGGGTCAAAGAGTTCAAGGCCAAACAAATAGAAGAAACAACTCAACTTGACACAGATACATTAATATCAGCTAGTTCTCAAGACATGACAACCAAAAAATCACCCTGCAGACTACAATACATTAATCTGTCGGGGCCTAAAGGCTGGAGTCGTAATGGTTACAAGTAATATTTAGGTCGAATCCATCAGCGGGCTCGGCTACTGTGTCACAAGATTTTGATTGATAGGTAACCATGACTCGGCTTTTTAGATGTATTTTAAGGAATAAAGGTGCTTAGGTTTAGATACCTACAGCATGTGATTTTAAAAGAAAGTGGTAAAGGGTTACTGACTTATTTATCTATTTTATAATTTCTCTAAATTTTATAATACTTATACTCGTAATAAGAAACCGAACAAGTTTGTGGATTGTTAAGTGATAGTCGTTAATGTAGCTAATTGGTGATTGGAAGACTAAAAATACCAATCATGATAATAAAGGAGCAAAGTCCCTTAACAACATGACAACAAAAACTGCACAAGAAATATACATCATTGCTAGGTAGAAAATCTGTCATTGAATGAATGTATACCTCTTCCTAATAAGACTACAGCACTACGATCAGCAGTGATATGATGATGATGATGAAAGTGGCGAATCCACAACATGGCACAAGCAGAAATGTTGTCAACATATTCATAATTTTTGCAAGCAATAGACGAACGGAATGCCCACAAATAATTACGCTTCATTACAACCAATTTGGCACAATAATTGTGAGTTTTGTATTACATTCAATGGACAGCTATGATGAATAAAAATGGTTGTTTAATGATCTGACTAGGAGCTGCTCCGTATGAAACGCAGGAAGGTAAAATGAAGATAAAGGGACATGGATACCTTAAATGTTTTAAATAACAGCATTTACACTTAAAATAAAACTAGCCATACCATTTCTTTCATCGCTTGGCTATGTAATATGCCCTAAGACAATTTTCTTTGTAAAAACGCTTTAAACTTCTTTTCAAATTTCATCCACCTGATGTTTGTTTTTGTCATTTCAATTAACAAGAAACGATTATTTTAATTCCTTTGCTCCTTTCCGTTCGAGGAAATCTGAAATGAGATCGTAATCGTTTTTTTTTTGTTTTGTGAACAGTTGCCGCTTATCTGCTGAACACAATTTATATTGTTTTATACTTAGCTTTTGAGATTTTTTATGTTGACTTTATAAATTATATTTAAGGCAATATTAGGTATTTGATTGTAGTAAATAGAACTCAAAAGATTACTTTACATTTCAATCGCATTTAACAATTTTATTTAACGGGTACAATCAAGAAACCGAGCAGGTTAGGCTTCACCCTTATATATTTAATGCTCATGTGACAAGTTGTAAGTTCTTCGGATTCATCATGCTTTAATTTTGCCACGATGGCACAAATTAAGTATACTTTCAACAAGGGCTGCTGAAAAAACTAGATTATGCTTATACCTACCGCTAGACCTCTACAGAAATTTGTAAAAGATTTCCTTTCAAGCCACTTCTCATACTCCACCAGACCCTCAGCCAGGCCTCTATCTCAAACCAAGCATAGGACGATTGCTTTTTGTGGTTCCTTTAAACATGCAGCAGCGAAGGTCTGGAATAATTTGCCTCCTACCTTAAGGGAACTAAAAACAATATCTTCTTTTAAATATAGATACAAGAATTATCTGTTAGCTCAACAAAACTTTAGGTTCATGTCTGCATAATTTTGGAGCTATTATTACTATAAGGTTGTTGTATAGTAGGCATGACCCAGGCAACATAAGCTCCAGCATTGCTTGCAGCATCCTTATATCGTTCTTATGCTTCCATTTCTGAACGTTAAGCAGGTGGGCATAACTGGAAATTAAGAAAGTTCTCTATTACGTAAAATGGATTGTATTGTGAACGTTGTACATATAGCATTACTCACTTACCATGATTTTGTATCATAGATAATACTATAATACTATTAGCTTGTTTTAAACTATGATTGTATATTATACAGTACTGCTCTGGCACTGTTTGGCATGTTAGGCCACATTGAAAATCAGTACTGAGATGGACCCACAGCGTTCTTCGCAGTGTATGCTGAATGTTGGCCTAATTTGTAGCATGCGCCGTACAATACCCATAGGTTGTAACTTGTGTGAATTTTAATTATGGTGTATGAGATACTCATAATTCGCATTACTATTATCAATATTGTAATTGTATACATGGCAGAGCACATGGTTACTTACACGCCGCCGGTTTGACAGTACACGTCACCGGAAGTGACGTTTATGACGTCTGTCTGTCAACGGCTTCAACCCGTTGCATTGTTTGGGTCACAGTCCTTTAGATTGCGTGATAGTGTGGCGTGTCTTTTTAGCGTAAGGTTTAAATTTTGTTGTTGTTCTATATTTTTGTTTTTGTATGTTGTTATTGTGCGACGTGTATACAAATAAACATATTTTCTTTCTTTCTTCTTTCTCTTCTTCCTTTTTAGTTTATACAATACTTTCTCAAAATTATACATACATAGACTCACGCCTGTTTCCCGGAGAGGTAGGCAGAGACTGCGGAGCGCCATTTGCAATGATCCTGACATATCTCTTTTGCTTCATTCACTCCCATCAAATTTCTCATACATGCTCTTCGGTTAAGGATACTTCTAACCTGTCCTTTTTTTAGGATGTGTCCAATCTGGTCAGAGAACGCCCGTCTAGGTCTTCAACTGCCGCCTGTCCCATTCACACTTGACTTATATAACTTCTTGGTCAGTCTTTCGTCATCCATCCTCTCCATGTGTCCAAACCATCTAAGCATACATTTATCACTGGTTGTCACTACATCTTCTTTTACCCCACAACACTCTTATCACACAATTCTTTACTCTGTCGTTCAAATACACTCCACACATACTTCTCAGTGCTCTCATTTCAACGGCATTTATTCTACTTTCATGTCTATTCTGCTATACCCAACTTTCACTACCATACATAAGTGTAGGTACTAACACCCTTTTATGCACAGCCAAACGTGCCTTTTTGGACATACGGCATTTATTCTACCTTCATGTCTATTCTGCCATACCCAACTTTTACTACCATACATAAGTGTAGGTACTAACACCCCTCTATGCACAGCCAAACGTGCTTTTTTGGATACAAAGCAATCGCGATATTTCATGGGTTAGACAACATACAGTAAGTATATTCAAGGTTTCTCGTCACATATGTTCAGGAGTCGTACATACTTTCTTCCCCAGGCGCTAAATTCAATTTTGAGTTATCATCAACTTAAGGTGGTGGAGCAACACTTGCTACTAGGGTTTTCAACCACGTCAACAAAATAGTCCTAGTAGACAAGCCACCTAGAATTAAATTTAACCATAAGGGAGAGGTTCCTAAAATTAAACAACTAATAAAAGCAACATCATACTTAGTTAATAAAAGCGTGCAATGTCAACACAAATCATTGTACACATTTAAAAGTTGCGTGGTGTAATATAACCGAATTATTGCTGTCACTGCCCATGGCGTGGTGTAAGTTATGTAGGTATAATATTTTTATTATGATTTGTTTGGTAGAGGAAGCTGATTGTAATTGTGTATGGTTAAATTAGTTTTATTGACATTTTAAGCTTCATATTTATTCTAATACTATTTTCAGTACAAAACAAGTATTTACTAATATTTATGTATTAAGATCACGAGTTAGCTCATGATATGTGTATGTAGATGGCTTTTCTGAATATACAACCCTCAGTATCTGTATATATAAAATCCTTGCGTTACTGACAGACTGACAGACAAGCTACAGCCGAAACTACTCGGCGCAAGAAGCTGAAATTTAGCAAGTATGTTCCTTGGGGACCGTAGGGGTGCATTAAGACGGGATTTCTCGAAATTCCCACGGGATCGGGCAAAACGGGAAGTTCGAAAATATGTGCGTGCGAAGCCGCTGGCGTCGACTAGTTATCTATAAATGATTGTAGGTATGTGTCAAAGTGTTTTGGCCGTGGCCTTTAAGTATATTATTCTAGTCACAGGTAAAATCCCTGGCCCATTTGACGACCCGGTGGCGTAGCGGGAGTGTAAACGACTGCCACGCCGAAGGTCGCGGGTTCGATTCCCGCTCAAGACAAACATTTGTGTGCATGAACATGGATGTTTGTCTTGGTCTGGGTGTTTCTAGGTATAATATGTATGTATTTACAAAAACAAAGTATATAGGTATGTTTATCCATTGTCTAGTACCCATAGTACAAGCTTCTGCTTAGTTTGGGACTAGATGGTGTTGTGTGAATGTGGTAGAATATTATTTTTATTCTTATTCAATATTGGTACCCAGTCTCGTTAAAGACAAATAAAGGTATAGAGTTAGTTTTATATTAATTTAATAAGAGTGTAAAGTGAAATTGTGTGTTCACCTGTTCTAAAAATACTATTATACAATCAAAAACCTTTTATATTGAACTAGATTTCGCCTGCGGTTCCCCCTACGTGAGCCCTTTTTAGGGATCCGTAGCCAAAAATGGCAAAAACGGAACCGCAGATTCGTAATGACTGTCACTTAGAAAGTATTTATCATACGCACTGCGACCGCACCGGCTGGTCGCATTGCGGCTGACTGCATAGTGCGTAGGGGAAAATTTCTTTGTTTTTTTTTTAAATCCCTTAAGGAGGGTTAATTTTCCAAAAATCGTCTCTTACGTTATTTGCTAGCCAAATTTTTCTCGTGATGATACATGTAACAATTACCGACTCCCACAAGGGCGGAAACGCGAGCAAAGGCTAGTATTAAATATATCCTCCCTAAATACTAAAATTTATAAATCCATATGTTTTCTCGCCGGTGCCTAAAGATCCAATATTTTAGGTCACGTGTCCGCTATCTGGAACTTCGCCAACTGACGGATAGCAAGAAAACACGCTTCCCTAACGCGTTGCTGTCAACGTACAACAATATAGTTACACATGACATAATATATTATGTGTTAACAATTTGAAACGGGTTATCTATACATGTTACAATGAGAAGTCTCCGTCAGGTTCGTATGTCTATATGAACGCGGTAAACTGAAAACTTTTGAATTAATTTTCGTACGGTTTTAATGCGTTTTGATTCCTCAGGAAAGTTTAGGTGTATATTTAGTTTTTTTTTTTCATTCATCTAATTACGTACGATTGTGTCGTTGGTGTCGCGGCATAAATGTGCGCGTGATATTGGGAGGTATCGGGTTCGATCCCCGGTCGGGCAACGTGTTACTGGGTTTTTCGGTTAGGAAATTCACAGTAGCAGCACGGATTCTGGTAATGTGCCAGGTACAGCAATAGACTCGCCACCTATTACGTGGGACTAAAATAAATCAGGCGAAAAATTGGGTGTAGCAATATACCTCTGCCTACCCTTTCGGGGATATGGGCGTGAGACTATGTATGTATGTATCTAATAACGTGGCAATGACAAGTCATTACAAACTCGTTACTTTGCCGCCTTCAAGTATTTTCTTCGCCCTTCTGAAAGACAATTCAAATACAAGGAATAAATCCTGTATTGTATGGACTTTACAAAATATTCAACCCATGGACCCGAACCACTTAGATTCAAAATATATAGGTATATATGTATAAAATATGTGAATATTTTTTGCTAGCCTTTAAACGTTATCATTCTGTGAAAATACAATAAAGAGTAAATACAGTTTCATCAAATCTCTTCTCGCATTTGATATCCCAATTATTAAGGAATGTCATACATAATTAAGCTATGTAAAATCATGAACTAAGGGTTCAGAACTTTCTTTTGTTTGCAAAAGAAAAGTTACACTAAGCGGGACAGATCGAGGTATAAAACGGTCAGTCAGTTAATAAAGTAGCACCATTTTGATGGCTATAACATATTAAGTCTAAATCAATCACATATTAATATGAATAACGAGCACAAAAAACAACCATTAATATTAGAGAAAAGGCTATAGATATTTTTTGGCTCGTGTGTATGTAATGGCTTTTATGTATATTTCTTTGGCGATTACTACATACATACATACATAACGTCACGCCTTTTATCCCTGAAGGGGTAGGCAGAGGTGTGTTTCTACACCCACTTTTCGCCAGATATACTTTAGTCCCATGTAATAAGGGGCGAGCCTATTGCCGTACCGGGCACATTTCCAGACTCCTTGCTGCTACTGAGAATTTCGTGACAGAAAAACCCAATAACACTGCCCGACTCAGGAATCGAACCCGGGACCTCCCGATCCCACGCGCACATTTATGCCGCGAGACCAACGAGGCAGTCGTATAGGGTTTGATGTCGAGTTTTCCGTCTCTACGCAAAGATGGTATTTGCATCGTGTTATCCCTTAGTCGCCTCTTACGACACCCACGGAAAGATAGGGGGTGGTGACACTTGTATTCTATGCCGTCAACCACACGGCTAGGCGATTACTGGTGTTAGAATTAGAATATACTTATTTATTATCTATCGACCTAAAATTCATGGTGAAATGTGGGTGTCATATTACACCTCTGCCTCCTATATTTTTTTTAATCTATGTTTATAACGTATTATAAAATAACATGTCACATGATCAGAGTGGTGAACAATCTTTCTTAAACTTGGCTGTTTATAGTGAGAAGTGGCCTTTGTCCAGCTGTACCTATGACTGTTCATAAAACAGGATTTTTTTTTGTTAGAAAAGGCAACTCCCGCACTAGGACTAAATCCTGTGTCACGGGGAACTTAACAAACATACAACTAACGGACACAAAGATCTAGGTGGTAGAGACTTGCTGATTTCAGCATGAATGGGCCGGCACGATCGGGGAAGTACTACCCTCTCACAGAAAATCGACGTAAAGTAATAGTACCTAAACTGTTGCGTTTCGTTCGATGAGTAAGAGTGCCGGAGGCCCTATCCCCTATTCCTTCTCCCTCATCCCACTCCTCATCCTATCACTTTTCCCAACCCAAAGGGGCGGCAACGCACTTGTGACTCCTGTGGTGTTGCTTGTGTCCATGTGCGGCGGTAATTGCTTACCATCAGGCGATCCGCCTGCTGGTAAGCAATTACCGCCGCCGTTTGCCGCCTATTACCATAAAAAAAGAGCACCCAGACTCGAGAAAACAATTTATGAACCACACAAATTGTTGCCCCGTGTGGGGATCGAACCCACCACACTCGGCGCAGTGTCAAGCGACGAGGCGGCCGCTTAAACCTCTACGCCAACCGGTCAGAGGTTGATATAATAGATTATGGGCATAGGCTGTCAGTATTATTATCAGCAACGAACAAAACAATTCAACTAATATTAGTATTATCAAGTTAAGTGTTCAATCGTTTTCACATGAAACCGCATACGAATGCATAATGATAGACAAAATTAATGACCGCATAGATATGACGTTAAATAATTATTTGAACAAGTGATTGAATTATTACTGTGTAACAATGAGAACAATGATAACTGAACGGTCATTAATATTCGTCAAACATTAATGTATTTCGATCTATTATTGAATTGACATCTAACTACTGTTTACGGCTTTTATCGCGATGTATTGGTTTTATTGATAATACGGCTAAAACAGATGATAAAAGAAACTACATTCTTTTATTATTTATTGTAATCTGAAATTTCAATTACTCTACTGGAACCATGGTCACGGCAGACTTATGTTATTGAATTCCTTTGAGCGCAGTTAATTGGTCATTTTCGATAGAAGAATTGTTTGTAACTCTAACTAAACACCTACAGCTATCAATGGCAGAAAATACTTAACTTATTGGATTATTTAAAAAAAAATAAAGGTTTATTTTGTAGCTGTCTGGCAAAGCAAATAATAATAATTATGTTGAATAGCCAAGTACACTTTTTCAAACATATACACATACGCATGACTCTTTTAAACCATCAGAGCAATTACGTCCACTCTATCGATAATTCGTATTTTTATTGCTCAAAATTGTATTGAATAACCTGAATGAATGAAATAAATCGCTTTTGCTCGTAAATAAAGCATTGGACGTTAACATTTTAAGTTGATTACAATCACATTTTTTACAATCTAAAGGTAATGACTCATTTTAAACTGTTACGAAATTTTATGCGTAAGACAAAGGTTTTATTATCAAATCACGTTTGATACACTTAGGAACAGATGTCGACAACATTGCACAAGTATTTCGTCTAACCGTATTTGGTCTTTAACACTGAGAACAGCAGTAGGTGTGGCCAAATTTGGTTCAAATATTACCTTATAGAGTAAGTACAAAAAATAAAGAATATGTGTACTTTTTGACGACGTTTTTATATATTTTATTTGGCATTGCACAACAGATTTTCAATATACATACCTAAAAAAAGCTATTACATTTAGATTTACAAAATTTTACATATCCCATTAATTAAGTTTTTTATAGATTTTGGTTTGGGATTTGTTCCAACGAATTTTAGAAACAGGTGTCTCGCACGTAATGCATTAGTCAACGTATGACAATTTGTACACAAATAATGTCGTGATTAAAGCTCTGTGTCTATTTAGATGGTGCTTTACTATGAGACTGTTTTAGTTTTAAGTTAATTTTATGTCTGTTTCAGCAGTAGATTGTTTGCAATAGTACTGCTTGGATACGGACGAGTTAAAATCTGTATAATATTTGGAGAGCCTTGGGTGGCCTATGTCCAGTAGAAGATATCTTTTGGCTGAGATGAAAAACTACCTTCAAAATCTCGTAGCATAATGATGTGATTTTTGCGAATTTTCTCCTAATTATATCTGAATAGTAATAGGAATACCTCCATTTATAAACTAGGACTTTAAAATATTGTTTTAATAATAGGCTTCTTCAGAACTTAACGGTTGGCACAGTCGTTTAAATAAATTATTGTTTCGAGTTTGAATCTTATTTGCGTTTGTTGATCGCATGTTTGTACAGTCTCTCACGTCACTTTCTACACAGGTTTTATTCCTGGTGCGAGAGTTTTAAAATAAAAGTAAGTCTATTCTTAATATATAAAATCCTTGCGTTACTGACTGACTGACAGACACGCTACAGCCGAAACTATTGGGCGCAGGAAGCTGAAATTTGGCATGTATGTTCCTTGGGGACCGTAGGGGTGCACTAAGAAGGGATTTCCCGAAATTCCCACAGGATCGGCCAAAACGGGTAAATTTAAAAAGAATGCAGGCGTAGCTGCTGCCGTCCTCTAGTTTTTTATAATAGTCTTAAAATATAGGTAAAGTTACAATAAATATTTATTCTTATTTATAGTCTCACGCCTGTATCCTCGAAGGGGTAGGCAGAGGTGTAAATATTACACCCACATTTCAGGTGAAATGAATTTTACGTGGGACTCGGGGGCGAGCCTATTGCCGTACCGGGCACATTACCAGACTCCGTGCTGCTACTGATAATTTCCTAGCGGATAAACCCAATAACATTTTGCCCGACCCGGGAATCGAACCCAAGATCTCCCAATCCCACGTGCACATTTAAGCCACGAGACCAACGAGGCAGTCACTTGCATTATAGTGGGATGCTTAGCAATACCATCGTACTAGCTAAAATTAATAGCTTTCCAAACTAAGGCAACAAACTCAGGGGAGAGTAATTTGATTAAACTGGGAACGCTGAGAAACTACGTACACTAGACAAGACAGGAGCTCGACACAGCTTTGCAAGAGTTTTGACGCTTTGGTTAAGAAATTGTGTATGTTGTGCTCAAACCTTATCAGACTAAACCTGGTTTCATATTATGTTTGAAATAAATGTAAGTTGTAAATAAGTACACCGAAAGACAAATAAAAACTTAAATATTTATAGTCAATGTTTAAAAAAAAAGATGATTAACTACATCTATAACTTTGGACTATTACTAAAACAGCGCTGGACTTATATTTGTGTTTTAATTATTGTAACGATTTAGTTACCTACATAAACTTCTTTGGTATTAATATAGAACGTTCCAATCCTAGTAGGCTAGAATAACTCTCTGGTTACTGCACACATTTCTGACAAACATATCTATATATATACTTCATCATCAGCCCTTTATACTGTCCCACTGCTGGGCACGGACCTCTTCTCACTATGAGAAGGGTAAGGCCATAGTCCACCACGCTAGCCAAGTGCGGGTTGGCAGACTTAACATGTTTTTCGAGAACATTATAGAGAACTCTCAGGCATGCAGGTTTCCTCACGATGTTTTCCTTCACCGTATATATAATTAAATGCATACATATTAATATAGATAAATTGCATCCACACAGTGAAAGTCATCTTAGGTCTTGGGTGGTAATCGAATTCAAAACCTTTGACTTAGCAGTCAAGGTCACACACCATTAGACCAACAGGCCAGCTAATAACATTACTCAAGTCCTTGAAATTTTCTAAAATTACAACGGCGTTTACGTTTCAAAACTGGATAAAATAGAGATTGTTTTACACACCCAAACTTCCGTAGTCTCAGTACTCCCTTAGGAAAAGTCACACACACACACAAACACACATAATTAGAGACAGAACTCTGTGTTCCGTACTAATGAAAATTCACGACACATCCGCACTCTTCGCACGGCCAGATTACTTCAAACAATGTAATACAAACAAAACCCACTTAGAATAATAGTTGAAATGATAAGTAATCAGAATGATAACACAATCTAGTATTTATTAAAAATACAAGTAGGTACATATGTATGATTTGAAGTGTACTTACTGTTGAATAAATAGTCAATGTTTATATAAATCTAGCCGTGAGCAAATACATAACGTAATGTATTTGTTTTATAGTAAAGCTGGTTTGAACGGTCACGTTCATTGTCATATCTATTATATATTCTTACTTAATCTTTTGATAGATATACGCTTGTTTTTGCTTGTATAAGAAGAGAGATAGGGGCTTTTTAAAGGGGCTCGTCCTTGTCACCTTCCCACTAATGGATAGACAAATTTTAGCAACGCTGCACAGGTCATGACTTGGATGAGTGACCGAAAGTGGCATTTACATCAGAGCCCGTAGAACGCCACGTAAAGCTATCGCTATCGGTTCTTGTGCCAGGACAAGAATTGTTAGGCCACGTCGAGAGGCTTCAGGTGGTTAGGAAACTCCGACACCAGAGTTGGCATCACCCTCAGTCGAAAAAGAAAGAACACTACTGTGTCACCTGTGGAGACAGGTTAAGCAGCAGTAACTATTGAAGGCAACGAGTTTTGATACTCGTGAAGTCCCCGGGTTAAACAGTTTTCAAAAATAAATAAGCAAAATAAATAATTAGACAGGTATTGTCATAGATATTCGAGAGAGATGCCTGCAATTCATAATATTACAGTATATGAGTGTCACTGCTTGAAAATATTTTCTTAACAGATTCAGCTACTAAAAAACTCTGTGAAGCCATCAAGTATATGAGCCAGTAGACTATTATACGTGTAAATATGTTTTACCTTCTGATATTATTATTTCTACTTTTCCAATACACTTCCGATTAATTTTAGGCCAGATTCTTGAACGGTTTAAGTGTTCACAAATGGCGAAACCGGTGTCTTCTATAGTGACTATTGAACGCAGTTTAGGGCTAGGCTAGGGCACAGATGACAAATTGTGCAATTAGGATGAGGCCAGGTGCAATAATGTTATTGCATATGCGTATAACTTGGTTGCGGAGCGAACATTCACTTGACCTATCCAGATACCATATATCGAGTATAGCTATGTACATACATACATACATAGACTCACGCCTGTTTCCCGGAGGGGTAGGCAGAGACTACGGAACGCCATTTGCAACGATCCTGATATATATCTCTTGCTTCATTCACTCCCATCAAATTCCTAATGCATGCTCTTCTGTTCAGGGTACATCTAACCTGTCCTGTTTTTAGGGTGTCTTCAATCTGGTCAGAAAACGTCCGCCTAGGTGCTGCCATTCGTGCTGTCCCATTCACACTTGCCTTATATGCTTGGTCAGTCTAGTATAGTTATGTGCATACTGTCTAAATATGTTATCATCACCATTACTGTACTGACCTGACGAGTTGTTTTTGGGGTCAAGTTTGCTATTTCTTCCCCCTTTCTCCTCCCTTATGTGCTATTTACTCCTAGTGTTTTATTCACGACATGGATGTCAAGGGTACAAAATATCACTTCCCCTTTGATCTGCTTTTAACCATATGAAATGAGTTTGTGAACATTTGACTTTTAATACTGTTAATTTGTCGCCATCATTGTTAAGCATATCTTGATTATCACGAACACAACGTGCCATACACATCTTTTTACCTCACCACAAGCTATCGCGCGTCGGTCATGCGTCAACAAGTGTGTGAAAAGGCACTTACCGTAATTTAAGTCGACAAAATACAGCTATCTAAGTATTAGCACTGATAAGAGTAGCTCAGGTTATCATTTCAATTACGCTATTACACATAATATGATAAACTCCCTAGAAGAATAATATTAAATAGACTATAGAATAGAAAATAATACTGTAGCTTTTATCATAGTTAGTTACATTTTAATATTGCAAATGATATGCTTCTAACTTTTAATCGTTAATATTTTTGCCTAGTCAATTTAAATATTTGTCTAAACAGGAAATGTTGTTATTATTTTTATAGTAGCTCAATACTCTACTATATTTGCAATCCCATCATCAATTTGTAATCGCTGCTTTATTATAATGATAATATATATCTGTAGACTGCCTCCGTGGTCCAGTGGATAGCGTATGCGACTGCTGATAGGAGGTCCCTGGTTCGATGCCCGGGTCGGGCAAAAGGTTTACTGGGTTTTTCCGAATTCTCAGTAGCAGCACGGAGTCTGGTAATGTGCCCGGTAACAGCAATAGACTCGCCCCCTATTACGTGGGACCTAAAAATTCATGGCGAAATGTGAGTGTAATACCCATTACGCCTCTGCCAAAAATGTATCTGTAGCATTGAATTACAAAAGCATTTCATCTATTTTCTCCGCATATGTACTTAAGAAGATAATCAAAAAAACCATTGTTTATGTTTAAAACAGAGTTAAACAAATTACGTATAAACCAGCCAACCCCATTGTTTTGTTGTGGCACCCTAAACTTTTAATTACGCCTGGTCCTCTCAAACCAAAGTGTGGGCGGATAAAAGATATTTGTTAATCTTTTGGTTGAGGCTTAATGTAATCGCTATTAACAAGCGATTACATTAAACTTTGCTTAACAATAGTCCAGGTATAACTAATTCTTAATATATGTACATGGGTCATCATCCTCCTCGCGTTATCCGTTATCATTGGATAGTGTGATGCCGGAGGAAGGTTTGGGAGAATAATTCACGCGAACGGAACTGGGCGCAAAGTCAAGTAACTATTATGAATTCGTAAGTGTTTTTGTCCTTATTTCATGTCGCAACTTAGCTTTATTATGGTATGGTGTGTATGGATAATATATCTAAGACGCTAGAAAGCGACATAGGCTACATTTTACGTGGCCACCAGTTTAGAACGTTTCTACCCCTACATCCATTTCCAGTTTTTCTTGTCTAATGGCTTGCCCATTTTGAGATTACGCACAACTAATAAAGTATCTTTTCTGGTGTACCTACCTACTGACGTCATTGTTATAAATTTAACGAATAGGTATATTTTAGTACAAATCTCATTATAGCTCTTGTTATTATTCATAGAACGTATTCTAAATCATTCATGTTTGTTTCGCAACTATTCTTGTTACAAACTTCCCTTATCTACGCTTAATTTATTATTTGGCCCAACTTTACTTTGATAAAAATGTAATCTTGTGTGCGTGCAGTCAAACTTTTAGTCTTCTGAAGATACGATCTGTTTGTTTTGCTTATTTTTAGCAGAATGAAATGATAGCTGTAGATCACGGATGACGAAA
The DNA here is from genome assembly GCA_944739405.2 of Euclidia mi. NCBI lineage: Eukaryota > Metazoa > Arthropoda > Insecta > Lepidoptera > Erebidae > Euclidia > Euclidia mi. Next base: position 32,655,624 of record OX123203.2, read on the forward strand.
TTCTTAAAAAATAAATGCTATGGCGTCCTAATTTTGTAGACGTAACATTGACTTTTTAAAGAGAAAAGTTTAAAAATCATGGAGAGATACAGCAACACAATTATTGTTGCCTTTTCAGATCATTATGATGAGATTTAAGTTTCGCGTCTTGCACTAGATTACCTACTACAAATCTTAATGATGTTTTATGTTTGCAAATAGCTGTTTTTTTTAAAGACAACTTCCGCACTAGGGCTAAATCCTGTGTCGCGGGGGACTTTACAAACATACAACTAACGGACACTATTAACACCCAGATTCGAAACAACAATTTATGGATCACACAAAGTGTTGTGTCGTGTGGGAATCGAACCCACATCACTCCGCGCAGTGTCAAGCGGTGAGGCGGCCGCTTAAACCACTACGCCAACCGTGCAGTCGATGTCTGTGAGTGTTCTTCATAATGTTCTCAAGGAGTGTGAAGCCTGTCGATTCGCACTTAACCCTTCTCAAAGTGAAAAGAGGCCCGTGCCCAGCAGTGAGACAGCTTATATACAGAACTGACGACGATAAACCACAATAAAATTTTCCATAAAAATAAACTTACTGCTTTAATAAGTAAAACCATGTTCATCCAACCAAATTGAATACATAAACCAATCAACGGGCATCAATGTTATCAATATCGTCCGTAAATTGGCAGTTTCTATTTTGACGGGCAACTCATTGTCAAAACAAACGTATATGAATGTCATTCGCGTGGGCACATTGTCGCCGCGTATCGAATTGCATAATTGCGCTTCCTCTGCCCATCGTATGGACGCTTCCTTCTTAACTTTGACCTTGTTCGAGTACTGTGCCCCGTTATGCGATAATGTTGCTATTTTTACTTTTTGAATTTCTGACTAAAATATTATGACGGCTTTAATGACTTTATGTTATCTATACTTTTATTTTATTTATTTATAGTCTCACGCCTGTATCCTCGAAGGGGTAGGCAGAGGTGTAAATATTACACCCACATTTTGCCATGAATTTTTAGGTCCCATGTAATAGGGGCGAGCCTATTGCCGTTACCGGGCACATCACCCGACTTCGGGTTGCTTCTGAGTATTCGGAAAAACCCAGTAACACTTTTACCCGACCCCGGAATCGAACCCTGGACCTCCGATCAGCAGTCGCATACGCTATCCACTGGACCACGGAGGCAGTCATAATACTTCTTTTTTTAGTCATATCTATACTTCTTTTTTTTCTTTTTTGTTCCTACACTAGGACTAAATCCTGTGTCGCGGGGAGTTAACAAACATACAACCCACGGACACAATGAACACCCAGACTCGAAACAACAATTAATGGATCACACAAAGTGTTGCCTCGTGTGGGAATCAAACCCACAACACTAGGGGCAGTATCAAGCGGCGAGGCGGCCGCTTAAACCAATACGCCAACCGTGCAATCGATATTTCTATACTTAATATTAAGAAGCCGAAGAGTTTGTTTTTGGTTATACCAATGAATACAAATTTACATAGAAGCGCAGTTCTTAAGGATTTCGTGTGCCAGTTCCAAGTGGGGACTGTCTCTAGTTTAGTTCGTAGTTGGGGGCGTTGGCAGCGCTGGTGTCGTTCTCCGTCTCTCTCGCTCTCGTAGTTAAGATACACTGGAGGAGAGAGAGACAGCTGCCGCAGCGCTATTACCACCGCCGCCAAGCGGCAATTAGAGTCGCAGAAAGTTTGTCTTCAAAGCGCCCATATTATGAAATGCGCCTCTATGTAAACATCTGAGCTCTTTGGATATACTATATCTAATATCTATAAGTCACATGACCGTATTAAATATCTGTAATAATCTTTTTTGATTACCTGAAGCAACGTGCTCAGGATGCCTCGTGCGATTTCTATTTTTCACTTATCTGTAATAACAATGTTATTTCCTTTCATTTGATATCAACGTTCGATTGAAAGATGACTCACTGTTACTGAGCCAATTTAAAATCACTACGATATAAAATAATGCTCATAATAATTATTATTAGAAACACGTCTGACAGTGTCCTTTAACTTTTTAAGTTGAACATTATAATTTTCGAATTCTTCCGATTTAGAAAAAGATATTGAAGATTTTTCCTTTAGGATAGATTTTGTTTTTAAAATATTAAAAGTCACATTTAGTACCTCTTTTGTGACAAACATTATTTGGGACAGTTGACATATATTTCTAAATACATAATTATTGTACTTAGAAGTCGTACGACCCAATGACCAAAGGCTTGTCAACCCAAATTAAGAGCAAAATGCTGAATAATAAATATTCAAATGTTTTAAGGTCAAGGCACACACGATAGCTTTCACGTTTGTGGATTTCGTCGCTTTTCGTGGTCCGAATGTTTTGCACGGTAGAGTAACTAAGCCACTATTTTTTTTAATATTTGTTTTGCAGATTTACGTCATACTGGGAATATTTTATTACACAATAGTCACGGCAAAGCCTGAAGAAGCATTATTGCGCACAAAACTAACGTGTACAGAAAAAAATACAGTAGACAACTGTAAATCATAAATAATATTAAAATTCTTACGTTACTGACTGGCATACAGACAACACACAGCCGAAACCACAGGTTGTAAGAAGTTGAAATTTGTGAATGTTCTTTGGGGAGTGTACGGCGAGTACCTACTAATATAAGAGTTTTGGCAACTCTAACCCTAAAGAGGTAAAATAGTCCAACGCGGGCGATGCCGTTTACAAAAACTAGTTCGATATAAGAAGGTAGGTAAGCAATTTTAACAGAGATAATAGACAAATAAACATAAAGTTCACGTCGCTAAAACGATGCAGCTGTTTATTTACCCGAAGCCGCCGCTGTTAAAATAGCATATGTGTCTGTCCCTCTATACGAGGCCAGAGGTACATTTCTAATTAGGGCTTACAGTCATAATGATTAGAGGCACTGGAGTAAATGGAAGATCAAAGCCAGCAAATGTAACTACAACATTATGAGAAGCTTAAGTGTCAGGCTGAGAGATATTTATTTTACGTTGCGATCTAGACAGATATTTAAGAGCTATTGTTATATTATAAGGCATTTTTTTAATGTTTTTCGTAAAGTATCACATATCGTAAGAACCGGATTTGGTTCACAAATTTAACATGATCCTTGGGTTGCCATGACAAAATAACATTATTATATTATTACACTCGAATAGTTCAATCTTGTTGATTAATTTAAATGAAAATTAATCTTTTCTTCATTTATTACGAGTATACCTCAGGCATATTAAGTTCATGTGCTGAGATTAAGATCATAGTAAGGTATGGGACAATTAAATAACTAAGGTGATGCCTAGAACGCATGCAACTTGAAATATTGTTATTTGTCACGGAAACTTGTCTTTATATGAGAATCATTAACATCAGTGTACTTTCACATACACGTTGTGTTTTCTCTTCGCTTTGACATTTTTTGCTTTTAACTTAGCTCCTTTATGCATAGTATTATTGTTAAATATCCGCATGTGGACGTAATTGTCACCAAACTGTATATGTTTTTGATTGTATGTAAAATGTATTTTTCGAGTCAAATGACTTCATAGTCATTTAAACTATTAGAAATTAAGTTACCTTATATTATGTGCCTATCTAAATGTAATGGCTCACTACACGTTTTGCGCAACTGTAAGTGAAGTGAGCAGTTGTACTACATAAATAAATAAAAGCATTTCGTTACAGTTTTCGCTTCAAACTGTTATGACTCCTTCTTTTATCGTTGACACATCTGCTATATCATACTTCATTCATTCATTCGCGGTGGCGCAGCGACCAAAAGTGAGTCCGACACGAAATCTCTCCATCTTTCTGTATCATCTATCTCCTAGCGTTATCCCAGTTTCAACCCGGGGTCCGCTTACTAGTCTAACCGGATTTGACTGAATATTAGCTATTCCACGGAGCGACTGCCTGTCTGACCTCCGCAACCCAAAGGTATAGCGATATTCCATGGTTTAGGCTAGTGTCATTCACACATGTTTATTCAGAGATAGGTACTGACTCCCTATAACGACTGTCAAAGATTTTCATGACAACCGGGACCGACGGCTTAACGTGCTCTCCGAGGCACGGGGCAAGCGATAATTAACAATTCAAGACGCACATAACTCTGAAAAGTCATTGGGGCGCGCCGTGGATTCGAACCCGATACCCTCTGCATGGCAGTCTGTTGGTATCTCCACTCGGCTATCGCTGCCTTATCTTTCTGTATCGTGGATATATTCCTTACAGTCCAGCAGTATATCATACTTACTAACTGTTAACGAAATATTACACGATAAATTAATACGAGCTGGATTAAACATACGATAAATTATTAATGTTGTATCCATTACGCCGAAGTAATTAAGGTTCGTTACGTATACAGCTACAAATATTACTGATACGCTCTTCATTAAGATCAAGAATTATTTGAATTCGAATAATTATACAGAATCTATTGTAATTGCGTTGCTCGTTTTAAATATCAATATAATCTTAATATATAAAATCCTTGCGTTACTGACTGACTGACAGACACGCTACAGCCGAAACTATTGGGCGCAGGAAGCTGAAATTTGGCATGTATGTTTCTTGGGGACCGTAGGGGTGCACTAAGAAGGGATTTCTCGAAATTCCCACGGGATCGGCCAAAACGGGTAAATTAAAAAAAAATGCAGGCGTAGCTGCTGGCGTCCTCTAGTCCATTTATAATAAAAAAGAGCCAGAGTTGTACGTCAGTAATAACGCAGAATAACAATATTAATTATGCAATCCTTAGAACTAGCGATACAGTGGCGGTCTTAAGGCTCATAACGATTTCTGTCAGAAAGATAACCATTATAAAATTATCATTAAGACAACGTTTAGTAAGAATTAAATAGATGAAATTTACAAGTGTGTGATTAATTCTAGATATATGATTTTGTTAATTGAAATGAAAATGAGCACTCAACAGATCCAAAGATGTAAAAGATCGCTTGAAATAGTTTGCACGTTTACACATCATTGTTTCATCACCTTAATGTTTCATACATTTATAAAACAGCCAATTCTAAAAAATGGCTTCTATGGGATTGAAAGATTTCAAAGAGTAGAACACTTTTTCTCATTTTTGTATGCATAGAGAAAACTGTTTGTTTCCTGTACTAAGGCCGGGTGTCGTCCCGGCCTTAGTGCATAGGTAGGAGCCCAATTTCAGTCTGGCTTCCAAAGTATAAAAATGGTACTTTCCGTCTAATTTAAAAGTGTCGGGGAATAATGACTCGCCATGACGTAACGAAGAGGTGAACTATGATCTAATGGCGCAACTTGCAAGTCATTCCACCAACGATGCAGTCAAAAGTCAAATCTATTTACCATATCAATAAAAACAGCTGTACCTGTAACAGAAAAGAAAACATCATTAGGCAAGTCATTAAGTTTAGTTTAAATATATTTTATTTAAAAATATTTTCTTATAAAAACCATCAATCCTTAAATATGACTTCGGCAAAAAGAAAAGCGCAAACGTTTGCTGCATGCGGAGTTTGAAATTGAAATATTAATTATATTTAGGCTCAAAACTAGAAACTAGAAACAGAAAAAGCACATGGTCATCAGCATCTTTATTTTACTATAAATGTGACTCTCAATCTATTAAACAGATATCCTTTTCTTTATGTTGTTGAGGAATATGGAGGACAATGTTGGGTGGCTAAACGAGCAGCGTTATGATGAAACAGGAAGCCTTCCTAAGATGCATGTACATGCTTCCTATCCTGCTCTACTTAAATACCTACACTTAAACCATATACCATATTCATGTAATAATATCCTACAGCTGTTCTAGTCTATTTTATATGTACACACTTTTCATTTACATGCTAAACTACGACGAAACTGAGCTCATACGACAGGATAACGACGACAGCAAACACATACGACCGAATAGCATCACAAGTACTGTCACGGATTTTGACATTGGCCTTAACTGATAAACCGTAGCGTGCTGCAATACGGCCTTCACCTCTGATTTGAATGTCATTTGCGACATCCGACCGCCTCGGCGACCCGGTAGCATAACTTCGAGCCTACGCACTACAATATGATATAGTAACATTTAACGTCTCGGCCTGGAGAGAGCGTAGGTTCAAAATCATTGTATGTATATATATATATTGAACCTACGCTCGCGTATCATTATACGAGTATAGATTAAAATATGTTTATATTTATTTCAAAACGCAATAACTCGATGTCATTCACATACACGAAACTACTAAAAAAACGTTATTCTTACAGTGATGAGAAAGTAATCAAGACTCGTGTTAAATTAGGCGGTAGTCATCGTGAATAACTACTATTAATGTCAGTCTTGTTTGCGTACTGACTTACTGCTGAGCCCGGGTCTCTTCTCACTGTGTTAAGAGTTACACCATAGTCTACCACGCCGTACGCCTGGCACAGTAATCAACACTTGTCTATATATCATCATCATCATCATAATCTGCCCTATATACTGTCCCACTGCTGGGAATGAGCCTCTTCTCGCTATGAGAAGGGTACGGCCATAGTCCACCACGCTGGCCAACTGCGGGTTTTGCAGACTTCAGAAGCCTTTCGAGAACATTATGGAGAGCTCTCAGACATGTAGGTTTCCTCACGATGCTTTCCTTCATCGCTTAGCATATGATAATTAATTTAATACGCACGTAAGTTCGAAAAGTCATTGGTGCGTGCCGTGGATTCGAACCTGAGACCCTTTGCGTGGCAGTCTGTCGGTCTCTCCACTCGGCTATCGCTGCACATGTCTATATAAATAAAAACAGTACCCTTCCTTTTGGCGTCGCCGTAGTCGGGTAAAAATTAATAAAACTGACATATTTGTACGCGCATAACTTCTAAACGACCACCAAATTTGATAAATCTTTATTTAAAGTGGTCCTTATTTACAGAAGAAGGTATGTATGAAAAAGAAAGGAATGGCGATACGTATTTCGCGGCGTCAGCTAGTAAACAACAATACGAACAAAACTTCTGAAAGCCTATAGTGTTCGCTGTTAGTTTCAAATCGAAACCCTTTTCCTAGAAGTCCGTTGGTCGTTCTCCTAGGCTGTTATGGGAACGATATTTGTTTTATTGTATTAAGTAGGATCATTGCAATGGGAAATATGATTGGTACATGATGATTTATGGGAGCTGTACATAGCATTTACCATAACATATAAAGTAAATATTCTATACTTATGAGTCATATAAGGATAGGTAGGATAGGTACCTACAAATGTATCGCTATATATACTATGTTGTGACATCACACATATTGTTATAGTACATAGTACATTTTGTTACACCATGGTCGTCCATCCATAGCGTGTAAGGTAACGATTGTGTCCGGTACATTTATGACATGCATTGTCACTTAATCAGTACAAGGGTACAAGGTGAATTCAAATAACAAAGATTGGAACTTAACCACGCATGTACGTACGTAGTAAAAATGTATTGTAATCATATAATATGGAGAATTTTATTTAATATCGTAAGTAAAGTATTAAAAAACGAAGAATTAATAGCAAGAGAAAACCATAAAATAAATATTGCGTAGTTGTAAACATTCATTTTTAGATCACACATAGTGTAATTCCGTGTGGAAATCGAACCCGTAATAATAGAATTCTAAGCTCAGAGGTAACTGCATAAACCACCACGACGTACAGTCGAACAACGTCCCGCTAGACCACCATAAGGGCGAGAATCGCTCAACAAGACATGGTCGCTTCCAGTGCTACTTTACACGCACATTGACACTCGTATACAAAACCAGTTTCTAGTGTGCCTCGACTCTATGAGCGAGCCAAGGGATTTTTTTTCAAACTGGTCCACCGCCGACTTGTTTGATTGTACGTGCAGTCTTGTACATTATTGTTTTCAAATCTGCACGCTACAATATAGTTTAACTAGAGGATGCCCGCAGCTACGCCCACACATTATAATTTAACTGTTTCTGCCCGATCCCGTGAGAATTTTGGAAAATCCCTTCTTATTACACCCCTGTCGTGGATAAAATGGCTGCCACAGTCTGTTATAGTAATTCGAATTCTAGATGCACTCTGTGTCTTCCATTCCAATAACCTCAAAGTCCTTTTCGAAGCACAGTTCCTCCTAAGTACAAATATCTAAAAGCGTATTTCTATATAATTATTATGATCTACTAAAATGCCTTAAATCTTACAACCAATTAAATACCCCGCAAAACTGAGTATAATCCTACCACGATTAACTCGAACATAATTAAACCACACCGCACGAAGCAACATCCGAGTATGCAACTCAAAGGCAACAAAATACATAACACAACCTTTAATATGTTACCCAGTGAGGCATTATACCGTGTTAATTAACAAGCGACACTTGTGCCGCTATCAGTGAAACGTAGACTGTTAGCACAAGGGAGATGAGCGAGGATGTGTAAGGAAATGGAGCTGTATGCGAGAAACATGCAGGAGTAGTATCAGTATTAATAGATATTCTGAGACAATCCACTTATTATGTTTAATCCCAAATAAGTCTGAACCTGTACGAAGGCAATCAGACAACTGATAAAATACTTAAATGTTTTTTAATATATACTACAGATAAGTAGCCGTTGGTATTTTAATTAGTGACCGTAACTGCTAAGCTGGAGGTTAAGTTATAGGTTCAGGCTAGTTACTAGCCCAGGAAAAATCTTTTGTAAGTATGTTGAACAAGACTATTGGTTCTGTCTAAATTAAAAAACAAAATATTGGTATTCTTATAAGTTATCTGCCTACCATATTACAGACTCTACCTAGTTTGGGATCAGTTGATCGTGTGTATCTAATTATATTATTATTTATTTATTTCGCTACTTTCGCTCAAGTGATATCACATAGGTACTGAGAGAGCTAGTATTATTGCTTGGATACTCTGTAATACTGGTAGATGTTCCCCCGCACCGTTCATCTCTGTCGCTCATATTTCATAGATACGTAGCCAAAGTTGTGGTAGCCGCAAAGCTGTTATTGGCATATCGTTGAGATAGCGAACACTTTGCCGTGAGTGAAGTACTTTATCAGTATCTATCGATAAAATAACGATCTTTATCTCTGTGGTCCGTTTCTCTTGTTGGTTGAACTGAATTTCAGGTGGGAAAACGAATTATTTTGTTACAAAAATGGTGGTCTTAAGGATACTCTTACATCACATTTTGTCTGTATTATTAAAGGTCACTAGTTTTGCCTTTGTTTGTAACCTAAATCATCATGGGCCGCTATCCCAGTTGCATCCAAGACATACACGCCTAGGTACCCAGGATCCGCCTAGTAGTTTGACCAGATATGACAGAAGTTTTGTTTGTCATATTGATAGTTAAATTAAAATATAAATAACCATAATAAATTATTATGATATTACATAAAACAGAACCAGAAAATAAATTTATTATTAAATTTGAAAACGAATACTGTTAATAAATACTTGTAGTGCTCGTACCTTGACTTGCCGTCCACAACAGATCGTCAAAGTAAAGCAACTTTAACAAATGTCACCACTTGGATGGGTCACCGCTTTTTACGTCATTTACATCAGAGCACCAGTGTGTTTCGGAGGGTACGTAAAGCCATCCTTATATATCCTTATATATCCTTATATAGGTTCATGTCTAAGGACGGGCATCTTTAGTCTATGACAGAGGCATTCAGGCAGATTATATACTGACACCAGAGTTGGCCACCACGCGGTAAACAGACTGACATATGAGCATCAAAACTAATATTTTAATTTGAATATAAAATAATTGTCAATCAAATTGGGGACGTCCTAAGAAACAGAAACGTCTAAAGTACCAGAAACCGGTAAGCACGCATGAAAAGAGTAATGAGTGTAGAGGAAGCATAAGTTGGGAGTTTGTAAGGATAAAAACAAGTGGGGTTCTGTTGTCTCTGCCTAACCCGATGGGAAAATGGCGTGAGTATATGTACATATGTATAAAATACTCAAATTCTATACATTTAATCCGAATCTCGTCCCACAAACCTGTTATTTTTCTGAGCATAATTATATTACTACATAATGCCATTACATTAACATATGAATGTACGAATACATTAGCATACATAATTATGTGTAATTAATCACACATTAGTATGTAGGCTTCGTATTCAAAGATTTGGAGATATATGATTAATATAGAATAATATGTTTCAGAGTTTGCTGAGTATTAAATATTATTTGCTAGGGTATCATTATGATTAATATGGGTTGACGAGAAATTGAAACACCAAATTATACAAGAATGAAAACCATATTTTAAGTGATTAAAATATTGTTTTCATGAATGTATTTTTTAAAGACTACTCCCGCAGTAGGAATAAATTCCTGTGTCGCGGGGGACTTTACAAAAATTCAATCAACGTATATTGAACTACGGACACAAAGAATACCCAGCCTCGAGAAAACAATTTTGTAGATCACCAAAGCTTAGGCGATAGTCTAGTAACCTGCACCAGGTACAGGCAAACTTCACATAGCTATCCTGAACATCATGGAAAACTTTCAGATATGGAAGTTTCCCCACGAACTTTTTCTTGATCTTTTAGCAGTGAGAGTCAGTGAAGGGCGCCGTTAGCTTGTACTCGAAACCCTCTGCGTAGCAGTCTGTTGGTCTCTTAATTAAGCTAGTCCTGCTTCCTATACTAATTAACTAACACGGTTATAAAATGTTGTTTACTTTTGACAGCAAAGTAAACTAGTTTGACAACATATCATCCCAACCTGTTCAAATGCTCTCAAATAAAGTAGAATATCGATCAAACATGGTGGATTGTGTTACTATGTACACAAGTGTTACTATACTGTTACTATAAATAACAGAATGGAGTGATTACATAGTCAACAAGCGCAAAAACGCCAACTGCTACCTGTATTATATTGAATATCCACAGATTTATAGATATTCGATGATAAAATGCAGTTTAAGTTTACAGTTTAAGTTTTCAAAATGCGAATCTGCTAAAAAGCCTTATGTAGATTTAGTGGACAACGCTGCCGCAACAAAGAAAGAGCAAATTGATCGGCGATCGCTGGTCTGACGTTTTCAAAAATGTCTAGAACGTTTAACAATAACTTCTTTATCATAACAATACATTCTGCACTTTTCTTCCATAAAAATGTACATTGGTTGTTGACATATCAGATTCTCGAAACAAAAAACAAAAGTAATAAATACACAACCCCGAAAAATGTAAAATAGTTTGAATCTTAAAATTTTCTTGTATCTTCTTCGACCAAAATCATCTCCCTCCTACAAAGAAGCCAGTTCAATATACCCAATTTCATTTATTATACAGCTAACCATAAATCAATTCCGTTTATAGAGTATCCAGTCGGGTCTAGGTCATCCACAAATAGCTGAATTAAATTCACTCGGAACGTTCTATCTCGGTTACATAATTGCTCCCAGACACCAAAACTATCGATACTTATGAATAAATAAAGCGACCGCACTAGTAAACTTAAACTATCAGTTTGACGGATGAATAAAGTTTAGTAGTTTCCATTGGGAATGTCAACATTTTGTTGATTTATTGAACATTTTTTTAAACTGTTTGAATTCAATATGTCAACTTCAAGGTTGCGGATCTCTGGAAAGTTGAGACACTTGCTATTTATTTTGAGTGCATGGTTGATTTGCAATGTTTATTTATTGAAACTTTCTGGAAATGTAGGTTATGAATTGATGAGATTGCTGAAAAAATTCAGCGGCGTTTTTGGACAAGTAGATTTCACTTCACACATTTTCTTATATAATACTCATAATAAAAAGTTTTAGATCATACCAGGTGCCATCGTGAATAGTAAACAAATTTACGATAAGCGATTTACTGACAATATCGAAGCGACCATTTAACTAATGTTGACTGCAGATCAATTTTTTACATTGTGATTATTGCCTTTTTCCCCATTAATACTGGGGATATCGTACAAATGACGATAACCCGAGATTTTTTTATGACAAATAATTTTTTCTTAGTTAAGTTTTGCTTGATAAAAACATACACAGCGCGGTGTGTAGTTTCGCCTGAGGGCAAATTTTCAATATTTTTTTGAAATTCACGATTTTTATTACTTTTTGTATAGTTGCCGTTTAAGAATAAACTCCAAAACCAATACAGTTTTCATCAGGTCTATTAGGTTTATTTATTTATGCAACAAAGACGTAACAAAGTCAGCGCCTTTTATCTTTTATTGTTTGGTAAACAAACAGAATATTAAATTATCATCAAAATTTTCACCAGTTTAACGTTTTCACACTAATAGTAAAATTCTTACTTGATTGTTACTTACAAATTTATTAAATAAAGCAGAAATAATAAATCGATGTAAAATTTATTACATAAAACTTTGGCACAATCAGGCCATAAGTCCTGAGTTACTATTGCCAGACTACAGACTTGAGAGTAATAGCTGGAATAAACTGAATGCAAAAGGTGGAAGACTTTGTTGTGAAGAAATCAATGTTTATAGTTCTTGTAACAGACAAGCCAGTGACACACCAATATTAGAAGTAACACACACAGTTATAAGAAAATTGGTTGCGGTCGCGTAAGCAGTTTAATTTTCCTCCTTGAATTCACGACGTCATTTCTTGCAGTTATAAATGCTGCTAAATATGGATACACAAGTGTAAAAGTAAAAGCCACTGCTCATATCCTTAGCTAATGTGAAGGCCGAGCAAGCTATTGCCACAAATGTCCAATGGAAGACAATTCTCGGCCTGAGATTTATTATCACAAAAAAATCAATAACCCCTTTTTATTCTAAACCTAACACCGCAATATACGTATCAGACATACTTGCTCACTTTCATCAAAAGACGAGCAACCAAACAATAGCTATCTTCAAGGCCAAAACACGTCCACGTCGTCAATTGTAATTGATTACATCGTAGTGTACTCGTATTAGTAGCAATCGATAGCCGTTCATCGCATTGACACGGGACATTCGATAGTTCATAGATAAGCCGCTTACACGATTATCTATAATGATAATCTAGTGGTATGATAATTTGCATGTGAAATTGAATCTTGTTTAATCGCTGCTGTCATTCAAGACAGATGCATAGCTGTGTATGCGTTAATTTATATTCCATTTAATAGGGTTCAAATACTAGTCAAAGTAGTAACATCAGCTTTGTTTCTATGCTACTACTGTTGGGGATGGGTCTTTTCCTGCTATAAGAAGGATTGGGGGATCGGGGAAGGCCAAGGTATTTTTTTTTAATTTGCCTAGAAAATCGCACGTAATATTATACGATATGATTTGAGCAATATTAGTTGTCACAAATATTGTTAATATCATTGCAAATACTATAGGCAGCGATAGCCTAGTGGAGATACCAACAGACTGCCATGCAGAGGGTATCGCGTTCGAATCCACGGCGCGCACCCATGATTTATCGGAGTTATGTGCGTATTAAATTGTTAATTATCGCTAGTCCCAGGCCTCGGAGAGCACGGTTGTCATGAAGACCTTTGACAGTCGTTATGGGGCGTCAGTACCTCTAAATAAACTGACACTAGTCTAAACCATGGAATATCGCTATCCTTTCGGGTTGCAGAGGTCAGACAGGCAGTCGCTCTATGGCAAAGCTATTATTCAGCCAGATCCATTCAGGGATGACGCTAGGAGGATGATGATTACAAAATACTATACTATACAATACGCTGCTTATCATTAATAAAGTGCTATACATTAATTTCCACTTTAAAGTTAAAACAAAAAACTATAACAGAATTAGGAAGACAAAGATTCAGCTAAGAAGCAGAAGCTTTGAAACTTCGCATCAAATCTTACAACTCCCGAGTACCATAATAGAATAATTAAGTACTAAATTAATTTCATAGTTTTGGGGTGACGCGCTTTAGAGGGCTTGTCGGCCCAGTCTTGTCACAGACATAAACTCTTAAGATAAGTTAAAACCCTTCAGGCGACAAGTTTCAAAGTTGCCGCCAGCTACACAACTGATAGATGTAATGGATTGAGTGTCTATTATTTATTTTGTTGACTTTAATATTTTAGTGAAGTAGAAAATATTCACTGTGGCCGACGACTGAAGAGTTTATTTTCTCCCTATAACACCCTAAGTGATGAATGAGAAAGGGTGCTTGAAGCTGTACCTATGTACTGTTTATACTGTATTAAGATTTCTTTATAAATGAGTCTTCTTTATCATAAGGTTAGTAGTAAAGAATTAACAAGAGCAGGTCTGATTGTTTTAGAAATGTGCCATTCTATTCGCTTCTATCATTATCATCATATACAAGATTGATACGACGGTGAGACTTTATTTCAAGGCGCACGTAGTATGTGACAATAAATTGATTTAATTTTTTGAAAACAGGACATTCTCAATTTTCATTGTATTGAACTGATTTGGTTAAAGCTTGTATATGTCACGTACTATATATGGCTTGAAATAAAGCCTTACTGTCGTATCAACCCCGTATATATAATCTCCAGCCTACTATATCATTGTAGACCCCAAACCTGAAATAAGAACATTATATTTGGACAGGGGATATTGTTATAGTAATGAGTGTAGAGGAAGTGCGTGAGGTCTGTAAGGATAGAAGCAAGTGGCACGCACAGCCAAAATTACTGGGCGCAAGACACTATAATTTGGCAGGTGTGGTCCTCGGGGACCATAGGGATGCACTAAGAAGGAATTTTACGAAATTCCCACAGGCACAGTATTGGGAAGAAAGGGTTAAATGAAAAAAAAGGTGCAAGGCTAGCTGCTGGTATCCTCTATTTGGGCTATAAAATGCTAAAACAATTTTCAAGTCCCTTTAGATATTCCTGAGATTAGCGCTTTCAAACTAGTAAACTGGATGTTTTCTCCATTTATCGTATTTATTTGATAAACATACCACTCCGAGTGTATTTTCACTTGCAGGCGACATTTCTGTTTCTAAAATCATTGCATTACATCACAATGACATTCTCTCCTTTAATAAAGACGTTGTAACTAACAAAGTTACCAAACACATAAAGAAAGGTGACATTCAAGGGACCAAAGTAACACAAAGTTTCGTTCGGATCATCTCTTTAGTTTTACTTTAATAGCATTTTCCTTTTAACATTTACGATTTCACGAGATAAAGGCCACAGCTGACGCTCTACTTTTATACGGAGCTAAAGAAAAATTAACTAAGTAGCTACGTAATATTTGAGGCAAAGACTGGAGTGGATGAAAAATGATGGCGTTTATGCTCGCATGTGATACTAAGGCTGGAATATTTTTAGAAAACCTTATTGTAAAATAAACTGTGAGACTGTAATAGTCTCTAAGTTTATTTCACAAAAAGGTTTAAACTATTAAGAATATCAACATTTCTACTTATTAAAGAACATAGAAACATTTACTGCCTCGTTGGTCTCGCGGCATAAATGTGCGCGTGGGATTGGGAGGTCTCGGGTTCGATTCCCGGGTCGGGCAAAGTGTTATTGGGTTTTTCCGTTAGGAAATTCTCAGTAGTAGCACGGAGTCTGGTAATATGCCCGGTACGGCAATAGGCTAATCCCCTATTACGTGGGACCTAAAAATTCATGGCGAAATGTGGGTATAATATTACACCTCTGCCTACCCCTTCGGGGATACGGGGGTGAGTCTATAATAATAATAAAAATAAATATTTAAACCTCTAAACTTTTTAGGGTTTCGTAGCCATAAAGGGCAAAACGGAACCCTTATAGAGACTGTCTGTTATATTTTGCAAGCTATAAATCGAATACCTACCTTTTATATATTTTCTAGTAAAATTTTACTACATTTTCTACTTCACATGAATAGTTACATAACCAAGAGCTGCATTTCTGTTAATGTTGTCAGTCAGCACAAGAAGCCGTCTTTGTACCGCTAGTATTTACAAAAACGTAATTCAAAGTAAAGTATTGCAAAAGTGACTGTGACTAGTTTTCAACAGACGGAATGTATACTTATCTGGCATTATTGATTGTATTATGTGTATGTTATGTTTATAATTAAATTTTACGGATTTCGTCCCTCTTCATTTTGGTTTCACTGTGATAAGATTTAAACTAAATGATCTGGAATTTATTATTCGCTAGGTAGGTACTACCCCACGTCTATAAAGTTTGGTATCTAGAAGACTGACGTGACTAAGCTTTTATATCTTGAATGAGAAGTTTTCAAAGTGCCGCAGAATAAAGTAAATGTAGAACTCAGTACTCACACGCGGTTAAACTCGATAGTTTTACTCGATAACGAGTAAAAAAGAATAAGCAACCTGAAGTGACAGTGGGCCGGCCACATTTGTCAAAGAACCGATAACCGTTGGAGTAGTCGTGTTCTAGAGTGGAGACCACGCCTTAGCAAACGTAGTATAGGACGCCCTCCGGCTAGGTGGAGTGACGATATACGCAAAGTGGCTGGCAGCGGCTGGACACGAAACGCCAAAAAAAAGATGATGATGATGAGTAAAAATCAACATATGGACTGCAAAACTGACATTAAGTGTAATTTAAAAACTGTATGTGTGATTTTATTCGAAGCGAGCCTTCAAGTTTGATTCGATCGAATAAAACTGTATGTAAGTACGGAGCTTAATACAAAGAGCGGGTGGCACTTAATAGTACGTAAATTCATGCAATGCAATACGTTACATTTAAGAGTCCCGCTTTGGACGTGTTAGATTTACGGCAGCAATATAACATGTTCCACATTAAATTTATTTCTTTTAAAACGCACCCATGATTCATATTCCTATACGACAAAAAAACAAGTGATGATTCTTAATTATCTGTCCATCTGTCAAATACGTCCGCGTCCCGTTTATTTAAAAAAAGTTTATTAGAAAGTATAACGTGTTGCCAACTAATGAAGCAGAAACTATTTTAGGTATCGAAGGTCATTTAGTCTACAACTCACAATTAGCATTTCGTGATGAGCTGAAAAATCACTCAGAGTTTCTTTGAAATATATTCTTGATTTGAAAAATATTTTGGAAATCTCGAAAGTCTCTTTGAAACGAAAAAAAAATGTTTTGTGTTAGCAACGGATTGCCGATTATTTGCACTTGTGATGTAATAAGATTGCGTTCGAATCGTCTTTGTTATTGTTTGCCCACTAAAAAAGTACATGTGTATGGACTGTTTACTCCAATGCACAATATCAGAAAGATTTCCATTCAAGTTTAAGTTATCATCAATTAAATTAATTTTCCTTTGATTTACATTTTCTTACGGTGATTAAACGTACCTTAGTTGCGAGTAACCGATATTTCAGCACTGTTGCAAGAAATAGAGGTTTTTATTTTTATTTATTTATAGTATCACGCTTGTATTCCAGAAAGGTTAGGCAGAGGTGTAATATTACACCCACATATAAATAGAGGTACGTGGTATATATCCTGTAAGAAAATGAAAAACTAAGTTTAATGACCACAAGTGTGTAAATAGATACTTATATTAATTTCCCTGACACAATATTTGTGAAATGAATTCCTTCGCTTTTTTTACATATTTTACATATGTAAAATATACAAGTGTTCTACACAAAATCTAATACCTTACATTAAAAACAATGGATTAATTTATAATGTTATCCTACACGAGTTTTAATATCATTGAAATATTGTGAATATTATGACATAATTACAATAGCACATTAGGTAACAGCAAATTCTAACCACAATTTTTTAACAAAATATTGAAATTCTGATTTATGAAACAATAAGGTTTGTGAAAATATTTATCGTCAGCCAGTAATTGTTACATGGAATATTTACATAATTATTTAAGATATATTTAGTAGAGGCTAAAAATTATTTTTCACTATAATGAAGTTTCCTGCGAGAAAAATAAATTATATAAGTAACGATTCTTTCATCTAGTGAAACATAATAAAACAATGATAGTTTCATACATCAATTGATGTCAAAATTCTAAAGTAATAAAAGTAAAATCGCAAAAAATAATGAAGAATCACTTCTACATACTTCATACAAAATACGTAGAATCAAATATTTTTGCTTTGCATTAAAAGGGTCTGAATTCACTATTTGTAACACTTCTCTATTGACACACAAATTCCATCAAATTTAGTTACACATTTCCACAATTTAATTTAGCTAGTAGACGCTTTCTAGATTCGTCAGCATGTCCGCTTTCTCATATCTTTTATTTTAATAAATAACGAGGCAAAAACCCGTAACATAAATAGTTTCATAACATAACATAACTTCACGCCTTTTATCGCCGAAGGGGTAGGCAGAGGTATATTACACACCCACTTTTCGCCAGTTATGTTTCGGTCCCAATGTAATAGGGGGCGAGCCTGTTGTCATAACATAAATAGTTATAGGTATGTGTAAAAAGCGTAAAAGTTCATACGTACGTATTTTTCCACGGAACTGTCATCACACCTCCGCAACCAAAAGTGACAAGATATTTGAGGCTACTGACTCCTAGCATGACGAACAGATAAAAAAACATCTCCATCATCGAATAAAAATAGATTTATTTGACTGTCTTCATTACCTATGCACACACGTGCGGCGGAGTATATTTAAAATGTATTCGATACCACGTAATGGACCTTGAACTTATACGAAAATATACTTCTCTAGAAGTAGAGAATATTTTAAATATTCTAAATTCGATGGAACGGAACAAAAATACGACGTACAAATAGGGATACCGGTATGAGTTTTGTTCCGCCCGTTACCTCATATCGGTGAAATTCCTGCGATCAGGACTCTTATAAAAAAAAGGTATAATTGACCATATATGTTGCGAGTTCTAAAGCTACTTATATTATTGATTTGTCTGTCCTCGGGACGTCACGCGTGTCAAAATTCTGTATCTTTTGTGATCACTGCAGCTGAACCTATCTACAAAGGTGAGAAAGAGGGTCATGGGACCAATCATTTTCTTATCCTCTACCCAATTTAGTTGAGTTCAGCGCAAATAAATTGGGACCAAGGCAAAAAGATTATGAGTCTCATGCTATTCCCACGACTACATAGCTAA
The DNA here is from genome assembly GCA_944739405.2 of Euclidia mi. NCBI lineage: Eukaryota > Metazoa > Arthropoda > Insecta > Lepidoptera > Erebidae > Euclidia > Euclidia mi. The sequence goes on from OX123203.2 coordinate 32,674,689, forward strand.
TACTTCTACATAATATATCTAGGACTAGTTCCAATAAAAATAATAGTTACTGTCTATTGGCACGACTCGCAAGGTACTATTAACCGTTGCGAGACGAGTAAAAGTTGCGAAGATTTACCTAGTGATATTTATTTTTTAATATCTTATCTTTTTAATCTATACATATTATAGAATGTAGTCCCCGTCGCGACCAATTTCTCTGTTTTAACGGGATAAACTGTAAACTACTGAACAGATTTTTGTACGGTTTTCACTAAAGGATAGTGTTATTAGGAAGATTGAGTATAATTCAAGCGGGCGGAGCCGCAGGCGATGTCTAGTTTAGAATATAATTTATAATTTTGATTATTTAACCTATATAATAGAAATAATGTGTACTTCCTAGTAGATGCGCCATAAAAGCAGCCATACATCACTTATCGTGCGCATTAAATTATTTATCTTCTCAGTTCATTCATACAATGTTGCGTAACCAGTCACGTTTCGCAGCTTGTGCTTCAGAAATAGACACCTGGGAAAATATATGTTTAACCAACTGCATATGAATATGGAAGCATTTTAGATAACAATTCATTTAATATTGGTAGGATAAATTGTATTTAAAAAATGTAAATACTGAACATTAAAATTTAATAACGCTGCTTTTTAAACCAAGGTTTTATATTTTTTATTGACGTATACTTACCATTTACGTTAACTTTTAATCTTAATATATGAAATCCTTGCGTTACTGACTGACTGACATACACGCTACAGCCGAAACTAGGGGGGCGCAGGAAGCTGAAATTTGGCAAGTATGTTCCTTGGGGACCGTAGGGGTGCACTAAGAAGGGATTTCCCGAAATTCCCACGGGATAAGCGGCGGTAGCCCAGTGGTGTACGTAACGGACTGCCGAGACGATGGTCTCAGGTTCGATCCCCAGGTACCTCGGGCACACACCTCTGACTTTTCGAAGTTATGTGTGTATTAAAAATGTTAATTATCGCTCGCTTAATAATGTGCCCCGTAGATGGCAATAGGCTCGCCCCCTATTACATTGGGACCGAAACATATCTGGCGAAGTGTGGGTGTGTAATACACCTCTGCCTACCCCTTCGGGGATAAAAGGCGTGAAGATATGTTATGTTATGTTATGTGTCCCACGGGATCGGCCAAACCGGGTAAATTAAAAAAAATTGCAGGCTTAGCTGCTGGCGTCCTCTAGTTTATTAATAAAAGTGATATAAACGGGTTCGTTATACCTCATAACTGCTCAACAGATCAAAACGAAATTTGCATAGAAATTGTCAAAAGAACCATACACGATGACATCCTTATGTGCGCAACTATGGACCTTCACACAAAGCCTTAGGCATCGCTAAAAAAAGTCAAAATGATTCGCTAAAGTCAATGCAGCTTTGGGTACCTATTATAAGTACCTATCTTAAATCAATTTAGTAAGAAAAACTTGCAAGACAAATCAGCTGCGTCCCAAATTATAATAGCAAAAAATCAGGCAATGTTCACTTTACCAGACTTGAAGTTTGACGTCATACCTTCTTTCTTTTTCTTGGGTGGTTATGGCTAAATCTGGCGTTGAAGTTCATAGACCGTCTGAAGGCCTCAGACCTGGTCTAACGATTCTTTTCTTGAGACTTGTCTCAGACATCCAGTTCTTGAACTGAGTCTGATGGCTTTACGTGTCCTTTGAAGTACAGGCGCCATAATGTAAATACTATACAAGCGGTTACCCTTCCAATTAGCGATATCTATGGACATTACTTAACCTTTCCGATCTATCACAAACGTCAAGTCAAATTACGCTATGAGTTCTCATATATCAATAACATTTTAGTTATATTTCATCAAAATATACAATCTACTTAAAATACGACCAAATTCAAATTCAGCTAAATTAGAATTTGAGTACGATTGATAACCATGGATTAATTAAGAGTTCAATAGGGTTAAATCTAAATTAGCATACAAAATTAAACAGCTTATTGAGTTATATGAAATTAGAGTAATTTTCTTAGAAATACCCATACTGTAGATAGCGTGAAAGATTTGGAATTAAATTTATTTTACATAAGATGAGACGTATTAACGATCTCGTTAATGAAGCAATACATAATTATCGTTTTAAACTTTGGGTTTTATTTTTTACTATTATGGACGAATTAACAATTTAATTGTAACAGGCGAAGGAAAACATCGTGAGAAAACCTGCATGTCTGAGAGTTCCTCATTATGTCCTTGAAAGACATGTGAAGTCTGCCAAACCGCACTTGGCCAGCATGGTGGACTATGGCCTTACCCTTCTCATAGTGAGAAGCCCAGTGCCCAGCAGTGGGACAGTATAAAGGTCTGATGATGATGATGATGGGCGAATTATATGTTTCGATAATATACGTTTAAGTTCTTCATCAGATTTGTTTCGTTTTGCGTGCTGTTAACTTATTGTGATCGCTCATCCTAGAAAACGGACGGTGATAATAACACTTAACCTCACAAAGTGATAGTTTCGTCCCATTACCACTACGCTATGGGCTTCTTAAGAAAGCTAAAAAGTATCTGCTTCTATTTTTTTTAAACTCTCTTACTGAACAGTCCTGTTTCTTAGAAAACGAATAGTCTTAAATACTCTTAAAAGAAAAACTCATTAAACACTATCTCATCCATGAACCAAAACATCACAGTAATTTATCTTAATTTAATTTTGTTTAGTTTGATACCTCTTAAAATAATTATCTACTTGAATATTTTTTTCCCATTCTCATTGGCGTCTTTACTCTAATTAATTTAATTTGTACAATAACGGATAAATAATAGTTTTTTCAGGTTAGTGAAATTTCGTTTTTATCTCAAAATATCTGAACCACCTTTTCGCTTTTACATCAGTGGTGCGCTGTGAAATTGAACCCGATACCTTCATTGCACGGCATTCTGTTGGGTTTTCCATTAGACTATCGCTGCCAATCACGCCTGCTGAATCCTGTAGTATATAATAGTAATATCGAATTGCCGACGATCTTTAAAGTTAAAAGCATGGTATTTTCGTCTAGTGTTTACAATTTACTGTTTACACCATTTACTATTTTACCAGACCTGTCTCTATCTGTCGGCTATTTATTCGCAGTAGCAGCGAAGTCAGTATGCGTGCCGGTACGCCACGAGCATCAATAAAAAAAAATTACATCTCTTTACGGCCATTAAATATGAATTAAGTCAGCACCATTAACCCAGTAAATAGGGTTCAACAGCTGATTGATCAAATACCGCCATTTAAATACCACTATCGTAAACTTCAAAGCTTGGCTTTTAATAGCTGAGTCGAGCTTCATTTATTATTCCGACTCTCATGTTTCCCTAGACTTGGTACGCGGTTTTGAGCAGCTTTTTTGCTATTGCAGTAAATTTACTTATGTTGTTGGGATCGCGAGCAGGATATGGATACGAGTTGCTCAAGATCGGTCCATGTGCAGAGCCTTGGAGGCCTATGTTCAGCAGTAGACGTCTTTAGGCAGATACGATGAACCTATGTACCCCTCTAGCCCCCAACTATCACCCAAAAAATCCTAATTATCATAATATCACTTTGTTGCGCCGCAACAGAAAGACAAACAAATACACTTTCGTATTTATAACACTAGCATAAAATTTTACTACGTTTACCACTGTATCTTCATCATCATCATCAGCCCGCCGTAGTCCACTGCTGGATATAGGCCTCTCCAATGGCACGCTACTGAGCCCGATTTTCGGCTCTTCGTGTCCAGCCGCTGCCAGCCACTTTGCGTATATCGTCACCACTGTATACCAAGCTTTAATTATCATATTTCTTTTGGCGACTGGAAACCACGACAAGCAAACACACTTTCGCATTTATTATATAAGTATAATTAAATGCCATATACACCATTGTATACCACGTTAAATTTATAATCTGTTCGAATCAAGTGACTCGATTTACACGTTATCCAACCGTGAAACTACGCGATTTGATCGTCGAATAGTTTCGGAGACTACGGTTTTATCTGCGGTTGTGCTACGGCATACTAATTAATTCGCTTATAAGCCCTCATCGTATTAAATACGGTGATGGTAAGGCTTGTCGCTTTCTGTGTTATAACTGTTAACTGGGCAACCAAATTTCCAAAGTGAAATGATGTATTGAGATTTTTTGTTGTTACCATTTATTAGTGTTTATTAGCGTTTATTATTTTGCATGTCGTTACTTACTCTATTTATGTGTTTATCTATTATTTGCTGTTAAAAACTAGGCATGTTTTTAAAATGAATAGCTCTAGGTACTTATATGTTATCATTATACGTATGACAGTTTGTAGGTTAATATAAAAATCAACGACGTGATTACAAGTGATACTTACTTAATTAGCTCATTATTTTATCAATCAATGCATTTAAATAAAATGAAATATAAAAAAATCTAACGAATCGCAAATTGGTTACGAACTCTCCCCGCCCGTTAGTTATAGTAGGTTCGCATTGCGTGAAGTTTAAAGCAGTTTAAGTTATTGGCATCATAGATGACAAAGTTATAAGCCCTGTGTAAATGGGTAGATATTAGTTGTGCCGAGACAGCGTCACATGCGAAATATGTCTTACTTCCAGCCCAGGCAAAAAGATGATATTACATCTTTTTTACATTATTGGAGGCAAACAAGCACGCAGGTCCCTTGTTGGTAAGCTTACCGCCTGTCATGGACACCTGAATAAGAGGCGGATTGGGATGAGGCATACGAAACGGGAATGGTGCTTCTGGCACTGTCACTCACTGAATACTAGCGCTCATAGCGTAACTTAGCTTGCCGTTCGTTACAGATCGGCAAAGTTAAGCAACGCTTGCACAGGTAACCACTTGGATGGGTGACCGTTTGTGGCATTTACATCTGAGCGCTACCTTGCTTCGGAGCGCACGTAAAGCTGTCGGTCCCGGGTCTTGTCTAAGGATAAGGATCGTTAGGCCACGTCGGAGGCCTTCGGGCGGTCAGAAAACTCCGGCACCAGAGTTGGCCACACACTAACACTAAAAACAAACAACTCACCGAACGAAACGCAACAGTATAGATACTGTTTACCTCGATTTTCTGTGAGAAGATAGTACTTCCTCCATGGAACCGGTCCTTCCAAGCTGCAAGGCTCTATCTAGTTCCAAAAAAGAGCAAAGGTTATACGATTGAAACCTAATATAATACAAACATAATGTTATTATGTTCACATACATAAAACAGTATTTAAATGCAAGGCAGGTAATTAATAAATTACCTGCCTTGCATTTAACTAATTAAGTATCTAAATAGCAATCCACCTACCATACCAAAACGAATTCAAATGTAAAACAAACCAAAAAATATATTATATTGTCTGCCTTATCTTTTGTTACTAAAAATACTAATTTGGTTCTTAAATATGACCTAATGTAATTTAAAACAGTACCCGTAGAGACTAGTCGTAAATATAAGTTATGTACCAACTACTTACAAATGTAAAGTCGTGTAAGCAAGTATAAAACAGGTGAAATAAACGAAAAAGCCACATTATTGCCAGAATGGCTCCCCAGAGGGTAATACAAAAAGTATGTAAGTAAAAGTCTCCGACTGGCCGACCATTAGGCCCTACATTGTAATAGCCAGACAAACAGGATCTTTTTTGTCAGTACGGTCAGCAAAAAAATCAGCCAGCTACTTTTCCATTATTTCATTATTCGAGTCATTTTCCATTATTACGTCGGCGATAATTGGCTTGTTTAACCACCTTTTGTTGAATTCATTTACTTTTTCAATTTTGCGTTTTTCTTATGTGTTAATTGGATTATTCTGTAAATAATCGCAGGTTGAATACAAAGGGACTATAGATAATGGTTCTAACACATTTTAAAAGAGAATGTGTTGGGCAATGGATTGATGAGATCGAGGCGAGTTTCAGTTTGTTCCTCGTTTAACTAGAGTATTTTAACGGCTTTTACTGTGTTAACATCCGATGGGCTATTGGTTCATTCTAAAAACTTGTAAAATAAATATGTATTATTTTTTAGGATTCTAGTTGAAAATGCACAACTACCTACTATAAAAATAATACTTTTAATGCTATAATAAACTAAGTAAAATAAATATAAGAGTGCAAAAATCCATACATGAGTCATAAATCGGTATTAATTTGAAGCAATTAGACTGCACGGTTGGCGTAGTGGTTTAAGCGGCCGCCTCGCCGCCTGACACTGAGCCGTGTTGTGGTTTCGATTCCCACACGAGGCAACACTTAGTGGAATTCACAAATTGTTGGTTCGGGTCTGGGTGTTCATTGTGTCCGTAAGTTGTATGTTTGTAGAGTACCCCGCGACACAGGATTTAGTCCTAATGCGGGTTGTCCTTAAAAAAAATGTATGATATTTTTTTACTGTTGAATTATTCGTTATCTGAGTGACGGAAGTACGGGCTCTATGCTACTCTTACAGAAAATTGAGTAAGTTGAAAATAAAATCAAGTAGCAGCATTGTTGCTGCTTAATTTCATTTGGATAAGGAGAGTGCCAGAGGCTGCAGCGATCCGTCTTATCTTTTCTTTCTTAACGGGAGCGGGCAAGAGGATATCGCGGGCAGGGATGGGCTCTCAAATTATAATTACTGATGCTTTGTGGTTATCTTAGAGCTATGGTCAGCCGCTTACTGTGATCTGGCCCGAAGCTCGTCTGCTGTCCATATAGATATCATAAAAAGACATAACAGGCCTATACTATTACGTCAAGTAAATATCTATAGTTCTCTGTTTATTGGTGGTTACAAAGCTAACTAGTAATAGCTGTTCATTTCACTCAATTTATCTTCTAATTTAATACAAAACGTTGCTCCAATACAGGATTCCGAGCCAAAGTTTGGATAGTACAAGTTGTGCTCAATACCAATTTAAACTATTTGATTCGACATAGTTTCAGTGAGCTTCGTTGTCACTATACCAATATTTGTCGGGACTAGTTGTTTAACTTTGTGAATAACAATTAATAGTAAAGCCTTTTTATTTATAACAAAAAGGTTTCTTTCCCAGCCTAATTATAATAGTACTGGTGACTCTAGTGTTAGTATCTATAAATGAGTATTATTTCTAACTGAACATACCTAGCTATATCGGAAGGACTGGCCTGTGTCAGCACAAGGCAGAGATGTGTGGAAAAAGTATAGGGAGGCCTTTGCCTTGCAGTGGGACAATACAGCTTGAAAATAAATAAAACAAATTTATTATATTATAATAGGGATCTTGGGTAGAATATGTCCTCTTTCAATTCCTTCATTTTTCTTGTCCTGAGTCACCAAATATCCATGTTTTCATGCTGCTAATATTATGTCGTCTTCAGGCTGGTTTTGAGATCTGTCCATTCTTTCAATATATACAACAAAAACATGCGTCTTTGAGGTTAGTGTATTTACCTCTCTATTGCGATTGAAGTAGTCGCGAGTGGCAGTTCGATGAAGTCATTCCGATCTCGAGATTTTTTTATCAACTCTGGTGGAAATGAAGTCACCATCCGCTGGTTTATAAAGCGATGATATGTTATTCTTTAAATATTCAAGGTTTAACTTGTTCACAAAATCTTTCCAGCGGTGTCTAGGGCAACCAACAGGACGACATCCTGATGGTAGACTCGAATAGGCTCTCTTTATACCACGGGCCTCTCCCATTCTCACGATCAGTCCAAGCCATCGGAGTCTGTGTTAGCAAGACGTAGCTAAAGATCGGATAAGGCATTCTCACGTAGAGGCTAATTCACATTTTGAGTTAGTGTATTGCAGACACTTTGATGTATTACAGATAGATGGTGTAGGTTGTGTAATTAGAGGAGACCCCGAGCTCTAAGCTGAAAGTCTGCAATTCAAAGTGTTCCATAAAGTCATGGATGTGTCAGAAATTAATTGCGTGTTCTTGTTTAGATGTGAAAGGAAACGTTGTAAAAGAAACTGCAATCATGTCAGCTTTCCACAGAGTAGGTACTTGGTAACTAGTAGCAATTTCTAATTTATAATTTATTTTATATTTCTAATTTATAGCATCTTCTAAGCATAGGTACAGAAAAGTAGTTTGACGTTGTTAGGATCATACACAATTTTCTCGTTGAAAGCTTTATTTATTTATTTTATAGACTCACGCCTATATCCCCGAAGGGGTAAGCAGAGGTGTAACATTACACCCACATTTCACCATGAATTTATATGTAGGTCCCACGTAATAGAAGGCGAGCCTATTTCCGTTAACAGGCACATCACCAGACTCCATGCTGCTACTGAGAATTCGAAAAAACCTAGTAACACTTTTGCCCGACCCGGGAATCGAACCCGGGACTGCCGATCAGTAGTCGCATACGCTATCCGGACGACGGAGGCAGTCGTCTAAAAGCCATTTGTTCTGAAAGGTAGTTTGCGTGGTACATTATGCTTCGTTACGAACTTCCTATCTCTGAGACCCTAAGCACTTCCATGGGCTCTGTGCCCGACACCGGTGGGTCATTTGTATTGTAAATGTCCCCGCAGCTACGCTCGCGGGTTTTATTTAAATATAACAGTTGTTCCCGATCGCGACAATCTCTTCTTAACGTACCCTTACGATCCCCAATAAACATACCAAATTTCAGCTCCCTGCACCCAATAGTTTTGATTCTGCGTTGTCTTTTAGTTAGTAAGTCAGTAACACAAAAAATTTATACCTAAACAGATTATAAAAGCACTGTAAGAAATAAATATATGTATATGTACATATATTACTAACAACATAATACTCAAATAATTCATTTTATTCAACTGTCAAAACTAACTGATCATTACGATTATCAACAATAAGCTACAATGGCGACAAAACAAACGTTCTATACTTAGAAATATAATAAAAAACGATTACGTCTAAGCAAACAAGTAATTTTATATTATTTATTTACTAAGTCCTTAAGTGTGATAAATGATTCGAGTTGGTAGGCGGACTCAGTAAATATAGTTAACGAATAATATTTTCGTGTTTTCTAGAATGATTTTGTTTAGATAACGAATGAATACTAATAATTGTTTAATTCAGTTTTAATACAAATATTTTTATGTACATTTATTTTATACAAGCATATTCTGTTCGCAGTTCTTGATAAATAGGTAAATAAAATATAATATTATACATTCACTTACTGACCGGGCCCCTTGCCCGGTCAGCAAGTGAATGGAGTGGACGCTCCACGTGGTCTTGATGGAGGCCTGCGCAGGATGCGTCCAAAGGCCCGTACCTTTGGGTGGACAGTTCTTTCTGTCCCTCGCAGTCGGGCGCGTTCGCGGGAGGAGAGACGTGTCGGTGTTGCGTTGCCACGCGCCCTATCTTCCGCGACTAAATGGGGGCGCACCATTTGTTGCGTCGCGGTGGGGCCGCAGAGGAAGAGGAGATGCGGTGTTGTCAGGTTGCCGTCTTCCCTATCCTCTGCGGTCGTTTAATGCCTGTGGACAGCGAGCGCTGGGGCTGCTCCCGTCCGCCAAAAGGCAGGGACGCGGCGTAGTGTCCGCGCCGCCTCCCAAGTCATAACGAGACGGGGCCCGCCAACACCAACGGGGGGCCAATCCCGGGCGGGGTCACGGAAAAGCGTGCTATCCGCGAATCGCGTGACCCCGCCACTAGCCACTACACGGGTCCCGTAGGGACACTGCGGTGGTTTTAGTGGCACCGCCTTTAGGGGAGGGCCTCCACACACCTTCTCCGCCAGTCCCAAACCCAGTAGATCACACTCTGGCCGGGTTAGCCTCGAGTTGAGATGGCTCATAAAGAGTGTTTCCACCGTAGTGAACAAAAAAAGGCAGGCATTGACGCAAAAATAATATGTTGTACCTTAGCTAAAGATTTCTAGAGTTATTTTTTATGCAAGGTAAAGAAAATACGAAGAAAATGTACTTTGTTATTATATTTTTCAATCTACGCCCCGTAATCTCTCTCGCAATATTGATTTCAGTTAAGAGTTTGTTGTCTGTTGTTATAAAATTATCTAACTTTCCTGTTAGACAGAGCTCCGGTGAAACAAAACTTTAAGATTTTTTTATAAATCTGTTGTTCAAGATTTACAAAAAAAAGTTTTATGTTTCACGTATAGAATTAAAATTTTATTTACCTTGGTAATATTAAAAAACTATTTGTAGGATGATAACCCTAACACTTCCTTCAACGAGAAGAGGTCTATGCCCAGCACTGTAACTGATTATAAACAAGGCTGATGATGATAAATCGCCAGCAAAAAGTCAAAATATATGGCACAGCTGATATTTACGCAATTTCTCAACATCCCAGAACAAAAGTTGTTCATAATAACGAATTCAGTCATCCTCCTTAGAGATTACTAAGATCAACTGTCTCTGTTCGGTTGCCTGTTCATTTGCCATAACTGTGATTCTTATACCGAATATCTTCATAAAGAATAATATATGACAATTATAACGCATCATAAATATCAGACTTTATGAATTATAACCACCGTCCTTGTTCCAGTTTCACTGATCGGTCAGTGCTGACTCTGCAGATCTTTAAAACTTCACAACGTATAAATAATCTCTTACGATCGCTTTAGAGTCCTATGGCCATTGTATAAAGGCAATTACATATTTCTAGTGAGTAAGTATTATGTAATATCTGGGACATTTCATAGCTTTATATGTTTTAAAAGATGTTTCTCAACGAACTTTACAACCCGTCATATAATATAATAGAAGTTTTATTTTCTTTTGAAGTTATTGTTGTCGAAATTGTAGTTTAACAGAGAAGGCTTGCTTATAATATAATACCTGATTTCATATAAATAAAAAGGTACTCACGCAGGTTTGCCATAAATATTATTTCAGACAATGTTCATCAAAAACCTTTTTTTTTTCTTGGACAAGCTCATTGAGATAATACATTCAGAAAAGTATAAGTATAGAAATGCTCAAGCTGGAGCCGTGGTCGCACCTATTGTATACCTAATGTGGGTGCCAGGAACACTTACTTGCATTAAACAAACATGTACATTAGTACCCTTCCTTTTGGCTACGCCGTAGTAGGGTAACAATATGCATTATAAGTTTTATCAAAATTAATCTATCATCTAAAGTGGATACATCTACGCATGTTTGTATACCACGTTTTACAGCTTAACACGTTTCGTGACGTCAGTAACAAAAGGCAGACACCAACAAGAAAGTAGATAGCATATCGTTTACGTATCTACGTATCAGTACTTAAAGATAAGCTAACATTCCTTGCGTGTACAATAAAGCGTATTATATCTTTAGGCTAAGGCTCCACAAGACACGTGTAATGTAGCTGAGCGGAGCGAGGGAAACGTACAATGTTATCGTGATGACATAAATGCCAACTGATCTGAAGCGATATACAAGGTTTCAGTAGGAACAACTTAGGTAATAATTAGCAGTGATTCTAATTTGAGTTCCAAGATTGGACTAAAACATACAACCAGTAAAGATTAACAAGAGCTGGTAAAAATAGAGCACTGTTTATCTTACTTGTTGGTCTAGTATCCTAGTAGTTACCTAACTTGTTAACTTGCTAAGATAACAGGCATGGACTCACTTCCAAAATTTTAATCGCGCTGAGTAACTAATCTAAGTTCATCTGTGTTTCATTATATGATGTACGATAGTTTATAATCGAGTTATCTAGTTCCCATAGTACAGGCCCTGCTTAGTTTACGAGACGGTTGTGTGTATTCTAGGATATAATATAATCTGCCTCTCGCGAATACGCGGCATTTTATACCCAGCATTATTATCAGCTACGTCGTAATCTCCAGGCATTTTCTGCAATAAAACGGAATTACCGCAATCAATACCAATCGTCCTAATACGCCGAAGAAACTGATGTTCGTGTGATTCAATTTGTCCAATACCGACAGAAGATTAACGCCAAATCACGACAGATATAATAATTTAATAAGTGATCCTACGTACCTTTTTCTTCTATATTTCTTAGGTAGCGCTTAATCCATCAACTAATCTAAGTTGAACTCTCGAAGCTTTACATTTTGAGAGCTCATCTTATCTGGATATTTCGTAAGTCCTGCATATCAAAACCCTAAAATCTAAGAGATACAAGTAGCCACTTCATATTCTTAAGCACTTGAGATTTATGCATCGATGTTGATTTGGTGAGTCAGTCGAGCGGATTAAGAAAAAAAACGACCGATGAGTCAACGTAAATATAGTACTTAATTCTCAGTAAGATACCTATACACTCGTATTTAAGTATTGTATTGTGATGTAGCGATACCTAATTTTTGTTGCATGATATTTTGTGTATTATATTATTTATTAAATGAACAATGTATTGTCAGACTTCTTACGTTTTACTTATGAAGTAAAAAGAAGACGGCTCATGTGATTAATACAAACCTATGTCAATCTGCGACCTCCTAGCTATTTTCCCACCTAAAAATCATATCACAACATCGCGTTGCGATGTGTAAGAAGGACAAATGATACACTTTTCATTTATAATGTTAGTGTGGACGCGTATGCATGTGCATTATAGTAATATTTCACCAACACATCGCTTAGTACTAAGGGTGTTTCTATTCCTGTTTGTAACATTCCTTATCAAGAACTTACGACCATGTATTCACACGCTACGGCTTTTAATAGTACATGGTCATGAATATTGTAGCGATTAATCAGAGCTTTGCAAAGAACGAAATGGTTGCTTAACATACTCGGACTTGAGAAAAGCTAACGTTATTTTTTTAGGGTTAAAGGAAAATCTGAAGAAAAAGGGCTGTGTATTTTAAACATAATTTATCTGCTTATTACTTATCTTATTGTGTAAAAAAATTTAAGCATCATTTTGATCACACTTGTATACCAAATATTTTGTATATTGACGTATTGGCTCAAATCTAAGCTTAGTTCTAGTTGGTTCTAGCTTCACGATATAGCAGTAAAATAAACTTTACATAGTACAAATAATGTAGATTAAAAAGTAGTTTTCTTAAGTATTTTTATATGCATTTGCATGCATGCGTATGCATTAAAATACCTGAAACCCAGCTTAGGAAAAAAAAACTAACACAACAATAAGAAGATGGCTGTATAGAAAACATCGCATTTCGAATATTAAACGCGTACACAGATTAGTAAGAAATCATTGTCATCCAAAAACTACTAGAAATACGGAAAAACTGTCGTTAAATACATTCGAGACAATCCACTTCTATCACTATCAGTTTCCATCGCTGCCACCGTTCACGTTGCGATGACGATAAGCACTCGTTTGTCATGAACTGTCACCATGTGTGGTAAGAGATCTGATACGCATTGTATGAATAAAAATATTGAAGGAAATATCATAAAGAACTTTGTTTTTTCTACATCTACGTAATATTTTTCACACGCCTTCTAAATTTCTGATCGTAGAAGTTAAAGAATATTCTGGCACTATCTTTAATGTATATTTTAACTATTAGTATGCAGCCAAACCCGCTGAGAATAAATAAAACTTATTCCACAAAGTTTGCATGAAAATACAATATCATGAATAGAACCCGACCAACTTGAAAAACGTATTTGTAATTCAAATCAGCAAGCAAAGATTCTTAAGAAGTTATCTATAAATCTAAAACTACTAACTTTCCTTCAATATAAATCCTCAAATATAAATTCTGACCGAAAAGTTTGTAATTGCATTGAAACTTAAAGAGGTCAATCTTACTAGCCAGCCACTGATCTCACATTCAATTTGGAAAGAATTACGTAGAAGACCAATTTTGATGGAGCCGTAGAAATATTAAATCTGGATGGTTCATCATTTCATAACTTCGAGGTGGTAAATTTGATTCACAGAGCGACGCGAGATTTAGCGGAAGATTGGAAATGCAGATTATGATAATATTTTTGTAGAAATAGTTGGCAATAAACTTGGAAGACATAGCTGCGGATTCTATTACCTGGACAGATTATACTTTTAAATATTTAAAGATTTGAATCAGTGTACTGTAATTTATTTCCACGGTCATAATGGAATATTTAATGTACTTACTCTCGTTGTATTTATTTTATTTTGTCAGTATTATTGTTTTATATGTAATAACATTTTCTGACGTAAAAATTGTTATACATTTGAAACCGGAAACAAGCTTGAATTATTTTTATTCTACTTTTACTTTTATTTTAGGTACGTCTAGAGCTGAACGCAAAGAAAAATGTATTACAAAGTTATAGAACTTCACAGGTCTTCATCGAATATAATAAATATTATTATACCCATTTAATTTTTTTGAAACTAAGTAAGTGTCATACATGATATGAATGTTGATGATTTAGGTTGAATTTGAGACTGCTATATTCTGTACTACGAGGAGCACCTGCGATGTCACCACCACTGGTATTTCGGGTTCTGATAAAACTTTGTACATATATACATACATAGACTCACGCCTGTATCCCCGAAGGGGTAGGCAGAGGCATATTAAACGCCCACTTTTCGCCAGTACCGCCCACTTTATATATACATACATACATACATACATATACTCACGCCTTTTTCCCGTCGGGGTAGGCAGAGACACGGTTTATATATATTATTTATATTATAGTTTAACGAATTCTCAGTAGCAGCAGGGGGTCTGGTGATGTGCCCAGTAACGGCAATAGTCTCGCCCCCTATTACATGGAACCTAAAAATTCATGGCGAAATGTGGGTGTAATATAGCGCCTCTGCCTACCCCTTCGGGGATTACAGGCGTGAGTCTATTGAGATAAAACTTATACTTAAAAATTCAATGATCACTCCGTGTCCTTATAACTATTAATTATGTTTGAACGATAAGATTTATTGTTATTTTATGAACAATTTGTTTGTAAAGTCGCCACAGAAAAATAAATATAACCCCACCAGAGCCATTATAATTATTTACATATGTTGTCCACGACAGCTATATATAATAATAAAAAGTCCAACCAAAAAAAAACTATTAAGCACTTTACAATCTACCCTCAAAAACAATTAAAAAAGTATAGTGTAGTAGGAATTTCAATTAAAATGATGTGAATCCACTCAAACAATGACGTTTATTTTTCTGGCCCGGATGTGATGTAAACCTCCAGGAAGAATTTAATTTAGCACCGGAAATACAGGAAGTGCAGTAATTATTAAACCAATCTTATTCTGTTTCATTTAAATCAGTGTTTTCACGGAGTATCCATGAATTGGTTTTACGTATTGCAGACTAAAACAACGTTTTGGTTTAAATTAAGGGAATTATATTTTTTTAAGGTACCTTGTAGAGCCTTGCTGATTTCAGCATAAATGGGCAACGCACTTGTGACTCCTGTGGTGTTGCTTGTGTCCATGGGCGGCGGTAATTGCTTACCATCAGGCAATCCGTCTGCTCGTTTGCCGCCTATTACTAAAAAAAAAACATTAGACGACTTGTTTCGTTTAGGTACTTATATAACAGAATATATTTGATCTTTAATGTGGAATACAATCATTGATCTAGAAAAAAAATATCTTTGAATTCCAAAGAAATGGACATTTGAATTACCCAAAAACACTATTGCAAAAATTTTAAAGAAAATCTTTTAAATTTTTGTTAATTTACCACGGCTTTAACAGCTCATTTAAATATGGAATTTCTGTTATAATATGGCACATCCCTAGAAATACTGACATAAAGAGCGGACTAACAAAATAATTTAACCTTTAGCTGAATCTCAGAGCCGTTGAAATACACAACATTTCTAAGGTCAAATAAATAATTTAACCAAACTAATAATAATTAATCTATAAATCGGTGTAAATACACATTATAATTCAATATTTAAATTATTATCATTCCCATTTAGCACTCGTTTACGAAGTCAAACTTTTGTTCTGCAATAAATCACAGTAATAAATAAACATAGAATTGATTAACTATACGATAATTCCACATCCTACATAAATTATAAACAGTCTACAAAAATTTGGCACATTACGCTAACAAACCGAATGACAAATGTTAATGAAAGGGAACAGATGTGAGACAATTTTTCTTAGTAAATAAAGTATAGTGGATCAATTTATTTTACTTGTCCAAAAATATTACCATGAAACAGTTTCAGAAATAGGTCTGTCCACACGTCATGTTGTGAATCTAATCCAAAAATTAAAGGTCATGGCACACTGCAACGGCGCAGCTGCAGCACAGTACTGTCTTAATGTTTCTTTGGCATTTTATATTAATGTAATGTATCTTACACGACATATGTATAATTTAATGTTCCAAGAACATGGATAAACTACCGACTATTTTTTTGTGACCTAATTTTGTTGAGTCATCAAAAATAATATAAATACTTCAATGACAAGTCATTGCTGCGTTGGATTGATGCGGTTACGACGTCTGCATAATGTGCCATCACCTTAACTTTTTATTATTTTGCAAGTTTTAGTAGGTGTCGATAATATCTTAAATTTTAGTAGTAAAATGCTTATAAATGTATGTCATATATTCAAATGCATAGTGTTGAAGTGTAAAGTTATGAATACAAACGGCTAGAAGAACGTAATATAACTAAATATGAAGTTATTTAATGTTTTGTTGAATGCCAATAAATATTGAAGAAAAAGTACGTCAACATTATACATTAAAATGAAATTATATCGCGTAGTAATCCTTTCATGATACAATATCACACATGTCATGTTAAAATATATCAAAGGGACGATGAATACTATTCCATTACAGTTAAAACGTTTCGAACCTCATTAAATACAAAGGGTTCATTAAAACCAGCACGTTTTGGGGAAGTTAACAACCAAAAGATACACCTTTTTATTTCGAAAAAAGTCGCGATATAAGGCTTATTGCAGCCCATTCGAAAGAGGGAAAATCTCGTCATTTACGAGTAAAGCTCCCATAAAAGCCGGGCAAACCTTTGGAATGTGCCGCATTGTGATAATTTAAAAGGGGACGATTTAGAAAATATATATTTTCGCTTTTGTAGCCTGTAGTTGTATTCACATAAGGTCCCGCCGCTAAAATATTCAGAGGGTTACTTATTTTCAACATGTTTTTTCGGGAACTAAAGTCTGTGTAAATATATTTTGAATAGTGAACGTCCATGAACTTTATTTGCAAAAGCAAAGTTTATTCACAGTCAAATTAAATTCTTTGACGTTATAGTAGATGTAAAATTTAGGATTTGTCATTTAATTTAGAATTCAACAGTTGAATCGCGTCATTATAGATGACGTGCAATTGTATGAAAATCAAAATTAATTTAAATGTCTATTTCCCACGTTTCAAAAGAAAAATATATATGTTACTGTAAAAGGCCGAAGTACGGCAAATCTTAAGATTTACCAGTAAATCCTAAGATTTACCAGCATGAGTTGGTAAATGTCCGTATTTTTAAATAAAAAGAAAATTACGGAGCCCTTCTTCGAAGGGCTCCTATTTTTGGGTTAAGGGTCACAAGAGAACCTAACATAACCTAACATAGCATATATGTCAATTCGTCTTTTTTTATGCACAATGTGTAAAATATTAGACTTATCGTATATATTTTACTGTAAAAGCCCGTAAGGTTAGGTGAGACTGTAAATCAAGTAACTAGGTAATATTAGGTTAGTTTTTTTATAAAAAAAATCGGCCATTTACCAACTCATGCTGGTAAATCTTAAGATTTACCGTACTTCGCGCTTTTGCAGTAACATATGTATACATATATTAGTATTTTTGACAGCGGAAAATTTACAAACAGTTGATCTGGGTAAACATGCTTTTATATCTACATAGCATAAATGCCAGGGTAATAGACTTATCTCAAACTAACATACCATTGATTTAGCTTCTGCTCCGATTTTGGTAGGAGATGATAATTTATATGAACCATAAATTATTCCTCCGTATTAATATAGTTTCGCCGAGTCTGTTTGCTCAATATATCAGTCTTACTCTAGCAAAATGTTTTAATTCCGGCTTCGAACATAACGTAGATAAAATAGAAAACGACTTGTAACTGACCATACGTATTGGCCGAACGTGCTCCAATTGCCAGTAAGGCTCCAATAAAACCATTATAAATCATAGCATGGCTGCTTTTTACGACGGAACCTTTAATACACGAATTATATGTAGGTACCTACTGAATTGCGGGTTGCTATTTTTTATTGCCAAATCGGTGGAACAGTATAGCTTTGGTTAACCGCTCTCATTCCTGGATTATTGGATTAAGCAAATTGGAGATATGACGTTGTATTTATAGTGTTGACGAGATTGGGACGCTTTATAGAATGTTGTTAGTTTTGTATTGTAGCATAAAATTAAATAACATTTTACTCGTAAATTGTTTTACGTTTTCTAGAAAAATCTGAATTCAATAATATTTTATATTTTCTGAGCATTGTTAATTAATTTTAAAATAGGTAATACGTATTAGTTTAAATTGGGTCTTTTTATATTCGAAAACATCGCATTTCGAATATTAAAAGTGTACACAGATTAGTAAGAAAACATTGTCATCCAAAAACTACTAGAAATACGGAGAAACTGTCGTTAAATACATTCGAGACAGTCGACTTCTATCACTATCAGTTTCCATCGCTGCCACCGTTCACGTTGCGATGACGATAAGCACTCGTTTGTCATGAACTGTCACCATGTGTGGTAAGAGATCTGATACGCATTGTATGAATAAAAATATTGAAGGAAATATCATAAAGAACTTTGTTTTTCCTACATCTACGTAATATTTTTCACACGCCTTCTAAATTACTGATCACTATCTTTAATGTATATTTTTACTATTAGTATGCAGCCAAACCCGCTGAGAAGAAATAAAATTTATTCCGCAAAGTTTGCATGAAAATACAATATCATGAATAGAACCCGACCAACTTGAAAAACGTATTTGTAATTCAAATCAGCAAGCAAAGATTCTGAAGAATTTGTCTATAAATCTAAAACTACTAACTTTCCTTCTATAGAAATCCTCAAATATAAATTCTGACCGAAAAGTTTGTAATTGCATTGAAACTTTAAGAGGTCAATCTTACTAGCCAGCCACTGATCTTACATTCAATTTAGAAAGAATTACGTAGAAGACCAATTTTGATGGAGCCGTAGAAATATTAAATCTGGATGGTTCGTAATTTCATAACTTCGAGGTGGTAAATTTGATTCACAGAGCGACGCGACATTTAGCGGAAGATTGGAAATGCAGATTATAATAATATTTTTGAAGAAATAGTTGGCAATAAACTTGGAAGACATAGCTGCGGATTCTATTACCTGGACAGATTATACTTTTAAATATTTAAAGATTTGAATCAGTGTACTGTAATTTATTTCCACGGTCATAATGGAATATTTAATGTACTTACTCTCGTTGTATTTATTTTATTTTGTCAGTATTATTGTTTTATATGTAATAACATTTTCTGACGTAAGAATTGTTATACATTTGAAACCGGAAACAAGCTTGAATTATTTTTATTCTACTTTTACTTTTATTTTAGGTACGTCTAGCGCTGAACGCAAAGAAAAATGTATTGTAAAGTTATAGAACTTCACAGGTCTTCATCGAATATAATAAATATTATTATACCCATTTAATTTTTTTGAAACTAAGTAAGTGTCATACATGATATGAATGCTGATGATTTAGGTTGAATTTGAGACTGCTATATTCTGTACTACGAGGAGCACCTGCGATGTCACCACCACTGGTATTTCGGGTTCTGATAAAACTTTATACATATATACATACATAGACTCACGCCTGTATCCCCGAAGGGGTAGGCAGAGGCATATTAAACGCTCACTTTTCGCCAGTACCGCCCACTTTATATATATTATTTATATTATAGTTTAACGAATTCTCAGTAGCAGCAGGGGGTCTGGTGATGTGCCCAGTAACGGCAATAGTCTCGCCCCCTATTACACGGAACTTAAAAATTCATGACGAAATGTGGGTGTAATATAGCGCCTCTGCCTACCCCTTCGGGGATTACAGGCGTGAGTCTATTGAGATAAAACTTATACTTAAAAATTCAATGATCACTCCGTGTCCTTATAACTATTAATTATGTTTGAACGATAAGATTTATTGTTATTTTATGAACAATTTGTTTGTAAAGTCGCCACAGAAAAATAAATATAACCCCACCAGAGCCATTATAATTATTTACATATGTTGTCCACGACAGCTATATATAATAATAAAAAGTCCAACCAAAAAAAAACTATTAAGCACTTTACAATCTACCCTCAAAAACAATTAAAAAAGTATAGTGTAGTAGGAATTTCAATTAAAATGATGTGAATCCACTCAAACAATGAGGTTTATTTTTCTGGCCCGGATGTGATGTAAAACTCCAGGAAGAATTTAATTTAGCACCGGAAATACAGGAAGTGCAGTAATTATTAAACCAATCTTATTCTGTTTCATTTAAATTAGTGTTTTCACGGAGTATACATGAATTGGTTTTACCTATTGCAGACTAAAACAACGTTTTGGTTTAAATTAAGTGAATTATATTTTTTTAAGGTACCTTGTAGAGCCTTGCTGATTTCAGCATAAATGTGCAACGCACTTGTGACTCCTGTGGTGTTGCTTGTGTCCATGGGCGGCGGTAATTGCTTACCATCAGGCAATCCGTCTGCTCGTTTGCCGCCTATTACTAAAAAAAAAAACATTAGACGACTTGTTTCGTTTAGGTACTTATATAACAGAATATATTTGGTCTTTAACTGTGGAATACAATCATTGATCTAGAAAAAAATATATCTTTGAATTCCAAAGAAATGGACATTTGAATTACCCAAAAAACACTATTGCAAAAATTTTAAAGAAAATCTTTTAAATTTTTGTTAATTTACCACGGCTTTAACAGCTCATTTAAATATGGAATTTCTGTTATAATATGGCACATCCCTAGAAATACTGACATAAAGAGCGGACTAACAAAATAATTTAACCTTTAGCTGAATCTCAGAGCCGTTGAAATACACAACATTTCTAAGGTCAAGTAAGTAATTTAACCAAACTAATAATAATTAATCTATAAATCGGTGTAAATACACATTATAATTCAATATTTAAATTATTATCATTCCCATTTAGCACTCGTTTACGAAGTCAAACTTTTGTTCTGCAATAAATCACAGTAATAAATAAACATAGAATTGATTAACTATACGATAATTCCACATCCTACATAAATTATAAACAGTCTACAAAAATTTGGCACATTACGCTAACAAACCGAATGACAAATGTTAATGAAAGGGAACAGATGTGAGACAATTTTTCTTAGTAAATAAAGTATAGTGGATCAATTTATTTTACTTGTCCAAAAATATTACCATGAAACAGTTTCAGAAATAGGCCTGTCCACACGTCATGTTGTGAATCTAATCCAAAAATTAAAGGTCATGGCACACTGTAACGGCGCAGCTGCAGCACAGTACTGTCTTAATGTTGCTTAGTACTACCAAAGAGCTCAGATATTTACATAGAGGCGCTTAGCGGCGTGGCAGTCGCGTGTGACAGCTGTCTCTACGAGAGCAAGAGAGACGAACGTTCCTCCAGTGTATCTTAACTACGAGAGCAAGAGAGACGGAGAACGACGCCAGCGCCGCCAACGGCGCTAACTACGAACTAAACTGCAGACAGTCCCTACTTGGAATCGGCACATGAAATCCTTAAGAACTGCGCTACTATGTAAAATCTGTATTCATTGGTACCGCCAAGCGCGCTGTCATCCCGCTATTGGCATTTTATATTAATGTAATGTATTTTACACGACATACGTATAATTTAATGTACCAAGAACAACGATAAACTACCGAATATTTTTTTTTTAATATAAACACTTAAATGACAAGTAATTGCTGCGTTGGATTGATGCGGTTACGGCGTCTGCATAATGTGCCATCACCTTAACTTTTTATTATTTTACAAGTTTTAGTAGGTGTCGATAATATCTTAAATTTTAGTAGTAAAATGCTTATAAGTGTATGTCATATATTCAAATGCATAGTGTTGAAGTGTACAGTTATGAATACAAACGGCTAGAAGAACGTTATATAACTAAATATGAAGTTATTTAATGTTTTGTTGAATGCCAATAAATATTGAAGAAAAAGTACGTCAACATTATACATTAAAAATGAAATTATATCGAGAAGTAATCCTTTCATGATACAATATCACACATGTCATGTTAAAATATATCAAAGGGACGATGAATACTATTCCATTACAGTTAAATCGTTTCGAACCTCATTAAATACAACGGTTCATTAAAACCAGCACGTTTTGGGGAAGTTAACAACCAAAAGATACACCTTTTTATTTCGAAAAAAATCGCGATATAAGGCTTATTGCAGCCCATTCGAAAGAGGGAAAATCTCGTCATTTACGAGGAAAGCTCCCATAAAGGCCGGGAAAACCTTTGGAATGTGCCGCATTGTGATAATTTAAAAGGGGACGATTTAGAAAATATATATTTTCGCTTTTGTAGCCTATAGTTGTATTCACATAAGGTCCCGCCGCTAAAATATTCAGAGGGTTTCGTATTTTCAACATGTTTTTTCGGAAACTAAATTCTGTGTAAATACATTTTGAATAGTGAACGTCCATGAACTTTATTTGCAAAAGCAAAGTTTATTCACAGTCATATTAAATTCTTTGACGTTATAGTAGATGTAAATATTTATGATTTGTCATTTAATTTAGAATTCAACAGTTGAATCGCGTCATTATAGATGACGTGCAATTGTATGAAAATCAAAATTAATTTAAATGTCTATTTCCCACGTTTCAAAAGAAAAATATATATGTTACTGTAAAAAGCCGAAGTACGGCAAATCTTAAGATTTACCAGTAAATCCTAAGATTTACCAGCATGAGTTGGTAAATATTCGAATTTTTAAATAAAAAAAATTGACGGAGCCCTTCTTCGAAGGTCTCCTATTTTTGGGTTAAGGGTCACAAGAGAACCTAACATAACCTAACATAGCATATATGGCAATTCGTCTTTTTTATGCACAATGTGTAAAATATTTGACTTATCGTATATATGTTACTGTAAAAGCCCGTAAGGTTAGGTGAGACTGTAAATCAAGTAACTAGGTAATATTAGGTTAGTTTTTTTATTTAAAAAATCGGCCATTTCCCAATTCATGCTGGTAAATCTGAGGATTTACTTGTAAATCTTAAGATTTATCGTACTTCGCGCTTTTGCAGTAACATATGTATACATATATTAGTATTTTTGACAGCGGAAAATTTACAAACAGTTGATCTGGGTAAACATGCTTTTATATCTACATAGCATAAATGCCGGGGTAATAGACTTATCTCAAACTAACATACCACTGATTTAGCTTCTGCTCCGATTTTTGTAGGAGATGATAATTTATATGAACCATAAATTATTCCTCCGTATTAATATAGTTTCGCCGAGTCTGTTTGCTCAATATATCAGTCTTACTCTAGCAAAATGTTTCAATTCCAGCTTCGAACATAACGTAGATAAAATAGAAAACGACTTGTAACTGACCATACGTATTGGCCGAACGTGCTCCAATTGCCAGTAAGGCTCCAATAAAACCATTATAAATCATAGCATGGCTGCTTTTTACGACAGAACCTTTAATATAAGAATTATATGTAGGTAGCTACTGAATTGCGGGCAATGAAATCCTTCAATTATTATTTGTGGGTCCGCTGAGAGCCGTAAAAACTCCAAACTATGTAAACTTGCGCGGATACCCGTTTCAAAGTTAGGGGATTAAGCCTGTATCCGCAAAGTTGCTATTTTTTATTGCCAAATCGGTGGAACAGTATAGCTTTGGTTAACCGCTCTCATTCCTGGATTATTGGATTAAGCAAATTGGAGATATGACGTTGTATTTATAGTGTTGACGAGATTGGGACGCTTTATAGAATGTTGTTAGTTTTGTTTTGTAGTATAAAATTAAATAACATTTTACTCGTAAATTGTTTTACGTTTTCTAGAAAAATCTGAATTCAATAATATTTTATATTTTCTGAACATTGTTAATTACTTTAAAAATAATACGTATTAGTTTAAATGGGGTCTCTGATGCTTTATCCTCTTATCATAAATTCCTTAAAAGATACATAATTATTATCAAATATTCTGCAGCCTATTTTATGAGCTTTTTGCTAATAATAGACAATGTTTTACGTGTCTAATTCCTAAAGATTAGAGAAAGAGTTAGCAGCATTTTCGATACTAGTACTTGCATGGGATAGTAAAAGCATTGTTAAATTTATATCAGGCTTTTTCTAAGGAGTGTCCCAGCACTGTAGCAAATTTAGCTTTATATAGTATGATATTTTTTTTTACTTGGAAACATAAACAAAAAGCCACAAAGCCTGCCAAGCCTGCGAGTTTCTATTACACACGAGGCTTTCATAATCTGTACATTCATATGGCTATAACTATGGTTTTTAAGTGCATAAATTTAGTTAGACGATACCTAAGCCGTAAACAACCTTTTTAAATTTTCTCTCCAAACGGGGATATGGGAGATCTCCTTTATGAGAAAGTGTCGCAAACCTTTGGCGCCATCCGTAACTTGAACTGGCAAGTATGGTGAAAGGGATGAAATTTATTAGAGTTTCCGAATCGAAAAAAATACTTGACAATATTTTTATGACAGCCCGGTGCAGTCAAGATTTGTGGAGCGGTGTCAGGTTCGAATCCACGGCGCGCGCCTCTGACTTTTCGGAGTTACGTCCGTGTTGAATTGTTAATTATCGCTTTCTCGTGCCTCAGAGGATAAGTAAAACCGTCGGTCCCGGCTGTCACGAAGATCTTTGGTAGCCTCTTAGGGTGTCAGTACCTACCTCCGAATAAACTGACACTAGTCTAAACCTATCCCTTGGGGGTGCGGCAGTCAGCCGTATCGTGGAAAAGCGAATATTCAGCCAAAGCCAGTTAGACTACTAAGCGGACTCTGGGTTGAAACTAGGATAATTCTAGGAGGATGATGAAAACTTTCTACTAAAACAAATCTGTAACTTTACAGTCGTAGCTTATGGCAATTGATTTTGTGCTTCACGCTATCAATATATTTTCACCCTAACCAACCAAAACCCTTTTGACTATCGTAAAGAATAAAAGTTTATTGTAGCTATGTCATTCCTTCTTTGAATAGCTTATCGCTTGTATGGCCTTGGCCTTAGTTCAATAGCGAAGTTTTACATGATGGCGCGTTTTTACTTCGGATATTTTTCAGCCATTGTATTTTGTGTGTACCTACGTCGATAAAAATAGGCTTTACTTTTACTGAAATTTTATGAAAGATTTTATGATCAGATTATTATTTTGGAAAACATTTCTGGCTTTTGATGCCTTTTAAGAACCACAATATACACGGATGTTTTCCTTTTGCAACGTAATTATAATAAGCATAGAGCTGTATTCACTACACAATACTTAAAAATAAAATCATATTATTTATTTATCATACCGTTTCCACCAACACAAGTTGATTTATTAAAATGTCTTTATGGTTTGTTTCATACTTATAGATTCAGTTTTTTAGTATTACTCCAATATTATCATCATCATCGTTACCCAAGTTGCATACCAAGCATGTGTTTTGGAGCACAAGGTCTGCTAACTTTACTATCCCGGTTGCAGTAGCAGAAAGAAGAAAATACTAACATATTTTTTAAGAAACTGAATTGAGATGCCTATATTTATTGATTTATTTAATTTTATTACCAATGCCTTTTTATGCTTCAAAGATCATTTTATTCTCTATAAACAATTCCATTTAATATTTATACGAGTGACACAAAACCGTTATCTCAAAACCCAAGATTATCGCGCTACCGTAATTTTACCTTATACGCCGGCACTTTGCCCAAGAGTCATCAAAACTTCAACACTGTAGACTAGAAATACCTCCGGCATTCGAATTAAATATTAATACTCTAGAGTACGTCTTCATAAATCGCCGAGACAGTTTAGCCGAGTCCAAATAGTTTAATAATCGCGGGTCTTACCAGTTGTAAGGCGAAATGAAATGAAAATGCAAAAAGAAAAGTTTTATTTTTCATTTAATTTTAGCAAATTAGATTAGCTAAATAAGTTGAGCTTTTATTGAAATTTGTCTGTCATGATATTTCGTAAAGCAACCTTTCCAGAGGTCACTAATAGGGTGGGTAACCGCTTATTGTCGAGTTTAGATCAGCATGATACTTTTCATTGGTGGGCACATAAATCCATGATCAAAACTCGCTAAGCCATATCAGGGGCCTTCGTATGATCTATTGGTAAACTCTCAAACCAGAGCTGGCAACTCATATGAAAAAAAAGGAAGACACCGGGCTCAGTAACCCCAGGACTTAATTGAAATCATTATCAAATAATGATTTCTAATATGTATTATTTAATATTTAATGATATCAAATAATTATTATTACTATGATCTTTCTGCATTAGTATTACCATTAAATATTCTGTTTTCTTCACTATACTATTTGTTCGACTGTATAATCTTTTAAAGTTAGCAGCCTGCCTTTCTTTTTAACTATCAATGTTCATAAATACTAATATTTATATTGCTCACTTATTTGTGCATGCAGTGGCTACCTTAAAAGGTTATGCAAGTGACTAAGAATTTATTGTATTTTATTATTGTGAACGCATTCTTGTTATAATCACTGGTGGTCCTAAAATAAATAAATAAATAGATCATTGACTATTAGCGCACTGTTTGCATCATCACAAATTCTGCACCAATCATAGCTTCGACCGGCGATCGAGTCGAGATGAATCTTGAGACGACAAGACCCGTAGTAATCACCAATCCAAGTTTAAATAGAAGTTACAAAGGTCTTTATTTATTGCTTGCTTATAATTTCCAGTATTTTGAGGCCTTTAAGTTGAAGACGTTTGAGGTAACTTTCAGAATTCTTAATCATTTAAGACCTCGTTACGAAGCCATTGTGTTTCGACTTTGTGATGGTTTTCTGAGTATTAAATAAATAATAAAAATTGCTGAAATATATCAAGAAGACTACAAACACTGATATTATAATAAATGTAGATAAAGATGGCACCTTTGACGTAAATTTTAGATTCGTTTACAATATTTTCTTATACTAATATAAGTAACTTGGTATACGAAAAATATAATTTCAGTGAAAAATTCCATCAAATTATGTACAAGCACTGGTGGAAACTTATGTGAAAATAGCTGATTGCTATCATCCTATGCCGATCAAACATTTTATTGCGAGTCGATCGTTATACTGAGTTAACGTCTTCAGCGAAACCACGCGTATAAATAATTATATAACATGGTTTTTGTGCAGCGATAGTTTAGTGGGCCATACCATAGCATTAGGCTGCTACGGCAGTCGTTTGTCGCTCTGTGAAAAGGCTATGCTGTCTTATACTGGACTTAGATGCAACCAAGAAGACCCTAGAACGGCAATGCTGACGTGTTACATGTAAATCAGATAGGAAAGCAAGGGTAAGAATTCAACAATATTATTAGAATTACGTAGCAGGCTACACATGATAATTATAAAATCTAAGATATTCCTTCATCAGCAGTACCGATTATGAGAAAAATACAGAGTGGAGTCATCAGTTACAAGGACGCTGATTATAAGAGAAGTCGTTTGACAAACGATGGCTCTTTCTGGTGTATTTTACAATTCTGTTATTAACAGAAACATACCAAAGTACAATTATAAATAACCCATCCGCCGCTTCAATACTCATCCATCAATATGATTGTATCAATTGTTACACCCATACCCAGACCGTCGGTTTCAAGTGCCATACAAAAATAAAACTGAGCTAAAAACTGCCAGTAATTAATAACTGTACGTCGATTGGCACGCTCTCTTTGTTTACGTCATACGTTTTTTTTTCTATTTCTACACAGGATTGACAGACCATTTGCTATTATTCGTACAGTCTGTAGTTTTAAATGCGATAAAAGTGTTTGCGTTTTGTGTTTTTAATATGACTTGAATCATGGTGATTTGTTTCATCTGTTTGGTTAGAACGTTGAATTATGTTTTGTGATGAAATAGTGGAGTAGCTTCGTAATACGTTTATAATATTTAACTACATCTGCCAGCTCCATATAAAGTAATCGATATTGGCCGATTTGGCATTGGCCAAAGAGATGATCTGCTCTTTTGACCGATTTTGTTAGTAACTGAGTTATAAATATTTTCAAAAATTTACGATTTGTACACATACTAAAATTTACCCACGTCGAAACTTCGGGTTAAAAAGAGGTGGTGTATTTCATCTTCATTATCAGTAAACTATACGATATAGGCCCGTTAAATAAGCTTTAGTATGAGTAACTGAGTTATTTTAAATTGGATACTTTCATCTATATTTCAGTAGAAAACCTGTCCATTTTCATTTTCATGCGGCTGATTATATTTTTTGTGGTGCATCCGTGATCATGCAGTTTGCAACAGTAGCGATGTCAAAAAATAAAATTCTACAACAAAGGTCTACAGTAAGAAAGACAATGATATTTATTTGAAAGTTTTTCAAACTCAAGGCTGTTAGTATTGTACCCATTATTGATATTGGTATAATTATGAATAAACTTATACCAATACCAATAATGGCACACCATAACATCCGATATATTAAAATAAACATTACACAATAGACCGCGAATCAAATATTGTTAGTACTGTTCTACTCAAAGATACGAAATACCAACAAATCTGGCAAACCACAACATCCGGCACAACAAACAAATTATATAATAGACCACATTCAACAAACCACTCATCACAAGACCACGTTTCGTCATTATTTGCTCAATTTCTGGACACGGCGGCATTGCCAACACTACGTCGCTAAATGCGATAACAGCTGGTTAAACAGACACTGTTTAATATGCAAATACATTGACAGACGCGTGCGGTTAATAAGATGGGAACACACGAATGACATTTCAATGGACCTAATTCTGTTGTACATTCACGAAACTAAAATGAGATTATGGTTGTTTTTCATTAATACTTAGTTTAGGAAGGTGTTAGATGATGTTTTGGAATTGTCAAACTTGTTTTCATACTGATTTGAGGGTAAATTTGGTACGTCTAGAACCGTTAATTGATGTTAAATTGAGCGTTATGCAGCGTTGCCTATGCGCCGCTTATAAGTGGTGATGATTCTATAATAATCACTAGTTACAGTTTAAAACTTTAGGAAATGAATATTGACAATACTTATTTGCCTTTGTCTCTTTCTTATTTTATCAGAGTGAAAAAGAGAATAATAATCCAATTTAGTACCTACGAGCATAACAGAATTGCCACCAATGTTCAATATTTATACGTTGTAGCATTAGTTCGTCTCAATTAATCAACGACCCTGTTAGGCTGTTACATAAATGGCTGATGTTTACCGTGATTGAAGTTATATGTCTAAGCTGGATATGAAGATGTCATTCTGGAATGTTAATAAAGATGAGCGAAAGGTTTTGTGACATGGAATCAACATCATAATCATCATTTGCGGCGCTACAAGGTTAAGTCATGGCCTAGACGAAAACATCTCTCTAGACAGATCTGTTTTTGGTTTTTGGCTTCTAGATTCGAAATTTAAATTGACTTCATCTTGTTTAAAACTGTCTATCTATCGACTGGTTTGCTTGGCTTCGTCTACCTACAGGTTTGATAACAAGAAGGCGTTTAGGTGGTTATGTCATGTCCTTCATAACCTGAACGTGGCCTGGCTAGCGCATGAAACTAACATGTGCCTAGGTGAGATATGGCCAACAAAGAGTGGGTCTTTGCCAACCATCCTAGCGAGCTGAAGCATATTTATAGTAAACAGTTTCTATATATTATACCGCAAACAGTTGCAAAACATATTTGAACATATGCTATATTTACCATACAAAAGATTCCATACACCAATATTGTATTGAGAAATTTTAATCAAGCTCAAAAGCGTTTCAGCATATATGTACATAATTCCCAACAGCAGAATAACACTGTAAAGTAGGGCCAGCGCATCAGAAATACCAAACTATTCATAGTTTGAATTCATTTATTTAAATGTGATGTGTATTTAAAATATTTACTGTACATCCGTTGGTTTATTTATCTTGCCAGGAAATTCTAAACATTGCCAAATGTTTTGCAGTAGTGCTGCAGATCTGACGAGAGTTGATTAAGCCAAGTTTTCCGGGCCTTAGAGTCGGATTAATCTTCGTCAAAATTCTGACACAAAGCTCTTGAAAAAGCTCGAAAGCTGATTGCTGGTATACAATTTATGACGGAATGTTTCATAGTCTGAAAATTGTTTTCATCTAGAGCTGATTTCACGAAGGTTTAACATTGGTGAGATGAATTAAAACCTAACTAACCTAAACTAAACTTTACATTTGAGTGGCGGGTTGGTTTCAATGACAACTGTAGCAATTTTGTGCTTTAAAACTTAATTATCATCACCATCAGCCTGCAAGAGTCCACTGCTGGAAATAGGCCTCTCCAATGGCACGCCACTGAGCCCGATTTTCGGCTTTTCGTGTCCAGCTGCTGCCAGCCACTTTGCGTATATCGTCACTCCATCTAGCCGCAGGGCGTCCTATACTACATTTGCCAAGGCGCGGTCTCCACTCTAGAACACGACTATTCCAACGGTTATCGGTTCTTCGACAAATGTGGCCGGCCCACTGCCACTTCAGTTTGCTAATTCTTTGAGTTACATATGTCGATTACTTTGGTTCTCTGTCGGATCAATTCATTGCGAATTCGATCCTTCAGAGAAACTCCGAGCATAGCCCTTTCCATAGCTCGTTGAGCGACCTTAAATTGGTGAACCAGTCGCACCGTCAGTGTCCACGTCTCGGCTCCGTATGTCATAACGGGTAGGACGCACTCGTTAAAGACCGTTGTCTTAAGGCTTTGCGGTAGGGGAGACGAAAAGACTTGACGGAGTTTCCTATATGCTGCCCAGCCCAGCCGTATTCTTCCACCAGCCTTCTCTTCTACTCGATGTTGTTTCTACCCAACTGCAAGGTTTGCCTAAGGTAGACGTACTCTTGAACAACTTCCAGAGGGACCCCATTTAGTATAATACAAATACTGGCAAATTAAAGAGTAGGTACTTTTTATAGAGCTCGGCCCTCACTTTGACTTTACAAGCTTTTATTAAACTTGTGATATTTGAATGTAATATTATTCAAATCTTGAAAACCTGTTTTGAACCGCTGCCTGTAATCCGATTTGCTAGAGACAGACGACTCTTGTACTATCCAACATGATTGTTGGTAGAACATGAACACATCATACATACATAATAAGAAACATAGACACACTGCACACACAAAATGAAGACAAAAAAATGTGATGGTCTTAAAATGGTATCGTAATCAAACTGCCTAAAGGGCTTCACACACAGCAGCTATAATGTAAAGATGTACATTATAGCACGATACATCTCATTACATCTTTCCATAGAAATCGTCAGGAGAATGTATATTAATGTACACTACATCCCGGGATGTAACGTACATTAATATACATTATAGCTGCTGTGTGTGAAGCGCTTTAGTGCATATTAAAAAAAATTGTTAGGTATACTTTATCTAAACTACTTAATCTGGAAAAATAAACGATTATAGTACTCTATCGCATGTTTATTTGTTCATCGACACGTCTTTGCTTGTTAAGACGTATCAATGGAATACAAATCGATAGGCGTGTATTCTTACATATCCTTATATAGATTCAGTTCAATAATAACCTTAGAACCAGGTGATCGGTCACACGAAGAAATAGACTTATAAGTATGGGGTGTAATTGCTGATTATTACGAAAGGTACAGTATAAGATAGTAACAGAATAAGTTTTAAATTCTGTTATTCGACTTTATTCGGAGCAGTGATAGCCTAGTGAAGAGACCGTTTTGGGTTCAAATCCACGGCATGCACTATTGGTGATCTTTTTATTTTTATTAAAAAGAAAAAAATAACTTTTTAAGTGCGTCTAAAATTGCTGATAAACAGTGAAGGAAAACATCGTGAGGCAACGAGCATGTCTGAGAGTTATATATAATAATGTTCTTGAAAGACGAGAGCAGTCTGCTAAATCACACTGAACCAGTGTGGTGGACAAAGGCCATTCTCCAAGTTAGAAGATGCCGGTTATATATCATTATGCTTCACCAAAATTTCATGTTAGTCCATGTGCAGCAACTTTTACGCAGATAATACCAGGACTAAAGTATTTAGTCCTGGTATTGTAAGGCAGCATTAGCTACCACAACTAGATATATTTATAATCCCATCGAGAGTTTTCAGTATGTATTTCAAATTGTCAATACATTATAGTTCACTTCAATGGTGTAATAAATTTATTTGCAACCTTACCATAGATTAAATATTCATTTCCTGGGACGCATAAAATAATCAATCCTCCATTTGCAAATTGTGTAAGTACTAGCAGTTTAAATGGAATCGTCATTGTATGGTCAAACCCATTACAATATAATCGCTGAGAAAATACAACTGTCTTCTTTGAATTACCTTAAACTTGATAGGGTTCATCAAACCACATCAAAGGGTTTGACTGCGAATTGTACAGTAAAAGTCATCTTTTAATGCAATTTTAGCTTCGAGTATAAAGCATTTTAGGCACCGGACATCGTAGCAGAGGTACTAATACATAGAAGAAAGAAAGAAAAAGCATTTATTTCTATCAGACGATAGACATGAAAAAAAGACAATGTGACAATCATAGGTCCCGGTCTTATGGTGGACCGACGATCTTGTTGGAATCACGGGCAGCGAATGGATGTGAGTGGCTCAAGATCTGTCCACGTGGAGAGTCTCGGTTAGGGTTAGGCCTATGTCCAGCAGTGAACGTCTTTCGGTTCATATGATGATGATAAAGTATTTGCACTACGTCTCGACTACCTCCGTGGTCCAGTGGACTGCCTCCGTAGTCCAGTGGAGACTGCTTCCGTGGTCCAGTGAATAGTGTATGCGACTGCTGATCGGAGGTCCCGGGTTCGATTCCCGGGTCGGGCAAAAGTGTTACTGGGTTTTTCCGAATGCTCAGTAGCAGCCCGGAGTCTGGTGATGTGCCCGGTAACGGCAATAGACTCGCCCCCTATTACGTGGGACCTAAAAATCATCATGCGTTGCAGTCATCGTGCGTTGACATCACCAAACTTCGTAATGATTGACTATGCTAATAAAAAAACCTTTTTTTTATTAGCATAGTCGTTTTTTTGCGTAGTAGTACGCAGTTGATGATAGTGAAATGTATACCTAATTATCGGTCTTAAAGTAAGGTTGTCATAAAAGTGTCTGTTTAATATTTAGATGGGAATAAGGAGATGGATTGCAATAACGGAAAATGTTGCCTTATTGAGCTCTACGAGTCGTTCTCCAGATATACATTCGGCCGCCATTTGGGGTCGAAATTGGACGCATTATTTGTTATAAAAAAATCAAAACAAACAAATCAATATCTAGAAGCAAAATTCATGGAAAAAGGAATACAGATTAAATGTTATAGTAAATTGGATACAATAATTATGTATTTCATGTGTCTCATATAATATGTATATCACAATCAAAGCTCTACAATATATAAAAAATTCTTTCATCAGGAAATCTTCATAACTAACATATGTGAATGCCACAACAACTTATAAAGTTACGAAATCGTTTCTTAGACTAGGCTAAGAACTTTCGACCAATAAAAGTGATTAATGAGTAGAACTCTTGTTCTCAAGCAAAACACTTACACTAGGATGCCTTTATACGTTGGTCGGCGTAGATGAAATTGCGGGATTCCGCCGGTCATAATAAATTGGGGAAATAAATTAATGTCTAGTTTATTGCGGGGTCTGAATGTGTTCGGTATGTAGAAACTTACGGAGATGGATGTCTTTCACTCGTCGAGAAGAAACTTAGTCCAATTGCTTGAGAGGTATCCATGCTGATCTGGGGAAGAGAAAAGAGGAGGTTAGGAATAAAATACAATAAATCACAAATTGTTGATGTGTCTAAAATGTTGTGTTGCTAAGTGCTCTTTTATAAAATCAAGGAGAATTTTTCCGCTTTCAAACCGTATTTTTTATATTCTTTATCTTTGGTAAAAAGGGATATTTACCCATAGTAAATACTACTCTTTACTTCGACCTGTGATGGAATTGTGATATATTGGCTGAGCCGGCCCTTTATATTTAAAGTAAAGCAGTTGTTTTGTTTTTTTTTCGTGTGAGTGTGTGGTCACCTCTGATGTCGCAGTTTCCGGAACGTCAAAAAATGTCCGACATGCCGTAAAAAATCCAGATCTGCTAGACTAGACCGATCGACCTTAGCAAAATAATGATCAAATACTAAGCGCGCATTTACGATATGCTAGGCCGACGGGCAGTCACGAAGCCGTACGTATTATTTCGAAATATTTTCACCTTCCACGTAAACGATGTCGCGGGTTAAAGGTAGCGTTACCCCAAAGTAACTATTCCAGGCGGACCAAGTCGCGCAGAAGCTAGTAGATTCATATTTAGACTTCGCCTGTCATTATAAGCATAATAATAAGTTGTTCAAAATTGTATAAAGATACAAAAGTAACTACATAAGGCAGCTGAAAGGCAGCTTATTACACAGCTGTCAAAACGATACACAATTGTTTAACGTTGCATGATTATACAAAATTTTACTTAATATTGAAATTTCTGTAACAAAAAGTTGTTTGTTTGAAATCTGATATAAGATAAACATTTTCTCAAGTCCGACTATTATGTTAGATCATGATAAAACTATACAAAAACTATTAGCAGAAAATTTATTGTTGCAAGTCACTGTCAAATAAAAAAACCAACTCATGGGAAGTCTATATAATCCAATATTTTTCATAGCACTGCTATACCCAGACATATTTCTCATCAACGGAGGCACAATTAATAGAAGATAAAATTTGAAGAAGCCTTATTAGACAGTGTCTGGGAAAAATATACGGGTTCCAGTATTATATGTTGTTTCTATAACAAATGTATGTTTTGTGTTCTCCGTCTGGCATTATAACTTTACTATCTATTGATGAAATTGTTTGCCACAAAAATATATCAAAATACAACGAAATAAACCGAACAAATAAATAAGACCACTAAAATGGAATGTAAAGAGCCAGAAAACTTTTAATTAACGAGCTCGACCAAAAACACAATAATAGAGCCAACTCTGTTGATAATAAAGAAATAAAGCTTGAGGCTAAACAATACAAATAACGTTAAGATTAATAAATAATTTGGCATAACTTCAGCAATATTTGATAGACCTGTAACAAATAATTCTATGGAATTATTTTAGGTGACGCGACGTAGACATGCATTGGTGGAGGAAAAGTGACATGCACAAGTTACAACTGTACGATACGTTTATAATGAACATGACACTCTTATGTAATTATTTTTACCATACAGGTTCGGGTGTCGAGGTTGGGCCCATATGTATTTTATTATTATTCATAAAAACGGTATAATGGTTTGTATTGTATTCAAAATAGTATACAATGATGCAAAATTTAAAGACAAGGAGAAAAGCGGCTAAATGAGGCTACGAAACGCTAAAATTTCGAGAAAGTTTTACAACTAAATATGGACCTTTGTGTTTAGGCCTCGAAAATACAGGCACGTTTACTCATGACGTAAGACTAGCATGCACCTTATCTAAGATTTTCACATGATACTATTATACATGTGATACTAAGCAGAAGTTCGCGGGGCATGGCGAAGCGAGAATCTAGGGCATCATTAGAACCCTGTCTATAAACGAGTATAAGAACATAAAGACGAAGGCTATATTTCATAGGCTTACACGTGTATACAGAGTTTCTGTTACACGTATTCCAATTTCCTTAGCACCGCTGCTACGTGGCTAATTCAAAAATACAGA
Organism: Euclidia mi; assembly: GCA_944739405.2. NCBI lineage: Eukaryota > Metazoa > Arthropoda > Insecta > Lepidoptera > Erebidae > Euclidia > Euclidia mi. The sequence goes on from OX123203.2 coordinate 32,710,630, forward strand.
TTAAAATGGTTTTAGTAATTCAGGCGAAATTTTGACTAGCTTGTTATAAGTTAATTGAGTAATTTGTTTCAATATCGTTATCTAATGACAGAATGTCACCAAAGTATGACAGATTTTTTACAAGGAAAGAGTCGTCATTATACAAGAGATCCTGGCCACTGTACAATAAGATTGTTTTTCAAATTGATTTCGGAATTTTTATTGGGATATGCCCATTAAGATTATTATTAGGAAGACCCAAAAGATACTAGCTGCATTGATTTCAGACTGAGAGAAATGCACAAGGTTCCTGAACAATGAGTGACGCTCTGAGCAATATCTGGTACCAAAAATTTGTTTTCTAGAGTTAGCTACTAGTGTGATTATTCGATCATAACAAATTAATGCAAAATGGTCCAATGATTCACGCCCTAATAGTACGCGGAAAATCGTCTATATCTAATAAAGTAACCATGGATAGTCGTTATTGTAGGAGCCCATAGTTTCGGAACATCCTTCCCTTTACTGTTTTCCCTCCATACCTTTACTTTATTTATTATTCCCCTATTGTACAAAGTTTTGCGGGATGGCATTCACTAGGAATATTAGTTTGATGTGTACCTAATATATGAAGTAATAACTTGTCCTAAGCGTGTTGCCTTGGATAGACAAAGTCTTTTATAATAAAAGTGACGTTTTATTAATGGCCAATGTATCATGCAATTGTTTTTTTTAATAACCAATGGAGTAGACTGAAGCATAAATAAACGGATTATTAGTTGCTTCGCACATAAGTTAAAGAAAACTTTATCATTTTAAAAGGAACACCAATTTTTACAACAGAGGCACTTCAAGATCTCTTATTTGTTCTACAGTATGATTCAGCCTTCATTTTGTTCAAGTACTTTAAGTTATTTATTTAAGACTGCCGGAACATTATGGAAACATTACTACACTTAGCTGATATAAGTGAACAGCGCATTACAAACAAAAACTCATCTATCCGGGGTCAAAGAGCGGCGGTCTTACGTACAAAAACTGCGGTAACGTGGCATACGTGTAATGACTGCACGGTTGGCGTAGTGGTTTAAGCGGTCGCCTCGCCGTTTAACAGTGCGCCGAGTATTGTGGGTTCGATTCCTACACGAGACAACACTTTGTGTGATCCATAATTTGTTGTTTTGAGTCTGGGTGTTCATTGAGTCCGTTGGTTGTATGTTTGTAAAGTACCCCGCGACACAGAATTTATTCCTAGTGCGGGAGTAGTCTTTTAAAGAAAAAATAATGTAATCGAACGGTCAATATTAGTCGGGTGTATGATGTTATTGTAACGATCTTATAACTATGTCGTTGTATAGGGAAACTATATATTTCTATACTAATGTTATAAAGCTGAAGAGTCTGTTTGCTTGAACACGTTAATCTCAGGAACTACTAGTCGGACTTGAATAATTATTTTTGTGTTGGATAGCCCATTTATTGAGACAGGTTATAAGCTATTCATAACATTACGCTATTAGCTACGGGAGCTGAATAATAGCCCTAATTGACGTGGGTGTAGCCGCAGGTTCAGCTAGTATTTTATTTATTTATTTATTTATAGTCTCACACCTGTATCCCCGAAGGGGTAGGCAGAGGCGTAAATATTACACCCATATTTCGCCATGAATTTTCAGGTCCCACGTAATAGGGGGCGAGTCTATTGCCGTTACCGGGCACATCACCAGACTCCGTGCTGCTACTGAGAATTCGGAAAACCCAGTAACACTTTGCCCGACCCAGGAATCGAACCCGGGACCTCCGATCAGCAGTCGCATACGCTATTCACTGGACCACTGAGACAGGTAGTATTTTATATGAGAAGTAATGTAAACCTTTAAACATCCGAATGCATTATTGAATATTGCAATATATGACAATCGTCATATTTCAAAAAATGATGGAAGAGATTTATTGTAAATTGCCGCACCGGGAATAAACTACTGATCGTTTATATATACAAACAACAGATACAAAGAACATCTATGTAGATTCGATACAAGAATTAACGGATAAGGCAAGTTTTATGTCCTAAAAGAAACAGTTTGTCATTGACAAACTACGATCCTTGGGTTTAAATAACAACAGCATCCTTGCAGTTGTTGGCCAACTTGATGGACATATACAAGAGTGCAGCTGAAAGGCAGATTATAAAACAGAGCAGATATTTCAATGTAATTACCTTGGCTAAACTGAGCAAGGTTTCACCACATCTGTAATGTAGACGCATCCATCATAATATGGATGGTCCATATTTTACCAATATAAAACTTACGCAAAGAAAATTACTTTCTATAAAGCAAAACAAAGTTCAGAGCACAATAATTATTCTACTATTACGTCAGTTTAAACTACCATTGCTCAGTTCAGTCGGTGTTGTTTTACGCGTAGAGTTGCAGCGGTTACCGAGTACGATAAACGGGTCTAGTTTGTCAAACAAATACGCTCTATTATGGTTCCGCTCAGCGCTCGCTATGAGCGGTTTGTATACTTTGTTGCGAATTGAATATACATGTACAATGAACGCCGGTGTTTGCGAGGATCGCGGCGGTGTACGTGCAAAATAATCGCGAGGTTTATCCTGGATATTGCTAATTGCTTATATTGTTGTGTGGTGCTTTAATAATAGCTGATACGGGATATTAGAAGTTCACTCATCCAAAAGTAGAAATAAACAATTTATTATGATTACGCTCTCTATATGTCGTTCATTTATTTATTTATTTAGTTTTATAGATTACCTTATTATAATCAGTTTAGGTAAATAAAAAAAAATAAAAAATGTCAGGCAACATGCTTAAACCATTCTGCTTAATTGCTGCTTTATAAGCATGTAAAAAAACAGGACATGTAATTGTGTTTTCCACTTTGCTTCACCAACGTCACACAGTCAAGTAAACTAATATGCGCCATAAATAAACAAATAAATAAAAACGTGTTTGTTGTCAAATCTTTTAGTACAAAATTTATTTACACCATTTGTTTGTGTTTATAATAAAATCCATACAGGATTTTATTAAAAATACGTAATTTAATCATTGTTTTCTTTAACTGATTCGCTATTGTCCAACGATAAATGTTGTTCACCGAATAATTAAAAATATTCATTAATTCAGTCTTCAATCAATATTTTAAGTAACTCTCACTCACTGAGTCGGTTTTCTTCAAAGTTTAACTGGGTATTTGAATACCCGGTTATGCCATCTCTGAAACTTTCAATTGTTCTTTAAGCCCTTCTAACAATCTTGATCATTCTATAAATAAACATCTCAAATAAAGGAAGGTCAAATGTAATATAGCTGTGAAAACTAATTTAAAACTTGAAATCCTTTTAAATGACAAAGAATTACAAAGACATTTCAATGTCCAAAATATATAAGAAAACTGGACTATACTCAAAATTATGAGATGAGATTGATTACCGTCTAAATACTTTCTGACAATCAAAAACGCCTTCTTTGAACAGGTATTTTTCAAAGTAATGAACAGCTGAATTCATGAAAAAACATGAGGTGATGGATACAAGATGTCACTATGTAGTTAAATTTATTATATTTTTTAATGTACAAGGTTATTTAGCGGGTCTTACTCGAGATAAATAAGATATTTACATACATACATACATACATACATATCGTCACGCCTTTTATCCCCGAAGGGGTAGGCAGAGGTGTATTCCTACACCCACTTTTCGCCAGATATAAGTACTTTAGTCCCACGTAATAAGGGGCGAGCCTATTGCCGTACCGGGCACATTTCCAGACTCCGTGCTGCTACTGAGAATTTCGTGACAGAAAAACCCAATAACACTGCCCGACCCAGGAATCGAACCCGGGACCTCCCGATCCCACGCGCACATTTATGCCGCGAGACCAACGAGGCAGTCGTATAGGGTTTGATGTCGAGTTTTCCGTCTCTACGCAAAGATGGTATTTGCATCGTGTTATCCCTTAGTCGCCTCTTACGACACCCACGGGAAGATAGGGGGTGGTGAAAAAAATAAGATATTTAAGGCATAAATACTTCGGTATTTACCAACGTCTGCTAAATAACCTTCTAAAATATGTACTAAACGCGAAAGTTTAAAATCGTTTATTAGTTTTTATGTAATAGGCGGCAAACGAGCAGACTAATCGCCTGATGGTAAGCGATTACCGTCGCCCATAGACACAAGCAACACCAGAGAAGTCACTAGAGCGTTGCCACCGTTTTTGTTGGGAAAAGGAAAAGAGGGAAGAGTGAGAAGGAAGAAAGGGGAGGGAAAAGGAAACGGTACTTTTACTAACCAAACGAAACGCAACAGTATAAGTTATATTACTTTACGTAAATCTTATGTGAGTGGGTAGTACTCCCCCAGTCGCGCCGGGCCATTCATGCTTAAATCAGTAAGGCCTACTGCCCAGGATTATTAGCTTAAACTATACGCGTGATATAGAATATTCTAATTAACTGTAAAAAAATCATCCATTTCCAATAGAGATGATAACTTATCTTTAAAACTAAGGTAATACATTATAGGGATCAGAGACTAATCGATTAAATTAAATATTCAAGAGCTGATTATCGCTTCCATTCTGAATCTGTAATGTAACAAAAAGAAAAACATAGTAAATCGACCGCATGTTTTTCTATGAAATTGGATGAATTCACACGGAGACTTTTATTGGCCAATAGGCTTTAGTTAAACAATATTTATTCTGTTTTACACAGAAACAAAGATCAGTTTAAAAGCAGTACAAATAATATCAATCCTATAATTATATAAATAAACTGCATGGCCGCTGGGAAAATTTGAGAAATATTAACGCTATCCTACTGTACGGAATCGGCAGACTTGGTGTCTTTCGAGACCATTTTTGCTAAGACAAGTAGTTTTTCTCACGTTATTTTTCTTCAGTTTATAAGATGTGGGTGTAATATTACACCTTTGCCTACCCCTTCGGGGATACAGGCGTGAGATTATAATAATAATATATAAGAAGTGTTCTTCTGTGAACGTAGAATTTTGCTGGGAAAATATTGCGTCTAGTTACTATGCTATCGCTATGTATTAATTAAGTGGCTTCGCTAATTTTATATAATACTTAAACATGTAACCCAAGATAAACAAAGAAAATCAAGGCTTTAGTAAAAGTGCTTTCGACTTCAATGTTGGGTAGCTTTATCTGTAAAGTGTTCTCCTTATAATAACGACTATGCAAATCAAATATATTAAACATTTCCGATGCAATGATCCAATGGCTTTAGCTACACAAGAAACTGAAGAACAAAGGAAAATCGACAACGCCTTAAGGAAATTCAGTTATTAAATTATAAAATTAGTCTATACCGCATAATTTTCAATTACAACTTCAATATTTCATTTAAATCCAAAGATTGAAATAGACAGTCATTTATACAGAAAACCACGAAGATAAGGTCTCCTAATCGATTCTACAATTGAACGTAGCGTGACTCCCTTTGAAATAAAACTAATTTAATGTAATATTGAGCATTTAATAAGATGGCTCTTTGAATTTACGCCTGCTCAGGGAATTTGATATAAAATGATGTTCCAGAAATTTCGAATCCAGATATTAAACTGTCGGAGTTACGAACCAATCACAGTTATCGTTATTGGTTTTTAAATGTATTAATCAAATGCAGGATATTAAAGAATTTCTTTGGTTCCTGTGACAATTTTTGCTGACATCCTGTCGTCAGTATGTATGTTATTCAATTACTTATTTTTTCTCGCTTTGCTGTTTTATTTTTACGTTTCAATAATTATAATGTGGGTCGCTGATTTCGTAACCAAGCCTTGATAGATGATCGATTTTTAACTCCATTCCAGATACGGTAGTTTCTCCACGAATCTGTAGTTCATTACATCAGAAAGAGAAATACAACATTTTTTTCTCCTTTGATATTATATAAGATTAAGAACTTACGTTGTCTAAGAGCAAAGGAAACCGTTCTTATTAACATACGTACTTCGGTTAGTCAAGTACACCACCAATCAAAGTGCTGAGAACTGTGAACTGTTTATTTTAGTTACTAAAGCTGATAGTTCTAGGTATCATCTAAAGTGTAGAATGATTCCTGCATGAAATATTTTGTATCATGGCTGGATCTGGGTAGAACAATCATACCTGAAACTCTTGGTTTCAGCCCTAGATACTACACGTATGGCGTAGTGTCTATCTGTTGTTTCGAGTCTGGATGCTTTTTATGTCCGTTGCCTGAATATTTGTTAAGTTCACCGCAATACATGATACCTTCCTAGTCAGAGAGGAGACTAATATAACAATTAACTTTAAAAACTATACTACGTAAATAAATAATACGTCTGAACCACGCAAACGGTAAGTATGACTGCTTTTTAAACTTATATTTGCCCTTACAATACAATGTAAATACATATTTGTAATGGGCTCACCAATACCCTTAATTCCGAACACGTACTGATTATATCAGTTACATTTTTCACCAGGTTGAATCTGAGGTATCAACTCCGTAATAGAAAATATTGATAAAATTATATTGCTTATGTCACCTGGGCTATTATTACGAATCCATTGACACCTCGATATGGTTCAGTAGTGTAGGCGCTACGGTGGAACATAAACATACATATACTGCCAAAAAACATTACCTTTCGTTTTGGCTTCGCCGGAGTCGGGTAAAACAATTTCACTCGTTCCTTACTAACAACATTGAATCTAAGGTATGTTTTGTATTTGAACAAGACGGTTGTCCCTTGAGAAATAAAAGGCTTATAAAATACAGACAAATTACCATTTGCTGAACTTTTTATGCTGAAATTACCTTCAGATTAAGGGCACAAAAGATTTTAAAGACTTATGAATTATACAACTTTTAGTTGGCAATTTTGGTAACGTAATTGTTAACATTTCATCTGTTATTTAGGCAAATTTTGTTTTTATCTCTTGGGAAATGAAAAGAATATTTTGATACTGAACATTTCTAAAAGCGCTTGAGTTTTTCTTGTCGATAAAGCAAAGGATATTTGTCTACATAAAATAGAAAATTCACAGACTTATATACAAATCAATAAATTTAAAAGTATGTAATTAATATACTTTAACATTGTAACTAGCTAATCCATTTTGTCAACAAAATATATTCAACTTTAAGTATATAAATCACTGGCAACAATGACGTACATAAAGTCTTATAACAATGTAATCATAAAATAAAATGGTGGCGGCGTGACCAGAATGATAGTAGACGCAATTATCGACAGATATTTTCAATACTATCGCTTCTAAATAGCTACGAGCATTTTGGTATTGAGCCTTTAGTTTTTACGGAAGGAACTACGAGAAAATGTTTTAGTAGTTTGGCTGTATGAGACAATTTTATTGTAAATAGCTTATTAAGCTGTAAAAATATTGTAATTCTTTTTATCGTACGCTCGAGAGTCTATTGAATCACCAACCCTCTCATCGTCATCAGCCCTGTATATATACTGTCCCACTGCTGGGCACGGGCCTCTTCTCACTGTGAGAAGGGTAAGGCCATAGTCCACCACGCTGGCCAAGAGCGGGTTGGCAGACTTCACATGTCTTTCTCATCAATCTCATGTGATAGTAAATTATGTACTTGTAATAATTTGTGAGGAAATTCTTCCGACTACTTTAAATCGTTGTGGTCGCTCGTGACGGCGGCTTGCTAAGATGCCGCCACGGGCTACGTCTAAGGCCCTTCTCTCACGAAGCGACACTCAAGCGATTTGTGTTTCGTACGCGTATCCTACGCGTCGCTTGTTAGTAGCCGCCATACATATTCAGCTAGTTTCGCACACGACTAGTTTGATATCAGTCGCACGCTACCGTCTTGCTGGTCGCACGCTACCCGAGTCGTATACGCGTTGCATTACAAAATGACGGCAGAACAAACTTTTAATATACATTTGTCCAGGAGGTAGAAAATTATCCATGTTTGCATAATTATAATCTGCCAGAGTACGTAAGAAAAGATGTTACAGAGAAGGCGTGAAATGAGATTGAAAAAAAAAAACAACATGACGATGTACGGATGTACCCAGAATCTTCTTTTAGGTATATTTTCGTTTATTCTTGTAATATAAATGCAGAAGCTTAGAAGAACTTTGTCTTCATCCCTAGAGTCACTAGACATCGTCGTACAAATGTTGTTCTTCAAATGATAAAAAATAGTCTCATTTGCGTAGCACCGTGTGCGGAAACGAGTAGCATACCAGTAGGCAATCATGGTTTGCATCTCAGTCCCGTACCATTTGAATAGCTTCGTGAGAGAAGGGTCTTAGTCACATAAATAAATAAAACATTCATCTTGTATAAGGTAAACATTTTAAAACCTTTTTGTGATCGAATCTCATCGAATGAAGATAAATGCAATTTTGTGTATTTCACTGTATCATTATAGTATATTAAGTGAATATTTTTTACCTCCTATTGTGTGAAATACACAATAATCATTATATGTGGCTTTCAACATAAGGAGCATACACTGCTCGAATTTCAAGATTTTTTTGTAGAAATAAGTTATTGATAAGATAAGTTATTTCAAGTAAAGGAACTTCTACTGGCTGAGTCGGCGAATGTATCGTCAGTCGTTTAAATTTCATATTGGTTTAATATGTATATATACCTTATGTACGTATATAAATTTATATATTCTTATATGTGTATGTATATATGTAGCTTTATAATACATCTATATTATATATGTTAATATTATATGTAACTAATGTATATGTCTTTAACGTGAATGTATCTTTTGATTTATAATATTTGTGTTATTTCAAATTAATTTTCTTTATACATACTTATTTTCTCTCTGCACCACTCTAAGGTAGACTGGGAGAAAACGCCCATGTCATTAAGTTCGCCTGTATACTTTGTGTATATACCTAAAGCTTTAAATAAATAAATAAGATCAATAGATCTAGCTCAAGGAAATTCAACCATTCTCAGAAAAAAACCGTTTACATTTAACACTTTATTCGTTCCAAGAACCTAATTCAGAAATGTTCACATTAAATTCTAACTAGAACTCCCATGCCAGTAAACCGTCCTTGTGAATTTTATATAGCAAAGTCGTAAGAATACGCTGACTGTCCACCCTTTCCCGCCGGCCTATAAATTTTTATTAAGCCAATTATTCGCCCAGGGTCAAATTTGAAGCGTTGAAGTTCAGAGATAAAACTTTGTGCCAGTTTAGCACCTTTATTTATATTCAGATTTGTAATAAAAGCATTCGAGTAATTACAAGTTTCATAAAGTATGTGAATAAAATTTATGTATATATTTATCGCCTACAGGTCAGTCAATTTGGCTACTAGATATATATAATTGGCATGAGTTCCATACAAATATTTTAAATATTCTATTATAATAGTTAATTTTATTCTAGCAGCCAAATCCATCAATAGATCAAATTTTGATGAAAGAATAGCATAGCTTAAATTTTATTTTAAGGCATCTGTTGTTATTATTAACTAGCCGCATTTTTGCTCATAGTGAAGCTTGCTTTTCATGAAATTGTAACTTCATTATGTCTGAAAGCTGGGGAGTTTTTAGGAAGTTACGCTTGGACGTCGCTATCTTCTTTCTCTTAGCGTTGTCCCAGTTTCAATCTGGGGTCCGCTTACTAGTCTAACCGGATTTGTCTGAATATTAGCTTTTCCACAGAGCGACTGCCTGTCTGACCTCCGCAACCCGAAGGGATAGCGATGGACGTCGCTATCTATAAAGGTAAAATGTTCCAAGACGCACATGATGTATGCACGTACTTTAATTGTTCGAATGATATCATACAACTGATCACAGGATACTAAGGCACCGTAATTGTCTCGGTGATCTCACCTTTATTATTTTTTTACGAGGAGGAAAATCCAATCAGATCTCCATCTCTTGGGGAAATAAGACCCGACGTATGTGGTGTTAACACTAAAAGCCAACCCAAGTGCAAACCAAAGATGCCCTATGCGGACAGGAGCTGTCCAGACTTCTTCCCATGGTGCCATGTCCAAACAAACCCCGTTCCAGGAAAAGCTACAAGTGAAGAGCTTGTGTGTGTGTGTGTGTGCGTGTGTGTGTGTGTGTGTATGTGTATGTGTGTGGGTGTGTGTGTGTGATATCGCCTAGATACCTAAATAAAACGGCACAACAAACAAAGAGTTCATGAACGTTGAAGGGCATGACGTGCAGAGCTGACGATTGCAAATATCTTATTTGACCTTTCATTATCGCTTTTACAAAGATGTGAGATGTTTATATTATTTGAATCTGTCTGCCCTAAATTATGTTTCGTACATGTCAGATACTTTATTATTATACTTATAATTATTATGAAGCTGAAGATTTTTTTTGTTTGTCTGAACCCACTTATATCAGAAATTACTGGTTTGAATTTGAAAAGTTATTTTTGCATTGGATAGTTTATTTGTCGAAGAAGAATATTGGCAATATAATAGCAGCCTTTGGAACCACGGCCTTTCGGTGCAATAGACATTATTATTTAATTAGTGTAACCGAGGCCCCAGCTTGTATTAAAAGAGATTGACAAGAAGAAACATTTTACAGCTCTTAAGAGTACTAGAGTCCATAATTGCAATTTGTATTATACCAATAAAGTGAAATTGAGATAACTATTCTGAAACATATATTGAGAATTTATTTATTAATTTATTTAATCACACATCACAGAATGTAGTACATTTGAGGCAAACATATAATATATGAAACAAACAAAAAGAATGAAAATTGGAAATAATTTCAGTTTATCGTTATCACGACTAAACAACAAATAAGATTTGTATAAACTTTATATTGCAGATAATTAAAAGATACACACAGCGCCAAATCAAGCTAACAGTTGCTGTGCGATTTTGGTACTTATTTCCTACACCATAAGAACGATACAAAGGTCAAGTGTCTAGCTTGACGAGTAGCCGTGTGTAAAATATTAAAATCTGTTATAAAAATATGTCACTTTGAGGTACACTAATAATATTTTATTAATCGACCGTTCAAAATCTCGAAGCCATACGCCATGACAGCGGAAAACGCCACCATAAATATCAAAATCAAGTAATCCAGACATAAACAAAAACATTATTCTAACCATGGTATGATGAGTCATCGTTATTCAGACTACAGTAATCCATCTGTCAACTAATAACATAATGGTACTGATACACTTGATCATTCACCTGTAACGAGCATTCTTGCGAATGTTACAAAACAGAAAAACAAAAGACTGTATTTTAGCAAGCGCTCACAGCGAGACTTGTCTTGCCATTTTTAACAGATCGGCATAGTTAAGCAACACTTTCACAGGTCACCAATTGGATGGGTGACCGTGTGTGGCATTTTCATCTGAGCGCTGCCTTGCTTCGGAGGGCACGTAAAGCTGTCGGTCCCGGTTCTTGTCTAAAGATAAGGATTGTTAGGCCATGTCGGAGGCTTTCGGACGGTTTGAAAACTCCGACACCAGAGTTGACCACACACTCACACAAAAAACAAAACAAGCGAGAATTCTAGCGAATGCACAATAAATTTGCACACACACAGACTCACGCCTGTTTCCCCGAAGGGGTAGGCAGAGGCATATTAAACGCCCACTTTTCGCCAGTGTTTTGATGCCACGTAATAGGTGGCGAGCCTATTGGCGCTTATCGGGATATTTTGTTTGCCAGAGCCTCGTCCGTTGATCGGCAGGTGCACCACTTGCAGGTGAGATTGGCTTGGGACCCTAAGTTCTTGGTGGGAACCCTATGCACCCACATAATTTTTAAAGTAAATTTGCTTCGACCTGTTTGCTGTTTATGCAATGTTCGGCACTTCGTCGTTCAGTTCGACACACAAAAAACGGCGAATGCTCGCTGATTTGTTACAAGTAAATACTCGAATCTACAGGACCATATCACTAATGTTATGAGTCATCGTTATTCAGACTACAGTAATCCATCTGTCAACTAATAGCATTACATTCAAGTGCTAGACGATGTAGTAATTAGTAACTCATCGCGTCCTTTGTATCGCAAGGTTGACATTGAGTATGATAGAGATGTACTCTTGATTGTGAATCGATTGCATACACAAGGTTAAGCATGGAAGTTTTGTAAATTGTATACGTAGACATTAAAGTACTCAATTAAACAGGGCATTGTCTTCTTTTTATTAAATTTTTAGCTAGTTACACCGCTGTCTGATATGTTCATGGCAAAATTATGTCAGATTACACATACAAATCTGGTTCCAATTTTGATTTTATCTGCAAGTTAAGGCCTATGTTCGTGGTAAAACTGGACCTTAACAATATCTATACCAATAATAAAAAAAACACTTATTTGCCAACACTCACAGATAAAAAATACGAACCATAATGTTACGCCCAACAAGCTTTAAAAACCGAACAGTGTCAGCTCTCCATTCAAACGAGGCTTCCCTAAAACTTTTTATCTATGGAAGCGATAGACAAACCGACTCCAATTTTATTTCACGTTTCTAACAATCGATAGCTACCCATGTTTACGTAAACAGACCAAAGATTAATTCCTTTCAAACCTAAGCGTTGTTGTTTACACGCATGTCTTGTCCGTTGATCATTATTTACGTCATCGGCTAAAGCTTTCTGTTCATGACCGTGGACTATTTTAGTATTCACTCTTGTTCTATATTGTTGGCGCTGGCTGGAAATTTGAATAGATTTTTCGTTTTTGTTGAGTTCTGTTGGGATTTGATTTTGGAATATTTGTTAGAAATTCGTATTGTCGTGAAACAGTTGAGATTCTTTTATTTAAAAAATATAAATAGTATAATGAATATTTATTTTATTTTGTATAAAAATAATGTTTACCATTATATTAAGATTTTAAATAATAGTATTTATAAAGACACAGAATTTGATTTAAAATCGAATTTAATTATCTTAAGCTTTGGAAGTAAGCTTCCAAAGCTTAAAAGTTCTGCACTTCTATAATACGTTTTACTTAGACTGCTCTGAACATATAATACTGAATGATAGTTCCCCTAGGGAGATGTAAAATAGTTTAAAAACTCATGAATAATGATGAGAGTGGTAAAGGAGGCGACTAGTATTAGTCATTAAATTGCCTTGTATGACGTCCTCTTTGTAATAAAATGGCTGCATTTTTAGTTCATTGGCATTAGACGTGTTCTTTGAGAGAATGATGAGAATAAGGCGTTATAACGAAAATCTGTCACATAAGACGGGCTTGCGGTAACCTGTCGGATCATACAAGGTGTCACAAGGCCCATCACCAAGCCAAAATCTACTCGTTTTGGACATCATTCCAAGTCATACTAAGCAAAAATAATAACTCGAAAACGAATCCTTTTTATAAGTGAACGCAATTTTTTCAACAGCAATTAAAAGTTCGCGCATGTCATGCTCGAAATACCTATTGATCCATCGGGTCACACGACATCTATTATTGACATATATAATATTGGCATGCATCGATTTTGTACCTAACTAGAAACATTGTATGGTGACTTTTAGCCTCAATATCACCTGAACCAGTAAATTCCCAAGTATGGTGCTGAAGTAAAAAATGTTTGTAGTGGTTGGTACAATATGTGATTTAAGTTTTTGCTAAGGCGAGGATTTCCGTGCGTGAGGATTCCGTGGGACTGAACGACGCGAGAGAGAGCGCGACGGCAGTAGGAAATTACATATTTTCGGTATTATATTTTTGTATATATTAAAATTCATATTGTGATGAATGACAAACATTCGCTTTTACATGACTTTTATTTTGGTATACTTTTGAAAATTCTAATCCTTTACAACTCAACGTGAAAAAATCTTTAAACAGACCTATATTCGCGATTATTTTCGATCGTATAAAATGTAAGTAATCGTGTTTTGAATGTCCGACAAATGCTTACATCTAATGCTGTAAAATAACATATATTTCTTTTCCGAATTTAAATCTCTGTTATTTACAAATAAAACGCGTTTGAACACGCTAGATAACACTGTATTTTGGGAAATCCTCGCCTTAAGGGACTTTTACAGTATGTATAACTTGAACTACTCTACCGATTTAGCTGAAACTTGCACAAGGGTTGACCGTAAGTTGTATGGTGCTTGGACATCTAGTAATAAAAATAGAGACACTTCGTATTCGACTGTAAATCATTGTTTCCAATCTAAGCGTTCCTTGTGTGCTTGATTGAATTATTTTAAAGTCAAAAAGTAATTGTAGTACAGACCGGAGCTATTTTATTATCATCTAAAAAAATGTATACTGGAACTAATTTTTATTTAATTCTACCAGAATAATATAATTAAATGTAAAAGGTAATCCTAAGTATCAAAGCCATCCATACAGTCAAGTTGAAGTCAGTGGATTCGAGTTAATTCACATTGTAAACATTCAAATGCTTTCTAACTGATTTCTTCTAATCAACTTATTCAGAAATCTTCCCCTACTGCTTGTATTGTTCCATTGCTAACATTGCACACTCTACTGCGCTTTTTACTGTTTATAAAGTGTGATTGTCGATAAACCTTCGATTGCATAGGCGGGTAATATACGACTGGTTTTCTAGATTTATTGCAGACTTTCAGTCTAATTAGACTGAGGTAAGTTCTTGTGATTAATTAGATCGAGTTGTGAGCTTAATGAGGTAAACACAATCTAGTTTATGGTTGTTTCGTATTTTTTTTCTAAGTGTAAGACCTCTAGAGAAAGTAGCGTAAATAAGAAAAGTAAAATAATTAAAATAATGCTGAATAAATGAATAAAATAAACGTAGAAAAATAAGGCGTTTCTTGAAATCGGTAGCAACATTGAATGAAGAACAAAGCTCAACAATGAACAATCGTTGTACTAAAGGGTATTCTTTCGTCTTATCTTTTTAAAAAAAGACAACTCCCGCACTAGGAATATATCCTGTGTCACGGGGGACTTTACAAACATACAACCAACGCACACAATGAACACCCATACTCGAAACAACAATTTATGGATCAAACAAAGTGTTGTCTCGTGTGGGAATCAAACCCACGACACTCATCGCAGTGTCAAGCGGCGAGGCGGCCGCGGCCGCTTAAACCACTACGCCAACCGTGCAGTCAAGTCAAAGTATTACGACACGTGAGCTCTACACATAGCTATTAAAACGAATATTTGGCTAAGTATCTTCTAGTTTTGAAACACATCACATTCATTCTGTAATGTATTTCGAAATTGTTTGTATACAATATGGCTACAAAAGCAAAATTATTTTTTGGGAATTGTGCTAAGTGGGTTTGAGAATACCTTTATGTAATAAATATTAATATTTACAATAAGATTTAAAAAGGGTCTAAAGTTATATCATTCGTGTTCAGATTATTTGTTCTGCAGATAAACTAGCCCTATCATATGTATCACAGATCGATGTATCTCGCTCCCTGCATTGTGACTAGGTCGTCTGTCTCTCAGCGAGGGTGGAAACACCCTGCGCCTTCATAACTACGAGTAGCATTGCTAATCGACAGAGTTTATTAACGTATTATCTGAATGCTTAAATGGAACCTAATAATGTAAATTCTTTATAGATATTGTAGGAAATGTGTGAATCAAACACACAATGAATTTTCGCTTATTAATCTAACCAGATATTACTTAATATCAGCTTAATGTAAATGTTTAAATACTTATCTACTAATTTATGATTCAAAATATAGCGTAAAGTTCAAATAGATCGGCGAAGTTAAGCAACGTTTACAGGTCATCATTAGGATGGGTGATCCCTTAGTGTGTCATTTACATCAGAGTGCTACTGTGCTTCGAAAGGCTCGTGAAGGCGTCGTCTCGGTTCTTGTCCAGGACAAGAATCGTTAGGCCAAGACTAAGGTCTTTGAGTGGCCTATAAACTTCAACACCAGATTTGGCCACAAACACAAAAAAGAAAAGAAATAAGAATTTAAAATCGTAATCCTTTCGGTAACATAAAGTTCCCCTCCGCTTCACAATGTCATTGAAATGAATTTGATAAAAGTTGAAAATATGCCATTGTCGTTTAACAATGGACGAGCTGCTTTCAGACTGGGACAAGAAAAGTGTATAACTTGGTGTTACTAAGAAAATTTGTAAAAAAAATCATTCATTATTGGAGAAAAAAGGATCAGAGATGACAATGTACTTATAGCAAAACGGTTAATATACTTGTACTTGTAAAGATTTAAGTATATTCTGGCGATTGCTTCTCAATGATTATCCATTTAATGACGGGCTAAGAATACAAATTCCTTCCATGGGTGTCCTAAAAGGCAACTAAGAAAAATACATAAAGCTAATCTTTACGAAGCGACGGAAACTCTACATTTAACGCTGTACGCCCGTTAGGCCAGCGTGCCATAGTAGTAGGGCAAATATTTTTATTAATATGTCGACTTTATTAAAGCTTTATTAGGCAGCGATAGCCTAGTGGAGAGACCAAGGGACTGCCATGCAGAGGGTATCGGGTTCGAATCCACGGCGCACACCAATGACTTTTCGAAGTTAAGTGTGTATAAAATTGTAATGAATGAATTATCGCTTGCCCCGTGCCCCGGAGAGCACGTTAAACCGTCGGTCCCGGCTGTCATGAAGATCTTTGGCAGTCGTTACGGGGAGTCAGTACCTTCAAATAAACTGATACTGGTCTAAACCGTGGAATATCGCTGTCCCTTTGGGTTGCGGAGGTTAGACGGCAGTCGCTCTGTGGAAAAGTTAATATTCTGTCATATCTGATTAGACCAGTAAGCGGACCTCGTGCTCCAAGGTGTGTCAGTCTTGGATGCAACCGGGACAACGCTAGGGCGATGATGATGATTATTAAAGTTTTTTCTTCATTATAGAGGAAAAAAAATTGGTGTCGGTTTTATGTAAAACTTTTAATTGACAATTATCAGCGTTCACCGGCGCAATTTTTCACAGCATATGAACAAGAACCCTTATGCACTCTTCAATCACCCGCGGTGATAAATTAAATTTTCAAGCTTTTTGAATTCTGTTACGTCTTACTTCATTCATTATTTTTTTGACTTCTGCATTAGCAATACATTATAAATGCAATTTGTCGTACTAGTAACTAAACATAAATCACTTAACCGCTGGATGATGAAAGACTGACCAAGAAGTTATATAAGTCAAGTGTGAATGGGACAGGAGGAAGGGGAAGACCTAGACGGACGTTCTCTGACCAGATTGGAGACATCCTAAAAAAAGGACAGGTTAGAAGTACCCTTAACCAAAGAGCATGCATGAGAAATTTCATGGGAGTGAATGAAGCAAGAGAGATATGTGAGGATCGTTGCATATGGCGTTCCGTAGTCTCTGCCTACCCCTCCCGGAAACAGGCGTGAGTCTATGTATGTATATACATACATACATACGTACATACGTACTTAACCGCTAGATTTGCCGTACATTAGCGTAGTTTTCCACAAGCGATGTCACTATCAATTTGTATACAACTCTACGATTCATTATTATTTTTATAAACTGCATACGTACTTACATTATTAAGTATCTCTCTGCTATAAATAACTTTAGATAACGATATTATAAAGTTCTTATATTTGTATAATGCAGGCATAACATGCACACGCTATCAAAAATTTATTGAGTCACCGATTACTTACTGTGAACGTGTGGCCTAGTCTGGTATCGGAGATTTCTGGTCAAGTGAAAGCCTCCAATGAGCTCTGAGTCTTAGTTCTTAGACAAGAACGGGGTCAGACAGTTTTACTTGCCCTCCAAAGCATGTTACCGCTCTTATGTAAATATCACACGCGATCACCCATCTAAGTGGTGAGTTGTGCAAACGTTGCTTAACTTAACCGACCTACTGCAAACGGCAAGCCAACTTATGCTTTGGGAACTGTTGCTTTATGCCTAGACTGTGACCAATCACACTTTTTGTTGCTTTACTGGGTAGTGGGCAAATTGCCTAACACACCATCGCGCTAAAACCAGCTAATGTGCCCAGTATAATTGAGCAAAATCTACATGACCACCTGTCATCCACCGTAACAACAAGAAACCATTAAGGAAATTCGATCATCAATCATCATCATCATTAGCCCTTTATACTGTCCCACTACTGGGCACGGGCCTCTTCTCACTATGAGAAGGGTAAGGCCATAGTCCACTACGCTGGCCAAGTGCGGGTTGGCAGACTTCACATGTCTTTCGAGAACATTATGGAGAACTCTCAGACATGCAGGTTGCCTCACGATGTTTTCCTATCAAATAAAACAAAAAAACTTTAAATCAAATTAAAGTCTAAAATACTCATTACATTGGACAGGCAAATCATCATACATTTTAATATTTCACTACTTTACGCACGATTATTTATTTTTTCTGCATCAACAAATTTTTTCGGTTGACTTCCTCTAAAATTACGCGCCGGGCCGTTTATCTTTGACCTCTGTCACGGCCTAATTTGTGAGATGACCTTGAATGATGTAGCAGATAAGTCGACTAATGTATCGATAAATTTGTACAAATACATTTTGCGATGTTTTAAATTTATTTAGTCTATTTTTTTTCAGCGTGATAGATGAGTCAAAGTCCAATTTGATAATGATAGTATCGTGGTACTTAGGTGTTTTACAGAGGATATAGAGTGTTCTAGCAATTCACTACTAAGTGGAAACGATAGTCATAATAATAGCCTAGGATAACTAATACTCGGCTATGTAATAAAAAAAAAAAATGCAGCGATAGCCGAGTGGCGAAACCGACAGACTGCTACGCAGAGGGTCTCGGGTTCGAATCCACGGCACGCACCAATGACTTTTCGAAGATAAGTGCGTATTAAATTGTTAATGATCGCCTAGTAAACGGTGATCGAAAATGCCGATATTTCAAAACAGCTTTATTAGAATTATGTCCTTTATACAGAACTACGAACTCATAAAACGGCACAGAGAGCTGAGTGTGTTATTAATTGATTTAGTATTATGGATTTCTCTCTGGCTAGTCAGGTCAAGAGAAAACACCTCGCTCTTATGGATGACCACGAGTTATCGTGCGATATAAATAAACTATTTCGAACTCAGGTACATTAACCCGTGATCGAGGGTTGTTTTGAATCGTTAAGTGGATCCAGTAAAATACATTTAGCGGAAAGGTTTATTAGGGGTCTGAAAGTTGAAACACTTAGATGAGATACAGATGAAAAGGATTACCATGAAAAATAAACATTTTGGTTAAAGAACAAACTCGTATCTATCCAGATTTGAGTCAATGCTTGGAGCAAGATTTTGATTTCCAAATCGAACACTTTTTCAGAACAGCCCGATAGTCCTTTATGGTTGCTACTTGGACAAAATATGTAATGCAAGTATCACAGGAAAATCTTTCGTATCAAATTTAATAAATGCTCTACTAACGCTGAACATAATACCTTGCATTATAATATCAGTAGACTAAATATTATTATGATAAAGTGCTAAACGATTTTAGAACAGGAAAATTTTCTCTACATTCTTGGTTTACGAAGATACGTCGGCAAATTCTTGTAAGCAAACAACTTAAAATGAACCGTAATTTAAATTTAATACGGTACTTTCTCCCATAACTATGTAAGGGTCGGTATCGGTAATGTAAGACTTGATCAATTTTATTGAATATCTCGAAGCTATTCAGTGCATTTAAGCTTGAGCAAATTTTCTACTCTAAAATTCGGACTCTGTCAAATTGTGGGTTTGATTTTACATACTATACTATCTAATATATAAAATTCTCGTGTCACAGTTTTCGTTACCATACTCCTCCGAAACGGCTTGACCGATTTTGATGAAATTTTTTGTGCTTATCGGGTATCTATGAGAATCGGCCAACATCTATTTAAAAAAAAAAAAAATTTGCAAAGCAACGTTTGCCGGGTCAGCTAGTATACTATATACTCTGTAATTTAATGAAAATTCTGTCTTCAAATATATATTAAAAGTAATTTGTGATAGCAAACCAACAAGAAATACAACTATGTCTTTCTTACTAGGAATAAAGATTTATTTGTAAAACTTTCGGACGATAAAAATAAACGGATTCAATGCTATCCATAGCACAAGCTCTGCTTAGTTTGGGACTAGACGGTGTTACGTGTATATATCAATATGTGTCTGTTAACATCTTAAGATACTTACTTAAATAAATTGATATGAAATTGAAATAAAAATTGAATTGAAAGGACTTTAAAATAAGCAATCGCTAATTTAATTTGGAGTTTATCAAGACTTAATTTTGTGAGTAAATACGAATTTAAATCGAGATACAAAAATAAAATAAAAATTGTCCCGTTTAATAAAATTAAAGCATAATATTGTTCCGATCAATTGAAATTAATATTTTTGATTATATAACCAGAATCTAGAAAGAGAGAATCCGTTTGAATCGAAGGCTCAAATAACATCGAAGTATTCTAGACAGCACTAGGCAGTACCTACCTATATTAATAAACTTGTAGTGTCGCAAGTTGGGTTAATATCCCGGCGTATACTTCCAACATCCCCTTACAACATACGAGCAACTTTGAAATTTAATTAAAAATATTTGCTACCGTGTAGTGCCTTCGTGTACACCGATAGCTTGTGCGATCGAGCACGCCACTTATAAATCTATAGGACCGTTAGTTCTTATTATACTTTAGTACCTTTTTAGATGTATTTGATACATGGATTTTGGTTTAGCTCGCTTTCGGACCTTTGTGTACCTATGGGTAAAACGGTTTCTAGAAAACACCGTCTTTACATGTTTTGTATGAGAATTTCTATAAGACTTCTAATTTTGTTCAAAATAATCAGTGGTTTTGCATTTTTTGTACCTAAATAAATGATATTCTTTACCTACAAGGTAAAAAATCAATTTTGCTTTCGAAATATTATATACGTTTTGTTCTTCGGAGAAAAAAATAGCGGATAATTGTTTTTAATGTATTTTCGATTTATTATTAAACCGTGTGGTTGACGGCATAGAATACAAGTGTCACCACCCCCTATCTTCCCGTGGGTGTCGTAAGAGGCGACTAAGGAATAACACGATGCAAATACCATCTTTGCGTAGAGACGGAAAACTCGACATCAAATCCTATACGACTGCCTCGTTGGTCTCGCGGCATAAATGTGCGCGTGATATCGGGAGGTCCCGGGTTCGATTCCTGGGTCGGGCAGTGTTATTGGGTTTTTCTTTCACGAAATTCTCAGTAGCAGCACGGAGTCTGGAAATGTGCCCGGTACGGCAATAGGTTCGCCCCTTATTACGTGGGACTAAAGTATATCTGGCGAAAAGTGGGTGTAGAAATACACCTCTGCCTACCCCTTCGGGGATAAAAGGCGTGACGTTATGTGTATGTATTAAACCGCCCATTATGCAATTTGTATGTCTGCTAAATAATAAATTTCTCAACGTTTAAATAATATACCAACGGTTCACATAGATGGAACTTATTTTGCGAACTATATAAAAAGTATCGCCTTCTTTTTAACCACACAGTCCAAGTAATGAATATTAATTCATTCAAAGATATGTTATGATTATAATGTAGGCACTGTCTTTATTCATTTTACTTATCATTCACAAAGGCACTTTTGCTATGAATATTAAATATAATCATCAATCATTCTGCTTATTTTAGACAGAATTTTAATGGTCAAAGTGATGTCATTATACGAATGTGTACATATATATAACTACAAATTAATTAGCAAGCTTTATTAATGTGACAGCGAATATAATTATTAAGAATTAACGAGACTATTGTTTGTAAAAATAATAGTTGATAACGTGCATATCAATTCTTTGTTCAGAAATAGGCAGCGGTCTCACCAGCGGCGATTAGCGGGTAGGAAGTAAAGTAGCAACTTAAAATGAGTTAGTAATTAGCGACAGGCAAGTTCAGCTGAATATAGGCCCCTCCAATGGCACGCTACTGAGCCCGATGTTCGGCTATCATGTCCAGCCGCTGCCAGCCACTTACCGTATATCGTCACTCCACCTAGCCGGAGGGCGTCCTAAATTAATTTTGTCTCCACTCTAGAACACGACTAATCCAGCAGTTATCGGTGTTACGATACATTTACACCTAGCAGTGAACTATGGCACTTATGGCAGGTGAACGTCACTAAGCAAATATTGCTGAGCGAGTATTATTTTAGATATCGCCGAAATTGTAAAAAGAGTGAAAGAGTAAATATCTCTTGCTAACAGGGAATGTACAGTCGAACAACTTCCCGCTAGACCACTATAAGGGCGAGAATCACTCGGCAAGACATTGTCGCTTCCAGTGCTACTTTTCACGCAAATTGACGCTAGTATATAAAACCAGTTTCTAGTGTGCCTCGACTCTATGAGCGAGCCAAGGGATTTTTTTTCAAACTGGTCCAGCGCCGACTTGTTTTATTGTAGGTACATAGATATTGAACTTTTCTGACTGAGAAAGTCAGTCTTTAGTAAAACGCTTCCTTGCCAGAGGTGGGACAGTAGCCGTAATATATGTGAAGTAACCTTTATTTTAAATCTATTGTTCTTCTTTGAGAATAGATGGACGATATACGTCAATAGCTTTTCAAGTTAGAACAAAATTGTTTTGCTTGTATGATTTGTGCGCAAACGAGATGATGCTTGTTTAGATTATCGTGATCAATGAGATTCAATTTTTTTTTATTTATTGACTCACGCCTGTATCCCCGAAGGGGTAGGCAGAGGTGTATTATTACACCCACATTTCGCCATGAATTGTTAGGTCCCACCTATAGCGGGCGAGCCTGTTGCCGTTACCGGGCACATTACCAGACTCCGGGCTACTACTGAGAAATCGGGAAAAACCCAGTAACACTTTTGCTCGGCCCCGGAATCGAACCCAAGACCTCCGATCAGCAGTTGCATACGCTATCCACTGATTCAATACAGATTTAATTGTGTACTTTTAGGAATGACGTTGTTATGTGCAGTGAATGCGCAAAGTGAAGTGTAAAGTTGGCGATTACGAATGATTATCTGTGGCTATTTAGGGTGGCAATCACGCAGTAACCGAGTTAAAACGCAGTATCGACGATATGTATGATTATAATACAAAAAATCACTTGTCCTTTCTGACATATTAACGCCTTTAGACTTTGAAGCTAGTAACATGTTTGGACGATGGGTTCTTTTGTGACGCAGGGTCACCAAAGATCAATCAATTTCTAAGAGAATATAATATGAGTTGACATTTCTTTCTTTTGAACCTAGCACTTTAGGATGGGGGGCAACAACTAGTATAATATACTATACTAGAGGATGCCCGCGGTTACACCCACGTTATTTAAGGCTACTGCTCCGCTCCCGTCGCTCATAGCGCGATGTTATATAGCCTATAGCCTTCCTCGATAAATGGGCTATCTAACACTGAAAGAATTTTTAAAATCGGTCCAGTAGTTCCTGACATTAGCGCGTTCAACCAAACAAACAAACTTTTCAGCTTTATATATTAGTATATAAGATGCAAGAAAGTATAAAGGTTACAGATTTCAATATATTTTCAATAGATTAACAGGAACGTAACTCATTCTCTCTACGTGTGAATAGATGCTAATTCTTCAGGCATCTCATTACTTTAGAGAAGAACGCGTGATAAGTATGCAAACGCAATTTGCAGTGCGGTAACACTTTGTGAAAATTGATTCCATGTTTTAGCTTTATGCTACGTTGCATTTTATGCTGACAAACATTAGGTTAATGGAGGTACAGAGGCATCACGTGTGCATTCACGAGCGCAGTATACCTACTAGTTGACATAGCGAAATCCGTACTGCCATATTTTTTTTTATTCAAACCTCCCGGCAATAACGAACACATAAATGAAAGAGTTATCCAATTTGGTGCAGTCGGTTGAAGTTATACGCGTAAAAACATTTTAGTGATTCATTATTTTAAGCCTAAGCCTCATTGGACTACATTTTTAACCTTATGTTGAGCCCCTGGGCTAAACGACGCTTAGACGTGTGGCTAAATACGGCTTGCTGTCCAACAAACAGCTGTATAATAGAGTTGACAGCGAAAAATAGACTAAACCTTAAAACTAATTGCATAAATTAACCCCCTTTTCAATATTGAACTCCAAAATATCTCCATAAAAGCGGTATATGGCTAACAGTGGCTCTCATAAAACAAAGCCTTATTACCCAAAACCGTAAAACTGCTTTGATCAGAATAGTTTTATTACTAAACCTTATTTCGTACTGGCTGCTTTATTAAACCCCGCGTTTTAACCAACGGTTTATGTTCTTTTATAAACCAAGTTAATTAATTTATAACTATATTTCTGCTTCGACGGGGTTCTTTAATGACGTCACAAACAAACATGGCGGCTTTATAGACCATCTGGTGGCTTTAAAGGCCATCGTCGATGTTGCCACGTTTAGATGTTAGCCGTAGATATGGTGATCGTAATTTTTTTTACATTAATTTTATTTACGTTGCGATTTAGATAACTTCGCTTTTAAGATTATTTTGTTTTCTATTTTAAGTTGTTTTTCTTCTACTAGGAAAATTCTTTGGGTAAAAAGACTATAGTTTCAATTTTACACAGGTTACAAATTCAAAATAAGTATGATCGAAGAGAAGATGAAACTTTAATCCCAAAACACTGTAAGAACGAAAATGTTGAATTTCAATTTAAGTGTAGTATCAAGTACCTTAATATTATAAGTTACGAAATTTCTCTATCTGTATATGCAATACAGATTAATAAATTATGTAGTTTATTTTTACTATACATGCAATCAATTTAATTTACACCTCGTTCTCTATTTTATGAAAAACATTTACAAATACCAGGTACGAAATAAAACGGACGAAAAAAATAAAAATTATCCGTTCGGTTTTATTGAATTGAACACAGTTTCAAATTTAAAAATTGCTCTAAGTAGGTATAAAAATAAACATTCACTTTGGTATCAAAGGATGTCCTTTGATGATATCGTATTTAATTTCACATATTTATTTTATAATCTGTGGCACGGAATAGTACCTAATTTGATAGGGTTTATAAATCATAATTATGTAAATAAGTTTCGCGTTTAATATTTTTTATAGTGGAATATACAATGGAACAGGTGGCTTTGGTCTAGATTTTGATTAATATTGGAGATCATCTAATAAAACAGTTATTAATTTATTTAAATCCAAAACTTTGGTTCAGATCATTTTTGGTATAAAGCGTAATAACATCATTTCGATTTATCTCTAAAATTAAAGCTCAAATAAGTAATGAACTTCATAAAATTGTATTACTCTCCGGATACCCATTAACTTTTACGAAGATAGAGACATCAATTAATTAAGACTATTTCTTAAGCAACCCATCACAGACAACTCGCACATTGAGTAGTACCTATTAATAATTTTCATTCTAACTTAATATACTTTATTTAATTTTTGACTTGGTTCATAAACTAAAAATACTCCTCATTGCTAGTCTATTGATAGAATACATACGAGTACATACATACATAAACTCCCGCCTATTTCCCGGAGGAGTAAGCCGAGACTACCTACGGAAAGCTAACTGTGGCAATATCGAAAAAATAAGACTCCTACAAATAAAAATAACTTTATGAACCTGTCATCTAGGTTGAACAGGATTATTAAGCTTACTCAGAGATCACAAAATGACAACTTCATTCGTAATGCATCCAACAAATGTAAAGCCACTTGGGCTGTCATCAATAAAAATAAAAGTAATGCACTTAAAGAGGACATTCAGAATCTTACAGTTAATAATGAAACTATCAGAGACCCTTTGCAAATAGCGAATTTATTCAACAACTATTTTGTTGATCAAATAACCAAACTGGAACAAACTACAGGCAAAATATGTATGAGCAATATGCCAGGTTCCTTGTTTATGCCTCCTACTATCCCTGATGACATTAATACAATTATTTTAAAACTAAAACACACAAATAGTACTGGCTATGACGACATATCTACCAAAATATTAAAACATGTATCTTCTAAATTATCTTGTATACTGAGCTACTTGATTAATCTTTCTATAACAAATGGTGTATTTCCCAAGGAACAGAAAATCACCATTATAAAACCACTTTTTAAGAAAACTAACAAATCTAATATGGACTGTTACAGACCCATAGCTCTAGTTCCAGTCTTATCGAAGATATATGAGAAAGTTATTCATGGATGTCTATATAGTTATTTTGAATCTAATGGGTTACTAGCAGATGAGCAAACTGGGTTTAGAAAAAATAAAAATATAAACATGGCAATATATCAATTTCTTAATATAGTAATGACTGAAATTGATAAAAAAAGTCAAGCAGTTGCAATTTTTATGGATTTGAGTAAGGCTTTTGACTGTGTGGACCATGTCGCGTTATTAAATAAGCTTTATGCTTATGGAGTAAGGGGAACTATATCAGACTTAGTGAAATCATACCTAGGTGACAGGATACAGATAACACAAATTTCTAGACTGTGTACATCCAAAAAGATGATAGTAAATTACTCATCTGAGCCTAGGAAGGTAGTTTTAGGAGTTCCTCAGGGTAGCGTGTTGGGACCGCTTTTGTTTATTATCTTTGTAAACGATCTGCCTCGGATAACAAACCATAAAACCATACTCTTTGCAGTCGATAGTACAGTCGTGCTTACTGGGAATAACAAATCTCAGCTTGAATATGACATAAACAAAACCTTACAAAATACTGTTCAATGGTTAACAGTAAATAATTTAAAATTAAATGTTTATAAAACTAGCATAGGTGTTTCGAAATAGAGCAAACAAATTGACTGACTTAGATATAAGTTATAAAGACAAACCAATAGAAAAGGTAAAGACAACAAAATTTTTAGGAATTAACATTGACGAAGCTCTGAACTGGAAATCTCACGTAGAATCATTATGTGCAAAAATAAATCAGCATTCCTATGCTCTGTATAAGCTGTCTAAAACCGCCAGTAGATCAACAGTTATTACGGTCTATCATGGTTATGTATCGCCGATTCTTAGTTATGGTGTCATATTCTGGGGCAATTCCACCGATGTCGAAAATGTATTTATTTCCGAAAAGAAGTGCATAAGGTCTATATGTCAACTTAAACAAACAGATAGTTGCAGACCTTACTTTCTCGTTCTCGTTACCATGCATATATATTTTGGCAACTGCATTATTTGTTAGGAAAAACTTGCAACTGTTTGAAAAATTGAAAAGTAAGAGACATCAACTTAAAATATCGTGTCCATCAAATTCTACAGCTTTCTTAAATAAGAGTGTATTCTGCATGGCTCCGAAAATTTACAACCACTTGCTTAAATCAATATTAGAAATAACAAATGCTAATATATTTAAAAGTAGAGTAAAATGTCTCTTACTCAAAAAAATATATTACTCGGTTCATGAATTTTTAAATGATCAAATTGTTTAATAAATAGGAGTAATTATAACATTAAAATTTATTTTTTAATTAATTATTAATTTATAGGACATTTTCATTGTATTGTTTTGTTATAATGTATTAATGTGATTTATTGACTTTTTTATTGAAATTTATTATTGTATGGTTATAATTTATGAATGTAATTTATTGACATTTTTGTTTTTCTTTTATTTAATTAGTTATATTTAAATTGTATTAACTGGACATAATTTTTGCATGCCGCAAGGTAAAATATAGTGGATCTATTTTGTACCTATCTTTGTCACCATTTTTGTACCTATATTTGAGCAAATAAAGAATTTGAATTTGAAAGACATTTGCAACGATCTTGACATACCTCTCTTGCTTCATTCACTCCCATCAAGTTTCTCATGCATGCTCTTCTTCTTCTTATTGATATAATAAATAAATATAAAACCATGGATTCCTTGTGCATAAAAAGTCCATTGAAAGATTTGTCTAAGCAGACAGGTCAATAATCCCGCATTATATCATATATCAAATGAGTCACACTAGTTATACATCAATCATATAATAATAAATTACAATATTATGATAAGAATGAATAAAATAAATAATACCAGGTGGAAAAGTAATTTAGACCAGGTTGGCGTTCCTATCTTTACGACGATGGTTTATCGTTACCATTTTCAGCCGTAAAGGTCTCATATTTCATTGAACTTAGTTTATTATTCAGTTCTAAAGCAATCTTGGAACATAAAACTCGACATAGCAGGCCTATTTCCAGCGATTTTATCATTTACTTCCGAAGAAAAAACAAATAATAGAGAAAATTAAAAAGATTTATAATGATTAAAATGATAAAAATTATAATGAGAAAATTAAAATGATTTATAAAATGATATTAATATTTTTAACTGGAATTTAAACACCCGAAAATAGATATCTAGAAAATTAAAATAACATTTACGTAGAACTATATTACTAAATAAAATTTAAATAACATGGGTACTATTAATTAAACATTTGCCCATTAAACATTCACAAAAACTTTGAATAACTTTGAAACATTCTTTTAGATCCCACCATAAAAGAAAGCAGAAAATGTTATTGTTACAATATATCAAATGAAGCGTTGTTAGACCGGTCAGTTATGGCCGAAATACGGAAGAACATTTGATTTACGTGTTTACATAACTTTATCTCGAAGCTCAACTAAAGTTTTATGGCCTAGCCAGCCATATAATTTAATAAGATATCAAATAAACTTGACTTTTGTGAGCAATAATACTTATTTATGAATAATTTTACACGGTTCTTAGACTGTCGGATCTACTAGCAAATTGAATGAAAGATAAGTAGTAGATCACAAATGTTTAACCAGTTTGCGTTTGCTAGGATGTTTGAAGATGTAATTTAAATTTTTGTGTGCATTGGATTGTTCAAAGGCTTTTTGTGGCTAATATAATTAATGCTCGTAGTTAAAGCCGGGTAAACCGTAATTTTATAGATCTACAATCATCTTGCGATAGCAGCTATTGGCAGTTGAATTGGGATCAAAGCAGCAATTTACTACAAATTTTCTACAGATAAACTCTTTATTAATTTTAAATTGTCTGTCAGAATATGTACCTCGTGCCTTTGTTTCGCCTCGTGTCTTTGCACTGTTATAAGCGCCATGATTACAAATGTACTGACTGAATTTCCTTGGCTTTTTTTTATAGACTTATGCCAGGTGTAATATTACACCCACATTTCGCCATGAATTTCCAGGTCCAACGTAATAGGGGGCGAGCCTAATGCCGTACCGGGCACATTAGCAAACTCCGTGCTGCTACTGAGAATTTCCTAACGGAAAAACCCAGTAACAATTTGCCTGACCCGGGAATCGAACGCGAGACCTCCCAATCCCACGCGCACATTTATGCCGCGAGACCAACGAGGTAGATTTCCTTGGCTTAGGTTTTAGATTATTTTAGACATGAGATAATTATATAAATGTTTGAAAATATAATGTGTTTGTCACAACTATTTCAAGGTTGAAATACATCCGACAGTACCAACTAATTATATTAATTATATACGGGAAGATTGGACAGTTGTCAGATTTTAGCTTCTGACTCTGTCATACCCGATGGTAGCTTATTTTACCATAATTACAAAAAAAATCCGATGACAAGCCTCAGATGTAGTAAAAATTAAATACCTCCGACATTTTGCCTTGTCTTCTCCGTCTAGACTTAACATAGATGTCAATTAGTGCTCAACGCTCAAATATTTAATAAAACTGACTTGGAGACAATGTCCGTTATGTAATTAACTTCGTCCTTTTCCTTGAAAGTATTAAAAGAACTGCATAGATATTGAAAACCAATTATCTAGGAATGCAATTTTTTTATGTTTCGTCGATGTACATTCTCTTGTATGTATGTTAATATTGATTGATGAATTTCGTTTTCAGAAAGATATATATATTCCATTATTTTCTTTTTTTTCTGCTGGACTAGGCCTCTCCTAAAGGAGGAATTGGCCTCTTATACCACGCCGGCCAAACGGCTTGGTATAGGGTTTGTATCAAGTTTTCCTTCTCTCACAGTGCTGTTCTATGCATACCTATATGCTCCCTCTGTCGGCTCTTACGACACCCATGGGATGATATGGGGTGGTGACAATCCGTATTCTTAATTCGTCACCACACGGACGTTTTTCAGGTTAGGTTGATATAAAATTAATAGTAGGTAGTAATTCATACTATTTAAGATATACCACGCTCAAGGCCATGGCTACTTTGGTTTTAGATAACTATTCTCATCATGACAATGACAGTTTTGACACTTATCTTTTTGCACTCATTAAATAATGACACTGTGAATCTTTACAATCATTTAGCGAGTGCACCACATAGCCGGTCCGGCCGTTTTGACGGAAGCAGGCAGCCGGGAGAACGTATTCCGGTAACCGGACGGCTGTCTCCGATCAGTGTTACCAACTTAGTTGAATTTCCACTAAAACTGGTGGTTTCAACATTCGTCTGAAATACAACGTCCGTTTTAAAAATAATTTGTACATTATTAAATCTCTTATTATTGTATGAATTTACTGGTAATGTGTTGATTTAACATTTCATGGACATTTCAGTGGGTCTAGAGATGTTTTTGTTAGTGGTTTCTGGTGGAGAATCTCAGTATCAATTGATCGGATCCGGCTAAGAGTGAACAGCTTCATACAAATTGTTTTGCCACTGGCGCGTTATTTGCCAGACCGGGCAAACAGTCGGACCGGTTGAGTAGAAACACTCGCTTAGGCTGGTTTCAGAGTCACGCGTTTGAACGGCGCCGGCCACACGCGCGCGCTTGCAATTACACTAAATTAGTAGTAGCGTTTCATAGTCACGTAGTTCAAACGAGCCGCGTGTGAGACGCGCGCCGTCGGCCGGTGCTGCCGAAGCTACATACATTGCAAAGAGAAACGCGAACTGGTTTCACAGTGGTCCGCGCGCCAAACGCGCTGTTTGACCGGCGCGGCGCTGGCTGACGGAGCGTGCCGCGCGCGTCACTCTGAAACCAGCCTTAAGGCCTGTGCGTTCCTCGAGCGTGCGTACATACGGCAGGCGCTGGGTGTGCACCCGGTGTTCACTTTATACTACAGAGAGAACTCCAAGCGCACGCCAGGCATACGCTGTGCGCCCGCTCATGAAACGCGCTAAGACTACTTCTGTAAACCATTTGGTTGAGACAGTTACATCTTATTTATTGTACTAAAACCAAATTGAGACTGCTGCCGTTTATCGCGTACGCTCAATTTATCAAATGACTAGTACCTACTTTTTTAACAATTGTCAATGTTTGAATATAATACTTTTTTTGGTTTCAGCATCCTCTCAAGACGCCATGCCAACATAGACCAAGATGCTGAATCCGTATAGGAAAGCAGACTACACACATTATCTAAAACTTAATAAATTCAGAACTGCAGGTTCACCCACAACATTTTATTTATTTATTCATTTAATCTTAGGAGAAAACATTCTAATTCAACAAAGAGCAATTCCACTAAGATACTGTTTAAAATACATAACCAAAAGTCACATATATAAAAATACGAAAAATTTAAGAAAACGAAATAAACTTACCTAACAATATAAAAGTAAGACCATTGACAAAGAAATGCATGCATAACTTATAAAATGACAACCTACGCCACAAATTAAACGTAGTCGCTGTTATGGTAACTTTCGAGTCCCGTGATATAAAACTTTTATACAAGAAAGTAATAACGTGGAAACTTTCGCGCTTAAACACAGCTCGGCAATATTGCGACAACATAATAATAATATATTAAGTACCTCATAATAATACGTTGTGGAAAGTAACCAGATTTTAAATTCTGGAAGATATTGCAAAATGTTCATGCATAATGAAAGAATGGACGTAAAATCTTACCTTCGTATATTTTTATAGGTAGTGCTAGTTTATACATGTTTGTTAAATTAGATCTTGTTCTTTAGATTGCCTTAAAGGAGGTCTCTCCTCTTAGAATATTACAACCCCATAGTAATATGTAAAACCAACCTCGTCAAGTCTGCCTGACTCAGACGCAATTTATTCATTTTTAATTCTTTTGGTGTCATATGATGATTTTACTTTGTTATAAGTATCATAAGAGGGACATAATTTGAAAAATAAAATAATAAATAGAATGTAATAGGGAAATAATTTTCTGGACGTGATACAAGCAACCGCCTGTTCTCCATGTTGTCAGAAAAAATCTTTTTACTGGTAAATCCACTAACAAACGAAAGTTCTCCAGACGTTTGAAAAAGGTCCTACCACCCCGTAAACGTCAGTGAAATTACTATCAATATAAGTATAATACACTCTGCCTCGTGCTTAATAATATTATGTCTGTATTACAGCTTTAACATTCTACCGTTACAAATTACGCACTGACGTAACCAGATCAAAGAAATGCTCAACAGTTAAATCACCTGCCAAGCGATTTGAGTATAAAAACATTTTGATTGCCAATGATGACTTGTAATACTCAGACGCTATGAGTATTTCTATATAAGAAATCTAAGGTGGTCGATGAACAATATCTACAAGTGTCTATCATGACATAGTACGTAAAAAAAGGTACAACTATCTCAGTACAATAACGGTACCGCTTGAGCAGCGCTATAAATATCGCGTCTAATGAATGAATTACTTCAAAAAAGCGAAATCTTACAACTGCTCTACGGAGAGTAAAGGTAATAAATCGATTCCTAAAGTTTAAAAGAAAAAGGATGGTTTATAATTACGGGTAATCTGACACATGAAGTGTGACGCTTCTGCAACACAGACAGCATGCATGGTCTTGAAGATCCATGACAGATGGTACGAGACTCAAATATTCTGACATTGTTCTAAGAAGTCGAGAGAAGAAGAAGAGAGTGCCGGAGGCCTTATCACCTATTCCTTCTCCCTCATCCCACTCCTGTCCCTTTCCCAACTCCAAGGGGCGGCAACGCACTTGCGACTCCTGTGGTGTTGCTTGTGTCCATTGGCGGCGGTAATTGCTTAACATCAGGCGATCCGTCTGCTCGTTTGCCGCCTATTACTATAAAAAAAAGAAAAAAGAAGCAGTATGGTGTATTATCTTTTGATTGAGGAAGTCTGACGACAGCTCCTCTGTTATAGTTGTGCCAAGTTTCGAATTACGTTCGACTTAAAACATATTTTTCCTTCGCAGTATTGATTCGTAATAATGTCTTAACAGCGTCGTCGTAAATCGGGCTTAGTGGCGTGCCATTGGAAAGACCTATATCCAGCAGTGGTCTATGCCAAGCTGTTGATGATGAATAACGTCATAACATGGTCCAAATAATACCTCATTAGACTGACTAATAGTCTAGAAAGTACTTCTATACTATAGTTATACACCTAAGCTTCCGTGTTTCATTTATAATCGCCACGTCTCACCCTGTAACGTGACAACATTATATAGCTAGTTCACATGACATTGGCAATTTGCATGCAAATCTCTCAAGGAAGATGACTGAGGATTATTGAAGACTGTTTCAAATGCAAAATCGATTCGTGTAGAGTTAATAACGCGCAAATATGTAGATTAGCTGGGACAAAAAGCGGCAAGGCTGTCGGTATATTGTTGTGTAGGATTATGATCTTTATTTGATAGACGTTAAGGTCTTCCGTGGAATGGATTAGTGACAGAGATTCTATCTGTTTAATGTTTGGAAAAGGTTTTACGCCATTTATTTAGTGGAAGGGACGGTGGAATAAACAAATAATGTATGGTAATGATATCCGTTTATTAGCGTTGGCAACATTACTAAACAAAGTGTTTTTTAGGTTGTGTGGGGTCATTACTTTTGCGCCACCCTGTAATAAATTGAAATAAAATTGGGACAACCTAGACGAAAATAGTCAGACGAATTTGACTCTTTCGACAAGGACTGGTCCCTAAATCTTGATACAAAAAATGAAGAAAAGCATTGTGGGAAGGCCTTGTCTCGGCAGTAACATGATACAGGCTTGAAATAAATAATAACTATTTTCTACTGTTTCTATACAAAGACCCCGCACTTAATATTTAAGATAATTAGCAATATTTTTTTGCTTTCTGTAATTTTCGTTGGCAGTAGGCATTTAATAAACTATGCACTTATCAGTGACTTTATAAATTATATACTTATCTTTTAATAGTAAAGTTTAGTTTCCTAATCTATTCAATGTCATTTTATATCAGTAATTACACAAATTCAATATCTGTCACATACCAATACTATCTTAGTCGTAATTCCATACGATAAAAGGTCTTCACCGCTAAATATTTTTATTTGCCGACATAACACAGTACTTGATTGCCTCCGTGATCCAGTGGATAGCGTATGCGACTGCTGATCGGAGGTCCCGGGTTCGATTCCTGGGTCGGGCAAATGTGTTACTGGGCTTCTCTGAATTCTCAGTAGCAGCTCGGAGTCTGGTGATGTGCCCGGTAACGGCAATAGGCTCGCCCCCTATTACGTGGGACCTGAAAATTCCTGGCGAAATGTGTGTGTAATATTATACCTCTGCCTACCCCTTCGGGGATACAGGCGTGAGGCTATAAAAAACAAAACACAGTACTTTTATATTTTCGCAATTTGTACATATTGGAAGAATTTCTTTAAACCACGATTGATATAACCCAGACCGAAACTTAGGGACACGTATTAGCAATGTCATTTTGACTGTTGAACAAAAACGCCACCTATACCTTTGTAAATATTAGGACAACGGAATACATCTAACTAAATCTAAGCTAGGTATATAATATTATTCTTGGAAATGAGTTTATAAAGACACACAAAAACTTCACTGCATGAAACAGGTGCAAAGATCACAACAGTTGTACATTAAATAGTTCTATAAAAAATAAGTATAACAATCTCGATACATATAACACTCTTATCTATGCGTTCCGTGGACTGCCTCCGTGGTCCAGTGGATAGCGTATGTCCCGGGTTCGATTCCCGGGTCGCTTATAGCGTGCTATTATATAGCCATAGCCTTCCTCGATTAATGGGCTATCTAACTCTGAAAGAATTTTCATATCAGACCAGTAGTTCCTGAGATTAGCGCGGTCAACCAAACAAAAACACAAACTCTTCAGCTTTATACAGGTTGTAACAATACCCTTAACGAAAACTGAAATCCCATGTTTTATCAATTAGTACGAACATTTTTTACTTCGGCACCATACCTGGGAAATTACGGGTTCAGGAGATATTGAGGCTCAAAGTTAGTATGGAATTTTCTAATTAGATACAAAATCGATGCATTTACTCCGCCAATATGTTCTTTAGATGCCCTATAACCCCATGGATAAGTAGGTATTTCGAGCATTGCACGTGCGCGCTTTTAATCGCGATTTAATTATTGCGAAAACTAAAACAAAAAATCGTTTCCCAGGTATTATTTTTGGTTAGTATGACTTGGCATGATGTCCACAACGAGTAGACTTCGGCTTGGTGACGGGTCTTGTGACACCCTGTATATTAGTAGATATAAGTTAAGATTGTCTTGATGGGAATCGAACCCACGACCTTCACCTCGATAGTCCACCACCTTACTAACCACTATGGCAACAGGTCATTGACCAAAATATGGTGAATTGTTTTTTCTTACCACTGAACTGTGTTGAACAACCTAAACAATAATTAGGCGTCATAGCCACAGGTGTATCCATTCAAATAATTGTAATACAAATGACGTCTTATCGCGGAGAAGTGCATTCTTCATTTATTGCGCATCACACGTGTTTAAATAATCACACGCATTATTATACTTATACCTACGCATTGTATTTTATAGGTACGTTAATATGTTTTTGAATTACTAGCTGCCGCCCGCCTTTGCCTGCTGTGCCTTTATTTAACACCCTTAGGGATGGCGTATTAAAAATTCTTCCTGAGTGCAAGGAATAAATAACTACATACATACATAGACTCACGCCTGTTTCCCGGAGGAGTAGGCAGAGACTACGGAACGCCATTTGCAACGATCCTGACGTACCTCTCTTGCTTCATTCACTTCCATCAAGTTTCTCATGCATGCTCTTCTGTTTAGGGTACTTCTGACATGTCCTTTTTTAAATAATTATTTAATTTAATGTCTCATGTGTAAGCAAAGTACTGAAAAAGGTAATAAAATACTATATAAAATATCATAGATTTTTTTAATACATAATACATATTGACAATCGGTAAATAATAAATTTATATAGGTCATACTCAATGTCTATTATGTCAAAATCTTAATTGCATTCATAAACAGCATAAATCTAAAGAACCGACGCGTAAAAACACTTAATTTAAGTTTGGTTTTCCCGAAGGCCTTGTCACAAACATGTTCACAACAAATTGAATACTAGAGCCTCAGCGAGGTCTTATTTAGTTATCTAGGTTATTATTCATAATCAATTGCCAAATGTATGATAGAGTTCAAAACTAATCACATTTGATATAATTAACTTTGTGTTTGCCTCCGTGGTCCAGTGGATAGCGTAGCTGCTGATCTGAGGCCCTGGGTTCGATTCCCGGGTCTGGCAAAGTGATACTGGGTTTTTCCAAATTCTCAGTGGCAGCACGGAGTCTGGTGGTGTGCCCGGTAACGGCAATAGGCTCGCCCCTATTACGTGGGACCTTAAAATTCACCTCACACCTCTGCCTACCTCTTCGGCGATACAGGCGTGAGTCTATAAAAAAAACTTTGTGTTTCAGTCTATATGGCAAGCCTTAGGAGACGCATATACCTACGTATATATCGGTTAATGATCATGAATCATGACTTACTATGTGTGCGTATTAACTGTATATCTGGATGGTTAGCATTCACAATTGATTGCACCTGTTGTCAAGATTAGGAACCCAAATGAGGCGAATGATGCTGATCTTTTAAAGCCTTTTAACTGCTTGCAACCATGTACCTTTATTATTGGTTAGTATCAAATTTTTTATTGTTTCGGTCTGCAAAAAACATCTCAAACCCCGAATTCTAAACTACTGGTCGGCCATATTATAGTATTTGAGTGCGTCACGTGATTTGAAGCAATCACATGATTTTAAAACCAGCCAATATGTTTATAAACGCAAAAATGAATGATTTTATCAATCGATACGTTTAAGGTTGGACGATGCTTTTGAGATGGTGTTTGTTTATCATGAGAAAAAGTGTTTATACCAGTTACTTTGATGCTTGACATAACAAAGCATGGCTTTAATGTAATCAAACATGTATTATTCTTGTATTGTTCTATATTTGTATTCGAGCGGATACCACAGCGCTGGTCACAGTTGCTGAACTTTAATGAGTTGTTTACGTCCATCTTGCGACCACCAATGTACGCTTTAGTCAGGCATTAGTTGATGAACTTCATAACTGGACTTGACTAAAACTTTGTGGCTGAATGAAAAAATATATAAAAAAAAAATAACTATGTAAGACACGCAGTGGCGCCTAATTAATATGTTATCAAATAAAAGATACATAATAAATTTTGTATTTGTTATATTATCTCCATGTGATAAGTATTCTGCTAGCACTTAATTTTAATCTAAACTTACGATAATATTAATTCACTCTTTATGTAAAGATTTTCAAGACTTTTTGTGGTTTTTATCGAAAAACATCTCAAAGCAGAAAAGATTCTTCGCGACAAAATACATGATTGATAAATACATAAATTATAGATTAATTATCTACAAAGCAACAAAACAATGAATGTTGAATACAATTCTCTGAGGCCAAATTTTCAATTACCAGAAAATTATTATTTGCGAAATACACTACGTTTACACACATAAGCAACCATTCATAATAAAAAGTTAGCGCTTAAAAAAGTACGTTCAAAACAATTTCATGCGAAGACATTCAAATTATTATATTCATTGTGTATAGGACAGTCACCAGATTTTTTTAAACATATACGTATAATATTTGCAACATAATGACAATTGTAAAAAATAATGTCTACTATTTAGAGGCTAATGACGAAACCGTGGGAATTCAATTGTTGTATTCATAGACAAAAGAATTGTAAGCTGACATGTTGTATTCATTCTATCAAAGTTGAAGTCTTCTTTTAATATTTTAAATTATACATTTTGGGCAGACGCTTAGGGTTTGGCCAGATTAAGAGATCCCTATGAAACTCAGGTGGCAACACGACGGATATCGTTGGGTACTTATAAATAACTAAATGAATCCGCGGTTACAAACTCGCAATTTAGGGGTACTGCTCCGCATTCGTAGCTCATAGCGTGAAGTTATACAGCTTATATCCTTCCTCGGCAAATGGGCTACCCAACACAATAAAAATTATTTAAATCGGAAAAGTTCTTTCTCAAATTAGCGTGTCCAAACTAACAAACGAAATCTTTAGCTTTATTATGTTAGTGTCGATAGTATGGTAATCGCGTGTCAATGTTTTAATGGCGCGATTCAGACTGTTTAATAGCGTCTTTCTTTTGTGCGTGTTTGATGTTCCGTGCACGATATATGACACTAGTTATAAGTAGGTCCCGCTACACCTTTTTATGAAATAAGTTACTGAAATTAACCGCTAGGCTACGACATTGCCGGTGGCGACATCGCACTCATTGTCGCTATCGTTTATCGCTGTCGCTCGTCGCTGTCGTTTATCGCTGTCGCTCGTCGCTGTCTCTTGTCGTTGTCGCTCTCGCTTGTCTCTGTCGCTTATCGCGTGTAGCGCCGCGGCCTCTTGTGACCGGGCCATCTATGGCTAGTTATTAAGCGATCTCCAACGTACAAAGTTTAGTAATTTGTCGCAGTCCTAGTGGTAACCGTACGCCAGAAGTGACCGGAGGGAGCCGTAAGATTAATGAGGGAAGTGATGGCAAGGATACAGCAACCACTTAAATAAATATGTTTACATTCTACAGTGTTATTGGCAATATGTAAACAAAATTATAAATGTTTAATGTATTCAAAGCAATAGATAACTGTATGTTGTATGGTATGAAGTTTTGATCAGAGATCTCTGTACTGTCAACGTCAAATGCAAAGTTTTAAATAAAATTGTTCTTTACATAACATAGGCTATGCTGCTACATGTATATTCGATATATATATATTATATTTTATGTATATTCTAATCAATCCTTCAGCCTAAAGCTTATGTAATCTAGATTAAATGCCATACACCAATTAGTGAGGACTTATCTCACGACATAGCAACCGTGCAGACCAATACCTTTATCACAGGTTTACTGTGGAATTCAATATTCGAATTATACATAGATCTGTAGATTTTAGATTCGTTTTTGACAGTTTTTGACATAAGCTCCATACAAAATATGTCAAACACGTATCTTAAATCTACAGATCTATCTATAGTTCGAATATTGAAAATGGCCGTTAATCTAAAGAATGACAAGGGATGAAAGCTTGTTTACGAAAACACATTTATAATACATCCACATTCTCATTTGAGCCACATTTGTTTAAGAAGGATTTATTGTCCTAAGCTTCAATCTACTTCTATGAAAAGTCACAAAATGTTTCTAGCAATTTCTTCAGAAATATCCCTCTAACTGCTTTATTATTATAATTACATGAGTTTAAACTTTCGTGGCCTTTATCCTTAGTTGTTTATTGCATTTTGGAATATATACCACGCAACCTTGTTTCGAGTATCTTATATTTCGGCACTGTGGGTGGATGACGTATGTTACGAGCAAGTAAATCGGTCTACTCTCTTGCTATAATATTCTTATCAACATTCCAAAACAGTGTAGCATCGTATACAAAACGTTTTACGATTACGACCCATATCAGATAAGATTTACGAGTTTTTCACACCTGCTAAATACGACTTGATTACACAAATAATGATATGACCTTTGTTCCCCTTCAACAAGTCGTTTCGTTGCTTATAAGGCCTAATACTCATTAAAAGTCCAGTCTGGGTTCAATCACACTGCAAATATTGGTAGGCTTTATAACCTACAAACCTAATGCGATTTTCTTCAGACAGTTTCGCAAAGTCAGACTTTGGTCTTGTAAAGTGTTAGGTTTGATATTTCGCAACGGGTTACTATTGTTTACAGCCATAATGTGTGTGTTTTATAATTCAGTAATATTGCAGGACTTGCAGGTTTCTTGTACTCACGTCTAGCACGCCGCAGTGGTTTTAGAGAGTAGACCCTGTTCGCTTAGGTAGTCTCACACACCTCATAGCTAGGCTCAAATTCAAAACATAGCCAGGGACAGAGGTCAGACCGAAATAGTGTTTCTATTGTAAGATCGACGAGGCTTTTCATACTGGCAACGATGTAAGTAAAAAAAAAGTAAAATTAAATATTGCTAAGCTATTGAAATACGCGGTTTTTTTGGTTCCTAGTTGCTATCCGTGAGGCTGTTTACATTTAGTCACGTGAATAATATAAATACTTATCAAACAAATAATTAGTATGAACTTGTCACGAGTGATCTCGTTGACCTTTAAGTGTTGATTACATTACTATCGCAAACGAAAACTTGAAAGATTAATGTTATTCGTATGTCGTGAATCATGCCTTCCTTGCTTTGATTACATTACTATCGCAAACGAAAACTTGAAAGATTAATGTTATTCGTATGTCGTGAATCATGTCTTCCTTCGTTAATCTACTTCTTGTTAATGCACTTAAGTTAATTATTTTCGTAAGTTGATTATGAATGTGTAGCTCACTCACATGTTACTTACTGGAAAGATTAATGTCTTCAAAGTAAGTTGTGTGACTAGATGTTTTAAGACAATGTAATAGGGCCCCTAATGATAATTGATCTTACTTTTAGACATTATAAAATAACATACGACTTTTAAATACGAGCGCAAATATTATTGTGATCATTTCTGGTACTATCACCATGATCTAATCTGTAGCATTAGGTATCTATAATGCTATGCACACCCCTGCGAAAAGTGCTGAGGCAGCGTCGAAACACCGATTCGACAATCGGCAGTCAGTGCACTGAATGGCTTCTATATCAGATAGCGAGTTCTATTATCATACTGACTTGAAGTAAATCAACCTGTCAGTGTAAGTCTCTTAGTTTTACTCGGCATTAAATCTATCTCCTTTAGAATATACTATAATTCTAGCTAGTATTTTGCGCTGGATATAAAATTCCTGTTTTACTAGTATAATGAAAGGTTCATAAAAGCTTGTGATATATATGTCACCGAAAAATGACGAGAACCGCGAATTTATAAATTCCCTAGGAAATTTATAAACTTACCTAATCTGTCCGTAAGTTAATAAATTTCCTAGTAAATTTATAAACTTGCAGTTCTTGTTATCTTCCGGTGACATATATACTATATGACTTCGTGTCGCAAGCTTTAATAAACCGAAGTAACGAACATCAGATTGCTATGTTATTATTGGTATATTAAAAAAAAGCTTTATCTGAAATTTCTTCGCCACACCGATTGAACATCATTTAGAAGATAAACCTGCAAAGGTGCCAGTTTGTCAACTGATATGATTCGCAACAAAATCAGTGCTTATCATAAAATGCATCAAGAACACAAGATTCAACCAGTTTTTTTTTATAGGCTGACACCTGTATCCCCAAAGGGGTAGGCCAAGGTGTAATATTACACCCATATTTCGCCATGAGTTTTTAGGTCCCACGTAACAGGAATCTGCTATTGCTATTTCCGGGCACATCACCAGACTCCGTGCTGCTACTGGGAAGTCAGAAAACCCAGTAACTCTTTTGCCCGACCCGGGAATCGAACCCGGGACCTCCGATCAGCAGTCGCATACGCTGTCCACTGGACCTCGGAGGCAGTCAACCAGGTTAAGCCTTTATTATCACGATTTGATTTGTTTGATAGTCTCCTGCAAAGTTGTCTGTCATTAACTTCACAAAGAACTATTTTGTGCCATTTCCTTCGAGAAAATGTCTGCTACGTCGTATTATAATAATATCAGCGCTCCTTATGTAATATTGGACTGCATAGAAAGTCGCTTGCTTTAAAGTAAGAAGAAATTTAGCTATAGATATTTTATATGGAGTTTATTTGTATATATAAATTTTTTGCGCTACTGACTGACTGGCAAACGACGCGCAGCCAAAACTTTTGGTTGTCTAAATTTCCACGGGGCCGGCCAAAACGGTTAA
The DNA here is from genome assembly GCA_944739405.2 of Euclidia mi. Classification (NCBI taxonomy): domain Eukaryota; kingdom Metazoa; phylum Arthropoda; class Insecta; order Lepidoptera; family Erebidae; genus Euclidia; species Euclidia mi. The sequence goes on from OX123203.2 coordinate 32,752,726, forward strand.
GGTAAAAAAAATGCTAGCGTAGTTGCGGGCATCATCTACTCGTAATGTCAAATTTATATTTTCTAGTAGCCAAATTCATCGATAGATAAAATTTTGCGAACGGCCATTAGTCAACAGTTAAGCATGCTAGAAAAGTTTGGGTAGATAGTCTTGACGCATAAATGGAAACATAATTATAAACTTACTAAACGCACACACCCTATATAACATTGTCGTGTCCTTAAACTTGAAAATCTGCTTTGTAAAATCTTCTCCAATTTTTTTTCAGGTCAATCACGTTACATTTCCCAAAATATAAGATTCTAAAGATATCACCCAGTAGCCAAAGTTACAGAGTTATCATTCTTCATCGGATACCTTGCTCTTGTCTATCAACAGTAAAAAATGTCTGCCTAATCTAAATAAATCTTAGTATTCTGACAGTTAGGTAAATGTATTTTATCAAATCTTGAACGATTTAAACATAGATTAATGTGGCTTCATGTGAATACCTAATGACGATATTTATAAGAATGACTCAGAGCCAATATTTTAAAGGAGAATGCCGGTTTTTGTATGGAAGCCTGTACCGGTTGCTTTTTCATCAAATTAACATTTTTAGCCAGCTTATTGTTTAATATTACCGTAGGCATTAAGCGTTTTTGTTTTCAAATCCGCAGTTCTGAGATTTTCTCATAAACATATTGTTAAAAATCCGCCATAAATATTGCAATGGAATGAATTCGTCCTTGATTTCTACTTGTTTATAACAATTTCAATAAGTGAATGATGTTACAAGTTAAAAGAAACGTAGTTTCGACCCAGAGGAACAAACCTCAACCCAGCAGATAAAAACAAAATAATAACACAAACAAACACGAACGATGCGTAGGCGAAGTTGTGTGGGGTTGACATTTGACACTTTTGACAGTTGCTTAAGTTATCAAATGTCACACTGCAAGTGTTGCTATCTCGATTCAAGTATATCTAAAATCGATATCACCTAAAAACAATCGATTAATGAATAAATTGCTTAACCAAAGACTGAAATCAAGTTAAGTAGCCAAATATGTATTTCCGTTTAATTAAATCACACAGAACACAGTTGTTTTAATTCACTATCATAGTGCCTTCTATTGAATCCAAAATCATTTAATCGTGTAACCAATCGTTAATGTTGAGAATGTTACACTCGATTTTTTGTCGCTCGGAATCGACTTTTTTTGTGCTGGTAATGTATGCATTCGGAAGTTGTTGATCTAAGTTCTACTTTTTTATAATATTTCGTAAACGCGGATGTAATGATTCATAATTTAGTAATGGCAGTCAAAATGTGTCAAAGTATTTACGGTATATCATTTTTTTAAAGCAATTGGTACAGGTTCCGGCATTCTCCTTTCTTTTATACACAACGCAGATGACAAAAAACACGTTTAGCCATTGGTATCGGGTGCTGATGTTATCAATGAAGAACTTTCAAATTATTCCTTACTTGTAATTGTACGGCAATAGGCTCGCCCCTTATTACGTGGGACTAAAGTATATCTGGCGAAAAGTGGGTGTAGAAATACACCTCTGCCTACCCCTTCGGGGATAAAAGGCGTGACGATATGTATGTATGTATGTATGTAATTGTAAAATACGCTTTTTCTCCCGCTTAAATCTTCTTCTTCTTTTTATTCGGTTTTCATTTACTGAAGATCGTGTCCGCAAGCAGTTTCATCCTCTAGGAAGAGTTCTATCCTCTAGATTTTTGAGGATAGTCCTCCTCGTGTTTCTGCCTTCGGCATGCCTTAGGGTGGTGTTGATAGATAGGCCCGTTAGATATTCGATTTGGTCTGACCACCGAGTTGGTGAGCGCTCGCGTGATTGTTTCCCTTCTGTCTTTCTTGTAATCATTAGTTTCTCCAAGTTATCAGTTTCTCGAAAGCGCTATGAATCTCATTAGGTTCATTGATAGCATCAACTGGAAGAAAGAAACTCCCTAAATGTTACCTAATAAATTGTAGATTCTATCACTGATATCTTAGTATTAGCAGCGATTAGTTACAAAACTACGTGATAATTTTAGATCGAGAAGATAAAAAGTCAGTAGCTGACTGAAACAATAGTATTTGCTTGTCTAATACAAAGCATGAAATTCTGTTTAGTTTAGAAGTTGATAAGAGATAACTACATACTATTTTTTTATTATTCACGCAAAGAGAGCGAAATTGTACTACTGTACTTGATATTTAAGCAAGAAAATAATCCTGTTTTGATTTCAATTCGATTTTTTGTAGCCGTCAACAAATTATTAGCTGGATATCAAGAATCCTTATAGTAGAACAAAGAACTACTTGTGTAGCAGTTTTGATCAAAATACGTTCAGTCGTTTCGTGTATTTCAGTTACCACACACGTACATACGAATTCCGGATAGTTTGTGGTGACTGCTGTTTTCTTGTACGTTAGAACGGAATATTTTAAAATCATTGTCAATACCTAACTGATTATTTGTCAAACAGAAAACTATTGCTTTCAGATCATTCTCTTATGAAAATACAAATGTTTAGGCACCAGCTTTTAGACATTAGTCCAATCAAAATAAAAGTAGACTTTAATACGTAGCAAACAATTCAAATATTAAAGCTGTTGTTCGGAGCACTATTTCATTGCTATTCAATATTGAGAATTCCATTTACTGTTCCAATCGTTACTCCACTGATATCAAAATATTCAATTTATATGCTAGCATTTGTCGTCATTGACCTGGCCGAATTTCATTTTAGTTTGCTTTTAATATTATGAACGTCCTATATAAGGCTTGAAAAGCAGTTTCTAAGCTAAATATATTTTTGAACCATTTACTGAACTAATTTCATTATTATATTTTCAATAAATATACCAACTATAAGGTAGGTGTTCAATATTATTTTCAGAATGTCCTCCAGGACATGGCATGTACTATCTACTTTGTTCCAAATATCCTTTCTATTGTTTATGATTACAAATATACAAGAACATATAACTATCTTCAATTATCGTAGACAGGTCAAAACTAGTTGACCAGAATAATTTAGACACCAGCTGAGTTCAACACACTCTCACGTGAAACTATGTATAATGACAGCAAATATTCTAGCTGGTAATAAGTTGTTATATCTAAGATTATTAATTAATTATATTATATTATTTATGAGTACGGCAATCAAGAGGAAAAAAAGTACGATGTAAAGATACAACTTGAAATAAAACCGTATTTAGCATTTAAAGATTATCAATATGCATGACATCTTTTTTATTCTACCAAATACGGGTTGGTTCCAAAGTTACAAACTCATACAATTGAAAAGTATTCGTCAGCAGCTAAATAATAGACATAATAATTTATGTTCCGTTTAACGTTATAAACACGTCGTCAGGACCTTTGCCAAAAAAGTTATTCATAATAGTACCAGCCTTTTACTGGCAATTTTGGCAAGGTGTTTTGATATTTTTACGCTATTTGGCGTTTTTTGCTTTTGCATTGAAGTCCAGCTTAGTTTTCCTAATAGGTGGTTTCTGTCAGTGTTGCTATTTTGTAAAAAAATCAGTTTCAGCGTAATACATACGAGTTTATGTAAAATTCACATTATTAACTGACTGACAGATAATGCATAGCCAGAACCACTGGACGCAGGAAGCTATAATTCAGCATGTATGTTTCTTGGAAACTGGGCACTAAGAATGTATTTTCCGAAATTCTCAAAGATTCGGCTAAATTTGATGAAATGGTTAAATTAAAAGAAATGAGCTGCGGCTATCCTCTAGTCAAATTATTTATTTATTTATTTATTTTACACTTTATTGTACACATTAAAAAACATTATTAGAGATCTTATAACTAACTATAGTACAAAGGGCGGCCTTATCGCTGAAAGCGATTTCTACCAGGCAACCTTTGGATGGAAATATTATTGGAAGGAGAAAATCGGTAGTTGCATGTGTAAACAAAGTAAACACAGCTATATAATATATACATACTTAATATACCTATATTCATTCCTGTAATATGATAATAAATGATAGACATAATTATATACATATACATAAACATACATACATACTTATATGTATTTTGTAGAACTAGAAGAAGTTATAGTGATAGATAGTGAGCCTTTACTGAAGCTTTAAATTTAGTTATCGTTTGAGCCTGTCTTATATGTAATGGTAAAGCATTCCAAAGGCGAACAGCGGTAACACAAAAAGATTTGTCATACAGTGCTGTGGAATGTACCGGCATTTTTAGTTTCAAATTTTCTGATGACCTTAAATAACGGTTATGCGTATCATGAAGGAACTCGAATCGTCCTTTAAGATAGGAAGGAGTTGAAGGGTTAAACAATATGTTGTACAGCAAAGAGAGAATATGAGCATTCCGGCGATGTCGTATAGGTAACCACTTGAGCTGTGCTCGAAATTGTGAAACATGATCATATTTGCGTAGTCCAAATATGAATCGTATACAGAGATTTTGAAGGCGCTCAAGTTTATCTAGCTGGTTTTCGGCGAGATCTGAATAGCTGACATCTGCATAATCGATAATGGGCAAAAGGAGGGAGTTTGCTAGTGCAATTTTGGTGGCAGTAGGAAGAAAATTCCTAAGCCTTCTCAGTGACCCTGCTGAAGCAAATAACTTTCGACTCACCTTTTGGATCTGCGATCGCCAATTGAGATTAGAGTCCATAATGAGACCTAAGTTCTTAACTTTGTCTTGTATGGAAATAAAGGTACCATCAAATATGACGCGAGGGAGTTGAGACCAGTCAATTTTTGATGTCATTCTTGAAGTACCAATAACAATGGCCTGAGTTTTTGAGGGATTCACTTTTAGTCCAAAGGATTTGCTCCAGTTGCTAATCAGTGCCAAATCACTGTTAATGGTACTTACAGAAAGTGACATATCTGCTAGTGACGACTGTGTATAAATTTGAAGATCATCTGCATAAAGGTGATAGGAACAGCGAAGATTATTTGATATAGAATTAATAAAAATTGCGAAGAGTAAAGGAGATAGCACGCCACCCTGGGGCACACCAACAGTTGTGTTACACCAAGAAGAAAGTGAGTTTTCAATGCGTATACGCTGTCGGCGGCCACACAGGTAAGTACGAAACCAATCAATCACCGTAGGAGATATGTTAAGAGTACAAAGTCGACTGAGTAGAATATCAAAATCGACTGTATTGAAGGCGTTACTAAAATCTAGTAGAGCGAGAATTGTGAGTTTTCCGCCTTCCATACCAGCCCTGATGTCATCCGTAATATTGACCAGGGATGTAACGGTACTATGTCCCGAACGGAACCCGGACTGAAATGGATTAAGGAGACAATTTTTGCAGAGGAAAGAGTTTATTTGGTTATAAACGAGGCGTTCGAAGACTTTTGAAAGGAATGGCAGGATGGAAATGGGCCGATAATCAGAGAAGGATGAAGGATGAGAGGTTTTTGGAATTGGTGTAATAAGAGCGTCTTTCCACATCGATGGGAATACACCACTAGACAGAGAATAATTGAGGATATGGGAAATTATGGGTAGGATTATATCGAGGATAGGAAGGATCATATTACGGCTGACACAGTCACTACCTACAGCGTTGGACGTGATTGACCTTATGCACTTCTTAACATCACTATCGGTGAAGTGATTAAAGACAAAGGGTGAATAACTAGGGGTTGGCAGAGATGAAAGATAATTTATAGTGCTTGCTTTAGTAGTCCCATCAATATTGGACGAAGCAGAGAAATGTTGATTGAGCAAGTCAATATTGAAGTCGTTAGAAGTAGCGTGTTGGCGCGCTTTGCCAACTCCCAGGGTTTTAAGAAATTTCCAGACCTTCGCTGGATCTCCGTTTTTCACAGAACTATGAATATGTTGGCGTTGTGCATCCCTACACACCCTATTGCAGTGATTTCTTATCGCGACATATTTTTGTAGGTTAGAGGCATCGGGCTTAATTTTATATCTAAACATAGCTGCCGCTTTTTTGTGTATCAGTTGTTTAATGTTTTCAGTGAGCCAAGGTGAGGGACGGTGTTTTAGTTTTACAGGTCGCATTGGTGCATGCTTGTCATAGAGCAGTATAATTTGGTTTGTGAAAATGTCGACCTTTTCATCTACAGATTCTGAGTTGATCAGATGAGACCAGTCGATATCTCTGGTATCTTTACAAAGCTCATCGGTGTTAATGCCACCAAAATTGCGCTGCAATAGAACTTTAGACTTAATCTTAGGAGTACGGATTTTGTAGGAGATGAAAAGCAAGTCATGGTAAGAGAACATGTCTGCAGGGTATTGCCCGTGCATGGCGACATGTTCTCTTGAAGAAACCATAATTAAATCAAGAAGAGAAGGCGAAGAATTTGGGAAATGATGAGTCGCGCTTGTAGGAAGAATTGACATATTACAAGCTATAGAAGTGGAAAGAAGAGAAGAAGAGCGGGAATCATTTTTAAGGAGACAGGTATTAAAATCGCCCATTATGATTGTGTGACTGTAAGAGGGCACAAGATTAACCAGTAGGGTTTCGAAACTAGAAAAATAATCTATACGTAATGAAGGACAGTAATAAACGCCGAGTAGGACTTTGGTGTGGTTTAATAATACTTCTAGAAATAGATGTTCGCCGGCATTAGGAGGCGGTGGCTGTGCAGACATGCCTACAATAGTGTAAGGAATATATGAGCGTAGATATATGGCAACACCCCCACCACCCCCAACGGCACGATCATTTCTGATTAGTTGGAAACCAGGTAGGGAGTATAATGTAGAAGGCAGACATGGCTTAAGCCATGACTCAGAAACAAGGATAGCATGAATGTTCTTACAGTCTAGATTGGCCAGCATATCACAGAAATGTGCCAAATTATAATAATATATGCAAAATAAACGTAAGTCATAGATAAAATAGTAATAAAATAAATTATTAACTTTAGTCACCACTAATTCCTAATATAATTTTGATGACAACTCAGTTGAGAATTTCATTATTATCTGGTATTATCTTAATATATAAAATCCTTGCGTTACTGACTGACTGACAGACACGCTACAGCCGAAACTATTGGGCGCAGGAAGCTGAAATTTGGCATGTATGTTCCCTGGGGACCGTAAGGGTGCACTAAGAAGGGATTTCCCGAAATTCCCACGGGATCGGCCAAAACGGGTAAATTTAAAAAAAATGCAGGCGTAGCCGCTGGCGTCGTCTAGTATATAATAAAACGCCATGTTTTGTCTGTTTGACTTTAGTAGTATTATATGTATTTAAATAATGATCCTTGAAACCGTATCCGCGCCATTAATAAACGATTACACTTTTAAAATATGAGACGGTCGTTGTGATTTGTACTAATATAGCTAATCTAGTCTTTGGTTTTGAAGGTCATTCGAAATAAAAATCATATTGCCTGTCGGATTCGCTTAGTAACACACGCTATTGAAACTTTAGTCCAGTCAAATTAGACCAAAAATCAGGGGTGAGATTACAATATTTCGCAAAACACCATTACCTACCTCGAATGTCCAAACTGGCCGGACTACTTTTTCTTTTTGCTTCTTAACGTGTCTGACTGATGGGCAGAAGCCTATGCATCCCGGTCTAGTGTCAAGTTTAACCAGTCGCTGAAGATTGTAACCAAGTCGTCCCGCCATCATCGTTTGGGTTTTCCTCGTCGTCGACTGTGATGAGGTATCCAACTGGTGGCCCAAACTGATAGGTAGTACCAAACATATTTGGTTCAGAAAAATATTCACTTTAAATACAATTAGAACGGTTATTTAGCAGGATGGAGGACCGAAACATGAAGTAACTTAGATTTTAATATTATAAAAGAATAATAATAATGATATTAGATTCTAGATGCAAGGAGCAGAAGGTGAAAATCGATGCTTCAGCCCTGGCCCTGGTTTTGCACTCTTTCAATATCAAGCAAATACCCTCGTATTTGCTTGACATTGAAACAGTGCAAAACCAAGCAAACTTTCAAAAATGCAACATGAAATACATATTTATTCATAAACTGACCATGAAGTGACGGAAAAAGAATACAAAGTGATACTGCCACTCAATTTAAAGGTGTGTCGTTAGAGGCGACTAAGGAAAATACACGGAGCAAGATATAATCCTATATGGAATAGGAATAGATGGAAACCTGAAGACCACACTATGCCAACCCATCTGGTCAGCATCGTATAGTGGGCCAAATCCGCCTATTGGCTGATATGACTTAGCGGTCTTCAAAATGGTGTATAACATAACCTGTGCTATTGTGCACAAAAACATTGCTGTGTTCTGTCGCGACGCAAATCAGGAGAGGCTTATGCCCAGCAATGGACTACGAAAGGCTACATGATATAGCCAATACATATAAACAATTCTCCAGATATAATAACCTCTTTACCCAGAGATACTGTACCACTTAACAGCTATTAGCATCACGGTAGCGACGTAAACGATCAATGTTTCATTAATCAAATTGTTTTGTTGGTACAGCTCACGATTTTCATTCAATTATTGCTTAAATGGCGGAGCCGTTGATCGAAAACCGTTGTTGCTTGTACTTCTGTTTAAAAGGGAATAATAATTTAACGCAAACATTTCTGTTGACTCAACCCTGAGTAACGGAGAAGAAAACATTTAGGTAATGTATTTGCTTTCTATGCTTGTAGTGCAAGATTGCGCTAGTGATAAACCAGTCATAGAGACTTTAAGCTAGTTTAGTGTGTCTCTTATGATATAACTTAATAACCAGTCAAATATAGTCAGTATTGTAAGCGAACCAGGGGTTGCAACTGGGGTTATGCTAGAAGGATGTTAATGATAGTGCTAGTTATAACCAGTATGATTTTAACTTTTTTTTTGTAGTAGAGTAACACTGTTTTCAGAATGAGATTTCGTTTGGTTGGTAGACTGCGCTTATTTTCTTTTCCTTTTAAATACAGGCGCAAGCGGGAAAGGGATTGGACAAAGAAAACTGTAGGCATTGCTTCTTACACTAACCCCTTGTGGAACTGTGAATAGCGCCTCCTTGGCATTACTGGTGTTTAATTATAGGCAGGGTACGGCTCATTTCTCGTTCTTGCTTTTGTATTTCATACTAGCTGTCGCCCGAGGCTCACCCCGCGTGGATTTTGTTTATCTTTCGTAACAGTTTTTTTTCATAAACGGTATCCTTTGTTACTTCTAATACCTCCAAGAATATGTGTACAAAGTTCCATGATGATCGGTTAAGTAGTTTTCGCTTGAAAGCGTTACACACAAACTTACATTCACATTTATAATATTAGTATGATTTTTTCGCTTTGAACGTAAAATAATGAAGAACTTTTTTTTTAAATTTTTAGTTTTACACCGTGAATTTATAATATTTTAGCCAGCAGTCTTCAAACATTAAAACAATCATAAAATGTTTCTTCACGGCAATTTTGATATAAATGACATGTAAAAAGAAGATACATCAAATCAACATTTTAGGCAAGTTAAGTAACAATGATAATGGAATATATGTAATATCAGTTTTTGAAAATTTTAGATGCTGGCATTTTAAATAATATAATGATCACATCAAATTCATATTTGGACACTAAACTGGTTTGTGTAGAATTTATTAGACAAATGCCAAAAACTAGGTAAAAAGGTGTATTTTTGGACATTTTTGATTTGCATTCTTGTTATGTTAATTTCAAGGATTTTGGGATAAACATTTTTTTCCAAACCTGACAATGTAAATTAGCACAAAAAATAAGATATCTAATTTATTTTTTTTAAATATAATCATGACATTTTTTTTTTCAAATAATATTCCTAATGCCAAATAAGCCAAAAAAGCGATATATTGCTTATGGCATAAAATATAAATAAGGAAAATAATTACATCAATTTAGTTTAATATATGACGATAATGGTATGTACATTTAACTTTACACTTTACTCAGATGTTCTTTAATATGTATCTACGTAAAAATATATACAACTGCATTTAAATAGGTACTACTACGTCTTACCAATATTCTAAATGTCAAAATTAATTTTAATGTATAAAATAACATCTAATATGTTTTAATATTTGTTACATACTCAATTATGCTGGACTGACTCCGATGAATTTTTGCATACATTATCATCAGCCCTTAACAGTCCACTGCTGGACTAGGCCTCTCCTTTGAAAGGAGGAATTGGCCTACTATACCACGCTGGCCAAACGGGTTGATATAGGGCTTGTATCAAGTTTTCCTTCTCTTACAGTGCTGTTCTCTGCATAATATGCTCCCTCTGTCGGCTCTTACGACACCCATGGGATGATATGGGGTGGCGACATTCCGTATTCTTAATCCGTCACCACACGGACATGAATTATTGCATACATGTAGTTAATAATAGAATTATTTGTACACTATATATGTGGATAGATCTGCAGTTAGGGACTAATTACACCCAGATACAAAATAAATCAATGTGCTGGTAACACTAAGATTTAACTTGGCTGGGAATCGAATTGTTTAGTCAGGGTCACTTAATATTAGGTCAGCCTATTACCTAGTTTAATACATATTATAGTACTTTTGATAGATATTCCACCCAGGTGAATCTGCGGGAAAAACTAACATTACTTATATACGAAAAAGATCTCACAGTTGAACAATGTTAGGGTACTATGAAATAACTTCTACGTTCAAGACAAAGACAAATGTCACCTCAGTCTTCCGTGACCACGGTTCCTGTAAAGTAACCGAAACGTCGGATGTATGTAATAAATGATTTTCTTAAAGATCATTCATTTTAAATAAAATCCCAGTAAAACCATTAAATTACGATAAAATCCTTAAACTCCAGTTTAATTTCAATCTGTAACATTACCGTAAACCCAAGAAAATAAAAAGATCTCATATTCACACCTAGTTAAACGCTTGGAGAGAATATGAGATTCATAGCCTGGCCTTGCCTTGTTATTCTGGTCATGTCATGCGTATCAAGGAGTTCAAACTTCTTATAAACGAAAACAGATTCAAGTCAATTTAAGACGGGATAAGAAGGCAAATGCGAGAAAGTAAAATTTATTAAAATATATATTTTGTAAATCTTTGTGTTTACTACTTAACTACTATAGTTTTAAATAGATAAGAAATTATAAGCCTAAAGCTCTGCAAGGTTTTGTTGAAATAAGAGATTATCTACAAATTGTGTGCTTTTGCTAAAATGCTTAGACACTTTGAATTTTTTTAAAATTGTTTTCGTTTTGGTATTATTTTTCGCGTCAAAGTCGAGAAAATAATGTGCGATAATCTTTTTCAGTATTTGCTTTTTCTTCTAAGAATCTCTTAAGTTAAAACGTTAGATAATAGTGAGTAATGTTATTTTAGATTATTTACCAAAGTTAATGTTATTACAGATAATTGTTTGGTTTGCAAATGCGAACAATAAAATTATTGTTATTTATTGCACCTGTATGTTCACGAATGCGAAATTCAATCATTCTGTGGCACGTCATATTTTCATTTTTAGTATCCAAATAAAGGTCAATATTGTCAATTGTTTGTTTTGTATATACATATTTCGTAGGATAGTATTTAAAATTTAAGTTAAGTTTAATTAAATAGGTATTTAGTGGTACCTAAATAATACGAGTATTATGTACATTGTTATGAAAATGAATAAAATAAATTTTCTTTGAGTGATCCAAAAAAATATATATATATATTGTCAATAAAAATAATTTTATAGATATTATTAGTAGGTATATTTTCATAATTAAAAGTGTAAATTTTCAAGAAAATAATTCAAAGAACATGCTATTAGTTCAAGTTGTCTAGACTTTTGGCTGTGATAGTGGTTTACCTTATCAAAACGCGCTATAAAAACCCCAAACATGCACTTTTTGCACATTCAAATCTCCAAAACTATAATCAAAACTGATTAATCCTCCTACAACATACTATTATATCTATTTATAAACAAAAATATTTTATTAATAATGACTCTACAATAAATCAGTGAGTTCTTTTTATATTCAATTAACGGATGGTGGAGACTTATAACTAGCAGACGAAGATTAGTTCGGTTTTCCCATATAATGTCAATGTCACCTGTATTTATTATACGTAGGTAGGTAATGTGATTATATTTGACAGCTGTGGTTTATTGGGTTTTTAAAACGATTCTAATTAATTATGTTTAAAATTCCGACTGACTGACTGACAGACAACGCACAACGAAACTAAGGGGCACAAGAAGCTGATATTTAGCATGTACAGTCGAACAACTTTCCGCTAGACCACCTTAAGGGCGAGAATCGCTCAGCAAGACATCGTCATTTCCAGTGCACACTTTACACGCACATACACGCGTATACAAAACCGGTTTCTAGTGTACCTCGAGTCTATGAGCGAGCCAAGGGATTTTTTTTCAAACTGGTCCACCGCCGACTTGTTTGATTGTACATAATAATGTGTAACTTGGGGAGTGTAGCGTAGCACTAAGTGAGGACTTTTGGAAATGCCTTCATGAGCAAATATTTACCTACAAGATAATGGATAAACTTATGTTCAAATATCTTTTTCACCACAGCAGCTCAAACATGCCGCTTTTGCTGCGAGACAACAGTGAACAAAACGCGATTTTGATTCGAGCGTAAGGCAAAGTAGCTTTTTAATTTTTCAATCTTCAGTGCCACGAATTGACATTGTTCAGCCATAAATTTGAAACATTCGAATTATACTGTGCTCTGTCTCTTTCACATGCATATAAAAAAGCGAGTGAAAAAAACAAACTCCTTCGAAATTCGATTTTGGAATTCGACCTCAAAGAAAACACGTTCGTAAACGCGTTATACCCTAAAATTTAAAGATATAGATACAAATATCTTTATATATAAAGAAATTATGTTGTTTTTTAAATGTTATTGTTTATATGTTTAATATATAGTCTAATTAATAGTATAACATTGGTATTTAACCAATACATTTTTATTTGGAATTTCAACAATGATACATTTGAAAATAAACATCAGGGACGCGGTATCAAAACGCGATTTAAAAAAATTGCGGGAATAAAGTAAACATATCCATATAGTCTGTGGTAAACATTTCGCTGATGCTGATAGCGTATAGCGTAACGTGTTAAATTATATTAATATAAAATATTTAATCTAAAAAGATGAGTGAAACTAGCGATGAGGACTGTACTTTAACACCAGAAGAGTTAAAACAACAAGTGATTAAAGCAGATTCTTTTTTTTTAATTTATTCCTGTTATTTTTTATGTCTCCTAAGTAATATGTGTTCTCACTGCTGAGGTGAAAGTTTTTTGCATCTCGTGCTGTTGAGTCCCTCACTAACTTTGATTCACTCGCTACGCTCGTGAATCAACCATAGAATCCTTCGCTTGCTCGGGACTCAAAATCAGCACTCGAAACAAAAAACAACTTTGCTCTCTTGTTGCACAAATAACTATTTTTAATTATGTTTGAAGATTTTATGTTGATGCATTTTTATTATAACAAGATATATGCTGTCGTTTTTATAAATGAAAGTCAGTCACTTTAACTCCAATAGCAGTATGACTACAAAAAATCCCCTTGAAATATTTATCAATCACATTATCACAATCAATAAAATTTTGAACGGAATGTGTTACAAAGCTGACAACAAAACATTTATACAACAACTAGCTACGATCAAATCAACACATTATTCTTTTGATATTAATGTCTTTGATAATACATCTACTAATAATACCAGTGATTATACTTAGAATAATATAAGTGTCCTTGAAGAAAATACGGCAGTTACAGATATTAAACCTTTTAAACTAGTAAATTACGCTGTAATAGCTATAGTATAGTATATAGTTCGCAAGAAGAGGGTATGTCAATGATACAAGCAGATTTATGACGCTTTGAAATCATTTAGTGCCGGACGACAGCCGCATAATAACCAGCTCGGTTTCAGGCAATGTAAATACATGTTATGTCTTTATAGGGTAGCGATGGATTCAGAATTCAAAGAGTCGCTAACCCATTTCATTCTGTAAATGCCATGACGGGCAACTACGAAAAATACACGAAGAAAATATAATCATGCAAAAAAGTCGGAAAACTCACCATCGAAAAATGTGCCAACCCATCTAACCAGCGTGGTAAAGAAGTCCAAATTACGAGAAAACTATGTCCAGCAGTGGACTACAGTAGTTGACTACATTTTCAAATGTTATTTAAATCACCTTGTTGGGACAAGTAGCGGGTGGATGCGGTTGGCTTAAGATCAGTGCATGTGGGGAGCCTTGGGGAGGTCGATGTCCAGGAATAGACGTCTTTTGGCTACTACGATGATTAAGACAGGAACATATGACTATGCGTTATAAACCGTGAGCTGCATGATACCAGTGTTCTGTTGCAGTCCGGTACGGACCGTTTAATGAGTAAACACTTTTAGAATTACTTCAGTCATTACCGTCGGTATCAGTAGTACTCGAAATAATTCCATAATGATACTCAGTATCTCTAAAGATAAGGAAGTGGTGACAATTTGCTGAGGATCATCAATGCAAACAATTTCACTAAGTTGAGAAATGAATGCAAAATTATTATTCACTAAATTATGATATCTCGCCTTAATGTTTTATTTTCGCACGCTCATATCAACTTGATTTTTAAAATGAGGCAGTTGGAATATATCAAGAAATTAATGGCTTGGTTTGGCTTCGCAACAGCCTTGACGAAATAGATAGTATTATTTTATAGCATTCCTCAATATTCTGAATAGAACACGACCACATAAAAGATCCGGAATGCCATTATTAGATAAGATTCAGAAAATTATTATTGGAAATATAACATCATTGAAAAGTGGAAAATCATGTATATCAAACTATTCTGCATATTTATAAAAGGCATTAATTCTTATCGATGGTCGCAGGTGGCCAACATTATTTTTTTATTAATGGATTTACGTTATTTATTGTCCTACAGATAATTTCGATTTCTCACACTATTGAATTCACTTTTCGTAGCACAGTATAAAAATTCGATTACGGATGAATAACGCTATTATCTTTCATAACAATGTACTTATTATTCAGGTATATAATGCAATTTAACAATATTTAAACCCTGTCCTAAGACAATATAATATTCTACCAAATACATACAACACCATCTAGTCCCGAACTAGGCAGAACTTAAACTATGGGCACTATATACTATATAATGGATATACACACTTGGTTATATGTATACAAAATGTTGTGATTATTAATTGACAAGAGAAGGTTTGGAAGCGTGACAGACAATGGTATATTCCATTCTTATTATACTCCTTAATACCTTTTAACTACAACTTCTCACGTAGACGAATGATAACATAATACTAAAGAACCCAATAATTAAATGAAACCCGTATTTTTATACCTAACATAAATAATAATTATATATTCCCCAAAGTGACTTTCACCCACAATTCCAATTCCTGGCAGCTTAATTTTCGGCAATTAAGGTAGCGTATATCTGTCCTAAAGAACATATCAATTTGTATTTTAAAATTCATCGAATTCAGTTCAGCTATTTGTCATGAAAAGGGGACACACATACCTACTTTTCCACTTATAATAATAGCAGGAATAGTTACAATATTTCCTTCAGTAGACGAGCGAAGTGAAGCAAATCGGTAAAACAATAGTTTGCTTTACAAGCGTATCGTGTCCACATAGCCCATGCATTGATAGAAACGCGCAACTCAAACGCAGTTATGTCGTTGTGTTTCAATTTGTGAGATCTTAACAGATCAATTGAGTCTTCCTCTATTTACGACGGTGGCGATATGTAGGTTGTTGGAGATACATTCACGCGTTTCTACGTTTTAATCCGTGAGAATATAGTGATACAAATATTCTCAATATTAAATTATATTCTGTGATTGTTTGTAATTTCAATTATATAACTAGAAGTTATCTGTAACTATATATAAAACACTCATATTTGGCAAATTTTACTCGAAGTCATAACACTCATAACATAACATAACTTCACGCCTTTTATCTCCGAAGGGGTAGGCAAAGGTGTATTACACACCAACACTTCGCCAGATATGTTTCGGCCACAATGTAATAGGGGGCGAGCCTATTGCCATCTACCGGGCACATTGTTAAGCGAGCGATGATTACATTAATTATAATACCTACACACATAACTTCGAAAAGTCAGAGGTGTATACCCGGGGTACCTGGGGATCGAACCCGGCAGTTATCTCGGTAGTCCGTTACGTACACCACTGGGCTATCGCCGCTTTTTACTAGAAGTTATCTGTATATATAAAATTATTGCGTTACTGACTGACAGGCAGACAACGCACAGAATAAAAACTGTAGCGCGCAGGACGTTAAAATTTGACATGTATTTTCCTTGGGAACGTAAGAGTGCACTAAGTACGCCGGATTTCCCGAAATTCACAAGGGATCGGAAATAAACGGTTTAATGAAAAAAAAACACTGTGCGAATGTAGCTGCGGGCATTCTCTCGTATAATATAAACACTGAAGTAATATGATATGACGAAAACCTGAACTCGAAGACAACTGGACTGAACCATATTAGGTATAGATAATAAAAATCATAATAATGGAAGCCACGCAAAAGATTATTCTGTAACTAGGTTAGATATTCCACAACCATTTATTTTCCACACAAATTAGATTGACTATATTTTTAGAACAATAGAAATCACATGAATATTGAACACCGTCGGATGACAGAAGCCGTTTTGACGAACCCTTTAGAGGATTTTCTGTAACACCGATTTGAAAGCGCGACGAAAATTCTACACAAAATATCTTGCATTCAACGTTGTAAGAATTTATGGAGATATTCGAAATATGATTGGGGCTTTAGCGGGATTTGCTTTACAGAGAACTGAGCTGTCTGTCATTTATGGAATTTTCCTCTTACGGCGTGAGCGAGGTGCTATTCATTATATTCTACAAGATACTGTATTCATGTGTCACTTCAGAGACAATTAAGATGTTTACTAGAATATCGTTAATTTTCTAAAGAATTTGTCTCTTGAAAATAAATAAGAGCAGCACGGCTATACTGAAGGCGGAGATTGAAAATTATTTAGATAAAACGTGATTCCATTCTGCCGATTTGGTTTCTAAAATAATTCTTAAAACAATGCTAATCTGTACGGGTATAATAATTTTGTAAGGCTCTGCAACATCTTATACTACGAGTATATATCAAGATAATGGTCGCCTGAGTAAGCAAGAAAAGTCAACTGCTTACTAGAATCTGGTGCTGGTATAAACCTGAATACTGACGGCACCATGCCACGTACGATTATCTTCTAGATTATAAATAAAATACGCTGAGAGAGTAAGATATATGCGTGAATTCCATACATCTCATTTGCTAAAACTTACAAATTGTACGCCTACTGCAAGCCACTGACACACAGATAGACAAAAAAACCTTGTCGAAGAACCAAATTGTAACCACAACGATTAAACACCAGACGAGCAGCTAATGGCTATATATATAGTGGAAATTTTGCTACTGAATTGACAAGGCCGACAGTCAGTATTTTTATAATAATCCGTTACTGACGCATAAATTGTCGCAGGTTAAAGATCAATCAACTACGTGCA
Source organism: Euclidia mi (assembly GCA_944739405.2). Taxonomy (NCBI): domain Eukaryota; kingdom Metazoa; phylum Arthropoda; class Insecta; order Lepidoptera; family Erebidae; genus Euclidia; species Euclidia mi. Next base: position 32,770,357 of record OX123203.2, read on the forward strand.
TTTAACGGAAATTCATTGTTTTCTTGAGTAGAACATTATAAATCCATTTACGATAGATACTCAGATTTATTTGAACGAGGTTATTTATAAAATCAAACTACTATTTACAAATTCTGTCACGATATACCTATTGGTTTTATTGACATTACATTTAACACGAATGATCTAGAAACTACATTATTTATTATTATCCGTCGTTTCAGGTACTTTACAGAACAAATGTATAGCGCATATTTATTTTTTATAAAATGGCGATTTTCGTAATTATAGAATTTACCTTTTTATACATATCTTTATTTAAACATTTTTTCTATACCGAGCGAGTTTCAAGTAAAATTTATAAGATCATCCAAATAACGTTAAAAAAACTTATTGAAGAAATTTTCACGTAATTTTCCAACATAACATACCTATACCTATATTTTTATACTGTAAAAAACCTGTCTACTATTTCGCAAAAAGTCGGGTGAAGTAAGTAATAGCCATTATTAAGGAACGGCTTTTTAACCTTTAAAGAGTTTTGTGATTTTATTAGAGATATTCCGTCGGAAGAACATTTTGAGCACATAATTTTATAAACTTAATATTATGAAGTAGCTCTTTAAAATATTTATAGCTACAGTCTATAGAGATTTTATCAGCTATCTGACGCCCAAGTTTTCGATACTTTTTAATATAAAATGAGATACTTTTATATTAATTATTTAAGTTTTTTATTTACTTAGCGGCTAACTGCGGAATTCAATAATCGAAATATAGATAGATCTGTAGATTTTAGATTGGTTTTTGACAGTTTTTGACATAAGCTCCATACAAAATATGTCAAACACGAATCTAAAATCTACAGATCTATCTATAGTTCGAATATTGAAAATGGCCGTTAGCCTATCGAAAAAAGGTCCGGTAAGGTTATTTTATGGATACTGACAAGAAACACTACCATAGAGTAACAAAAATATGCAATGTTTTTTATTAATCTTCTTGTACCTATGGACTCTTTTGCTAACTATACTAATGACTTTCATTTTAATTGAACTCTCCGTTCGAAAATAATAAGAAGTTCTAATTAAAACGTTATTAATTTGATCTTATACCATTCGTCTATTTCGTTAATTGAGTACCTTTGTTAATATTCAATTCTATCGTTCCAATTATGAAAAACGTATATAAGACACACTTTTAACTAAACGTTACACAAAATGCTATTTATTTTTTATAGTCTGATTTGAGACCTAGTCTCGTATTAACTTCAAAAAATAAAACGAAAATCTTGTGGATTAGCTGAACAAAAACTAGTTAAGTTTTAAATAAAAAGTTAATGGAAATCCAAATAGTTACCGGTTTTGTAAATCAAATCAAATCAAATCAAATCAAATCAAAATCATTTATTCATCTGGGTCACAATGTGACGCTTATGAACGTCAATTTTAAAATTAAATTACTTAATGCTTCTACATTTACATTTACTGCCTCGTTCGCAAAGCAATAGGTAGAGCCACGAGAAAGAACGGGCAATAAAACTCGAGGCCACTCTTTTAAATCGCCAATATTATGGTACATATTTTCATTTTTGTAAGGAGCTGCAACTGTTACACATTGTACTAAATTACTTGGAGATAGTAATCAGTTACAGACATAATACTTAAGCAATTAATGTAGTTACTAAATGATGTGTTTTAGTTAGCCTTCCAATGCGAATATTGTGTAACAGGAGCATCCACTTACGACTTATAATGTATACAACTCGTGACCATGTTCAGAACTATGGTGGAAATGTATGTTACAGAAGTGACGGTATATGAATACACAAAATTACAAAAACTTTAGTTCACAGACCATGATAACGAGTTATCTTCATCTTACAGTACAGTAAATTTAAAAAAAAAAAATTGTGGAACAACAATGCAAATGTAGATGTAGTAAGTAGAATGACCTAATTATGATAAACGAATAATAATTTAAAAGAACTAGAAATGTTATATAATGATAAACTGAAAAATGCTAAGTATCTATATAAATTCTAAATAAGTAGTAGATCATGAGTTGTCTAGTGTAAGTGACCATCTATCCTTGTCACTGAAATAATCATTAATAGTATAATAACCTTTCTTAATAAGGCAGTCTTTTATTTTAGCTTTAAATGTACTAAATGGTAATTCTAAAAGACTAATTGGTATTTTATTGTATATACGAATACCTAGCCCTACAAAAGAATTATTAACTTTATGTAAACGATGATAAGGGGCATATAACCTATGCTTATTTCGAGTATTTATATTATGTATATCACTTTTTGAGGTAAATAAACTTATATTTTGCCTAATGTACAAAATATTAGCAAATAAAAATTGCGAGGCTACTGTAAGAATTCCTATAGACTTAAAGCGTTCCCTAAGAGTATCTTTTGCACCTAACATGTATATTGCTCGTACCGCTCGTTTCTGTAGAACGAAGATATTCTGAATATCCGCTGCTTTGCCCCATAACAAAATACCGTAGGACATAACACTGTGAAAATAGCTAAAATATACTAAACGAGCCGTGTCGATGTCAGTAAGTTGCCTAACTTTTCTGACGGCATACGCAGCAGAGCTGAGCTTTCCTGCTAGACATGCTATATGTGCACCCCATTGTAACTTATTATCTAATGTAATACCTAAGAACACTGTAGAGTCTACTGTGTCAAGTTCCTCCCTATCTAGCATAATATTAGGTCCCAGTTGTCTAACGTTAGGTAAAGCAAATTTAAGTTTTCCTAGAATTAAGTACTAGGTTGTTTGCTGTAAACCATCGTGTAACTTGTAATAGTGCATTATTTACATCATCAAATTGATTTCTATTCCTATCTACTTTAAAAATAAGTGACGTATCATCTGCAAAAAGTACGACATCACAGATGTTTTTTAAATAAAAAGGTATGTCATTAATATATACTAGAAATAGAAAAGGACCTAAAATTGAGCCTTGTGGAACGCCTAGCTGTATAGGTAATTTAGAGGATGTAGTCCCATTTACATCGACACACTGAAATCTTTGCCGCAGGTACGAATCGACAACACTAAGTGCGGTTTTCTCTACGCCGTAGTGGCGGAGCTTACGCAGTAGTGTGTCGTGCTGAACGCAGTCAAATGCTTTAGATAGGTCACAGAACACTCCAATAGCATTCTTTGATGACTCCCAAGCACTATAAACGTGTTTTATGAGAGCAACACCCGCATCAGTAGTGGATCTACCTTTAGTAAACCCGTATTGATCTTTGTGAAGCAGACTATTTAAATTGAAGTGGCTTAATAGCTGCTTTAAAAGTATCTTTTCAAATATTTTACTAAATGCCGGCAATGTATACAGCATTCTTTTTAAATGGAACCAAATTAATATTCAATTAATGCCAAGGTTAAGTCACATATTGTTCACTTGGAAGTGGCATCACCCTGTCTTTGGCTACATACATCTATGTACTTATCTATTATTAACTTTTCTTCTTCATTTCTTTCTTTTAGTTACGAAATCTCTTATTCATATCACATAGTTCGCACCCGCAAAAAGATCTGGGTAAATAAAGGACAAAGTGCTGTAATTTGTTTTTTTTTTTATAAACTCCTCTGATCAGGAAATTGGAATGTTTACGTCGTCATCATCATCAGCTTATCATAGTCTACTTAACTGCTCTATACAGATCTCTCCAATGGCACGTCACTGAGACGGATTTGCATGTTTCAATATCTACAAATATAGACATAAATAATGTAAAATAAAACATAATTTTTATTTATTTATTTTTAAATAACGTAACAAGACAAACAATTATGAATATATATAAACAATATTCGCTCTATCATCGTTGTACTTACTATTATTTAAAGAAATCACTTTTCGCAAGTCACTCCGCGAGTAACCAATTCATATGTATGTCTGGTCACACAAAAACAAATTCATATGACTATAAAAAATTGGTCCATGACCACACCGTGAGATCAAAGGAAATTGACCATGGTAACATTTTTTTGTCTGTCTGTATGTTTGTATGACGTAAACCAACTAGATTTGAACAGAGTGTATGACTAAAGAAACGATAATTATGACGTAACCATTCTTTAGAATTATATGTGTAGGTAGTTTGATTTCTTGTCATCATTTTGTTTTTTTTATTGAGGCTAAGGTGCTTATAGAAACGTCTGTCAAATTATGAACTGCTAGGTACTTTAAATATTTGTTTTTAAACTGAGGTTATGATATTATGATGCAAATAAAGAAGATTCCACTATATAAAAAGGTTCATAAGACCGATCGTAAACGAATCTGTTAGTAAAATATTACAGCAATCTGAAAAATTCAGGTGTAAATTTAAAAAGCCAAAAAAATTTTTAATCGAAACCATCTTAAAATAATTTTCAGCAAATAACACATTATTTCAGTTTAACTGTTTGTTTAGTAAAAAAATACAGTAAATCTGATTTATTATAATTAATTTACATGATTTTTCAACATCTGTTTTTTAGAAGTAAGTATGGACGTTTACTCTTTAAACATGACTCATTATAACGGACATACTACTAACTTAGATTTTACACGAGGTTTCGCAGGCGTGAGTATTGTGAGTAACGCGGTAACAACTACCTATGGCATTATCCAGCCTTCTAACTATCTCGCCGGACATAATAATACCATAACATAGCACCATTGGCACTTGTTGGTCGGCGTAGTGGTTTAAGCGGCGGCCTCTCGTCGCTTAACACTGGGCCGAGTGTTGTCGGTTCGATTCCCACACAAGACAACACTTTCTGTGATACATAATATGTTGTTTCGGATCTAGGTGTGCACCATGTCCAAAGTTGTTCAAAGTCCCCCACGACACAAATTGTTTTCCAGATGCGAGAGGTGCTATTAATAATAAAGAACACATTAACAAATATACAAACAAAGACACTTTGGCATTTATAGTATTATTAGTATAGTTACTGTTATGGATGACACAAGTCCCATACTGTATTCTGAAAGATATCTTAAGAAGACTAAAAGCAAATAATATGTGCGAACACAACTCAATAGACTCTCAACAATTGACAAATGCTCACAATTTAACACGCACACGTTATTCTATTATCTTAAAACCGCAAGCTAGGTGTCAAAAGTTTTGCAACTGAGTGGTAATTGTGGCGATAAAATGGTTTTGTATACAATTATAACAGATGAACGAAAAGTTTACCTAAAGTCTGTAGATTTTAAAACTAGAGTCATCTATATACAAAACGTACATGTTCATCTATATACGGCGAAATCTAACTCACAACACAACACGCCGGGTAATCGTCATTCCAGTTATACCCAAAGCTAGGAACCAGGCGTTCATAACTTTTTGACAAATATTAGTTTGATGATAGAGCGAGCCTATCAACAGCTAAAACCCTCAGGTCAGGTACGATTAAATCACATAGATCGCGATGATACGATTCAAATGCTCAATTTACAATATTAGCATGGAATATGACTGACTGCGTGGTCCAGTGGATAGCTTATACGTCGGCTGATCTCTTTGCTGGTCTCGAGTTCAATCCCTTGGTCAGTAAAAGTGTTACAGAGTTTTTCCGAATTCTTAGTAGCAGCACGGAGTCTGGCAATGTGCCCGGTATCGTCAGTAGGCTCGCCCCTATTACGTGGGATCTAAAATTCATATCATGGCCAAATGTGGGTGTGATCTTACATCTCTGTCTAGTCTTTCAGGGATACAGGTGTGAGTTTATAAAAAAGAAAATTAGTATGCTCTGTTCCAATCATTGTGCCATCTATGCTGTTAAAACAAGTAGGTACGGCTACGTAACACATTTCATTTAATACCTAGATTGTTTGATGAATGAGTAACTGCTCGGTACTCGATTGTCGTATTTACCGAAGTTCTAATGGACAAATGGGTTTCCATGGTTAGCTCAGAGCTATACGGATACTGGAGCTTCAAGGCTAAGACGAGTATGTGTAACTCAACACTAAGAACCAATTACTTGAAGCGTAGTAGATGATATGGGTTTTATTCCCTCGATAAGGCGGCTCAGGATTTCTATTAGTTTCGTTTTCTACTTCATTTCTTTATTTTACTTGGTAGTCTGGCTTTTTTGTAAGGTTGATGTATTTGGAAAAGGGCAATTTTCTAGTTGAATATATACTTCGCTGTTACTAGTAATGATGTCTAGTATATTTTGTGTTGGACGAAATTAACATTAATGACAAAACAATTTGTTTTTGTGTCTTGTTTACCTACTATTGTTATGACAATCTACATAAAAATAAATGTTAGTTTTGTCTTTTAAAAATATGAGTACATAATGATTGCGTATTTTTTGTTGATATCACAGTTCCTGTTCGATGAGGTCAGTTTTATTGTAACTGATGTGCGAAAATTGGCAGTTGTATTATTTATTACGCGAAACTAGCAAGTGGCTTGTAAATACGTAAATAAGTAGGTGAATTGTGACTATTTTTAAACATTTTACGTTTAAATATAACCTCGCCAACACTAATATGCTTGAAAGCTATATCAATGCAAAGTTTAATGCAAGATTAGTTCCATAGATTGTACGTGATAGATAGCTAGAAAATCCTTACTGACTTATGCGTGAATAGTTATTGGATTGAAACAGTCACATACCATGTAAATCACTCTTCACAATCATGTTTCAAATAGTAAATGTGCATTTACATAATAATCGGTTGTATAATTATTTAATTAATTTTAATTTTAACCACATTTAATTCAACAGAAAGACTCTATATCTAATTAAGAACAAAAACATTAAAAAATATCTCGAAATACCTTTTCACGTAATGAATTCAAAATTTCGTACACTTTAACTTTAAAAGTGGAGTTGGAAAATTCTTCTTATAAATATTAAAACATTTTCATATGTACACTTAAAAGCAAAGCAACAAAATATAAACAAAAAGCAAAAAACAAGTTAATGAACGCCATCATATGAATATTCAGATACACGAGACACGAGTATATACATCACCATACATATACCATTGAACTTCCAACGGTTCGTAACAGGTCGATAGGCCGTGAACCAGTTAATATTGTAACCCATTTTCATCAGTTCACTCATGACTATATGATTAGTACTAGCAAGTATAGACGGCCATACAAATGCCAGATTTGTTTTTTACATACGCGTACAGAAATGGACTGAATGTCAAGTATGGAAATGATTTTCATTCCTTCAGTAAGAAACGTTCTTATTAATTTATTTCACAAATAAAAAAGGAGAAGTAACAATGTTATCAATAAAAAACAATTGCTAATAACAGAATTAATAGAACGAACAAAAATGTTAATGAACACACATGATTTGCCTTTTGAAGACATCATTCAACTGGCAAGTGCTCAGTTTTAGAATATTGAACAGAACAACAGAGTCATATATTGTTGTCCATCCTTTTATACCCGTATATTCTTTCATTTCACGAACAAGTAAGTGTTTCGCACGAAAATCAACATAAAAAGAAACCATTTATAAGTAATTTGAAAAAAGTCATGCATTTGTCTAGTATTTTAAGTAAACTAGCTTCATCTCATTTTTCATTAAACAGTACCCATAGGGAAGGCACTAATACTATTCACATTTTTTACGAGTTGTTTACTATTTTTTATCTACTAATCGCAGACGTTTCAAATGCTTTTCTGCATCCAGGGTCACGGATAAGTGTAGATAAAAATTGTAAACAAAATAAACATCGATAACATCTTTGAACTGGTTTAATTTCAATTGATAACGATGGATTGTTTATTCAATGTCAAAAAACTGACCGTAGAATTCTTATCTTTGTGTGTAGAACAACTAAACAAAAACAAATATGAAATAAAAATCAACTACATTATAAATTTTATTATTCTGTTGGAATGGCTCTTAATCACATGAGACCAATGTTAATTAAAAAAGTATCTAGACGTAATTATACAACGTACCGTTGCACGTTGTTCTAAGGTCCCGATATTTCGGCACTATTGCAAGCGCCGTGATCATGGATGTACTGTGATCAAGACGCATGAAAAGGTGCTGAAATTAAGAACCACATATATGACCACGATAATTTAAATAAATACCTAGAAATTTTGTAACATGCAAATATGTATTCCTTGACGCTTTAATTGCTTTAGTTCTTGATAGAGACATACTCCTACCCTTAATAACCTAAATATGAAACTAAAAAGTAAGTTACGAATACCAAATATCAGAATACTCAGAACAATCCTTCATTTAAAAGCCTAAAAGTTGTCTAATTAATTAATATTTCCATAAGCCCGCAGTAAATTGTAGTCCACAATATGCAAAACCTCCTAAAGTTTCTGCACAATTTGGATGCAAAATATACTCCATTTCAACGGTTGAACATTTTATTACAATTCTACGTAATAGCAGTCAGAGTGAAGAACTATTTGTGTTTTAATTAAGACTGTTGGACGTTGAAAATAATTATTTTTGGTGTCATCGTATATGTAAAATCATTTGTCATTCGTAGCTGGAATGTAAATGACTGCCACGCTGAAGGTCGCGAGTTCGTTTCCCGCTAAATTCCAACACTTGTGTTGGTGAACAAGGATTTTTGTGTTGGTCTGGGTGTTTATATAATTAGGTATAATATGTATATATAATCTTAATATATAAAATCCTTGCGTTACTGACTGACTGACAGACACGCTACAGCCGAAACTATTGGGCGCAGGAAGCTGAAATTTGGCATGTTTGTTCCTTGGGGACCGTAGGGGTGCACTAAGAATGGATTTCCCGAAATTCCCACGGGATCGGCCAAAACGAGTAAATTTAAAAAAATTGCAGGCTCAGCTGCTGGCGTCCTCTAGTGTTTCTATAATTATGTGTAATATATACATACAAGTTCAGCTTAGTTTGGTACTAGATACAATAATTCATCATCATCAGCCCTTTATACTGTCTCACTGCTGGGCACGGGGCTCTTCCCATTATGATAAGGGTAAGGCCATGCGAGTTGGCAGACTTCACATGTCTTTCAAGAACATTATGGAGAACTCTCAGACATGCAGGTTTCCTCAAGATGTTTTCCTTCACCGTTTAGCAAGCGATAATTAACAATTTAATACGCACATAAGTCCGAAAAGTCATCGGTGCGCGCCGTGGATTCAAACCCGGACCCTCTGTGTAGCAGTCAGTCGGTCTCTCCACTAGGCTATCGTTACTAGATACAATAATTAAAAATATAATAATAAAGGTAAAACAACATCATTATCTTCTTAATATATAAAATCCTTGCGTTACTGACTGACTGACAGACACGCTACAGCCGACACTATTGCGCGCAGGAAGCTGAAATTTGGCATGTTTGCTCCTTGGGGACCGTAGGGGTGCACTAAGAAGGGATTTCCCGAAATTCCCACGGGATCGGCCAAAACGGGTAAATTAAAAAAAAATGCAGGCGTAGCTGCTGGCGTCCTCTAGTCATCATATAATTTCATGAAATTATTTGCCCTGACTGATATATTATCGTCGCAAACTCTAAACAACTAAAGCTAGAAACATGAAATTCGGTCGCTAAGTTCCTTTCTTTTACATAGTTACTCACTAAGGAAAGATTTTGATAATATTCTAACCCCTAAGAGTTCAAATAGGGGCTGTAAGTTTTTGAAAATTCGCAGCTTTCGTAGCTATCGTTAAAATGTGCGCAATAGCTACCCGCTATACGAAAGGTTAAATAGGTCAATCAATCAAAAGAATCAAGATAAACTCATAATTACCCGCTAGGGGAAGGGGACCGGTAGAACAGTGTAACAAATGGTTCAAGAATGATATTTTAAGCGACATACTTGGTTTCTGCTTTAAAGTTTGTAATGTAGTTTATAATTTATGTTACGAGACGTTGTAAATATAAGTTCGAATCTTAAAAATAGGTACAAATAGACTTTCAGCATCAAGACCGCCTTTCATTTGAATAGAGATCTCTTCACATATTCATATATCAGAATCTCGTACCTATATAAAACCTAAAGTGTTATGCCAAGAACATTTATCACCGTGTTTCATTCGCTTGGAATCGATTTCTATCCGCGCTGGTAGCAAATAAAGTACTATAAAGTACTAATATCTTAACATATGGAAATCAAGTCCCTATATTATGTATCTCTATCAGACGCAGGTTTATTGAAGTATTTGCCTTTTATTTGCGTCATCTATATCTTTCTATATTATAAAACTTTGTACGCATAGTAACATGGCGTCTGGTTAAGCAGTTATGTGAAAAGTAACAAATAACTAACATACTCCATTCACTGATAATTATAATATTAGGTTTTATGATGTTCTCAGAATCCATTAACTCAATGAATTAAAATTAAGAATAACTGATAATATGTTTTATTTATAATAACGTATTATAAACATTCCGACTACTGGGCTTTGACTTCTTCTCTCTATGAGAAGGATATGGTCTTAGTCTGCTGGCCAAGTGCGGGTTGGCACACTGTACACATCTGGCGAGAACATTATAGAGAACAAGCGATAATTAACAATAAAACTAAAGAGCGGTATCTAAATTCACAACTATTATTTTTGCGGTAGAGATACAATATTGCTAAAATGTCAAGTTTGTATTATGTATTATTAAATAGTTATTATAATTTTCTGCACCTAAGTATTTGACTGTTTGTTTTTTGACAAAACTTTTTTGTTATGATTTTGGGTTTTTGAAAAAATAATCTTACTAAGTATATTATAAACGCGAAAGCTTGCGAGGATGGAATGAATGTTACTTACATACCCTTTTACACAAAAGCTACTAATCGGATTTTGATGAAACTTTGCAGTATAATAGCTACATATACATCAGAAAAAATCACTGATTATCTTTTGTCGCATTGACCGACACCTATGTGGGCGGAGCTGCGATTAAGAGCAAGTATTTAATATAATGCGAATGAATTTGGCTTATACGATCACTCTAGTAAACTTATTTTATCTTAGTCCTGAAGAAATATTCAAAAATGTTTTTCTATTCGTAAGGATAGTATTATAATTATAAACTCGAGAATTTTAGCAAGAAACACAGAGGTTTTATATAATTACTTAAATCATCTTATGTTATTTAGCAATTTAATTAAAATCTGGATCTTCTAAGAATTTATCCATATTACGTACCTACCTGTGGTATCTGACTGAATAATTATTTTATATAAAATATTTTTTTTATCTAGGTTGCGTACTATACACATCGAATAGATAAATTACGTGTAGTTGGCGTAAATTGATCTTCATGATGTTTTGTTGACTCCATTTTATATTTTGATTTGCAATCATTCGATTCGCTATATTTAGGTATTACGTTTTGGAAAAAAAAAAGGTCATCGATAGGTACTTATTCATTGGATCATTGGTACTGATGCTTCACTTTTTTATCAAATAATTTATTAATTGCATTTTACTTTAATTTCTTGAATTCAAAAGCCTTATAGCCGAATTTTTGTCATCGTATTTCAGCAAAATTTTATAGAAATTCAATAATTTAATAGACATTCAAACGTGTTATAAATTAAATATAACAGTTTTAAGATAAAGTAACATAAAACAGTAACAATATTGTTTGCATTTCAGTAGTGCTTTATACCTAAATACATTATGTTTTATGTATAATCATATCTGCTATAATATAAAATAACATATGAAGCGTATGTATACATATATACTTATGTACTTATGATTACGTCACAAAAAATGTCATTGATCTTCAAATATTTTACCTGTGTACTTAGGCACATATATTTGCAACTACGACATATATTCTCAAAAGTATGACGTTGTCCTACGTCAAAAGAATTTGCTTAAATTCTTAACAAATACCTATGTGCAAAACAAATTATCGAGTATCCCAATGATGTTTCTACAGTCTAGACGTCATGAATTTCGTAGCTTTTCACGTAGATATTCAACTCATTCATTATTCACAAATATTTTTTTTTATTATAGAGAACTTGTCGTTTAGGTTAAACTGTAGAGATATTAAATTTATTTTAATTATATCGCAATTCCTTTTTTAAATTATTTTAAAATATGCGCGAAACATAATAATTACTCGGATGCGCGAAAGAGATTACTGGCGATATATTTGAATTAGACATTTAAATCCACTAAATCATTTATATATTTACTTGATTAATTTATACTTTACACCTCTTACTAAAAGTAGCCTATAACTATCAAAAGTTTCCAAATATTACTTACATAGTTTCAGCAGACAGCATCACTTCTCGATCCAAAAAAAAACTGCACGCAAAAAAATGTCGAACAACACACTAAAACTATTCACACATATAGTATATACAATATCTTATTCTAAATTATCTCTTATCAAAGTCAATTCTTTAAATTTTGTTCGTTTGACGCACTTCACGATAAGATAATTCGAAAATTCTAATCAAAATTTTTATATTACGTTCTTAAATTCTAAAACACTGTTTTTTTACACAACACTTTTGGGTTTTTTATTTGTTTTTTTTATTTATTTTTTTATAATCACTTGGGTATTTTCGTCGTGAGCATGTCGGGTTTGAAGTGGCCGACGTCGTCCGTTCGGGACCGAATGCGCGAACGAACTGCGGCGCTTGGATCGTAATACGTCAAACACTACGAACCGTCCACACCTGTGGCTCCTCACTAAAACTCTATGATAATTCTGCTCTTTATCTAATAATTCCGATAATGTATCTCGATTCATCAAATGTGTTTATGATAATTATTTGATTTAATTTTATTGTTTTTAGACTTGTTTTGTTGTAAGTATTGAGTGGTTTCGTACATTTTCATCGTGTAATATTTTCCCTTATACTGAGATTCCGATCTATTTCATGTTTCGCAAATAGCTGCTAATTAATATATTTAATAAAAGATTATACTTTACTGTGGAATGATGAGTTAAATAATTATATGTACCTGCTGCTTTGACCACAAATCATACATTTCGTTTCTGCATAAAAAAAACGAAATATTAATTTATTTTTATCTATATGCCTCTGGTCTAAAAGTCGTGGCATAGTGCTATTTTTTGAAGTAGTGGTCAGACGGCAGTTATAGGTCTGCAATCAAGTTAATATTCTCTTATCTTGGAAGAATGACTGACTCCCTATAAAGATCAAATTTCTTCATGACAACCGGAGTGGACCGCGTTGGTTAACGATCTTCATGGCACTATCTGAATTTAGTCATTAGCTCTTAAGCTGAAAGAACAGCGTGATTTAAAATATCGTAAAATCTTAATATAGAATTTAATCGTTATTTCGGCGACCTTGGTTTTGGTAGACATTTGGTTTTATAATGTATTTTACATATTGTTGTATTTAAATGAATCCGCTTTTAAATGAAATGTATTTACGATATATTTTGGTAACAGTTTTCCTGTTACATAAATTAATTTAGTAATGGTCTAGGTTTTAAAAATAATGCTGTCTATGTTACTGAATAGATAAGCTGTGGTTAATGAAGAAAGTAAAATGCTGTGTTATTTGTATGTTCAAGTTTTTATGTATATCCATACATAAAAACATCCAGTACATAAAAACTGGGATCTGAACTATTGCGACACTTCTTCTTATTTTTAAGAGATAATACTTTTTGTCATATAGACTCACGCCCGGTAGGCAGAGGTGTAATATTACACCCATATTTCACCATTTTATGGCATTGTAGGTCCCACGTAATAGGGGATGAGCCTATTGCCGTTACCGAGCATATTGTCAGACTCCGTACTGCTACTGAAAATTCGGAAAAGTCACTAACGCTTTTGCCCGACCCGGGAACCAAACCCGTGACTCCCGAACAACAGATACGTACGCTATCCACTAGAACACAGTGAAGAAAATACTGTCTCTAAATCTAATCTTCTATCTCACAAACATTTAATCAACGGGCACAAAGTACACCCAGCTTCAAAACAACAGTTTATTCATTACACAAAGTATTGCCTCGTGTGAGGATCGAACTTGCGACACCCAGTGCAATTCTACAACGAAGTGGCAACCCTAAAACCACAACGCCATACGTGCAGTCTTATTGATTTATTTTGTAAGTCTTCAAATCAAAGTAAAACCTCTACGGAACAATACAACACATAGAATCAAACAAATTCCCTGTTGATTAAGCTTTGACAAAAGACATGCAATAGCGATATTAATTCTTAGTTTATTTTCACTATCAGACTGAAATCAGTCATTTCTATTGTATATCGTGGAAACGCTAATGTTCCTATTTTAGTATTTCAGTGTTAGTAGAATATTTAGTAGGTGCTAGGTCTAGGACGTTATAGATTATCTTATACTAATATATATAAAGCTGGAGAGTTTGTTTGTTTGGTTGAACGCGCTAATCTCAGAAACTACCGGACCGATTTGAATAATTCTTTCAGTGTTAGATAGCACATTTATCAAGGAAGGCTATAGGCTATATAACATCACGCTATGAGCGACGGGAGCGGAGCAGTAGCTTAAATTAAAAGAATTTTTCAAATCGGCCCAGTAGTTCCTGAGATTAGCGCGTTCAACCAAACAAACAAACCCTTCAGCTTTATATATTAGTATAAGACGAGAAACAAGACATCAACACGTTGTGTGTTTCGCAAATTGTTCTTCCGATTCTGGGTGTCTTGTGTACGTTGATTACATATTTGAGAGGTTCCTGCGAAACAGGATTTAATCACATTCTAGACACCAGGGTTGGTATAGTGGCTTAAGCGGCCGCCTTACCGCTTGACTCTGTGCCTAGTGTTGTGGATTAAATTCGTACATCAGGAAACTCTTTATGGGATCCATAAATTGTTATTTCGAGTCTGGGTATACTTTGAATTCATGGGTTGTAAAGTCTCCCGAGACTTAGGATTTATTCCTAGTGCGGGAAGTCATGCTTTTAGTAATGTTCAATGCCTAGTACTTTTTCATGCATTTTCATAGTGTTTGCTTCAAAATCGAAGCGATTTAAAAAAAATCTTTTAACGGCTAGTGGTATATTAAAAATACCTTTCATGTCATGACAGGACCCAAACTATTAAAACGAGAAATATGAAATACATAATTTCATATTTCTCGTTTTAGTAATTTGTGTCCTGTCTGCCTTTTTTTTGACTCATGGTGGAAACCAAACAATTTACGGGCTGACCCCCCAGGCTGGGGGGGTCAGTCCCCTAAAGGGGCTCAGTCTAGGGAGAGTGTGGTGACTCCCCGACGAGAAGCGCCGGGACTACCCACTAAAACCACCATGGTGTTCCTCTATCCGATCCCATTGAATGGCGGGGTCAAGGGATCTACATTAACATAACTGCCGCGACCCCGCCTGAGCTGGCCCGCCGAAGCAGGCCCCGTCCGCCCTGTCTGCCCTCAAATATGAGTCAGAGCAAGTGATTATAATGTGTAATACCTATATGATGATGATGATGATGATTATGGTACTAAAGTTGTAAACTCAGTATAATATGTCCATAATACAATATTATTACGTGTTTTCTGACCAGTTTTACGTAAGTCAGTCAGTCACAAGCATTGTGTGAAACCACATGACTGCAATGTATCCATAAGATAATGTCCGCTCATGAAGCGAAAAATAAACAATTCTAATGTATTTATGCACTGACCATTGTAAATTAAGTTGGTATTTCTCCGCATTGTATTTGGTGACGCGCATTGGAGCCTTGACATTGGACAACAATAAAATCGATATAGTTTAAGTTATTTATTCTACTAGCTAAGCCCACGGTTACACCCGCGTTTTTAGCGCTACTGTTCTGCAACCGTGGCTTATAGCGTGATGTTATGACGCCGAGTTCAGCTACTGAGTTGAGCTGTTGCTGTCACTGTCGGATTGTATACATTAGAAAGAGAAGCGCGACGACGACGGGACGTTCAGAACTTAAAAAAAACATGAAATAAATTAATTACAGAAAATGTATTGATAGGATTAAAAAAATAAAACAGTATTTCGTTAGTATATTGCTTGTTGAATAATTTGTCAAAAAATCAGAATGATTGTATGTATTTTAATATGGTTTTTCCTCGTTAATATATTTTTTTAGGGGTATCTTTGTGATTTTTTTCTATCGATTAAAGTTAGTTGTATTATGTTTTCAACACAGTACTTAACTAGATTATATCCTGAAGAATATCATATATTTTTCTGATTGAGTTAACTGCATTGAATCATATACTTTAAAGCATTATAAAACTCGCGTTTAGCTCTTGTAGTCCCCTTAAGCCTAAAGCCTTCCTCGATTAATGAACTAACCAAAATGAAAGCGCATATTTTTTTCAGATTGCTCCAGTACCTAGTTCCAAAATGCTGTACGTTATCTGCCAGTCAGTCAGTAACGCAATAATTTAATTGCTCAGATTAATAAATAAATAAATATACTAAAGACTTATGATACCAATATCATGTTAGTATAGATGCATCGGATTCGATTCAATCGACGACGAGACCAATGTCCATACATTTGTCTTGAACCCCTAGCGGTCACAATTGATCGTTACTATCCCCTAGGCGGTGCTTTTAGAAAATGTATGGAAAATGTTCCCATCTACGACCGAATCTGATGCAATTCACACTTCTCACTCCCTATGCTATTAGACGGTAACATGCATTGGAGGACGCATTGCATTGCTAAAGGAGAATGAGCAACGTACTATGGCGCTTGGTTACGCAACTTTTGACACAGTAAAGTAGTGAAAATCAACCACAAGAAAAGGTTAGTGTCATACTTTAAAATAAGGTTAAATTCAAAATTAAATATTGTGGGGTTTTGAAAAAAAGAAACAGAAGTTGAGTACCTGTTGAGGTTATGTTACATTTCAAAACAATTCGTTTTGAAACCAATATAGTTAAAAACTGGCACATATTTAACATTATTTGGTAAATAATAATTGAGTGTTACTTACGTACTGTACTTCTCAGAAAAAACACATTTCTAACAATTTATCTGTCAAGTGTAAATCAACAACACAACTTACCCTTAAAAAAGCACGTAAACAGAAAACACTATTTTGTAATGTTTGACATTTCATCGAATAGTGTTGTGACCCAACAATAGATTACGGAATCGTAACACTATAGATTATATCTTAATTGTTCTATTTTTGCCTAGAAATTGCTTGTTAACGAAATAAATAGTAACATAATCAAAGAATAATTATAATGACAACTCTTAATACTTTTTAGTTGTGAATGTAGATTATTTTGTTGTTCCACGATTTATGTTAACATTTAATCAATCGATTATAATTGAAAAAGGAGTCGCTTCACTATTATGCAACAAATGACGTATTATTGTATTATATACTAATTAAAATGAAAATAGAAACCCCATAAATGATTTCAATGAATTTAGGTAAAAAATCATTAATAATAATATCATGAATTATGCATTTACTCCAATGGCTATACGCGTCAAAAAGTGAGACTATAAGTGCCCAATATCCTTTGCATATTCATTGCATTCACGAAAGCAATGTCATGGAAATTAAGGCAATAGAAAATTGGCCTGTTGGTCTAGTTGTTACTGACCTGTTAATCCGGAGGTCGTGGGTTCGATTCCCTGCCAGGACAAATCTTTGTGTGGCACGCTTACAATATCAGTGCCTGCATATAAGTATTGAACAGTTTTGAGATATTTCTCTCAAAAACAGCCAAGTCATACCTGTCATATAAATCATAATATATTTAAATCACATTAGCTCATGGGTCACTTTAAATTGATAGTGGGTGGTCCGCAAATAAGAACAATGAGATGTCGTGTTTCAAGCGAAAGAGCATACGTAGTTATTATAGGTAATCAACTGTATCTTTACTGTGTTATCCGATTTTATGTTCATACATCTATTATGTGCTTTTATTATTTTATCAGGCACTTTTCATTGGGATAATTTAAATAATTGCTATATCCTTGATTTAACATATGTTTGAAGTTACAACAAAATTAGATAAATGAAGTAAATATTTAGCAATTATTGACGCAATACATTTCGGGAAACTCTGCATGCTTAACTTTAAATTAGGAGGTGACCAGCCAACCAAACGTCAGGATTGCTGGTAAAAAAATATATTTTATTCTAAATATATATCCTATGTAGCAATTATTTATTATATGTAGCAAATATAAGCAATTATGTAGCAATTTTCAAATCAAATCTCATTTACCAACGCCACAGACAACCAGCCATTCTAACGCACATCATCTATTCGTTAGCAAAATAAATACATATTAGTGAATTTTACTAGCGGATGTAAGTAAAAGTTTGGAGGTTTTTATCTCAGACTATAGAACAAAAGGTTTTTATATCAAGAGTGTAACACAATTCAAGAATGTTATAGAATTTGGTTCATAATACTAAAATGGAGAATAACTACTTAAAACATACAAATACCAACGCAAGGCGGCGATAGCCCAGTGGTGTACGTAACGGATTGCCGAGACGATGATCTCGGGTTCGATCCCCAGGTACCTCGGGGAGGGGTGTGTACCCCTAACTTTACTAAGTTATGTATGTGTGTATTAAAAATGTTAATTAGCGCTCGCTTAATAATGTGCCCGGTAGATGGCAATAGACTCGCCCCATATAACATTGGGACCGAAACATAACTATCGAAGTGTGGGTGTGTAATACACCTCTGCCTACCCCTTCGGGGATAAAGGCGTCAAGTTATGTTCCTTAAAAATATTTAGTCCATAATATTAATATTGGGACTTCCTCCGTGGATAGCATAGGCGTCTGATCTCTGATCGGGACGACCCGATTCCCGGATAGAACAAAAGCTTTAATGGGATTTTTCGAATTCTCATTAGCAGCATGTAGTCTGGCAATGTTGCCCACATTGCCAGACTATGTAATGACAATTGGCCCCCTATTACGTGAGAAATTCATAACATAGCAAAATGTGGATGTAATATTACACCTCTAGCTACGCCTTCGGGGATACAGCGAGGGACTAATTTAAAAAAAAATGACATATCTTTATCCCCGAAGGGGTAGGCAGAGTTGTATTACAAACCCACACTTCGCCAGTTAAGTTTCGGTCTAAAAATAGTAGGGGGTGAGCCTAAAAAAATATATTAATTGAGTAATGATCTATTTGATTCGCCTAGTGGCACCCACGCCGAAACGTTTTGTATTCAAATCGTGAAAGTATTTACTAAGTCTTTAATAATAAAGTCAAATAAAAATGTCACTTACGTTTTGATTAAATGATTAATGATTCAGTACATTAATGTCGTCGTTTCTTGCGCTATAAAATTATTTGATTCATTTAATGACTGACGTTTTATTTTGGTTATAAATCATATCTGAATGGTAAGGTGAATTATTTTTGACGGAATATAATTATTATGTTTTAATGATGATAGTTGTAGTAAAATCTAGACTTCCCCGCGTCTCTGCCCGCGTGAATAATACACCTGCCTTGAGAATCACAATATGTACCTACCTATTGGTGAAAAGCGTAGAAAAAGTACCAATAATCTGAATTCATATGAGTGAGTCTTTAAAAAAGAAAAAGAATGGCATTTGTTTGAATAACAAATAACTGAAATAAATATACATGTTAATGAAAATAAATAAAAGGGTCTCTCTTTTTTGTATGTTTAAAAATGGTCTGATTACTGATAACAGCCCGACCGCTATGAAAATACGACAAAGGCGTTTACATATAAGAATGATAGACAGCTCACCTCATATAAAGCATACAATGGAATTTAATTAAGCAAAGGCAATGTAAATTTGATGCAAATGAGTATTTTTAATAACACGGTTATGCGCATAATTATTGCATTCCAATGTTTTATGTAACTTTACTTGAGAGCAGCCATAGCCTACTTAAATACTTCAATCAGACCGGCATTCAGGGGTATCGGGTTCACCCACGGCAAGCATCACGGACATTTTGTAGTTATGGGCGAACTAAATAGCAAATAAAATGACTGTGTCATACGGACGGACAGGCAGACAGACAGACATAGCGATTCTATAAGGGTTCAGTTTTTTGCTATGGAGCCCTTATTACGGAACTTACTCGTGCCTCAGAGAGCACGTTACGCCGTCGGTCCTTTGACATGACGATTGTCTTTTAATTGCACCACACAGTTAAATTAAATGCTTACATCGTTCCTGTCTACCCAAATGTTTCCTGGAAGAGATTGCTCTTAGCGATAAGTCCACCTTTTGTACAGTTTATAAATGTTTGTAGTCATTATGTTTTAAAATGTTTTATGGTGTATAATAAAGAATATTCTATTCTATTCCATCTTCGACAGTCGTTATGACGAGTCAATACCTCTAAATATATGACAATAATCTAAACAGACTATCGCTATCCCTTTGCGTTGTGGAGATCAGCAGTGTGATTCTGTAAGACTTCATTTTAAACTTCGAATCTGAATCCGCTGTGAGTTTCTTGATTGGCATTCTAAAACTCGGTTGATAATTCGAATCTACACTAGCGATACTCTTGCGAGCGTGTTTGCGAGTTGAACTAAATTGACCTCGAGATTTTGACAGATAAAGTATGGGATGACGTAAGAAATGGCATTCTATAAGGTAATTCCCCCGTCAGTTTGACGCTCACTTCGCACTCAAAATCAAGATCATTTTGAACCTTATGCGAAGTGAGACCGAATAGCGACGTGACATACGAGTTGTTGTTTGAATTTTACAGAATCGACATACAGACTGCAGTCCCTCTGTGCTAAAGCTTCAGTCTTAAGCGGACCCCGGGTTGCAACTAAGATAAAGCTAGGATGATAATGACAATGTTTAAGTTACTTTAAAATACCCCACAATTGTCTTAACAATAATGATTTACTTAAATACAAACAAAAAGAATAGAAAATAAGTAAATATAGTTTTGACGACCGGTTGGCGCAGCGGGAGAGTAAGCGACTGCTGGTCGCGGTCGATTCCCGATCAAGTCAAACATTTGTGTGCATGAACATGGATGTTTGTCTTGGTCTGTGTGTTTCTATGTATAATATGTATGTATTTACAAAAAAAAAGTATATATGAATGTTTATCCATTATCTAGTACCCATAACACAAGCTCAGCTTAGCTTGGGACTAGATGGTGATGTGTGTATGTGGTAGAATATTATATTATCAATATTATTATAGTGATGAAAAATATACAATCAAACTGTTAACAGCGATGTGTCGATAGTAAATATCATTCACGACAATTTAAATTGTAATGCTGACACTCTCCAATTGACATAGTAATCATAGCACAATCATCACATCAAAGAGACAATATATCATTATTTTCAACGTTCAATACATGAAACGATAGTACAGATTTTTTTCTTAACTTACTTTAAGTACTTGTTTTTTATTGGTCGCATAAATGTGCGCGTGGATTGGGAGATCTCGGGTTCGATTCCCGGGTCGGGCAAAGTGTTACTTATTGAGTTTTTCCGTTAGGAAATTCTCAGTAGCAGCACGGAGTCTGGTAATGTGCCCGGTATGGCAATAGGCTAGCCCCCTATTACGTGGGACCTAAAAATTCATGGCGAAATGTGGGTGTAATATTACACCTCTGCCTACCCCTTCGGTGATACAGGCGTGAGTCTACAAATAAATAAAATAAATGTAACAGGTCTTAATAACGAAATTATGTAAAAGATAAAAATGATTTACACCAGTCGAGGTCAGGGTATGACTGATGACTGTTCCATGACCACGGCTGGTGCAACCCATAATAAATTTTTCACTCGTGTCTGACGTTTTTCCCTCGGTATGGCGTAAAACCTATATTCGTCCTCTACCCAAGGTTCCCAACCCCACTTTACCTAGTAATTTTCGCCCCATATCCATTCTTCCTTTCCTATCCAAAGTGCTCGAGGCCTATGTCCACCAGCAGCTGACCCGATTTGTACATATTAATAATCTGTTGAGTCCTTTTCAATCAGGATTCAGATCGAGACACAGCACAACCTCAGGCCTCCTTAAAGTGACTGGCGATATTAGAGCGGGAGTGGAGGACACCAAGGTCAGTGTGTTGGTCTTGGTAAATTTTTCGAACGCTTTTAATACCGTCAGTCACGATATCCTCCTATCCATTTTATCACACCTTTCGATCGCACCTGAAGCTTTGGAATGGTTCTCATCCTATCTTCGTGGGCGTCAACAGTCTGTTCGCATTGATGAGTCCTTATTTCGTTGGTGTGATCTTGACTCTGGCGTCCCACAAGGCGGCATTCTTTCTCCACTTTTTTTTCTCTATTCATTAATCTCTTAACTCACAATCTTCGGTGTTCATATCACCTGTATGCAGACGACCTGCAGCTGTATTTTCAGGCGAGGGTTGAGGATCTAACACGGGCCATCAACGATTTGAACCAAGACCTAATGGCAATAAAGCACTGGTCCGATCAGTTTGGACTATCAGTTAACCCGTCAAAATGTCAAGCCATTATCGTGGGTGGTAACCGCATGATGTGCAGAGTGGATACTGCAGCTCACCCTCCAATCATCTTTGACGCGTTAAATATTAAGATCACTTCGAGCGTTAAGGACCTGGGATTACACATAGATAACACCCTTAACTGAAGAACGCAAGTCACTAACGTGTGTCAAAGTGTCACTGGGACCTTGCGATGTCTCTATCGTCTGAAGAATTTCCTCCCCTCCAAAACAAAGACTATGCTAGTTCAATCTTTAGTGTTCCCTATCATCGATTATGGTGATGTGTGTTATTATGACCTGAATGCAGACCTTCTCAACAAACTCGACCGGCTTCTTAATAACTGCATTCGATTCGTTTTCAACTGAGATGGCTTCCCATTCGTCAACGCCGTAGCTTGCGTGCTCTCACTACTCTCTACTCGCTACTTCACTCACCCACTTCTCCAGCTTATCTAACTTCTAACTTTCAATACCTATGCTCTTCGCATGATAAAGCCCTTCGTTCTTCCCACAACCTTTTACTTCTATGTCCTCAACAAAGCTCTGGCCTTGTACATTCTTCCTTCTACGTTCAAGCTATGCTCCTATGGACCGCGTTCCCTCTGGAAATCAGGACGGCAGACACTCGCTGGACATTTAAAAACAAGGCTCGTATTGACGAGCCTGAAACCACGTTGAATATAAAAAATCCATTGGGATTTTTTATATTCAACGTGGTTTATTGGCTGAATCATCGTAATCACCACAGGATTATGTGTGTATATAGAATATTATTAAATATATATGTATATATATAAATATATATGTTATAATATATAAATATATATTATATATAATATATTATATTAATTATTAAATTTATATGTGTATTGTATTAGTGTGTTATGTATATTATTTACTAAAGTATCTAGTTATATCTAAATTCAATTATACAGTACTTCCACCTAATACCTGCCTTAACTATCTCTGCATCACCCTAAGGTAGACTGTTAGACAATGCCTAGTGCATTAAGTCCGCCTATGTACAGTATTCTGCAGGAAGTTTAATAAATAAATAAAATAAAAACATCAGTGAAAACAGGAGGTCTCCTCTACGGCCTTTCGCAGTCCACTACAGAATGGAGTTCATCATCAGCCCTTTTGACTGTCCACTGCTGGACACGGGCCTCTTCTCACTATGAGAAGGGTGAGGCCATAGTCCACCACGCTGGCCAAGTGCGGGTTGGCAGACTTCACATGTCTTTCGAGAACATCATGGAGAACTCTCAGACATGCAGGTTTCCTCACGATGTATTCCTTCACCGATTAGCAAGCGATAATTAACAATTTAATACGCACTTAACTCCGAAAAGTCATTAGTGCGTGCCGTGGATACGAACCCGAGACCCTTTGCATAGCAGTCTGTCGGTCTCTCCACTCGGCTATCGCTGCTTCTTTATGCGTCTCCTAATTTGCTTCATAATAAAATTATTTGGCTTATTTCACTACGCTGGTCATTTGGCTGCATGGTATACGGTTTGATCTCGAGTTTTCTGGCTTTTCGCATTTCAGAATGTTTGTTTCATATGTACATTTATCTTTTTATCTTAGTAGCTTCTTACGTCACCCACGGATTGCAGTACAAAAAAAAAGAATAATAAAAAAAAATAAGTAATCGATACATTGTCCAAAACGAGAATCGAACATGATACAAAATACATAAAGTCTTTAAAATCTAACTATACATTTTTATTAAGCATTTCTATTCTTAATTGAATTTAAATGACCCGGATCCGAAGCGATGACTTCAAAGTTCATGGCACCGGCACCGTGAGAAACATGCTTTCAATATAATTATCATTCAAATACAAACTAACGATAAATATAAAAACAAGACTTCTTTGAAAACAAATAGACTCATAATGATTTCAATTTTACTTCTTATTGCATTTTTATAATTACGAAACATATTATTACTTTTACTATAAAACAGAACTCTAAGATAATAATCTGCAAAGTTAGATTCAAGTAGCATATTTATTTCAGTATGAGAGTTGAGGATTGAGTGTTTAGGATCTTGTATACCTAGATTTACTATTTCACATTATTATCAAATACTAATATATAAAGCTGAAGAGTTTGTTTGTATGTTTGCTTGTTTGCTTGAACGCGCTAATCTCAGGAACTACTGGTCCGATTTGAATAATTATTTCAGTGTTATATAGCCCATTTATCGAGCAAGCCTATAGGTTATATAACATCAGCCATGCTCATGTAACCGCGGGCTCATCTAGTTATATTATAACACTAAAGTTGTAAGTACTAGACTTGGTAATATGTACCTGTTACATGAAACAAACGTAAGCCTATGAATAATATAATAATACTAGCTGACCCGGCAAACGTTGTTTTGCAAAATTTTTTTTTTTTTTGAAAATAGATTTTGGCCTATTCTCATAGATACCGGATAAGCACAAAAAATTTCATCAAAATCGGTCAAGCCGTTTCGGAGGAGTATGGGAACGAAAACTGTGACACGAGAATTTTATATATTAGATATTCACTAGTATGCAATGAAAAGTCAATTCCAGGAATTCAAAGCGGCATTCCCAAGTTATAGGAAAATATTTTCACAAAAACCTGTAACATGAATGCCTTACCTTTATAATAGCGATCGATGCGTGAGTTCAATGGATTTATATTACAATGTGTTAGTAGTCGGATCTCGGTTTTTTGAATGTCCAGTTTTGTTTTCCAAAATGTTTTATTCGTTGTTCTTTCTTTACAGCCTTTTTAGTCTGCTGCTGGTCTAAAGCCTCTAGTTATTTGGTTCACAGTAGCACTATAAATAAATAGGTGAATTTGGCCTGTAATACCACGCTGGCCAGGCGTGTTGGTATATGGTTTCATGGCAGGTTTTTCGTGTCTTCGCAAAGATGCTATTTGCTTCGTGTATCTTCCTTCTTGTTTTCTTGTTCTATGAGTCGCCTCTTATCGCACGAGATTAACTTACCATGCGGGCTAGGCGGATTGGTATAGGATTTGATATTCAGTTTTCCGTCTCTTCGCGAAGATGCAATTTGCTTCGTGTATTATGCTACTTGTTTTCTTCTTCTAATAATCGCCTCTTCACACCCATGGAATTAAATTACCATGCTGGCTAGGCAGATTGGTATAGGATTTGAGATTGAGTTGTCATCTCTTCGCAAAGATGCTATTTCCTTTGTATACATTCCCTAGTCACTTCCTACGAGACCCACGGAATTAAATGGGGTAGTGACTTAAGTACGTAAGTCACCTGCACCACCTCTTATAGGTTATTCTTAGGTTAGTATAAAGCTCTTAAGGGTTGTTTGTCACTTTTCGTTACTACAAACCACTCTTGTTACAGATAGCATTGCTGAAATAGCGAAAATGAAACTTTTTCAAACAACCCCTATGAGGTTAAAATACCGTCGTGTGTTCGAGGTACGCTAAAAATACTTCAATTGTTTTTATTCTTGCTCACTGCACAAATGCCATAAAAATACTTAGTACAAAGCAATCATTTTAATTATATGTTGGATATTGCAACTAGAAAAGTAATATATATTTT
Source organism: Euclidia mi (assembly GCA_944739405.2). NCBI lineage: Eukaryota > Metazoa > Arthropoda > Insecta > Lepidoptera > Erebidae > Euclidia > Euclidia mi. The sequence goes on from OX123203.2 coordinate 32,796,369, forward strand.
CCTTTGCAAAATATATACTCCCTTGAATGTTATCCTTTAAACAATCTCTCTAAAATAATTAACTGCATTATGAAAAGCTCAAACCGACGGCCTCAATCGCAAATTAAAAACCACAATAATACTTTGTTAGAGTTACCTCTTTTCATTTATTTCCCTTATAGGAACTATTCCGATGACGTCTTAAATAAATTGATGGAAATATGTGTAGGCGACAAATCCATAAATTTATCACGGAATTACGCAGTTCGCTTGCCGATGGTAATCTAGGGACAAACTCTTATCTGTTACGAGCATTAGGAAGCATTGCTAGCTTAGTTTTTCTCCTAAGGATTTGTAGAATGCCAACTGATAAAACCCTGGGACTTACTTACAAATCGATATTTATGTCGGGTTTTTCCTGGGAATTAATAGGTAATGTCGAGTTCACGTTTTAGTGTTTTATAGAAACCAATTTAAACAGTTAAATTTTCGTATTCAGTCCATCTAGAACAACTCACATATCACAATGAAAATTAGAACAAATACCAGGCAAAAGTAAGCAATAAAAAACAAAAACAATAGCTCGCGATCAAAGCAAAAAGCGCCTAAAGCAAACTGTCAATTGATTTCCACCATTAAGCACCATGACTCCTCTCTGTCTCTATTTACGTAATGATCCATTTATATTTCAAGTTCAAGACCCCACCATTTTCCGAACACCAACAGCCGAGCCGAAATCGAATCGCTAACAGACTGATCTATGGTTATTACTTTCGACATTACTTACCTACGGCCGTAAAATTTATAACCCTACCCTAAAAATGAGATAGTAAAAAAAAGAGATTACTATTTTACTAAATCTCACAGCAACTCGTACTCTAATGACCACCATTCATAAGTTTCAAACGGCATTTAAGTTTATTCTCTACGAGACCGTTTCGAGGCGAAAAATACGTGAGTTGCAGTTTAACAATAAATGTCGGGGCAACGTAAACTGAATTTATAGAGCCTTCATAGCATTAAAAGGAGACTGATAGGCACCGATCTCTTGCGCCTACATTGTGAGTTACGGAGAAAAGCTCTTATTCATAAAAACGAGTTTGCGATGATTTATATTATAGCGTGAGGGACGAAAGCGAGGCCAGGACGTGCGATGGACGAGGTCTGGATACAAAACGTGACATATTTTCTGAGGTTAAGTACACACAGTTACTGATGACATTGTGTGAACCCTACCTATACATCAAATGATAGGATGGTGACGTCATTTTTTAAATTGTTGTCTGTTCCTGATAAATGTCGCTCTGCTTTTGCCTTAACTAAAATAAAAATAATAAAAAAAATAATAAAATTTATTAATTTTCATACATCACAAAAATATACATAAAGTTCTTAAAAGGTAATTTAGGTAGAATAATGAGGTGCCTGTACTAGGGTAAACCTGTGCCACAGGCATTAAAGGCACGTAAGGTAAGTGATTTTGATCTGAGTTATGAAGTAATTACAATATTTATCATCAACATATTAAACGTAATGTTTCTAAATAAAAATATGCCTACTTAGAATTATTTTAAAACTAATATGAAATGTATAATTATTTGACCACAGTCAGCAGTTCTTCGGTCTGATCATATTTCAATGTTTGTAAATACTGATAGACGCGTTGTTTCGATCTTACATAACTTAGGTCATAAATAGATGTTTCTTTGTTTATTTTGTTATAAAGATAGGGACCCAGAAATGAAAAGAATCTATTAGTAAAGACAAACCTTGATTCAGACCTTGAACTACAGACAATATCTTTCCGTCTCTTGGTGTTAGTAAGGTCGGCGTTGTACGTGAGCGCAGTATGCTGTTTTAGTACAGTGTACAATATAAACAGTTGACGAACCGTTAGCACTTTGCATGATTCATATAGAAGGCTTGTAGAGAATCGGTAAGGTCGGCGGGTGGCCACTTTAAGCAGGGCTCTTTGCGCTCGCTCTATAGAGAGCATTAAAGATTTTCCTATACCTCCCCAAGAAGTTATGCAGTATTGGATTATGGACTGACACAATGCCTTGTACATCTGTATAATGAGGTTATGATCTAAAATAAAGCGAAGTTTTTTAAATACAAATAATAATTTTCGTAGCCTAGATGTTAAAGCGGCGATATGTTGTTTATAGGAAAGGGTTTCGTCCAATATAACCCCTAAATACTTAATATTAGTAGTGCTATTAATTTCCGGACAGGTGCAAATATTGTTTGACTTAAGATAACAGTTATGTGCATATAAGTGAAAATAATTGTTATGTGCTTGGGGGATACGCATACAAAATTGAATGAATTTAGTCTTATCAGTATTTAAGGTTAGTAGATTATGTTTAAGCCAGTTATTTACTACGTTAAACCCTTGTTGTGCATACTTCTGAGCTTCCGTAATGGTGTTTGCTGAGAAAATAAGCGCAGTGTCGTCAGCATATGTAACAATAGTGCCATGATGTAGGTTTAGGTTACAGAGATCATTTATGTACACTAGAAAGAGTGTTCCACCGAGCACACTTCCCTGAGGAATGCCGAATTGGGGTAATAATAATTCGGAACTGATTACGTTGTCTATTTTGACACATTGATACCTATCCCGTAAGTAGTCTTTAAACAGTTTTAACTGTGTGCCTCTTATTCCTAAGGCCTCCAATTTCTTAAGAAGCAGTGGGATTGATACAGTGTCAAATGCTTTTGCCAGATCCAGAAAGACGCCAATCACATGTTGACTTTGCCCAAGTTCCTCTGAAATATAATTAGTCAAGGTGTGTACTGCATCTGCTGCAGATAACTTTGATCTGAAGCCGAATTGCTTGTGGGAGAAGAGGGAGTTATTTTCAAGATATGAAACTAATCTATTGTTTATAATTTTTTCGAGTACTTTAGATATCGAAGGTAGTAGTGAGATTGGCCTGTAATTTGTTACCAGATCCTTTTGCCCTGATTTGTGTATGGGAATTACTACTGCCTTTTTGAGGCATTTGGGGAAGATTCCTTCTGACAGGCAAATTCGGAAAATGTGAGTTAATGGAGGTATCAGTATGTGCCTAAAGGTTTTCAGTATTGCAGTGCTAATACCGTCCCACCCTGCTGCTGAGCTATGTTTTAGTGATAGGATAATTCGTTCTACTTCACATTCATCCGGTTCTAGTAAAACAAAAGACTTGCCAGTACTATTATATGTCGGAACGGTTGAAATTGTATTTTTTGGATGATTGTTACATGTTCTTTGAATTTGTTCAGCCAATTTTACACCTATGTTAGCAAAAAAGCTATTGACGTAATCAGCGGATGAAAGCGGGGTACGATCTGTATATAATAAACTTGTATCGCACTTATTTTGTTTCGACGTATATGTTACAGACTTAACGTACTTCCACAATCGCTTAGTGTTATTGCCGGCTTCTGATATTTGAGATTTGTCATACTCGATTTTTGTTATTCTTAGGATTCTATTGCAGAAGTTTCTATAACGCTTATAGACTGTTTGTAACGTTAAATTATTTGGATTTTGCTTAGCTCTTTTATGTAGTCTATCACGGTGCCGAATGCACTTAATAAGGCCAGGAGTTATCCAAGGTTTAATATTATAATTTTTGTTACTCAAATTAATTACATTGGTGTTTTTAAAAATAGCTGTTTGTAAGTTGTTAATAACATAAGACATAGAAGTGGTAGCATCAGCAGAATTGTAAACTGGGCCAAAGTCAATATTGCATAAATCACGTTCTAGGTTAGTCATATTAAGTTTTGACCTTTGCTGCGGACGCGAACGATGCTTAGAATGCATTAATTCAAGCGTAAACAAAATCGCGCAATGGTCTGTTATTGTAGAGTTAGTAACAAGTGTTAAACACGGAAGCTTAGTTTTGAGCATGACGTGATCTAAGCATGACCCACTTTGATGTGTTGGAAATGTGTGGGAAGGCAAAATTCCATGATATGCACAAAGGTTCAGATAATCTTGGGTTTCAGCATCATTATTTTCAGAATTAATATTAATATTTAGGTCGCCAATTATAATAATGTTAGGAAAGGAAGAAAGACCCTGTAAAATGTTATCTAATGAGTTATTAAATACTTCTAAATTTCTAAAGGCAGGAGACCTATAAATAGCTATTATTGCTATCTCCGAACCGATTTTAATAATAAGACAATTACCTTCTTGGATAGTTGGCTCTTCGACAGTAAGGTGTAAAGCTATTTTTGTGTATACCACTATGCCATCGTTCTGGTTTAAAGATAACTTTGTGTAGAAACTATTGTACCCTGGTAATGTCGGTATGTTCTTATTTCTGTTTGAAAGCCAGCTTTCCGTAAGGACAATTATATCACACTCGGTATCAAGCCTTTGTAAGAAAACGCCTAGACTATCTATGTTTTTATATATACTGCGGATGTTTTGAGTTAGTATGGATAGTGGGTTGTTGAAATCGGAAAGATAATGTCTACAATTTTCAGTATCGCTTATTTTAGACATGTAAACTAAACTATCATCTAGATCTTTAATTAAGTGATTAGCCATATATTATAACGAAACTAAAAAGAAACTTATAGACGTTTACAAGCTAGCTCAAGACTAATATGATAATAGGCGACGCTCTTAGGCGCCCTCATTATAATCTATGGAATTGATATACCTCGATTCTGCAATTTTCTTCGCTGGGCATTCGAGGTCACCAGTTTTGTGGTTACTTGGTTTTTTAAAACGCAAGCATGTTGCACATTTCGGCGTCTCGTCTTTCTTGTTGCAATCCTTTGTTTCATGTCCTAGTTCACCGCAATGTCCACACGTCTGATTGGTCTCGCGGCAAGTCTTCGCCGCATGTCCGTATTGTTGGCATTTGAAGCACCTGGTCACAAGGGTAAAGTCGCGAACGGGGCAGGACGTCCAGTTGATAAAGACTCTAGCCTGGTTAATGAGGACTTTCCTAATGTTGGCAGGTACTTCTATAATAAAGTTACATGTTGATGCATCTTTTTTACCCGATTTGTGGCTCAACTTAATGCTAGACAAGAAGGACTCACGTGACAAATTAGGTATCTTATCGGTCAGGTTCTGTTCGTAAATGCAGTCATAGACATCTTGGTCACGAAGGGCCGTAGGTACACCAACAACTGTTATCCTAGGTCTTCTTTTGTGGGGGTCTTCTACCTTCAATCCCGAACTACTCAATTGTGTTGAATGCCGAAGTTTTTCAATGTCATCCTTTGACTCGGTGCTGATAATAATACCTCCGTTCCTGGTCTTCCGCAATCCCCTCACGTGCAGTTTCATTTGCTCTGGACATATTATCTTTTGGACGAGTGTTTTGGTGTCGTCGCTAGATTTTTCCTTGTCGTTAGGATATATTGCGATCGAACTTAGATTAGAAGGTCGCAGGTGACTCAATTTATTGGTCTTAACAATTTCGGCAAAGGAAATATTTTGGGCTGCAGGTTTTGAGCAAGTTTCTTGTATAGTCTCCGTAATAGACTTTTTAAAGTCATCAAGACGTACGGCTAGGTCTTCTCTCTCTTTTCTTGCGTCTAGTGATGTTTTAATCATGATAGCCTTTTCTTTTAATGACTGATAATGCACAGCCATCTGGGAAACACCCTTACCAACCTTGCGCGCCAGAGCATTGATATTTAATTTTTGCTCTGTGTTCAGCTTACCGTCAGCGGCAATCTGGCACACATCATTTAGGGCTACTTCTATGGTAGACATCCAAAAATTGATGTCGGTAGAGGTGAGGACCTGTAGCTTTTCCTCGGCGGCATGTTCTTGTGGCTGAGGAGTGCTTGGAGGACTGCGACACGTCTTTGTGCTTCGGTTAAAAGGGCTATTTTCAATGTTAGCCATATTTGATGTCGCTCACTTGTGTTTCATAGTTTTTTTTGCACACTTCACATAAAGTTACAACTGTACTAGGTCACGTATTTGATAAATGTAATTATTTAAACATGTAGATAAAAATATTGCAAGTTAGACACGTCTACTCCGTCTGAACTGCGAATATATGTCCGACTAACTGAATTGATTTTGTTGTGTGTTGATCAATATTATAAATAAGTCGAGTGTTGGTAGTATGGGGTATAAATGGGTTAAACTTACATTTTGTGTGATCCTCAGGTAACTAGTGTCTTAGAAACCGATAGCTGAAAAAGACAACGCTTCGTAGTGGGTCGTAGATTTAGATCGTCGTCTTCGTGAGGTAGCCTGCTAGTCAAAAATGTATCTATAATGTTCTCAAAATATATGACTGTGAAGTCTGGCAGCCCACCTGCCAACCCGCGTATAGATGTGACTATAACCTAACCCTTCATAAAGTGAGAAGAGGAGGTATACAATAAAGATAAGGGGTTTGTTCGTCTGTTTGATTGAGCACGCTAATCTCACGAACCACTGATCCTATATGAATAATTATTTTTGTATTCGATAGCCCATTTATAGAGGTGGTATATAACATCACGCTATGAGCCACGAGTGCGGAGCAGTAGCCATAAATAACTCGAGTGTAACCGCGGGCTCAGCTAGTATTATTAGATAACTATTTCTGCTACTATTGGTTCAAAATGTCGATATTGCGTTTCATGCTTGACATATCAATTAACTGTAATACATAGTAAGTAACTTATGTAATTAATTAAAGGACAATGGCAGACATCCATACATCAAAATGTCTGAAATTAAATTGAAGCGAACATTAATAAAAAATATATCAAAAAATTTGGCGTAAGTAACAGAGTTTATAAATGATTCTATTTTCACTCAGGAAAGGTGGAAAAAGAAGATATCGGTGTTTGAATTTTTAGTTAAGAATGAACAATGTAGGTAAAAGGAAAGTTATAGTATGAAAGTTAAACAATGTAGGTAGGTACGTTTGAATTATCAAATGACATAATTATGTCAGATTGACATCAAAACGCGGAAGTATTTTGTAGCATCTAACTGTCAAAGCCAAAGACAAAAGCAGAGCTGTACATTTTAAATCGATTTTATGTGAAATCGAAACAACATCAAAACGATTCTGTGACGTTTTTATTTGATTCAAACGTTGTTTTGCTTCAAAATTATTAGCTTATTGATATAATGTTGATTAAATATTAAATAATTGCATTTTAAACCAAACCAACTCTATAAAGGTCGATCGTATCGATTACCTATTTAATAATCGATACGGATATAGCACTCACGTCTATTCCTGTCACACCATTGTCTATGGCAACAATCAAATAATAATGTATTCGTAATCAATTGGAATGCTTTTTATCATCATAAAATACTCCAGCTTTATCGAGACAAAGTGAAAATATTAAAAATCGTAGAAAAAATTACAATTTGTTTTGTTCATATGAAATTTAAGGTCGCCACAACAAACCCAGACCAAATTCTGCCATTGTTCTTTGTCTGTGTGAATTTGATTTGATTGACTACCCGTTTTATTACACGAGCGGCTTGCTATTTATATGGAAATTTGGCTAATTTGTAAACATATCTGGCTCTCTTCCAATATATTAAAGTTTTCTGTGAATAAACTATCCAATTCATTCCGTGTTTCAGAGTGTACAATATCGGTACAAGGTGCCTTACAGTCCAGTGATACTCAATAAAATGCAGTACCTCAGAGCGAGACAATTTATTCATTAACACAGCTGGCCTTTTATACCCTATCGTGTAACGAAACCATAGCGCGATCTAATTCGATCCCAATGCCATCTATCGAGCAATGGGTCAACAAAACAAACCTGTAGTCAACAAGACATGATTATAAACACAATATAATTTGTGTTGATTAATTAGATTTTATTTGTTTTAATTAGATTTGTATCAATTAGATTTTATCATTATTAGATACCAGTGCCGTATAGCGTTGGGATCGAACATATTCCGAACATTCCGCCCACCAAAGGGATTATTCCCTTTAGTACCGCCCACTATGACCTAACTCAGCAATTATAGAAAACAAGAACAGTGGACTGTATACACATTATGACAAAATACTTAAAACACTTAAAACATTTGCTTGGAGGTGTAGCGGAATGACAAATAAGCTAGACATAATACACTGTTAAAATAAGATAACATTACACGAATTACAGGCTGCAATACAAGCTGTTGTATAAAGTAAAAATCTAAATCTAACAAACTTTATACAACCATAATAGCTGCGATGAAAATGAACTAACCTTAGTTTATCACAATTTAAAAACTACACAATTGTGCCATATAAACACAAAAAACACATGAAAATTCTTAACCAAGTCTAGAACACATGACATAACGTATTCAGTAACAGGTAGCAAACATAACTGTGAAGTTGGACGTTTAATCGTAATATCCTTACAACGAACAGTGACAACCCGCGTCAAATTATCCTTTCCCGGATGCAGCTGCAGTATCCTACCGTACAACCACTTAGCTGGAGGTAAGTTGTCTTCTTTTATTAGAACTATATCTCCTATCTTGAAATCAGGAATCTGCGAAGTCCATTTCTGTCTTTGAAAGAAATGGGTTAAATATTCCTGTTTCCATTTACGCCAAAAATGTTGCACCATACGTTGTACCAACTGCCAACGCCTTAACGTGCTTATTGTAGCATCTTCATAATTATACTCCGGTGGTACGACCAATGGATGACCTACCAAAAAGTGACCAGGGGTCAAGGGTGTTGGATCTTCGGGATCGCTACTGCCTTGAGACAAGGGCCTAGAATTTAGGCACGCCTCTATTTGTGAGAGCACGGTTGACATCTCTTCAAACGTGAGCGTAGAGTTACCTAATATACGCTTCAAATGATGTTTAACACTTTTTATCCCTGCTTCCCACAGTCCGCCAAAGTTGGGAGCGTGGGGAGGGATAAAGTGCCACTCCGTTTGCGAATTTGCAAGAGCCGCTGCAATGTCTTTAAACATTGAGCTTTCTTGTGCGAAAAGTATCTGGAGTTCCTTGGCAGCACCGACAAAATTGGTACCATTGTCGCTCCAGATATGGCGGCAATGACCACGTCTGGCGACAAACCGTTTAAATGCAGCCAAGAAACCCTCAGTCGTGCAATCTGAGACCGCTTCAATGTGCACAGCGCGCGTTGCCATACAGACGAACAAGCAGATGTATCCCTTATACGAACGCTGCCCGCGACCTTTAGAGACTCTCATGTTGATTGGGCCTGCATAATCCACACCCGAGTTTAGAAATGGTTTGCTCGGTGTTACTCTACAAGGTGGAAGCTCACCCATCAGCTGATGTTTAGTGGTAGCAGCATGCCGTATACAGGGAACACATCTACGTATATGTGATCGCACCATATTTTTCACTCGATTGATCCAATACCTAGTCCGTATAAAGTTAAGCATCAGTTGTTGTCCTCCATGAAAGGTCCTTTCATGCGCGTCAGCCACAATTAATTTGGCTAAACTTGACTCATGAGGAATAACAACTGGGTGTTTTGTGTCATGAGGTAGTAGAGAGTGACGGAGTCTACTCTCAATACGCATTATTTCACTATCATCTATAAAAATATTTAATTTATATAATATACTTTTCTTATCTATTGGTGCATTATTTTTCAGGGCTACAAATTCTGCATGGAACCATTGTTGTTGGCTAAGTCTGATACATTGATCGAGAGCATCGCGAATCTCGGCAACTGACAAGTAAGATGTTATTTTAATATTGGCTTTGTGGCGTTTTGTTGAATACAAAAACCGTTTACAATATGCAAATATTCTAACTAGCTTTCTTAATGATGAAAACCTCGAACCCCAGTTAGTATCAAAATCTGAGACTAGGGTAACTTTATGTACTTTTATAGTTTTCATCTCTTCGCTGGTACGTATTGCGTTAGGTCTGGTATACTGTATTGGGTCGCTCCTCAACCAACTGGGTCCTAGTTTCCAAAGATCGCTATTAAGCAGAAGAGCTGAAGACATTCCACGAGATGCGATATCCGCAGGGTTATCCTTTGACTGGACATGAGCCCATTGTATATTGTCCAATAAACTGAGGATCTCCGAAGTTCTATTGGCGACGAAAGTTTTCCAATGACTTGGGTGATCGTTTAGCCATGCTAAAACCACTGACGAATCAGTCCAAGCGTGAATATTTTCCTTACGAATTTTCATTACTTCAGCTACTTCTGTTAATAGCCTTGCTACTAAAACAGCGCCACACAGCTCAAGACGGGGGATAGATAATTGCTTTATCGGGGCTACCTTCGTTTTAGCAGTTAAAAGGTGTGAGTGAATTTCGCCATTAGAGTTGATGATTCGACAGTAAACTACGGCTGAATACGCTTTGTTTGACGCATCGCTGAAACCGTGCAGCTCTATCGCAACATTGTCCTCACCCTCTCCTATCCATCTAGGAATGTGGAAATCTACTAGTTTCTCTAATTCAGCTCTGTAATTTCTCCATTCTTGAAGAAGTTCAGGTGGCAACTCATCATCTCAACCAATACCAGAAATCCATAACTTTTGTATGAAAACCTTTGCGGTAATAATGCACGGTGCTATCCATCCCAACGGATCATAGAGCTTTGATATTTCAGATATAACTGTTCTTTTTGTTTCAGATGCTGCAGGAGGTGACATTTTCACTGAGTAATCGAACTTATCAGTGCTCCGGTTCCAGGTAAGTCCTAAAATCTTTGTTACCTTATCCATTTTTATAGCCACATCTTTACCTGAATCTTCTTTGAATGGCTCCAACAAGTGCATTCTGTTACTGGTCCACTTTTGTAGCCTGAATCCTCCTTTCTCTAATAAACTATTCATTTCATTATAAATCTTTGTTACTTCTTTTTCAGTCTGGCAGCCAGTCATCAGATCATCCATATAATAATCTGTCTTCACCCTGTCAGCAGCCAATGGATAATTTATGCCTTCATCGCAAGCGATCTGGTGCAATGATTTGACTGCCAAGTAAGGGGCACATGACGTTCCAAAGGTGACAGTCAGAAGACCGAAACACTCAATTTCCTTGCTAGGATCCTCTCTCCAGACAATCCTTTGGAAGTCTGTATCTTGCCGCGCAACTTTGATTTGACGATACATTTTTACTATGTCTGCCGCAAGACAGATTGGGTGTTGTCGCCATCTCATGACGATGTGTCGCAAATCTGCCTGGAGAGTGGGTCCTACCATTAAGGTGTCATTCAAGGAAACTCCGTTGGTTCCCTTGCATGACGCGTCATACACCACTCTTACTTTGGTGGTCAGTTTATCTTGTCTCACCACCGCGTGGTGTGGCAAATAAACTGCATCACCCTTATTTATCTCTGCCTCATCAGTAACTTTCTCCATATGTCCAAGCAATAAATACTCATTTATGACGTCACAATATTGTTGTTTTAATTTACTGTCCCTAGCCAACCTCCTTTCTAATCCTAGTAACCTTTTAATGGCAATGTTTTTAGAATTACCATATATACAAGGCGGATCTTCCGAACGGAAAGGTAGTCTGACAACATATCGTCCGCTCTCATCTCTTTGGGTCGTGGTCGTATAAAACTGTTCACAAGCTTGTACTACCGGTGTGAATAGCCTATCAGTCAAAGCAGGTTCACCATCAAGCTCCCATAATCGCTTTAACATTTCGTTCTCCTCAATTTGAGTGTGCATTGCGATAATCGCGTTATGTGAATTGGGAGAAGTTTCGGCTTTGCTGACGTGACCCGACACAATCCAGCCTAAGTGCGTGTCTTGTGCGACCGAAGAACCCATGGGGCTCTTTATTAATCCTACCTTTAATACACGACAGTATGTTTCCGCTCCTAACAAAATGTCTATTTTGCTAGGTAAATTTTTCTAGGTAGTAGAGCCTTGCTGATTTCAGCATGAATGGGCCGGCTCGACCGGGGAAGTACTACCCTCTCTCAGAAAATCGACGTAAAGTAACAGAATCTAAACTGTTGCGTTTCGTTCGGTGAGTGAGAGTGCCGGAGGCCCTATCCCCTATTCCTTCTCCTCATCCCACTCCTTATCCTATCCCTTTTCCCAACCCCGGCGGCAACGCACTTGTGACTCCTGTGGTGTTGCTTGTGTCCATTGGCGGCGGTAATTGCTTACCATCAGGCAATCCGTCTGCTCGTTTGCCGCCTTATACTATAAAAAAAAAAAAAATGAATTTGGGGTCGGCTAAACCTATATTGTGAAGTTCTGGCCAATTCTGAATTTCAAACTTGGTATCTGGCATAACTGAGGTCAGTGTACTTAAAACATGCGCTGTTACTTCTAGGGTGAAAGAAGGGTCAAGCAACGATCGAATTTGAATATTAACTACATGTCTAGAGACAATATCGCCATGAGCTCCTCCTATCCCGGCAATAGAAGTTCTGGTAGGAACTTTCTTCAAACGAAGTAACTGCGCGGCTGACTCGGTTATAAAGGATGCTTGTGATCCTTGGTCTAAAAGTGCTCTCAAAATTTGAGAAGACCCATTTGGTGATTCGGCCTTTATTAGAGCCGTGGCTAATAGTACTTGACCCTGTACTTGTTCATTCACCAAATAAGTTGCTATGTTTGCATTCACACCATGTGGTGGAGGCTCTGTGGTACTTTCATGTGAGGTGGCAGGCTCTGTTGGCGTAGCCACCGCACTAGCTACACTGGGGCTTTTGGGGTGCAACAACGTATGATGCTTCCGCTGGCAAATTCGGCATTTAGAAAGCACACGACATACTTTGGAAGTGTGATGACTTCCCAAACAGTTAAAACATAAGCCCAACGATTGGGCAATATGACGGCGCTCGTCACTATTCTCCTTAGAAAACTTCTTACATGCAACTAATTTGTGATTGTCGCTGCAATGTGGACACGAAACATTAATTACGCCATGCATTACTTTGGATTGAGCTGAACTATTAACCTTTGATTTACCTTTGGGTTCAACAAATTCTAGGGCTCGAAACCGGGTCTCTAGAAACTCGCGAAATTGTGTAAAGGAAGGCAAGTCGTCGGAGGATTGACTAACATGCAGTTCCCACTGCTTCCTAGACTCTATGTCCAACTTCAAACTTATGACGTATATAATTATCACATCCCACGAACTTACATCAATACCAATATTGGTGAGCTCGTGCAAACAATCACTAGTAGTATCAAGAAGTTCTTTCAATGCATTTGAGGATTCGACGACAATGTTACGTTGGCTAAATAACCTTTTTAAAATACAATTGGACATAATTTTTTTGTAATTAAATCTATGCTCTAACATATCCCAGCATTTTTTATAATTAGTATCAGTTATGGGAACATGTCTTATCAACTGTTCTGCTTCACCTGACAATTGCGTCTTAAGATAATGAAGACGTTGCACATCATCTAACTTTTTATTGTTGTGCACTAAGGAAATAAATAAATCCCGAAATGATGACCATTCCGTATATTTCCCGCTAAATGTGGGTAGTACAATTTTTGGTAGTCTTACTACATTGTCAGATGAAACATCACAAGTTTCTTTGCTGGAATTATGAGCCTTTAATTGCGACAAAGCATTCTTGAGTTCTACCTTATATGCAAGGTAACTATCATAAACCTTTTCATAAACGTCTCCCTGAAAGAAATTGAACAATGCTTCACTCTCATATTCGCCGACTATACCTTCGTACTTGGTGGTAAAATTTTTCAATTGATCCTCTAATAATTCCAGACGTACATCAACGTAATTATACGTGATACGATCCTTTGGAGACTTCTTGAAATTAATCAAGCCCTTTTCGATCTGTCCTTTGATATCTTTTATTTTCCTGAATTCCTTCTCCATATTTGGTTTCAAATTTTTCTTGTCCAAAATTTACAAGTGTGGTGTAGTGGTATTTATTCAAAGTGTCGTCAAGACAAATTTTTCCAAGTGTTGTTAAGAGCAAAATTTTCTAAGTGTCGTTAAGAGCAAAATTTTCTAAGTGTCGTTCAAGAGTAAATTTTCTAAGTTCCTCCAAGAGTAAATTTTTCTAAGTGTTTTTGTTGCTTGTATGTCGCTCAGAAATCGGGCATAGATTCCTCGTCTCGTCGTTTTTATCGGAACTATTCTAAGTCCTAGCCCTGTACGACCGCAATTTTTCTAAGTCCATGCATTAAGGACGCGTTTACGCTTGTATCAAAAAACCACATATTTCCGGTACATTTTAGGACAATTTTAGATAATAACTAATAAAACTAATGATTACGATAAATTGATTACTTTTTTATCTATAAATCAATTTGAAAATAAATAAAAAATATTTAATTAATATTAATGTAAAATCGATTCGAAACGGCCTCTTAAATCAAAAATAGGCATATACTGCTATTTTTGGGTACAATTTTCTCTCTATTTTTACATTTATTTAGATTTTCAAAGATAGAATAAGGTAGTAAATATAGTCAACTCAAAAACAATTTGATTATTTTTTTTCAAAATATTGTAAATTGACTCAAAAAAGCAAAAATCATCTTACATTTTTCTTCTATTTTGCTTGCATACGTGTGTCTTAATGTGTGGCAATAAGGTTCGTTTTATTTAGCCACTTTCTTGATTTATATATCCAAATTCTGCAATGAGATCTCAGTCTGCGCTTGAGCGCCGTCGGGAGTGGACTCTATGTCGCTTGTCGCTGCAGCCCGAAGACGAAAAAAGCAATATACGAATACAAAATATTCGCTAAAATCAATTTGATACTTCTCGTATTCTGTGCGAATTACGTACAAGTAAATTTCTTTTGTATAAATGGACATTATTACTTTATTTTCTCCGTTATGTTGAGTCAGGATATATTTCGGTATTTAGATATTATTTTGTTTCTTGCGTTGAAATCTGGTAAGATTATCTGGACTGATGGTATACCATCCCGTTCAAGTGTTGCGACTGGAACTCATAAAAGAGTAGACCTAGTTATGCCAGGTTGGGGCTCATTTTATTTGTTTTGGTGAGACCCTATCACTGGTACTAGTGAAGTAACCTTCCAAGGTTATTCGATGAGTCGTGCTGGTACTCATATGTGAGTAGAGCTAGGCATGCCGAGTTTGGGCTTATTTTGTTTGTACATAAGAGACCCTACCACTGGAACTTATGAAGTAACCTTCCAGGGTTATTCAATGACTCTTGCTGGTACTCATGTGTGAGTAGAGCTAGGCATGCCGAGTTTGGGCTCATTTTGTTTGTACATAAGAGACCCTACCACTGCATTTTATGAAGTAACCTTCCAGAGTTATTCAATGACTCTTACTGGTACTCATATGTCAGTACAGCTAGGCATGCCGAGTTTGGGTTCATTTAGTTTGTACATAAGTGACCCTACCACTGGAACTTATGAAGTAACCTTCCAGGGTTATTCGATGACTCTTGCTGGTACTCATGTGTGAGTAGAGCTAGGCATGCCGAGTTTGGGCTCATTTTGTTTGTACATAAGAGACCCTACCACTGGAACTTATGAGGTAGCCTTCCAGGGTTATTCAATGACTCTTGCTGGTACTCATGTGTGAGTAGAGCTAGGCATGCCGAGTTTGGGCTCATTTTGTTTGTACATAAGAGACCCTACCACTGGAACTTATGAAGTAACCTTCCATGGTCATTCAATGACTCTTGCTGGTACTCATGTGTGAGTAGAGCTAGGCATACCGAGTTTGGGCTCATTTTGTTTGTACATAAGAGACCCTACCACTGCATTTTATGATGTAACCTTCTAGGGTTATTCAATGACTCTTACTGGTACTCATATGTCAGTAGAGCTAGGCATGCCGAGTTTGGGTTCATTTTGTTTGTACATAAGTGACCCTACCACTGGAACTTATGAAGTAACCTTCCAGGGTTATTCGATGACTTTTGCTGGTACTCATATGTGAGTAGAGCTAGGGATGCCGAGTTTGGGCTCATTTTGTTTGTACATAAGAGACCCTACCACTGGAACTTATGAAGTAACCTTTCAGGTTTTTCAGGTTTATTCGAAGACTCTTAGTGGTACTCATATGTGAGTAGAGCTAGGTATGTTCCAGTGGTAGGGTCTCTGATGTTCATACAAAATGAGCCCAAACTCGGTATGCCTAGCTCTACTCACATATGAGTACCAGCAAGAGTGATCGAATAAACCTGGAAGGTTACTTCATAAATTCCAGTGGTAGGGTCTCTTATGTACAAACAAAATGAGCCCAAACTCGGCATGCCTAGCTTTACTTCCATATGAGTACCAGCAAGAGTCATCGAATAACCCTGGAAGGTTACTTCATAAGTTCCAGTGGTAGGGTCACTTATGTACAAACATAATGAGCCCAAACTCGGCATGCCTAGCTCTACTCACATATGAGAACCAGCAAGAGTCATTGAATAACCCTGAAAGGTTACTTCATAAGTTGCAGTGGTTGGGTCTCTTATGTACAAATAAAATGAGCCCAAACTCGGCATGCCTAGCTCTACTCACATATAAGAACCAGCAATAGTCATCGAATAAACCTGGAAGGTTACTTCATAAGTTTCAGTGGTTGGGTCTCTTATGTACAAACAAAATGAGCCCAAACTCGGCATGCCGAGCTCTACTCATATATAAGAACCAGCAATAGTCATCGAATAACCCTGGAAGGTTACTTCATAAGTTTCAGTGGTTGGGTCTCTTATGTACAAACAAAATGAGCCCAAACTCGGCATGCCTAGCTCTACTCACATATAAGAACCAGCAATAGTCATCGAATAACCCTGGAAGGTTACTTCATAAGTTTCAGTGGTAGGGTCTCTTATGTACAAACAAAATGAGCCCAAACTCGGCATGCCTAGCTTTACTTCCATATGAGTACCAGCAAGAGTCATCGAATAACCCTGGAAGGTTACTTCATAAGTTCCAGTGGTAGGGTCACTTATGTACAAACAAAATGAGCCCAAACTCGGCATGCCTAGCTCTACTCACATATGAGAACCAGCAAGAGTCATTGAATAACCCTGAAAGGTTACTTCATAAGTTGCAGTGGTTGGGTCTCTTATGTACAAATAAAATGAGCCCAAACTCGGCACGCCTAGCTCTACTCACATATAAGAACCAGCAATAGTCATCGAATAACCCTGGAAGGTTACTTCATAAGTTTCAGTGGTAGGGTCTCTTATGTACAAACAAAATGAGCCCAAACTCGGCATGCCTAGCTCTACTCACATATGAGAACCAGCAAGAGTCATTGAATAACCCTGAAAGGTTACTTCATAAGTTTCAGTGGTTGGGTCTCTTATGTACAAACAAAATGAGCCCAAACTCGGCATGCCGAGCTCTACTCACATATAAGAACCAGCAATAGTCATCGAATAACCCTGGAAGGTTACTTCATAAGTTTCAGTGGTTGGGTCTCTTATGTACAAACAAAATGAGCCCAAACTCGGCATGCCTAGCTCTACTCACATATAAGAACCAGCAATAGTCATCGAATAACCCTGGAAGGTTACTTTATAAGTTTCAGTGGTAGGGTCTCTTATGTACAAACAAAATGAGCCCAAACTCGGCATGCCTAGCTTTACTTCCATATGAGTACCAGCAAGAGTCATCGAATAACCCTGGAAGGTTACTTCATAAGTTCCAGTGGTAGGGTCACTTATGTACAAACAAAATGAGCCCAAACTCGGCATGCCTAGCTCTACTCACATATGAGAACCAGCAAGAGTCATTGAATAACCCTGAAAGGTTACTTCATAAGTTGCAGTGGTTGGGTCTCTTATGAACAAATAAAATGAGCCCAAACTCGGCATGCCTAGCTCTACTCACATATAAAAACCAGCAATAGTCATCGAATAACCCTGGAAGGTTACTTCATAAGTTTCAGTGGTTGGGTCTCTTATGTACAAACAAAATGAGCCCAAACTCGGCATGCCGAGCTCTACTCACATATAAGAACCAGCAATAGTCATCGAATAACCCTGGAAGGTTACTTCATAAGTTCCAGTGGTAGGGTCTTTTATGTACAAACAAAATGAGCCCAAACTCGGTATGCCTAGCTCTACTCACATAAGAGTAGCAGTAAGACTCATCGAATAACCTTGGAAGGTTACTTCACTAGTACCAGTGGTAGGGTCTCACTAAAACAAATAAAATGAGCCCCAACCTGGCATAACTAGGTCTACTCTTTTATGAGTTCCAGTCGCAACACTTGAATGGGATGGTATACCATCAGTCCACATAATCTTACCAGATTTCAACGCAAGAAACAAAATAATATCTAAATACCGAAATATATCCTGAATCAACATAATGGAAAAAATAAAGTAATAATGTCCATTTAGGTATATAAAAATAAGAAACTTATTTGTACGTAATTTGCACAGCCAGGCCTATAACACATAGATACATATCACAAAAAATTCTAAGTCTCAAAGTTATTTAGTTGAACTACATTTCCGCAAATTACCGTACGTAGTACGTACTGTTGCCGCCGTGTCGCTGTAGTGACGCGATTTTGTACCTACTAATTTTGTAAACGCGTCCTTAACTCAAAATTCTCTAAGTCCCGTAACTTCGCACTATAAACACATTAAAGTTGTACTAACAGTTTATCCACTTGGTTTGCACTACTCACGGCTAGATGATCCACTTCACAGCAATACTCCAACAGCAGCAATTTCCGCAACTTTCATCTTCTTCATACCACTAACGCCACCTTGTGATACACTTTGTAACTAGCGCCTGTCCCCAGAACTTGTGTGCTTTTCCATAAACGCTCTTCGGCTCGTATGGACCAATGTACAATATCGGTACAAGGCGCCTTACAGTCCAGTGATACTCAATAAAATGCAGTACCTCAGAGCGAGACAACTTATTCATTAACACAGCTGGCCTTTTATACCTTATCGTGTAACGAAACCATAGCGCGATCTAATTCGATCCCAATGCCATCTATCGATCGACGGGTCAACAAAACAAACCTGTAGTCAACAAGACATGATTATAAACACAATATAATTTGTGTTGATTAATTAGATTTTATTTAATTAGATTTGTATTAATTAGATTTTATTATTATTAGATACCAGTGCCGTATAGCGTTGGGATCGAACATATTCCGAACACAGAGTAATTTACAAACAATTTGATTAACGGGGATATAAACCACCAAGTTTCGAAACACTTATTTGTAGATCACACAAATTGGGCTAGCGATAGCCCAGTGGAGATATCAACAGCCTGCTATGCCAAGGGTTTCGGGTTCGTATCCACCTTTGACTTTTAGAAGTCATGCGTGTATACTTAATTGTTAATTATCGCTTGCACCATGTCTCGGAGAGCTCTTTAAGACATTGGCCTCGGTTACTATGAAGATCTATGCGATTATTTTTCGTTATTCGTTTATTTTGCTCTTTTTTTTTAAAGACGACTCCCGCACTAGGAATGAATCCTGTATCGCGGGGGACTTTACAAACATAACACAATGAACACTCAGACTCGAAACAACAATTTTTGGATCACACAAAGTGTTGTCTCGTGTGGGAATCGAACTCACAACACTCGGCACAGTGTCAAGCGGCGAGGCGGCCGCTTAAACCACTACGCCAACCGTGCGTTTGACAGTCAATTCTGTTCATTCAGTACCTACCCGTGAATGAACTGACGCTGGCAGGGATAGTGATATTATCTGATTTAGCGTAGAATATCACTATACCTTTGGGTTGCGATAGTCTAACAGGCAGCTGCTCTCTGAAAAACTAATATCCAGTTAAATCCGGTTAGGCGACGGGGTTGCAACTGGTATAGCGCTAGGAGCATGATGGAAAAGTGAAGTCGGATGTAGGGACCAGAATCCATCAATTCATCAACAAAATATGAAACGGCGAAACGGCCTCTTAATCCACTACACGATTCGGACTGCCAACATTTTATACTTTTAAAGACAACGTTTTGTTACCAAGATAACCCTTACTGTTTTAGAAAATGATGATACACTATTTAATACATTCTTAACATCAAAAAAATTTGAGCGTAGAAAAGATTATCTTTTTTTAGGATCTCTGGTCTGTTATATACTAAGGAATAGAGTGTTAACCACACTAATAACTTTCTTTAAATTCTATATGACTGTGCCACACTAATATTTTCCACCGCAATTCCCTTGAGTCATGCGGTAATCTCAAGGAGCCATTCTTAGAGCTCCTTATACACGTTTGCGGCTCGATCCCGTCCCGGCGTACTATAGTCATCCCTCTTTGCTTACCTGAGTGGCAACGATAGATTTATGTGCTTTAAAATTTGTGTATTCTATGATGTTTGTTACTTCGATAAGAATTTTACTTTCTTGGAACGAAATCTAAGTTTAGGTAATTAGTACAGCAGTGAGCTACTTTGACAACCCAGTTGGCGTGAGTGCAACCGACTGCCACGCCGAAGCTTGCGGGTACGATTCAGTTTTACATTCATGTCCGATAGTTTGTTTCCGTATTTACCCCTTATTCAAAAAACACCGATATCTCCTTTCACTGTCAAATCCCATCACTCCTTAATGATGGGATTTGACAGCACGGCTATTTAGAGAATGCAGTCAAAGATATGAGTCTGTAAGGAGTCTATGCCTCTTTAAATGAGACGCGTAATTTGACGTTATGATTAACCAACTAAGACCAACTGACATTACATGTTGCACGTTCGTTATAAGGAAATATGGCGAGCATGTTCTCTCTAGTCTAAACGTCCAACCTCTCTGATACTTCTTTAAAAATCGTCGTAGCTTAAAGTTGAGGTGTACCTATGATACTCAATAGATACAAACTTTTTACTGTACTAAATATATTGCTCATGTCGTATGGTGATGTGTTTTACAAAGAACAATGGCAGAATTTGGTCTGGGTTTGTTGTGGCGTCCTTAAACTTCATATGAACAAAACAAATTGTTTTTTTTCTACGATTTTTAATATTTTCACTTTGTCTCGTTAAGGCCGGAATATTTTATGATGATAAAAAGCATTCCAATTGATTACGAACTAGGTACCTACTTTATTATTTGATTGTTGCCATAGACAATGGTGTGAAGGAATAGACGTGAGTGCTATTAATCCGTCGCGATTGGTTGGAATGGTTTCAAATATAATTATTAAAATGTAGTTATTTTATCTTTAATCAACATTATATCAGTACTCTAATATTTTTGAAGCAAAACAACTTTTAAATCACATAAAAATGGAACTAAATGTCACATCATCGTTTTAATGTTGTATCGATTTCACATAAAATCTATTTAAAATCGAGTGCAGCTCTGCTTTTGTCTTTGGCTGTGACAGTTGTCTGTGTCCTTCACTTTCTTTTTAATGTCAATCTGACATATTCATTAAGAAGAGAATTAAGAATTCAAACGTACATTGTTCATTCATAACAAAAATAAAACAACGATATCCTATTTTTCCAGCTATCCCGAGTGAAAATTGAATCATTTGTAGACTCTGTTACTTACGCCGAATTTTTTTATATATTTTTTATTACTGTACGCTTCAATTTAATTTGAGACATTTTGATGTATGGAGATCTGCCATTGTCCTTTTGGATTTCATTGGAAAATTAACACTGTCTGAGAAAGAGGGTGAGTTAGAGTGAGGCTCCGCATCAAGTCTTCTCGCCGATCACAATCACTTCTATCTGTCATAGTAATACCATTTTTAAAGACTTACGCTTGTATGTCCGTAGATGTAGGAAAAGTTTAATATTACACCCACATTTCGATATGTTATGATTTTTTATTACACCTATTGATGTTATTAGGCAGGTTGCCAGACTCAGAGTTAAGACTGACAATTATAATTTACAAAAATCAGTAACACTTTAGTCCCGCCCGGAAATCGAACCCGGGTCCTTCCGATCAGCAGACGCTAATGCTATTCACTGGACCACGGAGGAGTATGGTCATATCTATGTGATGAATTAGAGTCTTACGCCACTTCGAAAAAATTGTATAAATCTCAGACCGCAATGCTAATAGGACATATCAGATTTCAGGTTTAAGAGAAAAATATTACTAAGGGAGGTGAGTAAACAGCGCATTATGAAATACGATAAATTTTGGTGGATAGTAAGAAAGGCGGGACAGCTAGCAACATTTGCGATATCTGCTAACAATTCTACTTCAATAAAGGCAGAAAATTTAAAACAAATTATTTATGGAAGCTGGATCTCAAATTGGTGGTTCATTGACTTTATTTTTTCTGTTAACTTCGTTGTGCCATTAATTGTAAAGAGTAGGTGGATAAAGTTAATAATCTGTTCCCTAAAAAAGTGATTTTTACATTTCTTGTGCATACAATTTTTTCAATAGGTAACCGCTAAGTACCAGGAAGCATATTATATCAGTGCACTTATATCCAGCCTCAAAACCTTCGCCCTACGTCACATTTTATGTTAGGCTGATGATTCATGTCTATAAACCGTCTATTACCACTTACAAAAGCGCCCATCTGTTTGGTATAAGTCCTCCTTTTTTGTGTGACTGTGTCATCTCTGGTGTCAGCAATTATAGGCTCCCTGAAGGCCTAGAGAAGAACCAAGACAGAAGGCTTCATGAGCCCTCCAAAACGCGGTAACATTGATAGAAAGGCCACACAAGTAGTTACCCACCCAAGACTTCAGCAAACACTGGTTAGCTTTACCAGTAAAATGTCTAGTTATGTCGCGCTATAGGCACTGAGAGCAACTTACTATCAGTCAAAACTATATATTTTTAGATTTCTTGCAAATCAACGCACACACCTACCAATCCATCTTAGCACACATCCAAAATAAATACTTCAATAAACATTGCAGGTAGAAACATGAAATATAAATATAATATAATAATATTCTCGTCAGTCGCTGCTGCGATTCTTATCAGACAGTCTCATTATCTATATCCCTGCGAGAAATGTTATCTTTCTAAAGTATCTGGTTGCCTTGAGTAGTAGCCAGATTTTCAAACAGATTTATTTTAATAGCGTATAAACATTTGGTGTTTTAACCTCTTGTATGCCGGAATGCCAGACACAATTAAAAAGCTATTGTGTCTCGCGTAGATCTGCGTTCCGGCATACAAGGGGTTAATTTCTTTTTGGAACGGCTTCTGGAACTTTCTCATTATTGAATTTTTCAGTGGTGGTGGCTTAGTCTCTAAGTAAGGCAGCGATAGTTTACCCACTACTACTTCTAGGCCGGACTGCCCTATGTGCCAATAATCAATCTCTACGCGGATGACCTGCGGGCAAAAGCTATTATACTAATATGTATATACTTACAAAATGGGTCACAATCGCATAATTATTTGAAATTTGACGTGAAATACACTAGCTATGTATACAAGATGACTCACTTGACAACGGCTAATGAAACCCACACAAAAACGCCGCAACTAATACAAGTTATTTCACATTTAGTTGCAAATAAATGTGCGTTACTTTTACTATGTGTACAAGGTGCAAAAATTTTAAATAGCTTATTATTTACCGAGTGACTAATAACTTTAAAGATGACTAAATGTTTGCAACTGATAAAATAAATTGCTAGCGATTAAATATTTTCGCGACAATTATATTAAATAAGATTCAAAACTTAGGGTGTTATAAAAACTTAAAACTAGCAGCTGCGTTTAGGTAGCAAAAAAACTATACAAGTCAATTAGAATAATAGCCGAGGAGCTATAAATAATGACTTGGCGACTAATAATGTTAGTAGGTAGGTTATGTTAGGTTTTCTTGTGACCCTGTACCTAAAAATAGGAGCCGTGCGAAGCAGGGCTCCGTCAACTTGGCTTAAAAGACTGAAGCGACTTATTTACTTATACGAAACACTTCATTTAAGACAAAATCATTTGCGAAATATTGAAATTTGTATTATTTATGAATGTCCATTTTCTATATTTTATTCATCATCAAGTTTCCGCTTACATACTAACTCAGTCCCCAAAAAAACATGCTGCTAGTTTAAATTAAATTGAAGCTTATTACTGACATATTAATATGCTACATTTTACTTATAACTATACTGCTTATTAGCTGCCAACCCATTATATATGGTACCCACTCTAATTATTTTTGAAACTTGTATTCGCATTAAATACATGCCGTTATAATAATAATAATAATTGTTTATTTGCAGAAAATGTGGTAATTACAATACAGGTTGTTAATAATTTTAAAAGCACAAGACACATTTTGCCATATTTAGATAGCATGCAAATATTAAGATGTTACAAATGTTAAATAAGAATTATGCTAACGTATTTACGTAAAACACATTGTATTTAAGGATTATTGACTATAAGATAAAGAATAATATACTATAAGAAGACAGTTGTAAAAAAAAAAACAAAAAATATTTTAGTTACTTAATATAAACATTAATTACACCAATGCATTTCTGAAGTGATATGACTGCGAGGAATACTTTTTTAGAAAATCGTTTACAGAGTAAAAACATTCTGCTACTAGCCATTTCTTCATTGTGCTACAAAATTTATGATATGGAAGAGTTGTAATATGCTGCGGTAACGCGTTATATATAAGTGGCGCCATATAAACACAACTAACCCTGAAAATCTCTAGGCGAGGTACTGGCAATTTAAAATACGAGTGATTGATTTTTCGTCGGTTAGTATTGTCCTTGATTTCAAATAGCTCTTTATTGCACTTCACAAATTTTGCCACCTCATAAATAAATATACTAGGGACGGTTAATAAGTCTTGAGATGCAAAAATGGGCTTGCAAGAATCCGTCCATTTTAGGCCAAATATTGCACGAAGACACTTCTTCTGTGCTATAAACACACGCATGATTTCAGATGAATTGCCCCAAACCACGATGCCGTAACGTATTATGGAGCAAACATATGCATGGTAAACCATCAAGGCAGTCTCTCTTGAAGCAACATCCCTAACCTTTTTCAATGCAAAAATAAACCTATTGATTTTCTTGCAAAGATTTTCTATGTGACACTTCCATGTCAAATGTTCGTCGACTGTAACACCCAGAAATTTTGTGCTGTGTATTTGCTCAATTTTTTTGCCATCGTGATTTATTGAAAATTGAAGTTGTTGTGTTTTTACTGTCCTAAAATGAATAAGTTTAGTTTTTTCTATATTTATTTTTAAAGAGTTTGTATCAAGCCATTTAATTATATTCTGAAGTGTCTCATTTATTTCATGTTCATATGACTTTAAGTTATTGCTACCTATTATTACTGAGGTATCGTCAGCAAACAACACACATTGGTGATGTTTTATTGCTTTGGGCAGATCATTTATGTAGATGAGGAATAGCAATGGCCCCAAGATACTCCCCTGCGGTACACCGTAATAATTGAATCTAGGTTCTGAATCAAAACATTGTAAAAAGTTTGTGCTACTGTTGAATTGAGTTATTCTTGTTATTTGACTTCGGTTGCTTAAATATGAAATTAACCATTGTATGGCTATACCTCTTATACCAGTTTTATCCAGTTTTTTAATGAGTATATCGTGATTCACAAAATCGCATGCTTTGCTCAAATCTAACAATAGAACACTAGAGGGTATTTTTTTATTTATATTATTTATAACTGAGCTTATCAAAGAAAATATCGCATGCTGAGTAGATTTACCTCTCCGAAATCCAAATTGTTCTTTGGTTAAAACCTCATATTTATTATAAAAATTTATTAGCCTTTTATACAAAACCTTTTCAAAAATTTTAGAAAAAATAGATGTTAAAGCTATTGGTCTATAGTTATTTTTGTCAGTTTTCGAACCTTTTTTGTGTAAGGGTTTTATTATTGACAGCTTTAACTTTTCTGGAAAACATCCTTGTTCAAGAGACAAAGGACCATGCCCATCTGTGCCCCAGAAATGCCCAGAGAAAGTAAATTACAAGATCGTCCTAATAAATGAAAACTAGAATTAAGTTGTTAATTTTGAAACCTATCAAGCACTGGATAAAAAAATGAAAAAAAAAGACTTGTTTACTTTGCAGTACCAATGATAAATAATGTTTCATTCATTCATGCACTAAAAGTGCAGTTCATTGCGGTCTATAACCACGTTCTTTAGCCGATTTATTAATTCCTTGTGATAGTGTCGCGGTTTTACGGAGTACTCTTTCCATATTATTATTTATTCAAGTAGGTACCTACTTAAGTTTTGTATCTAACCAAATTGTTTTCACATTTATATAGATGGAGATACTTTGGAGACAGACTATATAATTCCAAATAACTGCAATGTTTACAGACATTTAAGTATATAAATGAACACTGATCTGGCCTAGCTTATGTGATGATTATGAAGTGCCTAGTGGAAAATTAATAGCAATGCTGTTTGTAAACGATAAAATGTATAAACAATAGGCGTTAGGCAGTTATCATGTCTTGTTTAACGTCCAATAACTTTTCAACCAGTGCTTTATATGACATTAATACTAGATATTATAGAAATACTGTTAATAAGTTATCGTATGACATAGAGCTGCAATTTGGGCAATGCCTGGCATTGATGGCATTGCTGACTTTCGCCTCCATACTAATATGGGCATGGTCCTTTATTATATATGCTAATGGCTTTGATATATATGGAGATATGAGTTTAATTAGGTCTGTACTGAAATTGTCGGGACCTGATGATTTTGTGTTTTTCAGTGACATTATTATATTGCAGATTTCTACTGCATTCGTGGGCTCTAAAAATATGCTATTTGTATTAATATTATTAAAATTACTATCTTGGAAATAGGTGCTATTATCATTTTTAATCATATTCTCTTCTACAATTTCAATAAAATAATTATTAAATATATTAGCGATTTGACGTCCTGAATTTACTAAAGCATTGTTGTTAACTATCTTATCTATATATATCTGGTATGATTGATTACCGATATTGCGTTTAACAACATTCCAAGTGGCCCTAAACTTATTACTAGAGTAGGCAATATATTTTTGGTGACTGGTCGATTGTTGGTGATTAATACACTTCCTTAATATATTTGAATATGTTTTAAATTTATTTTTACACTCTATCGTTCTATTTCTGTAGTATTCTAATCTCAATTTTCTTTTATATTTGCTGCAATTTTTTAGTCCTTTAGTTAACCATTTTACTTTAGTACTTTTATGAATTTGTTTTACTTTTATGATGGGGAAGCATAGTTTATAAAATAATGCCAACATATCATGAAATCTATCAAATACAATATTGACTTCAGAGTCTTCATTTATTTCTGAAAAAGACAACTTGCTTATACATTCGAGGAATTTATTCCTATTTTCTTTACTGAGATCATTTTTGTTTAAAAAGTAATGACCTGTGGCTTTATTACTTTGACACTTGAATTCTAAAACCTGAGCAGTATTGTGGTCTGATAGGCAAAGGTTATGTGTTTTTCTAGACGCTGTTGAAATATTGCTAATAATGTTGTCAATACATTTATTTGCTCGTGTCGGCTCATTTATATGACATTGCATACCATAATTCGAGATGAGTTCATTAAATGTAATACTGTTTCTATCACTATGTAAGAAATTTATATTAAAATCGCCGGCAATGACAACTTTACATTTTTTATGTTGTATTTTTGTTAACAATTTTTCAAAATTTTCAAAGAATACGTTAATGTTTGAGTTTGGAGTTCTGTATATGCATATTACAATAATGTTACTGTTTTTAATATCTATCGTTTAAAATTACGTAATAAAATAATTTCCACGTAAAATTGGATATAAAAAGTCTAGTAATACTTTGATTCACGCTAGTGTAATTATAGTTACGGATATTTCCGTCTATCGAAGCATCAATCTCTCCAGTCAGTTTGGCGCGCGGTCCAAAATCAACAAATACTTAGATGTGTAAAGCTTGGTCGTACTGCACGCGGGCGATACTACAGCGATTATTTTCGCCCGTATGGCCTACAAAAAGAGTTCAAAGTGTAGTAAAATGCGACTAGGAAAAGACACACAGCAAATAGCATCATGCGAAAGAGACGGATAGTTTGTCTACGAAATCTTTACTTACTTATTAAAATTAATAATAGCTGACGGCTATAGTATTTCTGTTAAAGTATATTTATATATTGTGTATAATAACGCCTAGTGTACATCTATATTCCCTTAATATAATAAAACCTTTGTTTATAGTTTGCTGTCATTATTCGTCATTCAAAACAATTATGTTATTCACTTTCATGTCGTATTTTAATTAACCCTCACCCAACGAGTAGTTAAACTAGTTTAACGAACGCAAGTAAAAAGCGGTTTCAATTTCAACAATCCTCCTCTTTAAATTTATGTTAGAGTGATAACATTTTTATGGAGACCTCTAATTGCTGTCTGTTTAAAAACTTTCTACTATCTTAACGATATTAAACTCTTTGATCTTTACGAAAACTTAGAGCTGTTTAAAAGCTTGCTTATTAGTTTTGTGGATTCTTGAGGTTTGGATATTATGTTAAATAATATATATCCACACTTTTATATAAAGTCAGATTCGAGTCACGTTTCAATTTGAACGTGAATCTAAGCTTAAATATTAGTATCAGCAGCATTTTACTTGCGAAACACCAATTTTATTGAATCTAGTAATACAATGAAATGGTGATATTTTATAAGAATTTAGTTTTGATATTGTATTAGCATATGGAAACTCTATAGGCTCTTCATTATTTACTCCATTATCGGCGGCAATTCAGGCGTGGCTTTTCTTTGATAAAATATGTTAATGTTTAATTATGTCACATGAAACTGACGTGAAATGAATAATTTAAAATAAATGTGAGTTTGAATGATTTAAATAATATCGCCCGTACTTTGATTAATCAATTTTATTATTATAATCCGGCGTTTCTTTGGCTCTATGGACAGTTTTACTTGAGCAGTAAACTTAATTGTGTTTGTTTAATTATTAAGTTAAGTTTTAGCACAGTTTAATAAACTTTTGGGTTTACTTGAAGGTATGCTGGTAGGGCTCCCTTGTTTCGGTTATTATATTAATAATATAAGCAAATGCCTGCTTACTACAACGAGGCAAACCTTTAACTAAGTTTAGTTTTAGGGCTGACGCACATAGCGAAGCGTAGAGGAGAGCATTTTTCATTGTCAAACTATTATCGACATGTTTCTTATTTTGAAAGAATCCAAATTCAATTATCTTATAAAAGTTGTTTGAGTGTGTACGTGCGTGTTGTTAAGGCGCTGTTATACCTGAGAAGCCTTGAAACACCTAATTTTTCGTCGCGCAACTAGCCATAACGGTACATACTACAAACTTGCAAAAAATAGAGCTTATAGTCAAAAGTCTGAACAAAAGACGTTTGAAAGAATTTTTCATGTATGTAAAATAGAATCACGGTAAAAAAATCACAAAAACGAGGCAGAAAATAATCTTTCGTCTCACTGTTTGCAATATTTTGATTGTAAGCTATCATGTTTTATTTAATAATATTGTAGGAAACCTAATGAACTAAAGAATTACCCTATTTATTTTCATATTATACGTGTATATTTTGTAAAATTAAATAAAATCTGCCAAACGTCTATGATTTTGACGATCGGTTGATCCCTTCAATATCAAACGCTTCGGCAATTTAAACCTTATTAGCATAAGCGGTGTACTGAGTGTCAGTTGCTAGTTTACGCCCCGCCCAGACCTCATCATTCGGCTATGAGCCCTGTGAGAGATAGGTCATGTCGCTTGCGTCTCCGCTGCACGAAATTTTACGTAAACCTGTTTGTTAATAATACGCCGATTTGAGTTCGTAATTTCATGTTTTATGTCATAGACTAAATACATAGAACTACATGCTTAGAATCAAATAGGCTTTTCATGTGACTATGGGCACATATAATTAGGACCTAAGTTTATATTCTTGT
The DNA here is from genome assembly GCA_944739405.2 of Euclidia mi. Classification (NCBI taxonomy): domain Eukaryota; kingdom Metazoa; phylum Arthropoda; class Insecta; order Lepidoptera; family Erebidae; genus Euclidia; species Euclidia mi. Next base: position 32,826,135 of record OX123203.2, read on the forward strand.
TGCGTTTAATATGTTATTGTTTCTGTGCTAATAAATATATAATTAGAAGAATAAAATATGGACAATTAGAGAAATAAAGTTCTGCGCAGGATTTGTACAAGAAAGCGTCGTAATAAAATAGAAATTCATCCATGGCCAAGTGATTATGAAACATGAAACATTTTTACACAAATTATTTTCATAAGAGTCTTTTCCTATGTTATACGTTAGCGATTATGCATAATATAATTATATAAATTATTCTCACAATACATAGATGCCACAGTTTTCAATGTTTGAAAGAGTAATAACATAAAATCGAATCATTTTATGTACCTATATTGCAAATTCATTAGCTTGTCAGAGCGTCTGGAGCGCTAAGATGCCGCCACGGCGAACAATAAACAGTGCTAATATGGCGCTCCGCAGTCCGCACACAAGCGGTAACGAATGTTGTATTATTGTGTTGTGAACATAAACCTATATAAATACATCGGGTAAAACTTTGATTATTCATTAACTATTAGGTATGTCTCAGTACATCTAATATATTTTTAATTTCTTAAATCAATCATTTATATAAGTAAGTACGTGACATCTCTGTTTGCTATAACACAAGTTATAGTATTTTTTTTAATAATAAAGTATCTAACTAATTATCTTTATTGTAATTACAGTGAAGTTAAAGTTACAGTTTAGCAACGTCTTACACACTTTTGACTGCAGTAATTCCTAACATGATTTGTTCAAGAGTGATAAGCAAAAAATACACGAGGGATAGCAGTGACTGGTTCAAATTGCGTAAGAATGCGAAGCAAGAAAATGTAACAATCGAGCCTTGTGGATTATCCGCTTATTGGTGCCACGCCAGATTGATTAATACGTCCAAACACGATTGTAGAAACTTAATGTTCTATAGTTGCCTATAAGAATGGCCTGGAGAATAGTATAAGAGCAAATAAAATACAAATATGGAAACATGATAAAAAAGTTAACTGACTAGTCTAAACAAATATTGTAATTGTTATTACCATATTTAGGGGCAACGCCACCTTACACGCAAACAAAAATGTTTATTTGCTGTGTGGAGTGGCGAAAATAAACCACTAAAATAGAAATGATAGAAAGAGATGATGTTTTCTGGGAGACGAAAATGAAAGAAAAGCTTGTGGCGTTTTATATGAATTGGCAGTTGCCTGAAATTGTTGATTCTCGTCGAGCCCAAGGGATGGCATTGCAAAATCACGGAGAGGAAAATTTTCATCAGTGCTTGAAGTTTCTACAATACCAAGCCTTAAAAGGAAAATAAATGAAAATGTGCCTCGTGAACAACAGCAAATAATAAGTATTGAAGCCTCATCACCTCACACACTGCCTTTAACTTTCGATGAGAATAAAGAAAACCTGCCGAGTTGCAGCAGACAGCTAACTTTTGATGAGCTGTAAACTCTGTATTTCGTTAGTAAATTATAAATAAATATCTTTTAATATTTATTTTCTTTGAAACAACACATATTTTAAGCGAAAGAATTTTTTTCTTATTTTTCCATACAAACATGTATGAGGAGAGCCAACGAAAAAGCAGTAACTCAAATTTTAATTCTATAATTTGAGTTGGGTTTCGAAACGAGTCGCCTGAATTTGAGGGTATTGGTGGTGTAGGGGGCTTAAGGGAGTTAGTTTTAATCCCCTAAAAGTAATTTTGGCTGCCGGAGTTGCGTCAAAATATTTTTAAACAATTTCCAAAAATTCTTAGTAGTAGTTTTTATATTTTAACTATACTAAAGTACAGTCTTACAAATGTCATTTTTAGGTTTTATGTGAAAAACGTGAAACGAAACGCAAACCCGCCATCTTGGAATGATCATATTGACAGCTAACGTCAAATTTGTGCGTCATTGCTGTCGAGTGCCTATAGTCGTATTTTTAATTAGACGAAGCCAACTGACAGTAGCTAATGTCACTTTGTAAAATAATGTTGTCATATTTAAAGTAATAGTGATGCGTTTAGTTTTCGTTCAATCAGATGAACGAACAATGAGTGTGAATAGTTAATCATTTCAAAGAATAAAATAATATTATTTCTATTATACAATTAAAGTTCTCTGATATAAGTTACTAATAGTTATGTAAGTAGTTACATCAGTATATTGACGGCTTATTACAAAGCGCAGCGCGCGTCGGTCGCCATTTTGTTTGTTATTCATTCGGCTTCTAATCTCTGGTCTGATAGCAAGAATGTTTTTTCTGCGCTCACGCTGTTTAGTATTTAGTTATTGTTTTTGTTAAGTTTTCCGTTACGTTGTGTTTGTGGTAATTGTTGTGTTTATTTGATGCTATATTGTTTCGTACATATGTATGTTGTGGACGAGATGGCAGTGCAGCATGGGATAATTGTTTTACGTCTGCCTTCATACCACCGTGAGCTCAATTCCATTGAGTTGGTATGGGCGCAGGCTAAAGGATATGTTGCAAGAAATAACAAAACCTTCTAAGTGACAGAAGTAAAAAAACTTTTTGAAGTAGGACTTCAACATATCACACCTGAAAAATGGAGTAGCTGCGTGTCTCATATAATTAAAGAAGAAGACAAAATGTATGGTCTCGACAACTGATGAAATGATCGACAATGTTTCAGACAGATTTATAATTAATGTGACCGCAAGCGATAGTGATGTTTATTTATCTGATGATGAATAAAAGCAAATTATGTAGTAAGCGATGTTTTTATTTTCATAATCTACCTATAAATTGTTATATTTTATACATCTATAGTTTCAACTACATGATGTATTGAAAATAGAACAGTCTTACAAGTTTCCTCGCAATGTTTTCCTTAATTTTTAAAACACTCGGTATTCAGTATAGGTAAATACTATAAGAACATAGTCTTCGAAAACTCGAACACCGTACCCGATATCGGCCGTTCGGCACACTAACTATTCACTAGACAATCGAGGCAATTTCATTCATTCAAGAGTTTTTTCAATCATTCACTTTGTCACAACACTATTTTTATTTCATCATAAACTGACAACACAGTAAACGTCAGTTAGCTTCGTCTAATAAAAAATACGACTATAGGGTTAGGTGCGACTGTAATAAGTAACTAAATAGGTTATGTTAGGTTCTCTTTTGACTCTTAATCCGAAAATAGGAACCCTGTGAAGCAGGGCTCCGTCAACCTTAGTTTATTAAACTAGTGTGAAGAATGTGGAAGTTGGCAGTGCCATACACACCGATGTTTGGAGATTTTTTTTTTCAGAGGAAACCAATTATTTCCGGCAAGTGAAAATGGTGAGGGCGGGTTCCGAGACCTCCCCTCCTCCCCTTCAACCACTCACAATCCCTAAAAACGGCGACGTATTTCGAAACCTTTACCATAATAATTATACCTATAATAACAATAAAACATCCATAAATAAATAAAATAAATCAACTTTTACTTAACTTCAATTATTTCGTAACTCGCTTTAGTTGAGAAACGGCTTTTGCGTTTAGTAGGGCAGTATTGTGGTTTTTATGTATTAGGGTACCGTAGCCAAAAATTGTAAAAGCCCTTTATATTTTGTAGGATAGTATTATATAGGTAGTTTTTTATATATTGTAGGAACCCTTATAGATTCGCACTGTCTGTCTGTCTGTCCGCCCGTATGTAACAGCCAATTTATTGCAAAATAGATTTGAAAACTGACAGGAATGGAATTAGATGTAGGTATTCTATGAACTGCTTCACCATTTTTATACGAAAACAAAACAATAATAATTAGGGCCTCCATATATGGAACTGACTTAATTATTTTTATCATTTTACGGCACGTAGGTATTTATCTACTTTCGTCAACAATAATTTCATCAAAAAAAATTAATACCTATAACGTCTAATGTAAACCAGTTTTGCTCATGGCTCCACTGAGAACAAAAATTGCGCTATGCCTATATTGTAAAAACTATTGATTTATGTAATATAAATTTTAATATCAGTATCTCAATTCAATATGCTAAAACGTTTTGTTTGCGATTTTGAAATATTGGAATACGGATGTCGCCAGAATACCGGCCGCACACGACGAGAATGAAGGGGGACGCCCCGCAGTAGACGGAGCTAAGCGCCCTTCACCTCCCCTGCTTCACCCCCTCATTTACCAAAACAGTCGCTTAGGACAGCGCCTTAACTTTGTTTTGTTATTTGATTTTGGACGCGCTTTTGAGGGAGCTTACGGCTTTGATCAACCTTATGCTCTCCGGCAGTGTGAACGATGCACTCATCGATATTTTGTAAGGCGCAAATCTGTGCGCCTTGCGGAAGCGAGACGGTATTCGTCCCATTGCTGTTGGATGTACATTCAGGCGTATGGCAGCCAAGATTTGCTGCCGCCATATACGGCTGCGAGGCTGCCATACATGCCCTGTCAACGTACCTTGGCTGTAACAAGGGTGAGGTTATCCTGAAGGTAGACTTAAAGAATGCCTTAACTCAGTTAATAGGGACACCTTGTTGACACAAGTTAAATTAGAAACACCCCAAATTTTCAGTTTTCTTTGGCAGTGTTACAAGCCCCCTTCAAAATTGATATTTATGGAAAATGTTTTGGAATCCACGGTTGGCTGTCAACAAGGCGACCCGCTTGGACCACAATTTTAGCTTGGCCGTTCACCCAATTATCAAACCAGCTGAAATCAAAATTTAACATCTGGTACCTAGATGATGGAACCCTTGGACTTAATCCCAGTAAATGCGAAATTTTTATAAACCCCTTGAGTGTCCCACGGGCACGGTGTGCCCGTAAGAGAAATAGACCGGTAGTGTCCTACGGGCACGGTGTGCCCATAAGGATTTGTGTGAACTTCACTCCGGTGTTCTTTGATTGGTTACAATAATAAAAACGTACATCGACTAGTTACAGATTAACTAACATAATACCATCAATTTTTACCATCTTTCCAAGCTTGCAACCGAGAAAAATAATAAAATTGCTGATGTCTGTGCTCAGTTTTCTCCGTGCCGCCATATTGCGCTGTGGCGATCAACTAAGTTGAATTTGTGATTTTTTTTAAATGTGTTCTTAACGCAAACGTTAAGTGACTGTATTAGTAGTATATATTAAATTATTGACAATTTAGTGAAGTACATGTTTTAAATAATTTTTAAGCCAGTTATCATTTATAAAAAAGTGTTAGTAACTTTTGTGATGCAATTTTCGGGCGTTGGCTGCTAGCCGTCCTCCATATTTTAAATGATTACATGTAAGTATTTATAAATTTCTTTACTCAATATAGATAAGTTTCTCACAAAGTTGTCTTAGAATCCATTGTTAATAAGACATTTCGTATTGTTTTTGCTATAAATAGGTATAAATATGTTTTGTGAGTGAGAAATGTTTTCCGTCGGATCGTCAAAATGTCGTAAATTTTTCGCTGCTATGAATAAATGGTTATTGTGAAGTAATATCGGTGAACTGTGCTAAATTAATGTATATAATCGTCGCGTCGTCTACCCGTGTCAATATTAGTGCAGTGAGAAAGGGAATTTCGTAAGTAATTTATGTGTATTTTGGAAAAATGTTTCACATTGTCTAAGAAAAACAAAGTGACCTGCATTTATCAATATTTTTCGACATGAAAAGGTTAAAGGTAAGCTATTTTAATATAATTCTCATATAGAGTAACTTCTGAACTGTATACGGTTTAAAATTTACGTCATATAATTATACCAAACGCGAAAAAATTAAAGTTTTATTACCTAGGATCTTATAAACGTTACACCCTCAAAATGGCTGGACACTACTGGAGAAAATGCATTTTAGAGCAGGGCATGCGAGGGGGTTAACGATAACTTAGACTTAGACAAATCCGATATATACTTTCTAAATTTCAATATCTGGCTCCAAATATTACTCATGTTGAAAAAAGTTCTCTTTGCCTCCTTGGGTCTCCAATATTAGACGAAGGTTTCGATTCTTTTATACAGGAAAAAATTCAAAATTTTAATGAAATATCAGACAGGTTACTCAAAATTAATATGCATTCGGCTTTTACTATTATCAAGTATTGTCTTCCCCTTTTTGGAAAAAACCCATCTGCTCTCGCCCAAAATGACAAACTTATACAAATTACTTTAAGCAAAATTCTAAATGTAGCCCTGAACGACCGAGTTTAGCTACAGGCGTCTTTGCCTGTACGCCTGGGCGGCCTTGGCGTTCGCAAAATTTCCGACGTAAGCTTATCAACATTCCTGTCCTCGGTCCACAGCACTGAAGAATTAAACAGGAAAATTTTAGCATCCACACTGGTCAATTCTGAGGTGCCGTGTAAGTGATGCCATGAATGCTTGGAGTATGGCGTACCCTGAAACCCATCATCGCAGAGGTAGTGGGACGGGCCGCTCTGCATCGTGGTACGAGAAAATCTCTTAAGTACATCGTCCAATGCTGCTGAGCGTGCTCGTTTGCTGGGTGTGGGAGAATGGTAGGGCCTTTGGCTTCAGACACTGCCATCGTCCAACATAGTTACCATGTTGGACGATACGACTTTCCGCATTGCTTCTTGCCTTCGTTTAGGTGCGCCATGTATTTCTCCACATCGCTGTCACTGTGGAGAGGCTGTCAACAGCCTTGGTCACCGTGCTCTGTCATGCAGCAGGTCGTATTTCACGACACGCCACCCTCAATGACATACTTCGCCGGGCTCTTGTCACTGCTGGCGTTCCAGCCCAACTTGAACCTCAGGGCTTGGCACGGTACGATGGCAAAAGACCAGACGGTATTTCTTTACTGCCATGGAAGCTGGGTAGGCCTTTGGTGTGGGACGCAACATGTGTCGATACCCCTGCGCCATCTCATCTTCCTAGCACAGCAGGTTCTGCGGGCGCTGCTGCTGCTACAGCGGAGTCTCTCAAACGGCGCAAATACATGAACCTAGTAGGGGATTTTTTATTTGAGTCGTTTGGAGTCGAAACGTTGGGACCATGGTGTCAAAGTGCGAGATCTCTTTTTAGAGATCTCTTAAAGAGATTGGTTGACGCCTCGCGTGACCAGAAGGCTGGCCTGTATTTGGCACAAAAGATCAGCATTGCCATTCAACGTGGCAATGCTGCCAGCATTCTGGGCACGCTCCCATGTGTGGAGTGGAGGATTTCCAGAGATTTTCCTTTATTTTATTTTAAGTACTGGTTTTTATTTGTTAGGTACTTAAGTATAGAAATAATAGTCTTATTTCATGTGTACATATACAGGGTTGATACGACGGTATGACTTTAATTCAAACCACATAAGTACATGACATATACAAGCTCTACACCAAATTTCAGTTCAATACGAGCAGTAGTTTAGTCACTAGACAAATATTTAGTTTTGACTAAACTGGAACAGGTCGTAACTCTTGCGTCAGCTGTTCCACGCCCGTAGTAAAGGTCATACATCATTAAAAACTAAGACAATACGCGTTTTGCGTGTTTACATTACATTATCTGCCAAATTCACTCATTAGGATACCGCAATAAGGACGAATAAGCAAAACATCTCACTAAAAAGTCACATACATTCACACTTGTATGTCATCTCGCTCTTCTTCAATAATAGTAAGAGGAAGATAGACAGAGTCACTCGTATACAATATTGCGTTGCCATGGCAACTTGATAGCTATTAGTTACGGACTTCTTCATTGAGAATGTGATTACACGATTGCGAAAAATATGGCGGAATTGGTTTAGTTTATTGCGCGGTGCGCACGCGCCATGAAATTAAACATTGCTTATTGCAATCTGGATACCTTTTAGGTGTTCAAAAAGCTACTGGTGTGAAGTGGAAGTGTTTTTTATTTGTGTGACAGCACAATGATGTTTGGATGACTAAAATAAGTGTTTGTGTTTCGTTTTATTTGTGACATGATACTTACGGAGATAATTTCAATCGGGTGGTAGTTTTGCAGTATTTTAACATTTATATGTGCAGCCCTACAAACCGGTAAGTGTTTTTTGATGTGTGGAATCTATCAATACTAAATAGTGTAAAGTTAACCTTTATCACAGATAATAATAATAATAATAATTCATTTATTTCAGAAAACAGGTTCCATATACAATTATCACACATAAAATAATAAAAATAAAAATAGATACTTACAAAAATTATTTAAATCTACTGATAGTACCTATTTGTTTTGAAGTATTTTAACATTTAATCAATTAAAAAGCTTGGTAGCCGACAGTGAGTTCGTTGTAAAACTACAAAACAATATCGTACGGCCTAATTGTGTGTAAATGAGAAAAAATACTTTGTCATAATTATGTACCTACTTACATCAGTGGCGTGCCGCCGTCGCTAGATAGGTATAGTACTATGTAGGTATCTACAGTCGTAATGAACGAATAGAACGTTGTCATTCATGGTGATCCCAGGTTAGTGTAAATGGCGTTTGCGTATTAATTTGGTTTAATTTGTTTGAAAAAAAAAAGAGATTCTCAATTTTCATTGTAATAAACTGAAATTTGGTATAGAGCTTGTATACGTCACGTACTATATGGGGTTTAAAATAAAGTCATACCGTCGAGTCAACCCTGTATAGTCACCTTGCTGCTTATATTAAACGTTGATTTTTTGGACGTTATTTAAAACTCGAACAATGTCGATAATAGTTTGACAGTAAATAACGTGTTGTGCTACGCTTTGCTTTATGTGCACGAAATACATTTATCGAATACTTTCATAGAAAATATGGTGATATCGTTCCTCGTGCGTTGGTGTTACAAAATTTTGAAACATTCCCGTGAACAATGACTGCACATTTGTCGTGAGTTAAACGGTCACTTCGCCTTTTAAAACTGCGCATAGTGTAAGGGGTGAGTATCGAATCACACGACACAACAATGTGATAAATAAATTGTTGTTTCTTATCTTGTTGTACTTTACGTCCTTAAATTGGATATTTAATAACGGCCCCGATATGATTTATCCTTGGCGTATCATAAAAATGGCCTCATGATTTTTGACGCAAGTTTCTTATCGTGCCTCTCTTTACCTATGTTATTTAGACTATTTACAAAGCTCAAATACTACGGTTTAGTTGATAAAAGGGTGAATGTACTCACAACACGATTGATGATGATTGGTGCACATTATTTGTTTAGTAAAGTGGCGGTATGGCAGATTGAATTATTGCAAATAATATCCGGCAAACAATAGTAAATCTAATATATCCAATATATCACATATTATTGACAGATCATTTAATGACATGTCACCACAATTACATTTTGTTCAAAAAGCTAATATATGTTAACTGTACATTTTGTAATATCAAAATGAAATAAATACGAACTGCAAATTAAATTTTAATACCTTAGCTATTGCCCGCGGTTTCACCTGCGTTTTTTTCGCGTAATGAACTAATTACAATTGAAAAAAACATCGTTACTTTGAAATAACCGGCAAACACATATTTATTCATATGATATATGTAATTAGAGAGAGCTTTCAGCTTGAACCGTGAACCGCTTCGAATGCCTGGGAGAGTGCGTACACGTGGACGACTTCAGTGACAGGTTAGTGGATGCTGTTCATACAACGGGCTTGAAGTTCTTAAAGCCCAAAACCAAGAAAAGAGCCGATAAAATCACTGGTCCGACCCTCAAGCTCATAGAGGAAAGGCGTAGGACGCTTATGCTATCCTCCGACGACAAGCCAAAATATCAGCGTCTCAATAGGCAGATCTCTAAGTCTCTGACTCGCGATCTCCGCCAATACAACACTGAGTTCGAGAGGCAATCGAGCGGAATAAGGGTTCCAAAGTGTTCCAAAGAGATCTGTCTATCGGGCAGAGTCAGCTGACAAAGCTGAAGGCAGAGGATGGCAAAATTATCTCGTCCAAACCTCAGTTCCTGGAGAAGATCGAACGGTTCTATGGACAGCTATACACGACTACACGAACACCTGTTACTACTCCTTAGAGCTGGATTGACCCTCCACTATACCGACGATATCGCGGACGTCAGCATGCATGAAATTAGTGTAGCCCTAGAACAACTAAAAAACAACAAGGCACCGGGTGATGACGGAATAACTACAGATCTTCTGAAAGCTGGCGGCGTACCTGCAGTGGAAATTTATTATATTTTATTTTATTTGGGGGAGCTTACGGCTATGTTTACAGAGTAGACATGAACATAAGTTAATATATGCCAATTACAAGCTTCTTTTTAAATGCTGCGGAAGCTATTCAATTCCATCATACTTGAGGGCAAAACGCCACAGGCATGGCACAGAAGTGTGGTGGTGCTTCTCTTCAAGAAGGGCGACAAAACCCTTTTGAAGAACTACAGAACCATCTCACTTCTGAGTCACGTCTATAACTGAGTTGTTTTCTAGGGTCATCACGAATCGTCTCGAGAGCAAACTGGACGATTTCCAGCCTCCCGAACAAGCCGGGCAAGTTATACAGAAGTCCGAGGATTATAACCAGTGCTAAGCGTTTGTGGACTATGAGAAAGCTTTTGATTCGATTGAAACCTGGGCAGTGCTGCAGTCTCTCCAACGGTGCCCAATCCCAGAGCTCAAAACCTATTCGGCTACAGCGAGGGGTGAGGCAGGGAGATATTATATCTCCGAAACTCTTGACCGCTGCGCTGGAAGACGTTTTCAAGCTTCTGGACTGGGAAGGATCCGACATCAACATCAACGGCGAGTACATCACTCACCTTCGATGTGCTTATGATATCATAGTCATGGCTGAGACCATAGAAGACCTCAGTACAATGCTCGATGGCCTCTGTAGAGTCTCCCAACAAGTAGGTCTTAACATGGACAAGACGAAAATCATGTCTAACGTCCATGTCGTACCTGCTACTAGTCAGGTTGGGAACTCTACACTTGAAGTTGTCGACAAGTATTCGACCTGGACCCTGGACGTGGGACAAATGATCCAACTGGGTAGGTCCAACTTCGAGAAAGAAGTCATTCGTCGAATAAAGTCGGTTGGGCGGCATTTGGAAAGTTACGGCATATCTTCACGTCCAATATCCCGCAGTGTCTCAAGACAAAAGTCTTTGACCAGTGTGTGTTGCCAGTGATGATCTACGGTACTGAGACGTGGTCGCTAACTATGGGCTTTATTTGTAAGCTTGGAGTCACTCAAAGGTCGATAGAGAGAGCCATGCGCGGAGTTTCCCTGCGAGATCGAATCAGAAATGAGGAGGTCCACAGGAGAACCAAATTCACCGACATAGCTCTCCGGATAGCCAGACTGAAGTGGCAATGGGCAGGGCACATAGCTCGAAGAACCGATGGCCGTTAGAGCCTGTCGAGAAAGCGCGATTTACGCGCGTGTCCACTCGCACGTAGGCACTCGCGCGTTTTCGAGATACTAGAGCTACATACATCCCGTCCAGATGCTCTCGCGCGTTACCTCACACGCGCGTAAAACGCTTGCAATGAGCGGGACAGTATCCCGTACCACATAATTTTGACATGGAGTCTAATCTTCTTTGATAATTTATAGTAAATCCTCAAACGATGCTACTGACATCCGAAAATAATTGAAAAACTTTTCATTATATTCTCTGAGTTTTGGGTATAAAGTTATAAACATGCTATGCGTCATTCTGTCACGTAGAATGGGATGCACGTTGAATCGTCGACTTTTTCTTCGTTTACGACGCCTCCATCGACGGTATGCAAGCCATAACACAACCACTGTATCCGAGTCCATGTTTATAACTGACCAAATACGTCTCATCACAATCGCGCGTAAGAACGCACGTGAAACGCCGCATCTGGACGCAATACAAATCAAAACGCGCGAGTGGATGCGCGCGTAAATCGCGCTTTGTGGACAGGCTCTGCGCAGGCGGGTTCTAGAGTGGCGACCACGTACCGGACAACGCAGCAGGGGTAGGCGATCTGGTTAAGATCGCGGGAAGTGGTTGGATGCGGGCGGCTCAAAATCGGTCTGTGTGGAGAACCTTGGAGGAGGCCTATGTCCAGCAGTGACTTCTACTATCAGATAGTTGCTTTAAAAAAAGAAAAACCAACTTTATTTAAACCTTAAGGGTTATTATTTACGTGAAAGTTAATATAAATTTATGCGTGCTCAGCTTGTGAATAACTATAAAAGGTAATGAATAACAAACTCGAATGGGACTAAAAATAATATTGTGAAAAGTATTGTTTTAATAGAGCCTGCAAAGAGAGTGTTATAAAAACTAACAAAGTTTTATAATATTACGCTCATTTCTTTTTCATGTAACATATTGTGTTTTACGTTTGTAGAAATTGAATTTGTAATGTTGTTTTTCGTGTGACTTATTTATGTCACTATGTATTTATTTACATTAGGGTAGGCCATTAAACAAAACTGCGTATACACTTTAGTATATGTAACATTGCCTTAACCACTTTATGAGAATAGTAAAATTATGCATCTCTTATGATAAATACTATTTTTTAATTGTGCTGAGCTTATTTTGCATTCACATATACATATCTGGTGTACACATGACTGCAATTTTATGAAAACGTTTTGAAGCGGTGTCGCGCCCGTGCCAAACTCTTTCCACATATTTCCTGTGAGAGTCACGCCTAAGAGTGGGCATAATTCTTCCAGACGACTAGACCGATAATTGTGTTCAATATTATTACAACCACGCTTTAATCACGGGAAATACGCCAGTCGAATTCATATTATTACTACACACAATTTTATCCTGATATTATTATGCGAAAGTCTAGCTGTCGGTCTGTTACGGCTGCATGGTTAAACCGCTGCGCTGAACCGATATTGAAGAGCCGAGGTCAAAAAAGGGTTACCTAAATTTATTTTCTCAATATCCACCTGTACCTGCAACAAGAGTCAAATAGTATATCAAATATGGCAATACCTGGGTGTAACTTTGGCAATACTTATAACTTTTTTTACAAAAGGTGTGATTTTTATAAGCAGTGGCCGCGAGCAAAAGCTAGTATTACGCATTGTATTAGCATTACAGGTAGTACGGAGCTAAATAAATTGAGGGCAACGTGACGAAAAAGACACGTGCGACCAAAATAATCATCAATTTGTTTTAGGAATGGCGCGGAATTGTTTAATATAATATTTATTATGTAAAATAAGAGATGATAAAATTAAATAGGGGGAAGAATATCTTATGTGCTCCCATCCCAATTTTAGCCGATACTGGTGAAATATTATGATTCTTCTGAGTGGAACGACTATTAAGTTAACGACTAGTTGGACGAAGAGCCAAAAATCGAGCTCAATCACATGTCATTCGAAAAGCCTACATCACCCATCCAGCACAGTAGCATGTGACAAGTTAATGATGATGAAGCATTCATGTTATGTTCTCATAAATAAAAGCCATGAAATGTCACGATTCAACGACGTGAACCTTGATTATATTTACCTACAAGACAACTGTATGCGTATATCCCTACACAACCAAAATCATAGTCCTATTAATTGACTATACTTATACGACTATGTATATATGATGTACGACTACTAGCATAATACAAACAAGGTTAAGTTTCAACTGTAACAAAATTTGAATATGCCCCGTTGCGCTTTTTACATCAATAATCAATAACCATATCCCCCGCAATGACTTCCACTTCAAAGCTCATATTGAATCTTACACGTTTGACATAGACGTGTAAGATTCAATATTGCAATGAGAAAGGACTACTTGAGTAGTCCTTTCTCATTGCAATATTGATTTTGGTATTGTCTTCAAAATGCTTATTGAAGGAAACAAATGAGAAAAAAAACAGTCGCACAGCAGCAATCTGTACTCGTTTCTTTTCAGCTTATAACTATTGGAGCGTTACAAGAGACAAAGCATTCCTTTCTTTCCATCTGTGATGCCCTTCATTGACAATCCTGATGAAAATGGCCTCTATCTGTGTGGAAATAAAGTGACATTTGTGACGTAAAATGCCAATTCACCAACAATAGGGGACCCTTCTCAAGGGAACACGGAACAACACTCAAGGAATAATAGATTGAAATACACCCAAGTGTTCATTATCGCTGCAGTGATCAATCAATGAGAAAATGTGGTGTAAATTCGGGAAAGATATTTTTGAATGGCTTTTATTACGGAGATAGTGTTGTAGATAAAAAGTGGTATCGAATTCTCTGTCAAACATTTTATGTTGAAACAATTTTCGCATTTTGTTCGACCTAATTCCAAAATCGAAGTTGTTAATATATTAGTTTTAATTTCGCTTTCAATTTATTTATATTATATATTGTTTTATTTTAAGAACTGGTGATATTAACCTCCATAAACAGAAAGCGTGAACACTATCATACAATTCGTAACAAAAAGTCAGATAAAAAATGTGCGAATAAGAAGTGTGAAAAGAACTTCGACATCGAGATGGACAGAAAATAAATGATCCTTACTGGGAAATGGATAATGTATAATAAGTAGCACACGTCCTGTTATTTTTAGATTTTCACATTTGTTGAATCATGTTTAGCTTCGGGTGAACATAGAATGTTTGTGCATTCATGTATATAGGTATATGTTAATTTTGATAAATATAATAATGTAACTTCTGATATAGTCAGGTGTAAATCATAGATACGTTCATATTAATAGCCTGTTGGTCAAGAGGTTAGTGACCTGACCACTGAAATCCGGATGTCGTGGGTTCCATACCCAGCCAGAATATAATTATATATAATTTTATTTATGTGATGAAAGATATTATGATGAACATGACGAATTTTTCATTGAAATTTGATGCCATGCTATCTATAATGAGAGTAACTAAGTATTAATTGTATCTGTATTTCAGTGAGTCTGAGTGTGAGAATTTGGCGTACTATAAATATAATATCTGGCCAGACATGTTGATAAAAGGTTTGGAGTTAAGCATTCCGTCTCTTCTCAAAGATAATTATTACATCATATACTTTCCATAATCGCCTCTTACTCCACGTATTGTAATCCATTACACTTCAACCGTTCATGTATGCTCAATAAAAATCTACAATTAATTGCCTATGCGCACTTACATACACTGTTGCAGGAAACGGGTGGACTATTTTGACAGATCTGATATTTGAATATCAGGTGTTTGAATTTGATTAATTTACTATTGGAACATTTAATATGAGTTTCTCCACAACAAGTGACATTTTACTGCAAAATACATTAGCCGCCGGACTCAACGTCCTACGCAAAATATCGAAAATGAATTTTCGAAGAAGCGGGTACTCAATGTTTATTTTGGTGTAGTTTTAGAACTGTTTTTATTACTGGCTACTACAGTTTAGAATTCGCAAATACTGTATGTGTTACAAAAAAATTCAAAGTGTTGAAAATGAATAAATACGGGCACCCTCTGCAGTTTTGGCATAGGTCTTTCGATAGCCGGTAAGAACAAATATTTTTGTAATATTAAATAATATAACTTTTTTCGTTTTTTTGTACATTTACTACTTAGACATTAAGATTAGATTAAGCTACATATAGATTATAAAATTATGTTTATTTAATGTATAATAATAAATAAAATTTTAAGTTGTAATAAAAAAAAATATGTTAAATAATCAAGCAGTTGGTGGATTACAATGAGGGATATTATAATGGTAACTTTTTATATTATTCGACTCTCAAATTTTCAAGATGTTAATCCCTTCAGTATAAAATATGTATGTAATAATATCTAATAAATTATGTTGATGCCGTATTAACTTATATTATACTGCAAAGTGTACAACAAAATGAATTTAATATACTTTCCACGAAAATCTGAACCCATTTCCAAACAATAAGTGAGCCAAAGAACTAATTTAATAAACAGCTGTTGAACGAATCAATTAATTACAATTGAAATGTTTACCTTCTATGTTGTTTGTGGAAACAATCCGATTTTATTTGTTAAGGGTTATTCGGGGTTTGTGTTATTTGTTTATTATATATTGTTATTTTATTTACTTTGTTATTCGCGTCGAATTTTTAATGGTATATTTGAAGGTAATTTATGAAAATATGTGTGTGTTAAACGGATTTTTTATCTACACTAATATAATAATGCTAAAGTTTGTTTGCTTGTTTTATTGAGAGCACTAATTTAAAAAATTGCTGGTCCGATTTGAATCATTATGTTTGTCTTAGATAGTTCATTTATCGAAAAAGGCGGGGATATCAGCCACTGGCGCGGAGCAATAGCTATAGATAACAAGGGTGTAACCGCGGACACATCTAGTTTAAAATCAGTTAGATTTCAATTTTGTGTTGATTTATATCCCAAGTGCAAAAATGTTCCCTGCCACACTACACAAAAATAATTATTTTTATTCCTCTGCCTATACTCGTCCAGTGACGACGTCACATGAAACACAACTATGAAAAAGCGAAAAATTATTTTGCTTCTAAATCTACTGGCTTCCAAACACCAAAAGTTAACAATCCGTAATAATTTTAGCTCGGATGTTACGCAGAACGCGTATTTTTGGACAAGTTCAATGTTAACGAGAACATTTTTTACTTTTCGTTCGAGTCAAAACACACGGTTGTTCCGGATAAACGTGTCAGTACATATTAGTGATTTAGACTTCGTATTCATTAAAGATAAGCGAAACAGCTGAGCAGATTTCGAGAAACATACAGCTTCACTGTATTTGACGAGGTTCAATTTGGTATGTGGCAGAAATTAAGAAAGAAAATTTTCATTGCTCACTAATGAAAGCAATGGTATAAATTATATTATTTATAATAATATTATTTTTATTATTGCATGCTATATAAACTGGCTTCACAAACCGACTTCCTTTAACAAAGTCCTTTCATAATACAAATATCATACATGCACTTGCGCATGAAAAGCACAAAAACAAAGATATACTTTATAAAATATATAAACTCGAAGATGCATTTGATAAGTAGCATGATCACTGGTTCAACTGCAGCTTCGTAAAATATATTACCTGGCACACAGCTCCTCGGGCTCAGTGGTGTGCCATTGGAGAGGCCTATATCCAGCAGTGGACTATGGCAGGCTGATTATGAAGATGACGACACAGCTCCTACTGAGATCTGAACATTTCAGATGGAAACGCAACCTTAACCACCTATAAATGGTTGCAAAAAATAATGCGATGAATCTGATAAATCAATTGGTGACGTAATTTACCACAATGAAAGACAAATGATGGAATCAATCACAGCATAAGAAAAATGTGTTTAGTTGAGTTATAAAAGCGAGATGTTCCGTTTACCAACTCTTCGGTGCTATTGACTGTTTGATGTGAGATTTTTTTTTACTTTTTGGGTGTGTGACCAAGTCTGATGAATTTCCAGATCTCCCAAAGGTTTCCGAGTTGGCCTAACAATTCTTGCAATAAGACAAGAATCGGCACCGACAGCTTTACGTGCTCCTCGAAGCACGGCAGTGCTCTGGTGTAATTGCCATAAGAAGCGATGTGATCAGCGAATGATCTCAAGCAACAGTCTCCCTAATATTACCTTATTTTATAACTCTGTGGAATCACAAACTATTTTCAATCGATTGCACGTACACATACTGCCACAAGTCAAGCTTGACAGTCTGTAGCAGTACGATTTTGATACTTATTCCCTAAGCCCTAAGAACGGTACAAAAGTGAAAGTGAGTAGCTTGATGAGAGTATCTGTGTGTACATATACGCCAATCGACAAACAAGGCTATCAGTCTTTAATACACCTCTTATATCCCAGACACCATCTAACGACAATCCAAAGAAAAGAGGGCACTTTCTTTTACTTATCTTTTTGTAAGATCTCCCTAGCGATATAGGAAGATAAATAAATCAATTAACAAAACCTTCACCTTATCACTGAACTGTTGGGAATTAAAATTGTGGATACAAGTCGAGGTCGCATAAACCTTCGATAAATAGTCAAGTCACGTTCTGAAATAAGCTTAAAGCAAAACGTGAAAGAATTAAAATGTTCGTTGTAAAATAGGCCATAGCGAAAAATGCTGATAATGCAAATAAAAATGATACGGCTTGATACGCTTTGTGAACAATCGGATGAGTACGCTATAAAAATATGCTTGTATTATACTAATGGAGGATTAGGGTCATAATCATTTTCAAGTTTGACCTTTTGACCGACTCTGATGTTGAAGCTATACCTCCAAAGTTCGATTGCGCCTGAATGTACTATGTAATGCCTAAGATCTCGAAGCAAGATTTAATTCTACGTTCATAATATGTCAGCTTGTTAGTATACGTAAGCTTTTATTTCCAAATTAATGGCGTTTAATATATCTTAAATAGAAAGTTTTAGAAAATTTTATTAAATTCAATGATTTATTTGTGGGTCAAGTACTTATGATATTATTAGACTATTTCTTTGTGAATCCATCTATGTACTGCCCTGTATCAGGCCTACAAAAATTTAATTTTAAATTATACAAATTACCATTCAAATCATTGTGCAAACATTACTACATATCTTATGATTATCTAAATATCAATATTTACATTGCCTAAGATAGTCCTTTGTCGCCAAACAGATCTACAGCTGTGTCCCAAATAATGTGACATAACGGTCTAATGCACATCCTAACGTGTCAATTTCAAGCTGAATGTCACGCGATCCGTCCCAAGCGTCCCCACTGCACATCTGCTCCCAAATTAATCACGATAGCCATTCATTTGGGAGTTTTGGGACTATTGTATTATACCGAATCTTGTCCGATACAATTGGCAAACCAGTTGTTCACATTGCTCCTGTAACTATTTTATCAAATAAAGTAATAGGTAAAATATTATCACAGAAAACAAATAGATTATTTAAGTAATTATCTATTTGTTAATGTTTTATTTTATTTTGCCTGTCTCTGACTTAGCACTTGTTTTCAATGACAATTTTTTTACACTTGATTTGTCGCTATGAGCATGAAAAAGAAAACATGGGTGAATATTTACCACACTTTTTATTTTAATTTGGATTTGCATTATTACTATTACTTTATTTTTATTATATTTTTATTTTTCCATGAAATTTAAACTTACTATATTTATAATTAGGTATGTTTTTAAGTTGTCATTTTTCGTAATGATTTAAATTATTGAATTTTTTATATTCATAAATGATATCACAGATTTTTGTTTTTTGCCCATTTGACATGATATTAATAGTCAAGTATTTCAAATAATAAATACACTATGATAATCCACAAATTTATATTAACATTGTATGTAACGATGTTGTGTAATTTTGTATGTATTTATTTATTAATTTCTTAATATACACAGAGTATATAGGCGGACTTAATGCCCTGAGCATTATCTACCATTCTACCTTAGAGTGGTGCAGATAGATAAGAAGTAGGTGTATTATGTGATGTCACGAAACAATATTTTCGAATTATAATTATTGGTCATAATAAATATACTTACTTACATAAATATATAATATAAAAATATACATAAACGTAATACATACACAATTAATACATAATTACAAATAAAACCAGGGATAAATTATAGACTTACATATATTATTCATTTATTCTTAACAAGATCTTTGACAGTCATAACAGGGCGTCAGTACCTTCTAAATAAACTGACACTAGTCTAAACCATGGAATATCGCTATCCTTTCGGGTTGCGAAGGTCAGACAGGCAGTCGCTCTGTGGAAAAGCTAAAATTCAGCCACATCCGGTTAGACAAGAAAGCGAGGGAAGGATGATATATATATATATCATCCTCTTAGCGTTATGGGGTTCGCTTTCTAGTCTAACCGGATGTGGCTGAATTTTAAGGCCGAAACGCCGAAAGGATAGCGATATTCCATGGTTTAGACTAGTGTCAGTTTATTTAGAAGGTACTGACGCCCTGTAACGACTGTCAAAGATCTTGTTAAGAATAAATGAATAATATAAGTAAGTCTATAATTGATCCCTGGTATAATTTTAGTAATTTAAAAAACGCAAATAGGTCCAGATGGAGTACTAATGGCATAAAGATATTCAGTAAAATGAAACGCTTACTTTGCCCTATTAACAAACCACAGTGTATTGACGTCGATTTTAAATTATCGTGCAGAGTATTTTCGTAGGTATTTATAAAAAAGTAATAAGGTGTGCTAAAAGATTACAAGCCGGTAAACAAATCTGTCCTGCTTCAAATAGTATTGAAGCTATTTGGCAAATCGTTGATAATTGCAGAAATAACAAGAGATCTGACGGTAATTATTGATCCCCTTCTGATGTTCTTAGTATTTTATCAAACCAGTTTGAAAATAACACGTCGCTGCAGTTCTGTAATATAATACTGGCTGAGGAATATCTTACTCTTAATACAATCAGATTACAAAATACAGTCTACATCTTTGAACCAGTCGCTTCAATAGACATATTTAAACTCGTTAGTAGCATGGAAGGAAAATATTCTTTTGGTCATGATGAATTACCATTTGTAGTACTTAAAGATAACATTGATATTCTTGCAACCTGTGTGTACGGTCAATTACGAATTTGTTCAATGAGTGCATTAGTCAAGGTATTTTTCCGGATTAATTAAAAATATCCAGGATAATTCCTATATTTAAGAAAGGATCTAAGACAGACCCTAAAAATTACAGGCCCATATTTTTGTTGCCAGTACGGTCAAAAATATTTGAAAAGATATTGGAAACAAGAGTTGTTAGACACCTAAATTCTGAGAAAGTTATTGACTGTCAGCAATTTGGCTACCAGAAATGCGTAGGTACCCTTGATGCTATAGACTCATTAATCGACTCGGTTATATTTAATCTCAGTAATAGACTTAATGTAGCGGGCCCATTTTTAGACTTAAGCTCTGCTTTTGACAACGTAGATTATAATATTTTAATTATGAAACTAGACCATTATGGAATTCGAGATAATTTACTTAACCTGTTTGGTTCGTATTTGCATAATATGAAACAGTATGTAGAATTGAAATCTGTGGTTGAAAAGAAAACAACTTCTTTCAAGTCCAGCTTAGTCACAACAAAAAAGGCGTGTCGCAAAGGCTCTGTTTTAGGACCTATCTTTTTAATTTATTCATTAATGGTTTGCCTGCCTTTGTTCATAACATCATGCTATAAATTATATAAAACTCGTTCTTTTTGCGGACTACACTAATGCCGCTATAGCCAGTAATAATTTACAAGATTAGGAAAATAAAATCAAACAACTTTTATTAATTTTTGAAGACTGGTTTTCAGCCAATAATCTTAAGATAAATATAAAAA
Organism: Euclidia mi; assembly: GCA_944739405.2. Lineage (NCBI taxonomy): Eukaryota > Metazoa > Arthropoda > Insecta > Lepidoptera > Erebidae > Euclidia > Euclidia mi. The sequence continues at coordinate 32,847,336 of OX123203.2, forward strand.
AAAACGAAGTATATGCTGTTTAAAACCACTGTAAGACAAAATGAAACGTTGAAATTAGTGTCTATGCTAAATAACGTTGACTTGGTGGAGATTTTCAGATTCTGGAAGTATGAACTTACAGTTATCGCAAATACACAGAGTAGTGGTTGTTATGCGTTACAAACTTTAAGAGACGAACTAATTGTGACTTAGATACGGCCAGTCTATTTCGCTTTGATTGAATCTAAATTAAGATATAGCATAAAGTTCTCGGGTAATAGTTTTCTATATAACATGTCTGCAGCATTTGTGATGCAAAAAAGGGCCATACGAACTATGTTTCCATTGAATCAAATTGAGTCATGTAAAGATAACTTCATTCAACTTAAAAACAAATTCTTACAGCACCCTGTCTTTATTTTCTTGTATTACTAGGCCATTTAGTTAAGAACCTTATAAGTTTGAGACACCAGAGGAGAGAAAAACCAGATAACTAACACGAAGGAAGGATATAGCTCCACTATTCAGTACAGATTAAATATAATCAAGCACTGCTGTCGGGTGCAATCAATTCTTCTATTTAACAAGTTGCCAACAGAATTCAAAACTATACTGAGTTATAATATCTTTAAAACCAAATTGAAAACCTACTTATTACAGAAGTGCTATTACAGTGTGGACGAGTATCTCAAAGAAAAACCCCATTGACATTATGCTTTACCATTTTGTTTTACTTTATTTATTTTATAGTATACTATTACGTTTATTATTATAGTCCCAGCCTGACATATACGGGGAGGTGTCTGACTCTCTTACATGCGTTAGGGGCTTACTCACCGCGGTGTCCCTTTATGATCCCTAGTGGTACACCACGCGAATTACGATAAGCATACTTTGCCGCGACCCCAGTTGAGCAAGACTTTAAAAAAATTAATTCATTCATATTAGCCTAGAGACGTCCACTGCTGGACAAAAGTCTCTCCCAACGCTCTCCACCCAGACTGATCGTAAGCCGCCCGCATCAATCGTCAGTCCATCTTGCGGGAGGCCTAGCCCTGCTTCATCGCCCGTTGCGTGCCTATAACATCATATTTACCTAGTAATTTATTTTTATGTGTATTTATGTTAACACTAAAATTAAATCTTTTTCACGGCCATGAGGAATTACAACATATTATTTAAACTTATTCTGGCATCGCAATGAATATTCAGCATGTAAAATATAATATTTAGTTTGAAACCGACTTGAAAATAAGACAGATTTCAATGCCCATCCTCTCACATATATCACTCAAGAGAATTATTACCAACAACGTGTTTCATATTATATTAATGGCGAAGTAATACTTTTAAACAGACAAAATAAGCTAAATTTAATGTTTACTATTTGTTATTGTCAATAAAATAATTATTCAACGCTTTAGTAATTAATTGTGTTTGAATGTGTTGAATTAAAGTTAAAAAGTTTAAGATTTGATTATTGCTCAAAAATACAAAATATTAAATTCTATTATACGATACGTATGATGTTTGCAGGCTGATAACATAGCTATTAATTTAAACGACAAAATGTAAAGAAATCCTCTAATGGTTGAATACTTTGAATGAAAAGGGGTAATTACCATAAGCATGTAATTAATTTAAAATTCTAAAGTGCAAATGAAGGTGACTGAAACGGTTGGAAAACTGGGCAAGTGCGAGTGTCATTCGCATTTAAATAATTATTTTTCATACGTCTCAAATGTATAATCTATATTTTCGTTACCGACAGTCTGGCAGATAACGCCACGCCAAAACTATCGGGAATAGGAATCGGCAAATTAAAACTATAAAATAAAATTAATTACTTTCATAATAGTCTAGTTACAAGCAATTTAATATTCCTAATTAGACAGAGATGATTAACATCATAGGAGACGTTAGTAGTTAGCAAGAATCGTCATATTTATCGGCGACTGCCCCGTAGGAAAAATAAGTTTGCATGCAAGGATGGAAACATTATAATCGGGTATACTTTGACTCTTTATTTCATAGATTTGCTTGAGTTAACATCTCATTGAGGAATTAAGAGTAATCTTGTTTATTAAGATATTTATCAAATTCCTTAGTAGCCATTTTTATCAACTAAATGCTGTTTTTTAAATATATTTGGATCCGTATCAGTATATAAGTTTATTTTGATGCTTATACAGACACGATCAACGTCTGAAAATATTCGAGACCGTTCTGAATTGAGACACACTAAATAAAACCCGACCTTGTATTCAGATTTATTTTACAGAATAGTAATAAATTCAAGATAATTATTCATCGGAGAAACACAAATAAATAATTTGGATTACCACTCCTTCTTTACCCTTTTGTACCCGATCTAATTCCGTATAGCCTTGATAACTAAAACTAAAGTACATAGTCACAAGGTGTTACCTATTTACTGAGTGCGTTTGCTTCGTGTTTGACATATGGTCTAAACACAGGGGATTTGGGGCAATTAATATTGTAGGGTAATTTGACAGCGGTGGTATTAGCCTTAAACATATGTATTGCATCTTGTGTAGACTGTAGTTGATTAGTTTTCATCAAGTAGTGAAGTAATAAATGGTTTTATGCGTCATAGTTTTTGAGTTTAATTCGTTTAGATTGTGATCAATTAGAAAAACAAATTTCTTCTAACATACTTATTAGGTAACCTATATTCTGAGTTCACGAAACACGTATTATGTTTACTAAACCGTCTGCGCGGCTTGAGCTTCAAATCAGATCATTTTATGGAAGCCATTTTAGCCATAAATAATTTAGGCTACTGAACTTTTTATTCTACTAATATTTTATTGCACTCCATAAACTACATAAAGATGATATTATCATAAAAAAGACGATGCTGTAAAATAAATAGCACCTAAAAAGTATTAGTTGTATCTACACAGGTGAGCGCTATTTCTTTCATCTACAAGAGAAATAATATCAATTCGTTAAAACGTACAAGTGTATCATAAACTATACCTTACAACCCCATTCTCCTTATTCACGGAAATTATGAACACGTAAATTTACAGATAAAACATTTGTGAGATACTTGTTGTTGACCAATAAACTTGAAAATATGAGAAATGCTTATGCATTTCTCATATTTTCAAGTTTTTTGGTCTTGCTAACATTAAGGAAAGTATAAGCAAATATATTTTGTAATATTTAGAAAACTAAAATTGAATATTGATTAATATAACAAAGCTAGAAGACAATATGGACGCTACATCAATTTACCAAACACAAGCAACAAAATACTTCAAAATAGAGTTCTGCTCTAAACTAGTAATCACATTTTAAAAACATTAAAGCTCGGTAAGGAAACAACCAAGACTGTCAATAAATTATAAACTCTTTAACAAATGAAATAAAAATCGAAACATAGTGCTAATATTAAAAGATAAATTGATAAAAGGATTGTCTATCAAATCTTTTAAATTTACGAGGAATATACAGTCCTAAATAAATATTCTGAATACTTCAAGAAAATGGTTACCTTCAATAATATTGCGATATTTTCCAACACCTGATATTTGCACAGAGCTCAAGTTGTCTACAAAGAGTATTCTTAGTTTTATTCCTTAAATGTTCTTATATCTAAGACCATATTTTGCCTTGACTACCATTTAATTTGCGGTGGAGTACGAATAACTGAGTTTATTTTGGTTTAAATAAACTTCATAGTTCTATTCAAATAATAATGTCAGGTAGGTATTTATTTATATTTTATTTAGGTATGTACGTCACCCACGTTTTAGTATGTTCATTTTGCAGAGTTCTTTGAAATTAAGAAATAAATATTGTTTGCTTGTTTTTTATTGAACAAATTAATTAGGAGCATATAATAGTCTTCCTACGGGACTGAATTCGAAATTCAGAACGAGATAATCTAAAACAAGAGAAAACCTGAATAATGAAGCAGTGGAGCCAAGATAAATTTGAAGACAATTTAGTTCTATGATCCATAAATCATCTTTTTACAAACATTCTCATGAAACTCATATGAATAGAGTGATACTTAAATAATATGAAAATAAATATTTTACTGTAAACTTGTAAAGTTTGTTAAATATACGATGACTTTTATTACATCACATTTTCTCAAACAGACTGTTATTATCCTATAGCTATTGTATTTTATAGTAAGCGAGGAACTTGAATGCGGGCTGCTCAACATCGGTCTGCGTGGAGAATCAGAGGACGTCTCTAGGCCTCTGAATCAAACGATCTTTATTGACGGTCCCACTGCTTACCGAAGTGCCCATCTCGGTAATCAGTATGACCGCCAATTTCAATTAGCTTAGCAAAGTCGTAAGGCTTATCAACGTAGTCTCACTGTAAGAGCTGCTTTAATATTTTCCTTCTTTATCTTCTGCTTAGAGAACTTTTCGGGTAAAACGAAAGAGCCGATAATATATGTATGTTACTGCAAAAGATTATCATCCTCCTAGCGTTGTCCCGGTTCCTTCCAAGACTTTCGCCTTGTGGAGTCCGGCTTATTTTTTGGTTTTCTTGCTTTTCTTCATTGGCTTTGAAAGCTAGTTGGGCTAGCGGACTTAGTGGACCCTGCACTCGATGTATGCTACTGTACAATATGGTCTTCCTTACGTTGTTCCGATTGCGATCTTAGACCTTCGCCGTGAAGCCCTTGTATGTATGTAACTGTAAATAATCCACCAAAACATTAACAAAGTAGATTTAAACCTTAAAACTAAAACATCAAGAGCTTACACCTTAAGAGTAATCACAGTAATTAGCCGATATATCTTCGCCAATAGTTCTCACTCGTTTGGAGGACGTAGGTGACAAGCAAACATGTAGAACAAACAGAAAGTACCGTCTCATTAGTGAGTTTGTGTTGTACTCTTGCCAACTTAAAGCCAGCGGTTGGTTATTTAAATGTATTGGCAATTACCGCTCTTTGACTGCCGTGTTAGAATTTTATGTTCTCAAGTCCAGGTTTTGGATTGATTTAAGTGACTGCCTCTGTTTTCCAGTGAATAGGCGAAGGGATTGGATCGCAAACGGGACAGCGAGCGCTAGGATGCTGATGATACATACAAATGTTCAAACATACTTGTATTATAATTTTAAAAGTTTGTAAGGACTAATAGATGGCTGCTGTGATTAGAAGATGTATGTTCGTTACATTTTTATGCAAAATCATCGATTTGAAAAAAAATTAAAACCTGTAATGACACATTGTATTCTTAATCAGCCAAGCCGACCAAATAGGTGACGTACTGAAAAAGGGCCAAATCAAAAGTACTTATAACCGACGCGCATGCTTGATGAAGTTAAATAATGTCGAGGAAGCGAAAGAGCTATGTTTGTACCGAAGCATGTGGCGTTTCATAGACCCCGCCTACCCCAATGAGAGACAAGCGTGACGATATACCATTCATGTTTGCTCTATAAAAATCTATAATTCAATGCCTCTGCGCACTTGTTGCAGGAAACGGACGGACTATTTTGACAGATCTGATATTTGTATATCAGGTGTTTGCATTTGATTAATTTACTATTGGAACATTTCTTATGAGTTTCTCCACAACAAATGACAGTTCAGTGAAACATTCATTAGTCGTCGGACGCAACGTCCTACGCAGAATATCGAAAATGGATTTTCAAAGAAGTGTTGGATACTTGTTGTTTATTTTAGTGTAGTTTTAGAACTGTTTTTTACTGGCTTTCAGAATTAGCAGATATTGCGTGTGTTACTAAATCGCGGAGACAAGCTGAACATAATAAAAATTAATAAAATGTCTTCTTCTTCTTTGTGGTGATATTAAATAATTAAGTAGTTGGTGGATGATCATTATTATAATAGTGATATTTTTCAATATTCAACTCGAATAATTTCTAGATTATAAACCGCTATTTCTAAATTATAACCGATATTTCAGCTTAAAAACATAACAGTCCTTTTTTAAGGCAACTCTCGTACTTGCAATTAATCTTCGCTGTCGCGCTGGACTTTACAAACAAACAACCAACAGAGACAATGAACACCCAGACTCGAAACAACTTTGTATCGATCACACAAACTGTTGTCTCGTGTGGGAATCGAACCCACAACACTCGGCACAGTGTTAAGCGGTGAGGCGGCCGTATAAACCACTACGCCAACCGTGCAGTCAGTCAGATAAATTATGTTGATTCCGTATTAGTTTATATTATACTGCAAAAATAATTTACATATTTTCCGAAAAAAAATCCGAAGCCATTTCAACGGCTGTTGCACGAATCAATTAATTACAATTGTAATGTTTACCTTCACCTATAATGTTGTTTGTGGAAACAATCCGAGTTTATTTGTTAACATTTATTTCGTAGACGTTTGTGTTAGATCATACAATTTTGTGTTATTTGTTTATTATATTTTATTAATTTTGTTATTCGCATCAAATATTTAAGGTACATTTGAAGGTAATTTGTGATGATGTATATTAGTCTATGCTAGTTTTATTTATTTATTTATTTTATTATTTATGCACAAAAAATAGTACACAGGTGGGCTTCATGCCTAGTGGCATTTTCTGCCAGTCAACCTTTTGGTGGTGCAGAGATGGATGAGGTAGGTGCATTAGCCATGTGGTGAAAAAGAGGATATGTATTAGATACATATTAATAATTTAGCTACATATTATAAACCATAAATATACTAAAAATATATATAATTATTCATAGATATGATACACACATAAATATAATATATAAATATATACATATATAAATACATAATTATGCTATAGCTGCTGAACTTGGCAAAGAGAAGATTCCGTACTTTCATTTTAAATGCATAACGATTGGTGGCCATTCTGACTTCAAGAGGGAGGAGGCCTGTTCCATAGCTTTCTAGAAGGATCAAATATATTTTCGTGTTCTGTAAATTGGTATCTATACTAATATAATAAAGCTGAAAAGTTGATTTGTTTCTTTGATTGAACGCACTAATCTCAAAAATTACTGGTCCGATTTGAATAATTATTTTGCCTTAGATAGACCATTTATCGAAAAAGGTGGTGATATAAGCCACAGGCGCGGGGCAATAGCCATAAATAACGTGGGTGTCACCGCGGGCACAGCTAGTTGAAAATAAGTGTGATTACAATTTTGTGTTGATTTAAATCCCAAAAAAAATTCACCAACACACTTTACAAAAATGAGTAGCTTAAATTTTTCTTCCTCTGACTATACTCGTCCAGTGAAGACGTCACATGAAACACAGCTATGAAAAAGCGAAAAAAATATTTTGCTTCTAAATCTCTTGGCTTCCAAACGCCAAAATTTAACAATCCGTAATAATTTTAGCCCGGATGTTACGCAGAACGCGTAATTTTGGACAAGTTCAATGTTAACGAGAACATTTTTTACTTTTCATTTGTGTCAAAACACACGGCGGTTCCGGATAAACGTGTTAGTACATTTTAGCGAGCGATTTAGACTTCGTTTTCATTAAAGATGAGCGAAACAGCTGAGCAGATTTCGAGAAACGTACAGCTTCACTGTATTTGACGAGGTGCAATCTGGAATGTGGCAGAAATTAAGAAAGAAAATTTTCTTTGCTATTAGGTCACTAATAGAAGCAATGATATAAATTATATTATTCTTAATAATATTATTTTTATCGTTGCTGACAATATAAACTGGCTTCATAAAAGGCTGGCTTAAAAAGGTCCTTTCATAATACAAACATACTTACATGCACTTGCGCATGAAAAGCACAAAAACAAAGATATACTTTAAAAAAATAGATATGAACATTTCAGATAGAAACGCAACCTTAACCACCTATACATAGTTGCTAAAAATAATGCGATGAATCTGATAAATCAATTTGTGACGTAATTAACCACGATGAAAGACAGATGATGGAATCAATCACAACACAAGAAAAACATGTTTAGTTGGACTTTAAAAGCCCGATGTTCCATTTACCAACTTTACGGTGCTATTGACTGTTTGATTTGAGTTTTTTTCTTGGGTGTGTGACCAAGTCTGATGCCGGAATTTTTAGATCTCCCGAAGGTCTCCGAGTTGACCTTACGATTCTTGTAATAAGACAAGAACCGGCACCGACGGCTTTACGTGCTCCTCGAAGCAAGGCGTAATTGCCATTTGAAGCGATGTGATCAGTGATCACCCATCGAAGTAGTGACCTGTGTCGATAAAGCCAATGAAACTTGATAATGATCTCACGCAACAGTCTCCCTAATATTACCTTCTTTGATAATTCTGTGGAATCTCAAATAATTTTTCAATCGATTGCACGCCACACACTGCTATAAGTCAAGCTTGACAGTTGCAGTACGATTTTGATACTTATTTTCTACGTCATAAGAACGGTTCAAAAGTCAAAGTGTTTAGCTTGATGAGTATTCGTGTGTATACACCAATCGACAAACAAGGCTATCAATTTTAATACACCCTCTTATATCCCAGATACCATTTAACGACATTCCAAAGAAAAAAGAGCGCTTTCTTTTACTTTATCTTCTTGTAAGATCCCCAGAGTAATATAGGAAGATAAATAAATCAATTAACAAAACCTTCACCTTATCACTGAGCTATTGGGAATTAAAATTGTGGATACAAGTCGAGGTCGCATAAACCTTCGATAAATAGTCAAATCACGTTCTGAAATAAGGTCATAAATCTTAACGCGAAACGTGAATTAAAATGCTCGTTGTAAAATAGGTCATAGCGATAAATGCTTTATACATAGATAAGCAAATAAAAATGATGCGGCTTGATATGCTTTGTGAACTTGTAACGTATGTCCGGTATTTACCGCGTTGCGTCACAGTACCGCCTATACGCTCGGCCAATCAGAGAAAGCCATCGTCCGCGCTCGCAAAGCCTGACCAAATATGGTCATAAACGGACTCTCCCCCTGATGGAGGGCCCGGTATATAAAGGGGCCGACAGAGAGGCCGGCACCGCTACTCTAACGTCGCTTCTACTATATACCTACGCGTATCTACTGACCCTACGTCGTATCTACGTGTATCCTGGTCCCAGCTACGGGTTCCAGGTTCACCTTAAGACTCCGGGCTACGCTTCTAGACCGCTACACTTTCTTGCATCGCCATCGGCGTCACCTCTGCCGAAGAGTCTGGCCTGCCCTGCTCATCGTACTCGCACCGCCGGCATCTGCCAGCTGAACCAACGGCCTGCGAGGATCTGCCCGCTACGCGCAGCCCTACGAGCAACCTGCCCTGCACACTACCGGAAGGAACAGCGTGGGAGACTGCAGCCCTTAGTGTTCAGGCCAGTGTCGTATTGTTGGTCGGTCATACCCGTGGCAAGGGAAGTGAGACAATACTCGGCAAATAAACGCATAGAACCTTTTCTGCGTTTTACTACCAGAACCCGCTACAGTGGCACCTACGTGGGTTATTGTCTCGCTTTCCGTGCTCGAGTTCTCTTCTAGCAGCTCTCCATTATTTTAAGCGAGCAGGTGCGGCTACAGCGAACCGGTACGTATTGTTGTACTAATTGTCTACCTTTTAGTGTAACTACCTACTACGTACTAGTTCGCAAATTTGAATCTTAACGTAAAAGTTTTTCTAATTAGTCCTAACGGTCGAACTTTTACGCCTAATCGTAAAGTAGGCCATTTGGAAGGAACGCTTGCGCACTAAGTGTAGTGTGTAGTTTATACTTACGCGGTTATTCATACACCATGGGCTCACACCCCATAAAATACTTCCTGCTAAACAAGAACGAGTTAGCTTACGAGGTCGCGATTAGAGGTGAGGAGCCGGCTACCTCTGTCCTAGGTCTGCGGAAGCAGCTCCCTAAATTACTGGAAGCCATTCCAAATGATGACATTTTGGAGTCGGGTCTAGCCATAGCGGTGGACTTCGAGGGCGCTAGCGAGGCCGTCTCTGAGCTGGCCAAGCGAGTGAATTTATTAACCATTTCTTACGACGTGAACCTAGCTAGGAGGTCTACCGCACTGCACAACCAAATTTTCCATAGACTCCGTAGGATGGAACGTCCTACGGCGTATTCAAAACGAATAACCGAATTGTGCAGCCGGTTCGACAAGCTCTCGGCGGAGCTGTCCGCCATTGAACAATCAGGTGTTCGCTCAGCTGATGCTGTGGCTGAGGTCCAACCTGCGCTGTCTACCTCGACGCAGGCAGGATTAGCTCCGGTATTGCATTGCGAGGATTTGAGAGTTAGCGAACTGTCTAAGCTAAAATACGACGGTACGGGATGCGTCCGAGGGTTCCTACAACGCGTAACCGAATTTCAAACCGCGCGTAATCTACCTTCCACTAAAATTTTATCATATGCCTCCGAAATTTTCACCGGTAACGCACTTCACTGGTACCGCGGCCTAAAAGAATATTTCAATACATGGGAAGAACTCACCACTAAATTAAGAGACGATTTCACACCTTACGATTATGACTACCGGTTATTAAATGAAATCCGCCGACGTACTCAAGGTGCTACCGAAACTATAATAATTTATCTCTCGATAATGAATCAGCTGTTCGCTAGGCTGTCACCGTCAAAGCGATTGTCCGAACGCGAAAAGTTAGACATCCTATTGCATAACATACGTCCATGCTACTCACTAGTGCTAGCTCCGTCAATATCTTCAATAGACAGTATAGCAACACTGCAGACGTTATGTTTAAACTACGAACGGATGAAATGTTTGAACTCTCAATTCCGCGAACCGTATTACAGTAACGACACGTTGGCACCAGACCTAGCTTACAGTCACAAACCTAATAACCGAGCGCGTTATAATTCCTACAATAATTATCCCGTTGCTACTATAGAGGGTATGTCCGGAAAACCCGAATACACTGAGAACAACGAACCTAGCAAACCTAAGTCTAAACCTAGCTCTGTCACTCTAGTCACGTCCAAGTACTGCCCGCGCTGCCGTATCAATGATCACAGTTTGAATGAATGCAAACGCGATCGGTTCGCAATTTCTTCAAGTGCGGCCGTAGGGATGTGACATTCCCTAACTGCCCGAACTGTAAATCGACGAAACCAAAAAACTAGTTGGTCAGGGTCGGGGCGTGTCAAAATCTAAATTAGGTTCTACAACCTATTCAACCAATTTTGACAAAGATGATTGGAGAAACTGGCTAAACACTCTAAAAGTGTATTTCTCTAGTTATTCCGTCGCCTCGATTCTGGATAATAAACCTAAAAATGACCTACGGCCCTATGTTAACGTAACGATTAACAGTTTACCTATTTGTGGATTGCTCGATTCCGGTTCAGCCATTACAATTTTAGGTAACAACTCCCATCTGGAGGTAATTACTAAAACCGGGTTAGAAATACAGCAGTGTCACAACACTAATTCCATTCGGACCGCGAATGGAAATATCTTGTTGCCGCGCGGTCTTATCAACTTACCCACTACTTTAAGTAATCAAACCCACTTATTGAAAGCTTATATTATTCCAGAAGTTACAAGTAATTTAATTTTAGGCATCGATTTCTGGAAACTATTTAAATTACTGCCTAACCATATCGCCTCCGTATGCATGTCTAAAACATTGCCGTGTAGTGTGGTAAGTGAAAATAAGCCGAGTAACACGAACGTATTGCAATCTTTTAGTGAGTTGAGTGAGTCACAACAAAGAACGGCTAAGTTAATTATAAAGCAATACGAGTCGATTTCTACTGAAAAAACCGGTTTAGGACAAACTCACTTAATAGAACATGCAATAGACACTGGCGATTCTGCGCCGATACGCCAAAGATATCATAGGTTACCGCCGGCGAAATTAAAAATAATTATTGACGAATTAGACGAAATGCTTGCATTGGGAGTGGTAGAAAAATGCGAAAGTCCGTGGTCGTCACCAATTTTACTAACGCCTAAGAAGGACGGTAAACTAAGGTTCTGTTTAGATAGTCGGAAACTTAATTCTATTACTAAAAAAGACGCGTACAAACTACCTTACGTATCCGAAATTTAAGACAATCTTAGGAACGCTAGATATCTAAGTAGTATAGACTTATCTAAGTCCTTTTGGCAGACGCCTCTTCGCGAATGTGATCGTGATAAGACTGCGTTCTATGTGTCTACTAGAGGAACATTTAGATTTGTGACTATGCCGTTTGGTTTAACGAATACGCCTGCGACACAACAGCGTTTGGTGGATCACTTGTTTACGAACAGTCCTGAGTTCGAAAACTCTGTATTCGTTTTTTTAGATGATATCGTGCTTATATCGCCATCTTTTAATGCTCATGTGTCACTATTAAATAAAGTATACGAAAAATTAAAATCGGCCAACCTTAACATTAACTTAGAAAAATCTAAATTCTTCCGTGATTAATTGAAGTACTTGGTCTACGTAGTAAACTCTAAAGGATTACAAGTAGACCCATGTAAGGTGGAAGCCATTCTTCAATATGCTACGCCTAAGAATAAAAAAGAAGTCAAAAGGTTCTTAGGCATTGTACCATGGTATCGGCGATTTATACCTAATTTTAGTACTATTGCCGGTCCTTTGAACAAACTTACTTCTACCGGTAAGAAAGCTGCACCATTCCAGTGGTCGGTGGAAGCTGATGACTCGTTTTGAAAACTAAAACAATTGTTAAGCTCCGCACCAATATTATCGTGTCCCGATTACGAGAAACCTTTTTAAGTTCACACAGATGCGAGTGCGAGTGGCATCGGTGGGTTGCTTACACCTGAAATAGATGGCGTGGAACTACCAATCGCTTACATGAGTAGGTCACTAAATGCACAGGAACAAAACTACAGTATAACAGAACGGGAGACATTAGCAGTTCTAACAGCCCTCGAATATTGGCGCTGTTATTTAGATAACGGGTTAAAGTTCGTGGTGTATACTGACCATTCTGCACTGAAATGGTTCCTAAACTTGAGCAACCCGACTGGTAGATTAGCTCGGTGGTCGGTTCGTCTGTCAGCCTTTAACTTCAAAATAAAGCATCGGCGCGGCGCAGATAATATTATAGCCGACGCGTTATCACGATCCCTACCTGTAAATATAATTAACGCGAATAATAATAACGTGAATGACCCTAATGTTGACACTGATCAATGGTATTCAGCCACCTACAATGGTTGTTTATCTTCGCCTAATGACTATCCAGACTATTCTATTAAAAATAATAAATTGTATCGTTTGATTAAATCTAGGTGTATGTTACGTAAGGAGTTCGAATGGAAAGAAGTACTACCTTCTTCTGATCGAAATAATGCCATTTTAGAGAACCATGCCGAACCCACTTCGGGGCATTTCGGTATATTTAAAACTTACAAGCGCTTAGCACTGCGTTACTATTGGCCCAAAATGCGCGATGACGTAGTTAAGTTCATAAATTCTTGCGACACTTGTATCGCGCACAAACATCAGAACCATGAACCATTGGGAACCATGGGATGACCCAAAGTGTGTTCACGACCCTTCCAAACCATTAGTGTAGATTTGGTGGGGCCACTACCCGTCACAAGAAAACAAAACGCCTACATCTTTGTAGTAACTTGTTGTTTTAGTAAATACTGTCTACTTTTTCCTATCAGGCGCGCAACTGCTGAAATAATAACTAATATTTTGGAAGAAAAAATATTTTTAGTTCATGGTACACCATCTACAATTATATTGGACAATGGTAAACAGTTTGTCAGTGCTACTTTAAAAGCTATGTTGCGCAAGTACAAAATCCCTAATCTTCATTATACTCCTAAATATTCCCCACATGTCAATACCGTCGAACGCTATAATAAAACCATTGGTTCTACCTTAGCGGCGTTTGTAGGAAATGACCAGAGATTATGGGACACTCTCCTACCTAAGGTGCAGTTTGCATTAAATACTGCAGTTAATGAAGTTACGGGCTATACACCTAGTTTTTTAGTCTATGGACGTGAATTAGTTCCATGCGGCTCACACTATGTCGACACGGACGCTAATGATATAGTATACATACCTAGGGACGATTACGCAGAAAACATAGGTCACTTATCAGGCATATTTGACAAAGTTCAGGCACTCCTCATTCAAGCTCATGCTAGGAATTCCCAAACGTATAATTTACGCCGTAAACCAGCTGAGTTTAATGTGGGAGACACTGTGTGAAAAAGGACTTTTTATCAGAGCGACAAGGATAAGTCTTTCTGTAAGAAACTAGCCCCTAAATTCGTGAAGTGCATAGTGATTAATAAAAAGTCGCCTCTCGTTTACGAGTTGTCGGACGCGTCTGGAAATTCTATTGGGTTTAGGCACATTAAGGACCTAAAACTTATACACTATGGTGCCTAACTATTTGTTACAAACCGTAGAAGACCTTCCCTTCCTTCTCTCTATATGCCGTCTTAGCTTGGACAGTAGCGGACTCATAGACCTAACGCAGCTAGTCGGATTTTCCTTGTTAGCCACGTAAAATCCTCTCCTAAGGCGGGCGGTATTGTAACGTATGACCGGTATTTACCGCGTTGCGTCACAGTACCGCCCATACGCTCGGCCAATCAGAGAAAGCCATCGTCCGCGCTCGCAAAGCCTGACCAAATATGGTCATAAACGGACTCTCACCCTGATGGAGGGCCCGGTACACAAAGGGGCCAACAGAGAGGCCGGCACCGCTACTCTAACGTCGCTTCTACTATATACCTACGGGTATCTACTGACCCTACGTCGTATCTACGTGTATCCTGGTCCCAGCTACGGGTTCCAGGTTCGCCTTAAGGCTCCGGGCTACGCTCCTAGACCGCTACACTTTCCTGCATCGCCATCGGCGTCACCTCTGCCGAAGAGTCTGGCCTGCCCTGCTCATCGTGCTCGCACCGCCGGCGTCTGCCAGCTGAACCAACGGCCTGCGAGGATCTGCCCGCTACGCGCAGCCCTACGAGCAACTTGCCCTGCACACTACCGGAAGGAACAGCGTGGGAGACTGCAGCCCTTAGTGTTCAGGCCAGTGTCGTGTTGTTGGTCGGTCATACTCGTGGCAAGGGAAGTGAGACAATACTCGGCAAATAAACGCATAGAACCTTTTCTGCGTTTTACTATCAGAACCCGCTACAAACTATCGGATGAGTGCGCTATAAAAATACGCTTATATTATACTAATGGAGAATTAGAGTCATAATCATTTTCATGTTTGACTTTTTGACCGACTCTGATGTTGAAGATATACAGTAGAATATTCCTCCAAATTTCGATTGCGCCTAAATGTATGTAATGCCTAAGATCACACTGCAAGGTATATTTCTACGTTCATAGTACGTAGAAAGCTCATCTTTACAAATTAATTCCGTTTTATCAGTCTTAATTTGAAAATGTTAGAAATTTAAATAAAACCAATTCTTAAACGATTTTAAACTTTCGCGATTAGTATACATTATACAACGTTATATAGCGGGTCTTACTCGCGATATTTAATATATTTAAGGCATAAATACCTCGGCTTTTTGCCAACGTTTCGGCTGACTTGCTTCAGCCGTGGTCGCGACGGGACTGGTGAGCTCAGCGCCGTCCTTGTGTTGTGCGGGTTTGGGCACCTACCCTCACTTGATTTTTATTTTTGTTTTTAACCGCACCGTCGGTACCTCGACAAACTACACTAATTACGTCTACACACTGATGAGCTATCATTGCGGCGGTGTTTACACTTATTGATGACTGGATTCCAAGTTGTTGATAATCTAAATCCATCCTCCCGGTTGAAATTCTTGTGTATTTTGATTTCAATCGCTTCACGCACTATCCTGGAGTAATAGTGACGTTCGGTGGACAAGACTTGTGGTTGATGTAGTTCTATCCAGTAGTTTGGTCCAGACGCCAATAAGTGTTCAGCTATAGCGGACTTATTTACTTGTCGATTTTTCACAGCTGCGATATGTTCCTTGACCCTTTCCGCAATTGTTCGCTTGGCCTGTCCGATATAGGAACTACCATAACTGCAATCGACCTTGTAGACGCCAGGTGTCTGAAAAGGAATGACATCCTTTGGGCTGCGCAGATTGTGTGCTATCTTGGACAATGGAGTATTTCTTGAGTACTGTTCCAACTTTGTCCGTTACTCCTTTTAGGTAAGGCATGTAAGCCAGCACCCTGCTCACCTCAGGTTTACGGTCCCTCCTCTTCAGACGGTGTATCTCATTCTTGTATCGGTTATGTCTAAGTACCTTCTGAATATGTGAGAGCTCACTGCTTAAGTTTTCAGGGTCGCAGAGGTCATACGCCCGGTTCACTAGGGACGTCACAACGGATGCCAAATGTCGCGGGTGATGATGCGAAAACGCGTTGAGATACCTGTCAGTGTGTGTCGGTTTTCTGTATACAGTGTGTCCCAGGGTACCATTGTCTTTAACTTTCACTTTTACGTCAAGAAAGGATAACGATTTATCCACCTCCATTTCAAATGTAAATCTGATGTTCGGATGTATGGAGTTTAATCTATGTGCGAATTGTTCTACGTCTTGCTTATTATCCCTCATTATACAAGATACATCATCGACGTACCTTTTCCATAGCTTCACATTAGATGCCTGCATGTCTATGGATTCTTCGAAGTACTCCATCCAGATATTGGCCATTACCGGTGCTACTGGGCTACCCATAGCCATCCCGTCAATCTGGAGATAATGTTGTCAACTGTATAAGAAGTAGTTTCCTTCTAAGCAATTCTTTAGCAAAACAGTGTATGCTTTAGATGTACCGTTTTCCTCTAACTTCCTCTCAACGACCTCAAGGCAATCTTGAACTGGAACGTTGGTAAATAGTGACTCCACATCAAAACTCACCATCACCTCGTCTGGTTCCGGTTCTGGTTGATGATGTCAATAAAGTGGCGAGAGTCCTTGACGGTGATGAATTCTTGTGACTATGACAATAAAATAAGGAATCTGTTGAGTGATACACTAATATACAAACCTGTGTCTTATAACCCGACGGCCAGGGTAACAAAACGCATCAGGACTTTAATAAGGGACCATAAACACTTATTTACGGAAGATGATTATGAACGTCTACACAAACCTCAAATAGTGCAACCACCCAAAATATATGGTTTACCCAAAGTTCATAAAATGGATGTACCTCTGCGACCAATAGTGAGCCAAATAAATTCACCCACATATGGCTTAGCGAAACATATAAGCAAGGTACTGCAACCGTTAGTAGGTAAGATGGCATCTTTCGTCAAGGACTCTCGCCACTTTATTGACATCATCAAGAGCGTGACAAGGGAACCAGACGAGGTGATGGTGAGTTTTGATGTGGAGTCACTATTTACCAACGTTCCAGTTCAAGATTGCCTTGAGGTCGTTGAGAGGAAGTGAGAGGAAAACGGTATATCTAAAGCACACACTGTTTTGCTAAAGAATTGCTTAGAAGGAAACTACTTCTTATACAGTTGACAACATTATCTCCAGATTGACGGGGTGGCTATGAGTAGCCCAGTAGCACCGGTAATGGCCAATATCTGGATGGAGTGCTTCTTAGAATCCATAGACATGCAGGCATCTAATGTGAAGCTATGGAAAAGATACGTCGATTATGTATTCTGTATAATGAGGGGCAATAAGCAAGACGTAGAACAATTCGCACATAGATTAAAGTCCATACATCCGAACATCAGATTTACATTTGACATGGAGGTGAATAGATCGTTATCCTTTCTTGACGTAAAAGTGACAGTTAAAGACAATGGTACCCTGGGACACACTGTATACAGAAAACCGACACACACTGAGAGGTATCTCAACGCGTTTTCGCATCATCACCCGCGACACTTGGCATCCGCTGTGACGTCCCTAGTGAACAGGGCGTATGACTTCTGTCACCCTGAACACTTAAGCAGTGAGCTCTCACATGTTCAGAAGGTACTTAGACGTAACGGATACAAGAATGAGATACACCGTCTGAAGAGGAGGGACCGTAAACCTGAGGTAAGCAGGGTGCCGGCTTACATGCCTTACCTAAAAGGAGTAACGGACAAAGTTGGAACAGTACTCAAGAAATACTCCATTAAGACTGTATATAGTCCGCTGTCCAAGATAGCACACAATCTGCGCAGCCCAAAGGATGTCATTCCTTTTCAGACACCTGGCGTCTACAAGGTCGTTTGCAGTTGTGGTAGTTCCTATATCGGACAGACCAAGCGAACAATTGCGGTAAGGGTCAAGGAACATATCGCAGCTGTGAAAAATCGACAAGTAAATAAGTCCGCTATAGCTGAACACTTATTGGAGTTTGGACCAAACCACTGGATAGAACTACATCAACCACAAGTCTTGTCCACCGAACGTCACTATTACTCCAGGATAGTGCGTGAAGCGATTGAAATCAAAATACACAAGAATTTCAACCGGGAGGATGGATTTAGATTATCAACAACTTGGAATCCAGTCATCAATAAGTGTAAACACCGCTGCAATGATACAGCTCAACAGTGTGTAGACGTAATTAGTGTAGTTTGTCGAGGTACCAACGGTGCGGTTAAAAACAAAAATAAAAATCAAGTGAGGGTAGGTGCCCAAACCCGCACAACACAAGGACGGCGCTGAGCTCACCAGTCCCGCCGCAACCACGGCTGAAGCAAGTCAGCCGAAACGTGGCAAAAAGCCGAGGTATTTATGCCTTAAATATATTAATTATCGCGAGTAAGACCCGCTATATAACCTTGTATAAAACCAATTCTTTATTTGTGTGTCATAAGTACATACGATATAATAAGATAATTTATTTGTGAATCCATCTATGTCCTGTATCAGGCATATAAAATTAAATGTTTAATTAATAATAGTATACAGTTGCACAGTTACAATTATACTGCCTCGTTGGTCTCGCGGCATAAATGTACACATGGGATTGTGAGGTCTCGGGTTCGATTCCCGGGTCGGGCAAAGTGTTATTGGGTTTTCCCGTTAGGAAATTCTCAGTAGCAGCACGGAGTCTGGTAATGTGCCTGGAACGGCAATAGGCTCGCCCCCTATTACGTGGGACCTAAAAATTCATGGCGAAATGTGGGTGTAATATTACACTTCTGCCTACCCCTTCGGGGATACAGTCGTGAGTCTATAAATAAATTCGACAACCGGTTGGCGCAGCGACTGCCACGCCGAAGGTCGCGGGTTCGATTCCTGCTCAAGTCAAACATTTGTGTGCGTAAACATGGATGTTTGTCTTGGTCTGGGTGTTTCTATGTATAATATGTTTGTATTTACAAACAATAAAGGAGGTATATATGTATGTTTATCCATTGTCTAGTACCCATAGTACAAGCTCTGCTTAGTTTGGGACTAGATGGTGTTGTGTGAATGTGGTAGAATATTATTATTATACTAGAGGACGCCAGCAGCTATACCAGCAATTTTTTTTTTAATTTATCAGTTTTGACCGCTCCCGTGAGTATTTTGAGAAATCCCTTCTTAGTGCACCCCTACGGTCCCCAAGGAACATACATGGCAAATTTCAGCTTCCTGCGCCCAAAAGTTTTGGCTGTAGCTTGTCTGTCAGTCAGTCAGTAACGCAAGGATTTTATCTTCTTCAGCCCTTATCAGTCCACTGCTGGACTAGGCCTCTCCTTTAAAAGAAGGAATTGGCCTACTACACCACGCTGGCCAAACGGGTTGGTATGGGGTTTGTATCAAGTTTTCCTTCCCTTACAGTGCTGTTCTCTGCATAATATTTACTTATTTATTTATTTTATTTATTTATATTAAGGAAACATACAGTCATTTACAATCAAATTGTTACCAAATAAGTATTGCACAAAGACCTAGAGTTCCATTTAAATTTAAATTAATTTATATTAAAATTCTTATGGATAGAATAGAACATACAATGCCATAGTTATTACAAGGAGAATACAAAGAAAGCTAAGTATACATGTTCGAGAGATTCTTAGAAGTTAACAAAAGTTATGAAGTTGAAGTAGCGGTATGCTTATACAATATTTGAGTAAGCAATATATACATTGCTAGCATCCGATCAAACATTATTTAATCTATGTTACTGCTGGATCAGCCAGTATCAACTTTTCTTTAATTTTACGTCTGTATTCAAGCATGTTTGGATTAAATATATCCAAATCAGTAAATTGATTATTGTAGTTATTAACACTGCGTCTAAAGAAGCTGTTGCCACTATAAATCGTTCTATATAAGGGTTCTTAAAATAGTGTCTTCAAACGAGAGTTGGGTCTGGGCACTCTGAAAGTAACTTTCTCCAAGATAGCAGGCGAATCTATATAGTTATTAATAGTTTTATAAAGGAAAACTTGGTCAAAATATTTTCTACGGTCACTGAGTAAGGTCAAATTGTGGCGCTTAAGCGAATCTTCATAAAATCTGTATGGATGGTTACAGCGGTAATCCAAAGCTTTAATGAATTTCTTTTGAACTCTTTCAATACGAGTGGAGTGACAATGGTAAAAGGTATTCCATATTATGCATGCAAAATCTAAAAGAGAACGCACAAAACTAAAATAGAGAAGTTTGAAAGTAAAAGTTTGTTTGAAGGGCCTGGATATTCTAGAAATGAAACCGAGAGAGAGATTTACGGTATATAATACTCAGGGGTAGTAATAATTGAGCAGCACATCTGCGAATAAACAAGGGATGAATGCCGTCATATCCAGCTCCTTTATTTACATCAACTCCTTTGAGCTCTTTATAGATTCGGTCTCTGCTCATATTTACAGACCCAATGCCGACGGAAGAGTCTAATGCAACTTGAATCATAATTGATAGAAAAGGGCGAAGAGTTTATAAAAACGGAATTAAAATAATTGTTAAACATATTGCACATGTCTTCGCCGGAAGTAGAAACACGGTTGCCAAGCTTAACCATCTCGGGAATTTCACCATTAGGTAATTTCGATTTAACGAACGATCATAAGTGTTTTGGGCACCTTTTTATTTTTTCTTCACTAAAAGTGATGAAATTATTGTAGTCAGTTCTCTGTAGCTTTGATTGTCTCCTACGAAGAGTCGAGAAACTTTGATAATCAAGAGGATTGCCATAACGTTTCCATTTTAAGTGAAACTTTCTTTTCTCGCTGACTAATTTAATTAGAGCTTTACTATACCATACAGGATACCGGCTAGAACTTACATTCTTTCTAGTCGGTACATATTCACATATTAAGTTATTGATAACACGATAAAATTTCTGGACCATGGTATCGACACTATCGGTATTAGGAAGTTCATAGTGCCAGTCAACCGTCGCCAACGAGGATTCAATGGCATCAAAATCGGCTCGGTGAAAGAGCCTTCTCTTAGAAGGTTTTTGTGTAAGTGGTACATTTGAGGTACGAGGTAAACTAATAACCAATGATTTATGGTGTACGTCCTCGTTAGTGACGGGATCGGGGCAAGGCTCCACAAAGCAGTAATTATTGCTAAATATTAGATCCAATAATCTATTATTAACATTAAAGCATGAATTAAATTGTTTTATGTCTGAAAAACTCATAAAATCAGATGTTATTTGTGCCAGAGTGTTACGAACATTGGGTCGGATAAGCATGGATTGAGTGTCTGAGTCGAAAAACCATTTAGCATGAGTGACATTAAAATCTCCTGCTATTACAAGTATGTCGTTGGGATGTTGTTCCATCAAGTAACTCACATGATCATATATTGCCATCAACTCAGAATCGTGACGACTATTATGTGGTATGTATGCACAGCATATGTGCAAGAAAACTGAAGTGGAATGAGTTGAAGTTAGTTGTAGAAGTGGTACACTAACTCATAAATGATCAGACGAAACAGGGGCATTCCATCCATCGCGCAGCACTGGATTCATATCTCGGCGAACTGCTATGGCAACCCAACCTCCCCGCTTTGCATTTGAGACTATGGGGTCTCTATCATGTCTAAACACAATGTAACGGTTATCAAAATATTCGGGGCTATGAAAACTTACATTGAGCCATGTTTCCGTACTGCAATAGATGTCATAATCGTTTAATAAAATTTTAGATAAGAAAGAGTGTGATTTCGTACGCAGACCTCTCACGTTTTGGTAATATAGTTTAATTAGGTCTGGAAATTTGTAAGAATTATAAAATATACTCTAATAAAATAGTTATTGAACAGCTCCGTTAGACACAATGCCACATATATCGCTACAGACCAAAAACATATCAATAAATATTTTTCAGCTTGATTACAATATCCATTTGGTGTAACTCGATAAAATTCTATTACAATTAAATTATGACATACTCGTATAAAGCAATAATAAAAGTTATACTTTTTTTAACTTTTAAAAAGAACTTTGACTACGATATTCATACTGTTTAGATCGGTGATAACAAACATAACTATTATATCAATATATGTAATATAACAAATTAGTACATACGCATTAACAAAAATACTTCTCCATATTAGTCATTTTATATTCGACAAGTCCCTTTCGCTGGAAACACGAACAACCCTAGAGGAATCCGATTTTCTAAGAAATATTTTACAATCTCGGATCCACAGATATGCGTAGCCGTTCTTATGTTTTAATTCACGAGCACGTTTGACAAGTAACTTATTCGCCGGCGTTAGGTGATCACCAAAATAAATATTCACGGCAGGTCCTAAAAAACCAATGTCAGCCGTACTGATACCCCGACGCGCGCGCACCGCTGCCAATAGCTGATCTTTAGCTTGTTGTCTTACGTATTGAACAATTATTGCAGGCGGGCGAGAAAGCACACTCTGTTTTTGTTCAAAACGGCGAACGCGGTTAATACGATTTATGTTACTTAATTCTAAGGTCAAACCAACCTTGGAGTAAATATTACTTAGGACTGAAACTAGGTTTTCACCCTTTTGCAGTGGTATGCCAGATATTTCAACATTATTCCGTCTCGAGTACTGATCACGTTCATCGTTCTCCTTACGAAGTTCGGTGATTTTATCCTTAGCCTCATCCAGCTCATGTTGTAAAGAAGATAGCCGAGAAGTTGCTTGTCCCACGACGTCCTATCGCTCTTCCATGATTTCTATACTTTATTTTATTTTATTATTTTTATTTTATTATATTTGGAAAACAAACAGTATACTAGTCTTATAATACAACAACAGTATAAATCTTTATACCATTTACATGTTTTCACATAAATATAACTAAATACGCTGTTTATTCTAGTCGAAATATAACTTAAAAATAACAAAGGAAAACTAGTTTCAAATACCAGTAATTATTAATATTAAAAGTATTTTACAAGTAAAAGCAACCAGGAACTTTGTTACAGAAGTGAAGTTACACATATGTGACTTACGTGTATAAGTAAATAGATATGCTTTAACCCAAAGTTTTTAACCTAAAGTTAGAGAACCGAATCGAACCATTGTTTAGAAAGAACACGCTTAGTAGTAGCTATACTTGTACTAAATAAATCAAAATCAAGCACAGGATAGTCGGTCAGACTATTGACATAGTTTGCTGTTCTTGGAAAGAAAGAATTTTGCCTATTTTTTGTCGCACTATAAGATGCCTGCAGAGAGTGATAACGCCGCACTGATCGTGTAGGGACCTGAAGGTTTATCTTAGACAGTAAGTAGGGGGAGTCAACTTTTGATTGCGCTATTTTTGATAATAGTGCGATATCAGCTATTTTTCTTCTTTCCTTTAATGGAAGAATATGGTGTCTCTTACATCTAGCTGCGTAACAGTCGTCAAAAATGTTGCACTTGTATTGAATGAATCTCATAAATTTACGCTGTATAACTTCTAATCTATTTATATGCACCTCATACTGTGGATTTCAAACTTGACAAGAATACTCTAAGATACTGCGAACAAATGTACAATACAGAATTTTTTATATTTTTACACTTTTAAAATGCGAACATGTTCTCTTTACAAAGCCTAAAGCTTTATTAGCCTTTTTGGCAATGGTGTCAATATGTGACTCATATGTTAGTTTGGCGTCGTGAATAACACCGAGATCTCGGACCTCGTCTACCCGTTTTAATTGGGCTCCTTTTAGTTTATAGTCGAATATGATTATATTATAACTCTGTTTCCTCGTAAAACTGATACAGTGACATTTAGGGACATTAAGATCTAGGTGATTAATTCTGCAATAGTTCTCAAACTTATCCAAATCATGTTGCAGATCTATACAGTCATTTAATGTATTAATTTGAGTAAAAATCTTCATGTCATCTGCATAAAGTAATATATTTG
Source organism: Euclidia mi (assembly GCA_944739405.2). Lineage (NCBI taxonomy): Eukaryota > Metazoa > Arthropoda > Insecta > Lepidoptera > Erebidae > Euclidia > Euclidia mi. Next base: position 32,871,512 of record OX123203.2, read on the forward strand.
CTTTGGTGAAACAATTGATGACGTCATTAATAAATAAGTTAAATAATAATGGCCCGAGTAACGAGCCCTGGGGAATTCCCGAGGGAACAGTATTCCATTTCGACACGTAACCATTCAATGCTACAGCTTGGGAACGATTATCAACATAAGAAGTAAACCACCGGAATAGGTTTCCATGGATTCCAGCCGCCAAAAGTTTCTTCATTAATATATTATGATCTACGCGGTCGAAACATTTACTGTAATCAGTAAATACTGCATATACTTGACCAACTGCATCTATACTTGCTGTTGTATAATCGATAAATGTCACTTAGTTACTGGTCGTGGAGCGGCCTTTAAGAAATCCGTGTTAGACAGGAATTAAAGTACTGGATAGCATAGAATATACCTGATTGTAAACAATGCGTTCAAATATCTTTGCAAAAATACAGAGTTTGGAGATAGGTCTATAATTTTTAGCGTCACTCCTGTTGCCAGTTTTATACACGGGAGTGATAAATGCACTCTTCCAGACTTTCGGCACGATACCTTCCTTAATTGAGCGCTGAAATAGAATAGTTACGGGTAGGTTAGGGCATTAGCACAATTTATAATAAATTTCGGTACTATACGATCTGGACCAGCGCCTTTATTAAGGTCTACCGAAAGAAGTAATTTGTTTACCGCCGCTGGACAGATCTCGATATCGCCTATTACATGAGAGTGGCTTGAATTGCTTATTTCAAATCCACCCGTTACGCTAGGGCTCTGGCTTGGAGATACAGAGAGAAATGTGGAACGGAAATATGTTGCGAAAAGATTACAAATAGTTGACCCAGTACTAGCAGATTGGCCTTCAAAATCTATATTACAAGGCACATAATTACCACCCTTTTTGTTTGACTTTATAAAAGACCAGAATAATTTTGGGTTTTGGATACTTGAATCTTCCATTTTTAGGATGTATGAGCGGTAACATTCCTCTTCGACCTTTTTTGCTCGTTTACGTAACATATTGAATGTAATGTAATCGTTTGTGTTTCCATAATTACGATATTTTTTTAAATACTTTTGTTTTTCTTTTAGGACTTTTTTCAAGCTGGCGGTATACCATGGTGGGAATTTTGTCGCAGATACATATTTCTTAGGGATGAATTCCTCTATTAAATCATGCAGTACTTTATAGAAATAATCAGTGGCGCTTTCAAGTGATATAGTGCTCGAACTGAGGTGATGTTGCCACTGTTTTTCCGTTATAGCGGCATTAATTTTATCGTATTCACCTAAGTTATACATATATTTATGTCGTGGATTAACGCCTAGGGCTTCAATATCTGAGAAGTCCAGATCAATAACGAGGGATTTGTGATGCAAATCCTCCGGTACTAATGGGTCATCGCACATTTTCACAACTGGGACTAAGTTACTATTACAGAATACTAAATCTAACAGTCTATTATTTACGTTACGACATGTATTTAATTGGTTTAAGCTGCATTCTAAAAGTGTATCAAAAAAATGTATCTGAGTCTGCCCAGAAATGCCTTGCGGCTGCAAAGTGGTGCCGTCACTAACCCAATCAATATTTGACAAGTTATAGTCTCCCATTATTACAAAATGATCATCTGGATGTGAGTTTATAATGTCTGATAATTTTTCTGTAAAATTTTGCAGTTGGGAGGTAAACGAGTAACCGCATCTTTCCGAGCAAAGGTAAATAGTACAAAAGTGGATGTCATTTTTGCGGTTGTTTATTTCATGTCTAATGGTAACCCATAGGTCTTCGGCAGTTGAATTCCATTCGGGCCGGGAGATAGATGTCAGTTCGCGGCGCGTGGCGAGAAGCACTCCGCCTCCGTACCTTTGTTGTGTATTTGTATAGTTTTTATCACGACGCCAAACCACATATCTATCGTCAAAAAGTTCGCTATCACTAATACAATCCAGTCACCATGTCTCCGTGAGTGATATTACATCGTAGAAATTCATAAGTACATTACGTTTAAATAAATTAGTTTTAGTTCGCAGCCCACGAGTATTTTGATAGTATACATATGAGGATACACTATAAATGACAAGGCAACGACTAAAGTGAAACGATAAAATTGAGATATTGTGTGCAGTATGTGATTTGAAATAACAAGTTGTGACGTCACATCGCGCTCCTGCGCCGCGAGCCTCGCTACGAGTGACGCACAGCAATGGGCCGTTCCCTCGCGCCCCTCCGCGCCGGCCCTATAAATACAGGAGACACGAGGATTCGGCCCTTTCCTCCGGCCAGCACCACCGAGTTGTACTCAACTCGGTGGTGCTGGCAAGGTGGTGGTACAAGATCATCTGAAGACCTGTGAAGTGCCAACGCCGCCCACGCCCTGGATAATTGTCTCTTCTGTTAGCCTTAATCGTCAGTTCTTTTTTGTATCGAATAACTGGAATTATAACGCGAGTTTCAACTTTCCTGGTGATAATTTTTATTTATTTCCCGTAAGTCAACCTAATTATCTCTCTTTAATTGCTCAGCGAGTGATCGATCCCGACTACCCCGTGGAAATCAATCACTCGTGCGACAAAGTTAGTGCCCTCGACAAGTTAAAAATGTGCACAGTGTTATAATGCAATGCATTTCTAAAACACAAAACATGATCAAATCGTAAGTCAATCACATTATGGTTTTTATGGCTCAATAAAAGTGAAGAATGCGTGCAACTAAAAAGGGAGTAATTCATTGATATATATCTTTGTGTTTCTTTCGCAATTGAATTATGTACCACATTGATAATCACAACTAAAACAATACCTGCAAACCATAACCGTTTTAAATTAAAAGTATTTAAAATTTCACAAATGTAATTACAAAGTTCGGAAAATATTGCAAAATAAAAATCATTATGCGGTAGAAGTAGAATTACCATAATATTAGAATTTAAGCATTGTGTACATTGAGTGGCGCAAGCAATTAATCTCTTAGTAGTGTCAAGTGCGCGTACGCATAGGGGCGATAACTGAGTGTATGTAAGTGGACTTACCCGGATAGACTGGCCTACAGATACGATGCGATTATGACGGCGAAAATAGAGGGTTATATTAAAAAGTGATTGTGTGACTAATGCGGTTCTCAAACTTTGGAATATAATATGTGAGTATGAATAATTATACACTACTGCGTTATTTTTTGCAAGTCTTTTTCGCACTTTATAAAAAACACTGGTGATGTATCAGACTTCCGTGCCATGATTTTACAATGTTTCACCCATATGTATTGAAAGTTCTTTTCTTTTGCGAGTGCTCTTGCTTTGCCTAGTAGCATCTTATTTGCTGTGGTGAGATGATCGTTGACGTAGAAGTTTGATGTTGTTGAGAAACCCAGGTGTGACAGATTAAGCTGCTTGCAGTTACGGGATGCTGCAATGAACTCTTCCTTGGTGTAACGGCTGTTAAAACAAATGACGATTGGTTTATCAGTATTCGGGGTTCGCGTGGGTATACGAGCTATATAGTTGATATGCTCTTTTCTGACTGAAAAGTCGCATATTGTTCCTATTTTTTGCACCACGTAATACAGATTTTCAGATTTTTTTTGTGGTATAACCCTGATTTCTACGTTATTAGCCCGAGCCCATTGGTCACGTTCCTGCAGCTCATGGTTAAGCCTATCTTCTTCCGATCTCAGCTGTGGGACTTCACTTGCTACCTTTTCGACTTGGTTTACTCTTGATTCAAGTCCTTTTACCACTCCAGAAAAATTGCCGATTAGTTCGTGCGCCATTTCGATGGATTCCTTCACTCCAAGAATCTCATTCTTTATTTCCTTGACATCAGATACCAGCGACGCCAAGGGGACCAGATCGAGCATAATTTTGTTTAGTTGTTCTTGTATTTTGTCCATATGTACGGGTTGCGGAGAACTGGCCATCGGCGACGGGGACGGACTTGCCTTGCACTTCAAACACCGCCAACAATTTTTTCTGTCACCCGATTTCCGATAACCAACTTCGGTGATTCCAGAACATTGATAGTCGTAATGCTTTTTACAGACACTACAGACCGGTCCTTCGATGTGTTTATTTATTTATTTGGAGGTCCAACAGCTTATTACAATTCGAGTTACAGTTTCAGTAAGTACCAGATAGCCAATTACAGGTCCCCGCGTTTAAAGTTACATAAAAGATACACACATATTCTAATACAATATAGGTAAAGCAATCACATTATCACAATTTTTATACAATCAGCAAGCTAAGCTCAGCTAGCAATATAGCAGTCTAAGTAAAGAATTGTTCACTCATTCGTCGTCTCGCCACTGGAATACTAGTGCAAAATAAGTCCAAATCCAGATCTTTAGCAGTTGAGTTAAAGCTATTGCTCGCTCGATTAAGGAAAGAGTTTTGTCGATAATTAGAAGAACATGTAGGCACATATAAGGGTTTTGCAGATCTTAGCAGCTTGGGTGGTATATTAAGGTTTAGTTTGTGCAATAATTCCGGACACTTAATATTGTTTGAGGCAATCTTGAGAATATAACAGACGTCAGCAATATTTCGTCTATTAGAAAGGGTCAACAGGTGAAACTTCTTACATATATTCAGATATTGACTCGTTTTGAATGGTATTTGTAGCCGATAGCATATGTACTTAATAAATTTATCTTGTATTCTCTCAATTCTCATAACGTACGTGTCGTAACGCGGATTCCATATCTGCGAAGCATATTCTAATATTCTTCTGACAAAAGTGTTGTGAATCACAATTGGCGCAAGTAAACATGACGACAAAAGTTTGAGAAACACTGGAATTGAATTAAACAAGCGTGCGTTCACTAATGACGCTAGAGCGAGAGTGTGTATACGAGAATTAATCTCCCTCCACTGGGTAGAAACATCCTGTATCGTAGACTTTAGACTATTGACATCGACTTTCAACTCATCAAAACAGCTGCGAAGGCTCCTTACTTCCTTCAGGGCGTCCGCCAAATTAGGAGTAACTTGCAGTCCAGCCATGCGACAATCAACACAGCCCCAATTATCCTTCTTTTCTGCGGTCATCCTGCGGTATGTTGTTTCTTGAAGCCCAGAACAAGAATAATGAAGATATCCCCGACATTGATTGCAAACAATCCCATCATTGACAATGTCCTTACATTTTGGGCAATTCATTTTACTGAATAATTTGTGAAATGTACACCTTCGGCCCACAAAAATTCCAAACTGCCGGGTATATGGGTAATTCTAATTAACTGGTAACCCTTTCTCAAATGTCACTATCGAATGACAGTTGCCAGTTTTTTATTTTTTTTTATGGCAATCTGCCGAATGTTTCAGCAATTCCTGCCAATGTCGGGTAATGATTACACATGTGTTAATAGTTAGCTAATAATTTTTTAATTACTGTCATTGATCTATTGAGGCCCTATTTACGAACTGAAACAATGGACAAATACAAGTGTTAGTTTATATATATATCATATCATATCATCAGCCCTTTATACTGTCCCACTGCTGGGCACGGGCCTCTTCTCACTATGAGAAGGGTAAGGCCATAGTCCACCACGCTGGCCAAGTGCGGGTTGGCAGACTTCACATGTCTTTCGAGAACATTATGGAGAACTCTCAGACATGCAGGTTTCCTCACGATGTTTTCCTTCACCGATAAGCAAGCGATACTTAACAATTTAATACGCACTTAACTCCGAAAAGTCATTGGTGCGTGCCGTGGATTCAAACCCGAGACCCTCTGCGTAGCAGTCTGTCAGTCTCTCCGGTCGGTTAGTTTATAAATAAAAAAAGATATGAACTATGACACACAATAATATAGATAATAATATGTATACTGAATATTGCAAAATGACAGCTTAATCATGTAAGTGGATATAAATTTAATAAAAGCGTTAATTATAAAGGGATTTGGGAAATATGACAGGAGGTGGCGAACATTAACTGGACGTTGAATATAAATTAATTTAGAAACAATTCATTTAACTGACACTTGAGGAAAATATGATCTAGGGTACCATCGTCTAGACCACATTCACAAAGGGAACTGTCACGTACTCTTATTTTATGGAGAAAGACTGGAGTGCAACAAAATCCAAGACGTATTCTGCATATAACAGATGTTACAGTTTTAGAGACTTTTTTAAACTTGTAAAACCAGGGTTTAACAGGTATGAACGGTTGGATTGATGCATACAACAAATCCTTGGTCCTACTGGATTTGGTCCAGGCTGACTGCCAGGAATTATATAAGTCTTCTCTAGATATATGTAACAAATCATTTGTCAAAATGTGGTAATATTTCTGATCTGCAATATCACTAGTTACAGCATCTTTAGCAGCAACATCCGCACACTCATTACCTCGGATACCCATGTGGCTAGGAATCCAGACAAGATTGACTTCAATACCTTTCATACAGCATGAATACAAACATTTTTTAATTTCCAAGATAATGGGGCAACGGATGTCGCTCCTAAAAGAGTTTTTGACTATAGCATCTAGGGCACTACTGGAATCTGAAAAAATAACTGCTTTTGTAATAGTTGAGTGAGAAAGGATAAAAAAGGAAGCCTCGAAGAATGCCAATGCATTCCCCAGTGAAAATCGATGCCTGTAGAGGGCACTGAAACTGTAAAATTATTTGAGCATTCAAAAAGTATACTGAGATCCCAGTTTTGCTATGTGGACCTGGATCCAGCTTAGAAGCATCTGTGAAAAAATTATGAAATTCACCCCATCTTTCCTCCACAATAGAAGTAAACTCCTTATCAGCCTGAACCGATTCTTTATTTATGCCAAGATATGGGATATAATTAGGTCTAAAATTTAAGACTTCATAAGGAGAATCATATAAGGGGAATTTGGAACACTGGTGCACGGGGACATTTTCCTCTAGGGCTCGGATTTTCCTGATTGAGTTTATCAACCGAGGGGAATCCTTGTGGCTCCAATAACCCTCTTGACGACATAAACAATCCAGCTGTCGCAGTTTCTTAACAATTGCATGGTTTTTAAGGAAATATGTCTTACATACAAATCTGTCAGCCAGATATTACCTACGAAGGGAAAGAGGAGGATCCCCACTCTCCACCTGTAGAGCATTGATCGGGGTAGATCTCATACACCCCAAGACAATTCGGAGAGATTTAGATTGCACGGTATCCAATTTCTCTAACATAACTTTACTACAAGGCTCCAAAAGAAATGCTTCTTATTACGGCATTGTGTATAAGTTTCAGTGTAAACGGATGAGCACCCCACCTAACACCAGCTAGAGCTCGTAAGATATTGAGATTCTTTTCACATTTGCCAAGCACATAGTTAATATGAGGGACACCTGTTAGTTTTGAATCTAGCACGACACCAAGAAATTTAACATGCTCAACTCTATTTATAGGAGACCCTTCAATATCCAACTGAATATCTGGGATGCTTCTCTTCCTTGAAAAGACAACAGCTGAACATTTGGGGGCCGACAGTTGAAGACCATGGTAACAAAGCCAGGAATTTAAAGACTCTAGGGAGACTTGCATAGATATTTTTGCGTTCAATATTGATGGATCTGTCACATAAAAACATAGATCATCAGCATATTGTAGGATCTGACAGTTGGCATTCAGCGATTCGTGAAGATCAGAAGTATAAATACTATAAAGTAAGGGGCCTAAGACAGATCCCTGCGGGAGCCAGCGCCAACCGGTTCTGGAGTTGAACTTTTCCCCTGGGATGAAGAGATTAACGATGGGACTAGATAGAAGATTGCAAATACAGTGAAGTATCTTAGCAGGAATTCTCAGCTGGCGTAACTTACTTCTGAGCACTGAAAGATTAACACTGTTATAAGCTGAAGAGATATCCAGGAAAACCGCTACAACAGACTTATTATAGCTAAACGCAATACGGGTATCAGTAATAAAAGTCGCGATGCTGTCCATGGTACTAAAATCCTTCCGAAATCCGAACTGGGATTTTGCTAAAAGACCCCTACTTTCAACAAACCTCTCTAATCTATTTTTTGTAAGATGTTTCAAAATTTTACATTTAACAGGGGAGAGGGCAATAGGACGATAATTATCAACGTTATTTGGTGATTATCCAGGTTTTAATAAAGGAATAATTAGCTGAGTTTTCCAATCATCAGGAATGTAACCTCGTGAGAAACAACAATTAAATAAATCTAAAAGATATCTGCGACTCTGGTGACCTGACATCTTGAAAAATGAATATGGGAAGCCATCTATCCCAGGCGCTGAGTCTTAGACATGATGGAGGACCTAGATCTAGTTCTTCTAAAAAGAAAGGATTGTCTAATGGATCATTGGAAATGAATTCCTCCTCTAATGAAATAGGACGTTCGCCAATGAAAAGGACAAAAGAACGAACTAATTTATTTAAGATTGATTCAGCAAGGTCCCTGGTGATAGGAGAAGAAGTTGAAGAAGAGCAACCACGACGAAATTTTTTAAAATTTTGCCAAACCAGGTGTGATGGGGCAGAAGGGGAGAGAGAGTGACAAAACTTTTTCTATCCTTCATATTTTTTTCTTCCTGAATAAGCGCCTGGATTTCGCAACTAACAAATACATGCCCGTTAGAGATAAAACACCACTGTTAAGGTACAGAGTCGCGGATGCAAAGTGGAGCCTATACCGATCTTTCCTAGAGGAAAAAAAGTTTTGTCATGTCCCCGAATTACCAGATCCAATTTAGATGCCTGTATTTTGCAATTCAAGGAGTCCGTTTCATCTTCAGCTGATATGTCCATTCCTCTGAAAAACTCTGCATCTGGCAAAATCTCTTCTCCTCCATGGTGGGACAAGGAATGTAGTGAAATAATTAAAGAACGTGAAGCAGCAGAACTCAATTACATTCATAATATGTCCATTGATACCTTGTTGACATATAGAAGGTTATAATGGTTGTGCAAATGGGATAGTGATCACTTCCATATGTCAAGTTTAACCGGTTCCAATCCAAAAGGCCAGTTAAATTAGCTGAGCAGAGTGTCAGATTAACGCAACTCCTACCCTGACCTGGTCTGGGGAGCCGGGTGGCCAAACCATTATTAACAATACATAACCCTGTAGAGTCCAATAGATCAACTAGGTCATTTCAGGGGCTATCACAGTGATCAGATCCCCACAAAATATGGTGACAGTTAAAATCACCCAAAAAGATAACTGGGCTGAAAACAGCACAAACATTATTAATAAATTGAAGACACAGGGAATTAGGGGAGGGAATGTATATAGAAATAAAATTAATGCCACAGATGTTAACACCTACTGCATTAATCTCATCTCCATGACTAGGGAGTTGTAGGGATGAGGAAGGAAAGACATTGTTGATAAGGATAGCTGCACCACCGTAACCGTCAGAACGGTCATCACGATCCGTACTATACTCCGTGAAATTGAAATTGAGGTGAGGCAAAAGCCAAGTCTCTGATAGAGCAAAAACAGCAGGTTTATATATATTTAGTAATGATATAATTTCATGTTTTTTCGGCAGAGCGCTCCTGGCGTTCCACTGTAGACACTTGAGGTTCATGGTGGCGAGAAAGAATGAGATTTACTAAATCATAGGCAACGTGGTCAGGTAAGTTGACTTTAGATAGGAGAAAACAAATTATATTAATCAGTGGTTCCAATTCCTTTGAGGCATCATCCTGAGTGGCAGGAGAGTGCTGATTTATGAGACCACAACCATTAGAGGAGGGGGAGAACGAATAGTTGTGTATAAGGTCTTGATGGGCTCTCTTGTCATATCCAGGAGAGAGAGGAGCATGAGTTTTGGGATTTAAAAAACGGTTTTACGATAAGAAATTGTAGGGGATACATGGGGGTTGGATTTCGAGATAGAAGGGGTAGAAGCAGAGTAATAAGTGGGCGGAGACGTGGCTGAGACATCAGCATAAGATTTAAAACTGCTTGGAATTTTCTGGAGGCTTCCTGATATGATATGGATTGTTCTGCCATGGTGGTTTTGATGTTCTTTTGTCTCAAGAATTCTGGGCACTGTTTGATATTTGCGAAATGAGGGCCTAAACAATAAAAACACACTGGCTCTTCTGCAGAGCACCCCTCTCCAAGGTGTTCACCACCGCAGCGGTAGCAACGTGGTTTGGACCGGCACTGAAGTTTTGTATGTCCGTACTTACAGCATGCGAAACACTGAATAGTTGGGAAATGATATAATTCAACAGGGAGGGCGTTGTAACAGCAAAAAACCATCAAACGTCAACACTACTGTCGAAGTAGGCTTCCATTCCGATATACCGTCATTAACAACCTTTCTATTTAACCTTCTAATTTTTATTATGCGGCCACATCCTGTAGGAAATTTACATTTTCGAAGATGTCCTTATCACACCACTCTGAGAGAATGCCTTTAACTATACCCATTCTTGTAATGTTGTAAATCGGAATGGATAGAGAATAGCCTTTTTCAACCATCTCCGAATTGCCTATAAATGCATTCGCGTCCTCAGGAGACTTAAATTCCACAGAGATTCTGTTTCTGCCAACCTTCTTAATGCCATCAGCTAGAACATTCTTAATGTTGAGTTTGAGCACTAGACGACCAAAGTTAATTGGATGAATTGAGGTGGCAGAAGCAGGATCTTCGGATTTGACTGAAACGTGGACCAGAAAGGGAGCTACATGCATAGCGGAATATCTAGAGCGGCTGTAGATGGGTTGCGAATCAGCATTATGTTTTTTGGGGGGAGGCGGACCATCCACATCACCCTGTGACATATGTTTATGTCGCAGAGCATTCTCAGCAGCTTCAAAATTGGAGAAAGAAGTTGTTAAGCCCGGCGAATACGCAAAAACGTCTTGGGAAGTGCAAACCCTCGTAATATTCTGAGAGTCACGTGGAGTACATGGTCTGCCGGGCGACCAGGAGGCAGATCATCTATCTCCATGGTCGTCCGGCATAAGGCCTAGGATTAAGAAAAATCAAAGGAACTTACCAGTAAATCACACAAACAAATACAGACACGGCACAACTAAAACAACACAAACAGTTAAAACGCCACAAATAACACCAAAATAGACTTTCAACTTCAATAAGCCTTATGGAAAATTCTCGCACATGTGTTCACCATAGAATACCCAGCAAGAATCCAGTTGTCAGTTGATCTTGACAGGTAATTGTTAGATAGGTCGTGGGTAGTTACCAAGTTTTATTATGTAGTGTCACTTGGTGTCAGTTTACAAATATACCTATGTGGGTATAAAATTATATTACTTGCGGTTATTATTTCTGCGGTATGCGGTCGTATTTCTTGCGAATAACAGCAGGGGGGCTTCCTTAGATGTTCTTCTATCGTTTAAATAATGTTGGTAATAACTTGATGTGCGTTTGATACTTTTTACAACAAATAGTTACGGAGCAAAACAATCACCGTGCCGGGGTTGCCAGCTGCTTTACTCCCTCTGTCGGCTCTTACGACACCCATGGGATGATATGGGGTGGTGACATTCCGTATTCTTAATCCGTCACCACACGGATTAGGAGGAGGATTTTATATATACAGATAAATAAAAAAAATTTATACAGAATGAGCATTCGAATCATTGTGAAAACATTGGTACATACATACATACATACATAGACTCACGCCTGTTTCCCGGAGGCGTAGGCAGAGACTACGGAACGCCATTTGCAACGATCCTGACATATCTCTCTTGCTTCATTCACTCCCATCAGATTCCTCATGCATGCTCTTCTGTTCAGGGTACTTCTCACCTGTCCTGTTTTTAGGTACATACATATCATATGATTATCTAAATATCAATGTTTACATTGTCTAAGATAGTCCATTGTCGCCAAATAGAACTACAGCTGTGTCCCAAATTATGTGACATAACGGTCTGATGCACATCCTAACATGTCAATTTCAAGCTGATAGTCACGCGATCCGTCCCAAATGTCCCAACTGAGTACACCTGGTCCCAAATTAAGCACAATAGCCATTCATTTAGGAGTTTTGGGACTATTGTATTATACCGAGTCATGTTCGATATAATTGGCAAATAGATTGTTTAAATTGCTTCTGTAACTATATAATCAAATAAAAAACAATAGGTAAAAAAATGTGTCATAGAAACAAAAAGACAATTTAAGTGAGATATCTTTTAATTTATTTTGCCTGTCTTTTAATGAGTGCATAATTATGTTCTAGTTTTTAATTACTCATTTGTACATGTATATAGATTGTCGTCGGGTGTATGAAAAAGGAAAGTTCGCATTCATATTTGTCTTTTTTTAATTTGTAATTAATCAGTTTTCTTTTTATTTCAATTAGATCTGCATTGTTCTTTTTTTAAGAATTCTGGTCCCACGAGATTTTAGATTCAAATAAATTAAACCTCTGTAGTTACGTAAAGTCCGAATATTACAGTAAGCGCTTACTTATAGGGTACTTAAAGCTCAAGCCTACGCAAGAAATAAAGGATTGACGCGCGTACATGTTCATTATACTGTAACTAAACTCTTGTGAGTGTCATAATATTTAGTATCTAAGGCAGAGTGAGATTTAATTATCAATATAAGGATAAAATAATTTATTTGACCGTTAAATCAATAAGAACAAATGGTTTAATATCATGAGACATATTTCATCTTTACAATACAAAAGGCATTTTAACTTGCTAAGTGCAATTGAAAACAAAATTTACAGTCAGAGTTATGTACATAAAATATCACCTTTATCTAATCTACATGAATAAGAACGGCGTACAAGTTTTGATATAAATTATTTAGTTAGTATGCACTTGGTGAACGAATAACTCAACTTGAAAGCGAATCATCAGGGAATGCTTCTAAGCAATACACAAACAATATAAATTGCTGCTCATCCTACTAATAAAATATGAAAATATACATTTCCAAATTAACTTTTAAAGTAATTTATATAACTAGATTTGGCTCTCTGACTTCTATAATCAATTATAGACACAATAGCTCTCGTGTACATGGCTTATACTTTTTTTTTTGGTGTTGGGTTGGAATATCCTCATGGAGTCCCTCCGCCCTGGGGGATGGGTGAAGGGGATTGTCAGACTCTTACTGACTAAAAACCAACCCGTGTGCCTCATGTACCCGTTTGTCGGAGGGTCGGGTATCGCCGAAGCATACGTCGCAACCCCCCGACGGATATTGGCCCGCCAGATAGTCAGGCGGGCCCCGAACAAAACCCCCTTGGCGGCGGATTAAGGTGTTGGGTTCCGCCGCCAAATCATCCAGCGGCCGAAGAGGATAGGGAGGACGGCAACGCAACACCGCATCTCCTCTCCTGCCGCGACCGCGCCCGACTGCGAGGGACAGACAGAACTGTCCCCTGCACCCGCACCGTTGGACGCATCCTGCGCAGGCTCACTGCCAAGCCCACGCGGAGCGTCCACTCCAAGGATCCCTCTTAGCTTCACCGCGGGGTTCAAAGCTGCGGTTACTGAGCCCCCACCACGACAAGGTGAAGATCCCACGGGGGGGACTTGGCTTATACTGACTCGTTGAAAGCTTTTGATTTTATGAACCACGCAATATAATTCCTTTCTAAAAGTTAGAATCCAGGCAAATAATATTTTTGTGGACGGCAACAGATCACAGAATAGCTTCTAAAATAGGCACAAAGTCTAAACTTAAACTCAAATAGACATTATCCTACAAGAAAAATAAATATGGTGAGCACAGGGAATTGTCCTGGGGCCACTTTATGTTTTACTATATCTCCATGATCTTCCAGTCCCAAATACATCATTTTACTTTCAAATGTATCAATAAAAAGTACCATGAAAATAAAATAATAACTTAGAATAGTCGGATATTATTGCTTGTTAATGATAATTAAACAGTTTTAATACATAATTGCTCAATTGACACAGACGTCTCAATTAGAAGTAATAACTTTATTATTGTCAGAAATTTAGTATTTACTACTTTTACGGTTTCTATAATAGCGTTGTAATTTAAATGTAATGTAAAAAGAGTAATGCAAGAAACAATTTAAATAATCCTGGACGTATGATTAATATATGTAGATGTCCATTCTTCGAACACATTTATAACATTAGCGGATACTTTTTGGATTTTAATATAAATGTGTTAGTTGGATATTACACTTTTTGAATATCATCAAGGACGATATTTTCATATTTGCGAAGATGAATAGTAGCCCATTTATTTGTTTGTCGACTAACACTAATGGTGATTTAATTAATTTAGAAATTTGCCGTCTTTAAAGATAAAGATAAGATAAAGATCATTTATTTCGCAAATATGGGTATTACATACATATATTATGTCAGATGGTATAATAGTAAATTTGGTTCAGCCATATTTTACCAGTCGGCATGCAAAATCTTGATTTACATTCTACAATCAAATGTGAGAGTTCAGTTCAAAATGTCAGTTAATTATAATTGTTTAATGGATGTCAAAGTTAGGAGATATTTGTACAAGTGTAATATAAAAATAAAAAATGAATGTCAAAATAAATGTAGCTAGAAAATAAATGTCAAAGTGTATTAATTGATTAAGGGATGTCTTCTAATTACTATTTTTCATTAATGAACAATCAACATTCTAATGTCACAGGTAATTAAATTATTTAATTTAAATTATTATCTACTACTAGATCACTTAACAATCATTTTGTACAATAAAAAATCAAAGATATTATAATACGCTTTATCAGCAAGGTAAGCTCTTAGATTTTTTTTAAATTTGCTCTGAGTCAGATTCTTCCATGATGTCGGTAATTTATTGTAGATGATAGGAGCCATGCAGGAGGCACTTTTCCGCATAAGCATAGTTTTAGCATTATGAAGACATATTTTGCTGTTATTGCGTCTATTCCGCGGCAGTATGTCCGCTAGTCGTTCAAAGCGAGTTGGATTAGTCTTCACAAATGATGCCATTTCTAATATATAAATACAAGGAAGTGTTAAAATTTTATATTTTTTAAAGTAAGGTACACAACTGTCGGTAGATTTTAGGTGAAATATCGATCTTATGCATCTTTTTTGAGACTTAAATGCCGCTTCTTTATCGGTCGAGTTTCCCCAAAATATAACGCCGTATCGAAGGTGTGATTCAACGATACCGTAGTAGGCGGTGATAAGCGCCTCCGTATTAACTTTGTACGATAACGTATGGAGAGCAAATGCAGATCTACTTAATATTTTATTAAGGCTAATTATGTGTTGTTTCCAGTCCAATTTCTTGTCAATTATAAGTCCTAAAAATTTCGTATATTCTACTTCGTCAACATTATGATCATTATATTTAATACATAGCTTGCTTTTGTCAGGATTACGCTGACTGAAGTGCATGATTTTCGTTTTATTTAAATTAATGTTCAAATTATTGTTATCTAACCATGTAATTATCGATTCTAAAGATTTATTAATGTCATTTTCATAGGTATTTGCATTCTTACAAGATATCGTTATCGTACTATCGTCTGCGAATAATGTCACAGGTTCATCTATACATTGAGGCATGCCATTTATATATAATATAAATAAATATATCTTCTAGTGTTTCTTAAAAAGAGACAATAGTAGGTATTATATTCATAACAGTGTATAAATTCGATATAATAAGTTGCAAGAACATAGATTTACAATTTTGTTTATTTATTGAAAGTAGAAGATGTTAAACGTATTATTTAAAAACTTGATGTTCCTATTTTAACACGCTTTTATTAGGTCGTCGTGTATGTAACTAACTATGTAATGGAATCTAAGCTTACTAATTTAACCATCTTCCAAGGATAGTAGCGTAATGAAAGTTGGCAGCTGTATGTAGTTCTGATGACGATACAATAATATGGTACTGTCAAACTGATCTGATGATGGAGTTGGAAGACATGAACTGGAACTTTATGATGGAAAATCGTATCATAGCTGTTTTGGATTTCTTAGAAAAGTCTTGTAATAAACTTTGGACACGATTAGGTTTCAAGGTCTGATTATGATGCTGGACGATAGGCACTGGCATTCCATGATGGAATATCGTATCATTGTCGTGTTTGTACTTGTGAGAAAGGCCATGTAATGGACTTTGAACACGATCAGGTTTCAAGGTTATAACAAACCAATTATATATTGTAGACCACGCAGTGGCGTAGTTAGGGTCCCGTACTTTTGCGCCTGGACAGGCGTATGTGGCCCTGAGTAGAGTAAAATCACTTAGTGGTCTCCTGATTGAAGAGCTAGATTGTTATTAGCTGACAGATAAAACACCATGTAATACAGACGCAAAGGTGAGGTGATAGAGAGGATGCGGGCTCCTTCGCCTACTTAAAATAAATGTAGAAATTTTAAAAATATTTTGTTAACAAAGACCAAAAAGTATAACATAAATTAATAGTTTAAAACACACTAGAAGAACACGCTTTTACAACTCACGTAAAATAATTATGGATCGTTCAAGTTGTCTCTATTTCTGGGCTGAAGTGTAAACTATGTGCTTTTAATTATAATAATATTTGATTGTAAAAGCGTGGGGCGCTGGAACAGGAAACACTTAATTGTTAACAGATACTAATACTACCTTCCTGGCGGAAGCTGCATGAGGTCGCACAAGAGTATAGCATTTACTCCACCAAAGGGTTACCAAAGGGAACCAAAGATATCTCGTCTACGAACCAGAACTCTACATTTTGCCACTGTTGGCACATTACCCTTATGTACTTAATTTCCTGAAAGAAGAGGCGTTAAAAATGTCGGTGAATGTCGTCTTCCTCGCTGATGGCGCATGTTTTGTCTGAGTTCGACAAACTGGAACTTTGAATAGACTGTTTAATGTACCTAGAGCCACTTACTACTCGTGCTGCGCCAATCTGTGTACCAGTAACATCTGCTCACTTGATTTTTGAACAAGTTAAACAAAAACGTGTTTCCTAGTAGATATGTATTCTCCTAATCATAAATATACTTAAACATTTGGTTTTAAGCAAAAACTCGATGATTGCACTAATTTGTCGTGGGATCTCGTCATAATAGGAGGTTGCTACTGAATTACATTCCTTCGATGAAATAGTGTGAAGGATGTTTGGAGAGGTTAATTCCAGCAATGGACTGCAAAAGGCTGTTATCGCTCTCGTCGATAATAATTATAATAATGAGTAAGGTGTATACAAAAAAAAAAATTAGTTTGGACATCTAAAATAACTTAGAAAGTTAGCTGGCAGCAAATTAACTCAAGTGGTCGCTTACCATCAAAGCCTGATTATATCCTCAATCAACCAACAATTAAAAAAACACTGGATTCGTTTAAATCGAAACAGGCACTTGTACTTACACACTATTAATTTAACACAGAAACTGATCCAGCTAGAAAACGAATAAGTCGGCATGGATCGTAACTACAGGTCAGAAGACCGGCGGCGCTGCGGCGCATGAATTAAATTATCTTAGGCTTAGCGTGGAGTACCGGAGTAGCGACGTAAGGACTAGTTTACGTACCTACAATTTAAATTTAACCTTATACTCTTTATCTTACGATTGCAATTAGTACAACTGGATAAAATCAATGGACGCTCTTGTTCATAGTTTCATCACTGTTTTGGCTCGTGGTGAATCATTCACGAAACGTTTTATACACGGTAGAATTGTTGGGATACCACTATTATTTAACCTGCTTCTTTAATTCATTTTAAAACCAATCAGAGACAAATACGAAAACAAACTTTTTATTACAAAAATACTACGTTGTAGTACCTATATTAAGAGCACAAAAAGATTCGTAAATAATTTAGGAAAGAAAAAGCCTTACAGCAAGTTAAATGTGAGTGAATAAACTGTCTATGAGGACAAGTTTCCTTGTGCTCCATATCTCTCAGTTGACCGTAGATTTTCTTCGTAATACCGACGTGATCTCTCAGCATTTAGACAAGAGCCTTGAGTTTTTCTACACGTCATGATTTTATTTTGGGTTCATCCTTGCTAAAAGTTGCTTCTGTAAGAGTTTGTGGGATGGATGGATAGATGAATGTTTGTTGCTCTTCCACATAAACTGATGACTGAATTTTGAGAAACTTTGCAGTAAAATAGCGTATACATCAGAATAGCGCATGGGCTACTTTTGTTCTGATAACCTACGAAGACGCAGGTAGAAGCAGAAGGTATTAGTACCTAAATAAGTATGTTTTTAGCCATTCTGTCAGTCTGTGCTTACCTTATTTACCCCTAGGCTACATGTGCCAGCCTACGTCGATGTTGACATAAAAATTCAGATCGTTATCCAGACCTATTTGTGATGTTTTCGTTAAAAGATTTTTTTTTTAATTCTTTTGTAGATATTGGCGCTACTTTAAACTTTTGGAGAGTACTTAAGATTTTTTTGTTTTGCGAGAGTGTGGTGTCGGAGTGTTCAGACTGTCTGAAGGCCGCCGATATTGCTTAACAATTCTTCTGCTGTGACAAGAACCGGGACCGACAGCTTTACGTGCGCTCTGAAGCACGGTAGCGCTCTGATGTAGATGCCACAAGCGCTCACCCATGGAAGTGGCGACCTGTGCAAGCGTTGCTTAACTTTGCCGACCTATAACGAACGGCAAGCTAAGTCTCGCTATGAGCACAACAAACCGCTTAAACTGCTGACTACTAACTGACTGACAGGCAGACAATGCAACACAACTAAAACTTCTAGGCGCGATAAGCTGAAATAGGTAAGTCATGTACAGTCAACAGCAAAAGTAGATGATCAAAATCAGAAATTCAATACTAATCAACGGAGTTCGCGTCAGAAATGTGTGGCGTCGAAGTTATTCAAAAGTATGTGATTGTAAATGATACCAATTATTTACTACTAGTACAGCTGCCATATATTCGTGATCAGTAAAATTCATCAATATTGTATTCTAAATTCAAATTTATATACCTATTGTACGTGACAGCCGAATTACAGATTGACATTAAAGAGTTTCGATACTTGGATTTTTGCACTATTCCAACAGAACTCTTGCTAACAGTGTGACAAAAGCGCGAAGTCAATATAAATAATGCCCTAAAGATAAAGTTATGAATCTACCTTCCAGTTTTTATACATATAGAAAAACTATTTATTTGTCACAGACACTGAAAAAGTACAACATAAAAAAAGAAACCAAACGCGTGTACTGTGACAGATATATTGTACCCGACTAGGCAAAAGCAATCATTGAGTTATAATTTTGTATCGCATCAGCTACTTTTGAACATTAACATAAATGCACAAACAGGCAAAGACAATAATATTTATTGAATTATGGTTTTGTATCACATCAGTTACTTTTAAACATTTGACAGAAGTTACCAAAAACAAAATACATGAGAGATGAAATTTGGCATTATCTTAAATATACAAAGACTGCCTCTGTGGTCCAGTGACTGCCTCCGTGGTCCAGTGGATAGCGTATGCGTCTGCGGATCGGAAGTCTCTGGTTCGATTCCCGGGTCGGGCAAAAGTGTTACTGGGTTTTTCCAAATTCTCAGTAGCAGCACGGAATCTGGTGATGAGCCCGGTACATAGCGGTAATAGGCTCGCCCCCTATTAAGAGGGACCTAAAAATTCATGTCGAAATGTGAGTGTAATATTACACCTCTGCCTACCCCTTCGGGGATAAAGGCGTGAGTCTATAAAAAAATATTATATATGGAATTTTTTATCCCATTCAGCTCTTTTGCCGTAAAACATAACAAATTAAATTACTGGATTAATTAAAAAATAAGTATGGATAAATTATTTGCCTCATGATTACGTGGCCTCAGTTTAACTGTTGACTAGTTTTGAACATTTTTTTCACTTCTTAGCTCTGATGTGATTTGAGTTTATACCTTTTGGAGTCAAAACTGATCACGAATATAATTATGGCAGCTGTACTAGTAGTAAATGATTGGTATAATTTACAATCACATACTTTTGAATCACTTCGACGCCACACAGTTCTGACGCGAACTCCGTTCATTAGTATTGAATTTCTGATTTTGATCATCTACTTTTGCTGTTGACTGTACCTATAAGATAGGATTTTTGAAAATTTTCTTCTTAAGGGGATAAATATGCTTCAGTTTAAAGTTGAATTGCAATGTATAAAATTCGCTTAATCGCAAGAAAATACTATAGATTTGTCACTTAAAAAATAATTTCACGAACTTTTTATCATCTCCAAACTAAATAATCGTATAAATGCGATAGATACTATAACAGCAGCGATAAATCAATGTTGATTAAATTAGGGTCGGCGCAAACGGGCCACCGACCACAGCCACTGGTGGCCAGCGACACTTTTTTCATACATTTTGTATAGACGCGCTGCACACGTGGGGCCGCTGGCGGCCACTCGCTACAGAAGAAAATGTATGAAAAGTGGCTGTCGCTGGTCACCAGTGGCTGTGGTCGGTGGCCCGTTTGCGCCGACCCTTAGTCAAGGTGTAAGCTCGTACTCCGAAACAGAGTACAATCCACTTCCATTTAAGTTACCCCCTGTGGCTGTAAGCTGACTCCGGCAGATTCAGTTACTAAGTAATAGAATATACATACATACATAGTCTCACGCCTATAACCCCGAAGAGGTAGGCAGAGGTGTATTTCTACACCCACTTTTCGCCAGACATACTTTAGTCCCACGTAATAAGGGGCGAGCCTATTGCCGTACCGGGCACATTTCCAGACTCCGTGCTGCTACTGACAATTTCGTGACAGAAAAACCCAATAACACTGCCCGATCCAGGAATCGAACCCGGGACCTCCTGACCCCACGCGCACATTTATGCCGCGAGAGTAACGAGGCAGTCGTATAGGGTTTGATGTCGAGTTTTCCGTCTCTACGCAAAGATGATATTTGCATCGTGTTATCCCTTAGTCGCCTCTTACGACACCCACGGGAAGATAGGGGGTGGTGACACTTGTATTCTATGCCGTCAACCACACGGCTTATATATTACCAAAATAAGTCTTTGAAAATGAGAATAGTATGATAACACCCGGTAGATTTTTTTATAGATAATTTTTCCTGCCCGCAGCTCGTAACGCGTATATTTCAGTCAATTTACATAAAATCGTAATGAATGATGAAACTGAATGATGAAATAATGAAACTTAGACGTTCTTAAAAAATCACACTTACTATTGTTGAAAACCGCAGAAAAATCCATTCAGTTGTTTTCCAGTTCATCGCGTTTATACACACTCGAAGGACCGGATGCGAATCACCTTATGAAGGCAGAAAATGTATGAGGCACCCTGAAGCACAACTAGTTAAACTTGAAACTTTCAATGAAATTTCAAAATCAACCGTTTTTTTTGTGGATTTGTATGCAATATGGAATAGTGAGGTAATAATTCTTTGCTATCATGTGGCGATGGTACTTATTATTGTCAACAAATTGAGAATAATAAATGTAATATGGCTGGCAGCGGCTGGACACGAAGAGCCTAAAATCGGGCTCAGTAGAGTGCCATCGGAGAGGCCTATAGCATTAATAGATGAATAAAACTGCTTTTATTTTGTTATGTTTTACTCGATTCAAAAACTTAAATAATTTATTTTAATTGCAGAAAATATTCCTATTGTACTAGTATATACTACTTCGTATCTTACGACTGCCCTTAATTGATTGATGTGAGATTATTCAAATGGTTAATAGGTCCTTAATAATGAGAACGGGGTATCCAAAATTTATAACCTCGGTTTGAACCCAGAGTAATCCAACAATTTCGAATCGTCACGTGGGTGTATGCTAAAAGCAATTTCAGATTACGGGTGGCAACGTCATAATTTAGTATTAAATACAAAAAAATTATAACGGTAATATATGACGCGGTGAATATTCTTCTGCTATGTGAATTACTGCTAGGGTCTTAATAGATATAGTTATAAATGGTGCTCAGATATACTTTTATGAATTCAAATTGAACAAAGACTAAATCCCGTTGCTCAGAAATAGTTTTTTGAGCAGAAACAGATTTTGTTCAGTTTAACTAACAGGAGTCTTCTTAAAGTACATCTGGCGCTAAAAAATAAACAACAAAACTAAACCAGGGTGATGTAAAATTGAATGAAACGGTGACTGAATGAATTTACAAGGAAATACTGGCAATTATGTGTATCCACGGTGCCAGCGTTGCCACTTTACTGCAAATAACTCGTTTAAAAACAGTTTAAATTTGCAATTTCGTCGCCTCTCTGTGCTCTTTTTCTATCCGTTGGCTACGAACGTTTTAATACTATTGGAAGATAGTTTAACATTAGGTTAGATATGTCTATTTAGAACTTTGTTTTCTTGTTCAATAAACAGTTTAAAAGAAAATAGGGCAATAAATACATATATTATGTCGGAGCCAGGCGTCGGATTGGTATGGACGTAACTGAAACGAAAACAATTATTACATTAGACTTAGGATTTGAAATTGTAAATAAAATAATTTTGGGGTATACATAGTGCCCTAATTGCCAGAAGAAGACCCTAAAGTCTAGCAATCTGCCGGCAAATATTTATGAAATACGAAAACATTTAATGTGGAAACGAAAACATAATGCCATCCCCAATTATGGTAATTCTCTGTTTTAACCCGAGCTGCTGTATTATATATCAAGTAATTGAAAAGGTTATGTTTGCTTGTTGAATTTTGCTCAAATCGTAATGATATCTGGTGAAAGGGTCATTATTTGATACTTACTTTTGTTAGGGAATAATATTTTTGATATCAGATGCGCAAACACTTTGTTCATTCACATAGTACATACATGCTCCACTTATTTTGGGACTACATGGTATTGTGTGAATGTAGCTAGAATATTATTATTATGTTTCTCACTTTTACGGCTATTCTTCTAGCCTTATTATTGTAAAAATCCACGGCGAATTCACCGTGTGTGCTGGTGTGTCCATCATGCACTGTGGCTGAGCTTTTGGAGGCCACTCCTATCGCAATTAGAGTGGCCGGGTATTATGCGGATGTCATATAGCTGAAAGAAACCATTGAGATGAAGAAGAAGATCGTGTGTGCTGTATAGGCCATTGTAGGAGCTTGTTGACGTACCGGACGACGCAGCAGGGGTAGGCCTTCCGCAATGTTGAACGGCGATCTGGTTAAGATCGCGGGAAGCGGTTGGATGCGGGTGGCTCAAAATCGGTCTGTGTGGAGAACCTTGGGGGAGGCCTATGGCCAGCAGTGGACGTCTCAAGGTTGAAATGATGAGGAGCTTGTTGACATACACAGTGGCGCTACGTCACGGCGCTGCTGCAGTATTCGCGTGATAACTTCATCATCATCATCAGCCTTTACCAGTCCACTGCTGGACTAAGCCTCTCCTTTGAAAGGAGGAATTGGCCTACTATACCACGCTGGCCAAACGGGTTGGTATAGGGTTTGTATCAAGTTTTCCTTCTCTTACAGTGCTGTTCTCTGCATAATATGCTCCCTCTGTCGGCTTTTACGACACCCATGGGATGATATGGGGTGGTGACAATCCGTATTCTTAATCCGTCACCACACGGACATGATAACTGTCAGTCGTATTTTCTATGACATTGAAAATGTATTTTGAACGAAATGATATTAGGTTTTGAATTGACTCAGAACTGGTAGATATTCTGCTAATTTAATGTCATTATCGTCTTCTTTGACTTCTATAGTTCCACCTTTTTCACATAGTTCAATTTAAGATCTAGTCGCGATGACGTTCCAATAATATTGAAATATCAGTTAATTTAGGAGAATACCATTTGTGACATAAGTATGAATGACATAACATCGAAACTGCATTTTGAACAAATATAATTAGGAGAATTGGGCCTCTGGTTGTATCGCAATCTAGGCTCGCGTGTCAACGGCGCCGTTTTATTAACTGAAAGCGCACCCCGGGTTGAAACTGGGACAACGCTCGGAGAATGATAATGATTACAATTATTCTAGAACTGTTACCAGTAGGATTGTAAATCTCAACCTTAAGAGTAAGACCATAAAGCACAGACTAAGCCGGGATCTACTGTTAATTTTCTTCAACATTTTATAAAATCATATAAAAGAAAAACAGTACATTTGCAGCCTTCAATTACAGTATTTATTTTTCAATCAATTTTCTCTAGGTACTGAATTTTGCATTCCACAAATCATACCCAATTTACCATTTTATAAACATCGTGCACATTTCACAAGCAAATCACGACACAACGTTCTGTTGCCGGCGACATCGTATTATCTGCATAAAGCTTTAAATTTTCTACGATTTATTTCATAAAAGTATTGTTTGGCAAAGAAATAAAACGCTTAAAGTTTTGCGCGCGGCTGTACCTATTTGTTTAAGCACTTTATGACGCGGTTTCGCTTAGGGACGTGTTACAGTGGTCGTTATGACTGTACCCAGGTGTGAACGGGTTTATTGCGTATCGTATTTGTTAGAAGTTGCAGTTTAGACTAAGAATGTTTCATAGTGCGACATTTTCTTTACGAATTGAACGATTTATTTATAGCTAAATTCAATATCCGATCTATTCATTGATTTAGAGATTTGAGATACATGTTTGACATAATTTATATGTCACAAAGCTAGAAATTATATAAAATACTTATATGGACATAATAGATGAAAATAAGCGACCTTCACCACCGTACATAAATTAAAGGGCGATTCTAGAGTCTTTGGTCTTTGGAATTATCAAAGAGATTGGATTTATATTATCTGCAATAGTGTTTAGCGTCCTGCTTTTGGTACGCCTATATCGTATCTATTTCCTTTTACTTGTAACATCGTTGGACATAGGCTACCATAAGTTGCAAAAATTAAACTGGGAGGGATTTTAGGGAGGGTAGAAGTTTGTACCTACGGTACAAATTTACCTCTTGGAAGTAAGAACGCATACGCTGTAAGTTGAGTGCTGCGCATGTGCTATCGTATATCTGTCAGTACTGTCACATAATACATATTGTTTTAATTTGCACGGTGATTACCTTATTCGCATATATAAACTAATAATTATTGACTACGCTTAAACGGCTGAAACGATTTTCTCTATAATATAAAAAATGCGAAAGTGTTTATAGATATATATTCGGTATATAATATAATGGTAGATAATGTCATGGATACTGACCGAATTACTTTGTACTCTACAAAGTTTCTGAACTCTTTAGACTAATCAGGAGTGCCCTCACACAACTTGAGACTGAAAGAAATTATGTTACCCTGACTTCACCGCGCGCGAAGCCGCGGGCAAAAACTAGTTTCTGCAATATATCTTAAGCTACATACAGAATACATACATACATAGACTCACGCCTGTTTCCCGGAGGGGTAGGCAGAGACTACGGAACGCCATTTGCAACGATCCTGACATATCTCTCTTGTTTCATTCACTCCCATCAGATTCCTCATGCATGCTCTTCTGTTCAGGGTACTTCTAACCTTCCCTGTCTTTAGGATGTCTCCAATCTGGTCAGAGAACGTCCGCCTAGGTCTTCCCCTTCGTCCTGTCCCATCCACACTTGCCTCATATATCTGCTTGGTCAGTCTTTTGTCATCCATCCTCTCCACGTGCCCAATCCACCTTAGCATACCTTTCTCGATGCTTGTCACTACATCTTCTTTTACCCCACAACACTCTCTTATCACACAATTCTTGACTATGTCAGTCAAAGACACATCACACATACTTCTCAGTCCTCTCATTTCTACAGCATTTATTCTACTTTCATGACTCTTCTGCCATATCCAACTTTCACTACCATACATAAGTGTAGGTACCAACACCGCTCTATGCACAGCCAAGCGTGCCTTTTTGGATACGTTATGACTGTTTATAAAAGCCTTCAAAGCTCCATTCACCCTATTACCTGCATTAACTCTTCTTTCATACAGAATGTACAAATATATTTCGTAGACTTAACCAATTTCTGAAGTTTTCTTTTATCTTCGCAATAATTGAATTTCGTGAGCCTTTTCCTGTTTCAATGTCGTGATATTTCTGACAGTCTTAAAAATCAAAGGAGAAAATTTTCCATATGATTCACGTGGTAACAGTAATGATATCAAAGTTGAACATAGATGCTATGGATGCTACTTATAATAATTCTCCATACGTCGTCCTCACTTATTTTGGAAAAATAAGTATAAACTGCCTCGTTGGTCTTTCGGCATAAATGTGCGCGTGGGATTGGGAGGTCTCGGGTTCGATCCCCGGGTCGGGCAAAGTGTTATTGGGTTTTGCCGTTAGGAAATTCTAAGTAGCAGCACGGAGTCTGGTAAAGTGCCCGGTACAGCAATAGGCTCGCCCTCTATTACGTGGGACCAAAATATATCTGGCGAAAAGTGGGTGTAGTAATACACCTTTGCCTTCCTCTTCGGGGATATAGGCAATTAATTTGCAAAAGGACAATGGCAGATCTCCACACATCAAAATGTCTGAAATTAAATTGAAGCGTAATAAAAATTATATCAAAAAATTTGGCGTAAGTAACAGAGTCTATAAATGATTATATTTTCACTCAGGAAAGGTGAATAAAGAAGATATCGGTGTTTGAATTTTTAGTTAAGTATGAACAATATAAGGAAAGTTATAGTATGAAAGTTAAACAATGTAGGTAGGTACGTTTGAATTATCAAATGACATTAATGTCAGATTGACATTAAAACGCGGCAGTATTTTGCAAAGAAATATAACCTGTATTTTCTGACATCTAACTGTCACAGCCAAAGACAAAAGCAGAGCTGCACATTTTAAATCGATTTTATGTGAAATCGATACAACATTAAAACGATGCTGTGACGTTTGATTGAAACGTTGTTTTGCTTCAAAAATATTAGGTTATTGATATAATGTTGATTAAATATTAAATAACTGCATTTTAAACCAAACCAACTCTATAAAGGTCGATCGTATCGATTACTTATTTAATAATCGATACGGATATAGCACTCACGTTCCTGTCACACCAATGTCTATGGCAACAATCAAATAATAAAGTATTCGTATCAATTGGAATGCTTTTTATCATCATAAAATACTCCAGCTTTAACGAGACAAAGTGAAAATATTAAAAATCGTAGAAAAAAAACAATTTGTTTTGTTCATATGAAGTTTAAGGTCGCCACAACAAACCCAGACCGAATTCTGCCATTGTTCTTTTGGGTACACAAAATAATGTGCATCTTATTAAATTATACTGTCCATTTAAATTGAGCCCATAAAATTGTACACAGTGCATTACTAGAGCCAAAAAAGATAAAACAACTTATTAAATATACGCCGGAATCCTATGGCAAAGTTAAGCGAAACTACGAAGAAACTTGAGTTCTCTCTATTGCACCGGAAACTACGTAAATCGGGCTTCAAACAAAGCTAGTCAGCCTTCGACCGGAAGTTGCTTTGAGTT
This sequence comes from Euclidia mi, assembly GCA_944739405.2. Classification (NCBI taxonomy): domain Eukaryota; kingdom Metazoa; phylum Arthropoda; class Insecta; order Lepidoptera; family Erebidae; genus Euclidia; species Euclidia mi. Next base: position 32,898,858 of record OX123203.2, read on the forward strand.
TTAATGATCCTCTACATAGACTGTTAGGTGAATACCTGAAACGATCTAAAGCTGTTCGTCGTCTCGAAGACTTCATATTATATTTGATACCAAAGCTGTGATATGAATTCATTACGAGGAGTTTATAGCAGAAATATGCAATAAATTTTAATTTAGCCTTTTGAACATTAATGGACATTTTATCTTGTCTGTTGCCCGTGATAACCTTGGCTAAGTGTGGGTTGGCAAACTTTTTATATTTTACATGTCTTTCGGAGAACTTTCAGTCATGCAGGTGTTTTCCTTCACCCCATGAGCAAGCGGTAGTTATCAATTTGATACGCTTTAAATTAATAATTACAAGTTTTTTTGTTGTTCACTCTCTTTCAGCTACTATGGTTAACACGTGGCCGTCTCTATTTGTAAAAATGGTCGAGAATATATGAGTTGTTTTATTTTGTTTTTCGTGTGAGTGTTTGGCCAACTCTGGTGTCGGAGTTTTCAGATCACTCTAAGGCCTCCGACATGGCCTAACGATCCTTATCCTTAGAAAAGAACCGCGACCGAAAGCTTTACATGCCCTCCGAAGCACGGTGGCGCTCAGATATAAATGCCACACACGGTCACCCATCCAAGTGACGACTGTGCAAGCGCTGCTTAACTTTGCCGATCTGTTACGAATGGCAAGCCAAGTCTTGCTATGAGCACTACTATATATATCAATGACTTTTATGAAGCAAAATCTTTCATTTATCTAGAAAGAAGAAAGAAAGATAAAATTTATTCAGACAGCACAAAGGACACAAACAACAACAAATTAAAATAGGTACATAAAACAACACTTTGGTAATATTAAAATAATATGATTAAATTTTATAGAATATGTTATGGGGTAGGTGTCCCAAGGCTGACCGAACAGGTTGCCAGATCAGTATTTAGCCCAGTAAAGCCAAAGCATTCCTAGGCGACTGATTTTCATCCGGCACTTTTGTGACAACACGGATGTACAAACCCCTGCTGCACTCAACGCTTACCGTGCATTGTATTTATGTATGAGTTAGTGTGTTATGAGTAGTGGTAAAATGTGTCTAAAACTAAACAAAATACATATTATCCATGTATAAATTAATCAGTGGGTGATGTCATAAAATAATAAAAATAATATTAAAATAATATAAAATTAATTGCTTAAAAAAAACTGCCTCGTTGGTCTCGCGGCATAAATGTGCGCGTGGGATTGGGAGGTCTCGGGTTCGATTCCCGGATCAGGCAAAGTATTATTGGGTTTTTCCGTTAGGAAATTCTCAGTAGCAGCACGGAGTCTGGTAATGTGCGCGGTACGGCAATAGGCTCGCCCCCTATTACGTGGGACCTAAAAATTCATGGCGAAATGTGAGTGTAATATTACACCTCTGCCTACACCTTCGGGGATACAGGCGTGAGTCTATAAAAAAAGATTGATAATAAAATTAATGAAATAAGTATAAATTTAATGAAATATAAATTTAAAATTCAATGCAATAGCTAAAACTATTGATAACATAGAATTGCACCGGAATAAAACAATCAAATAAAATACATGTCAGTATTTACGTTACCCAGCTTACACTGTGATTCCAAGAGATAGTCTCTAAGTCGCTTCTTAAATGTGACTGTACTCTTTATTTGTCTTACCGGGGGCGGTAAGTTATTCCATATTTTTGAAGCTGAGTAACGAAACCTACCCCTGAACGTAGCAGTATTGTGATTGTATATTGACAGCTGCTGTGCGCACCTCCTACCTGTACATTGTCTCTGACTCGTGACCCAATTAAGCTTGGTATACAGGTATGTAGGTTCCTTGTATTTGATGGCCCCGAAAAGAAGGCTTGCCAAGTGAAGTTTGCGGCGTGATTTCATTTTTAAAATTAAATTCTGGTTTAAAAATGGCGTGACATGGCTTCTGGGTGGAATAGAGAAGCAAAAACGGGCGCATGCATTTTGAACGCGTTGAATAAGTCGATTAGTTCTAGCTAAGAGTCGAGGTCCATAGACGGTGTCAGCATAATTAAGTTTTGAAAGAACTAGTGGTTCAACCAGCTGCACTCGAAGTTCCTCAGATAAGTATGGTCTCATTCTATACAGGATCTTTAACCGGTAGAAACAATTGCGTACGGACACCGCTATATGTTCCTCGAATCTGAGCTCATTATCCATGCGTAGCCCGAGATTTCTGGCTTCGTTCACCCTTGTAATAGGCTGTCCCATCAAGAATATCGGAAGTGATCAGGGCAACGCACTGATTTTGTATTTGGTTCCGAAAAGCATATATTTGACCTATGTGGGTAGTTGTAGGATCAATATCAAAAATGTAAAGCTCTACATTTGAATATTTAAATTAATTAGTAAATATATTATTTTAATTAATTAAATGATAATATCTTATTAAATACAATTAGTATCTGCCAGTATAGTGTTAGCACTCTCCTAAATACACAAATTTCAAATTTTCTTCACATCTCAAAATAATGTCTCAATCCCTGCAAGAATCGATGAACAATTTGAGGGATATGTTCTTCAAGCGGATGTCAGAGTTTGAAGCTGAGCTGCCAAGATTTCAAAGCACTCCATAATTGCCAGGACTGACCGCTGAGTACAATTCATTCAAGACATTTGTGATGGAGGCTCTGAATGGATTTCAACACCAAATTGAGCTGCTTGCACACACCGTAGACACGATGGAGATGAGGAGTAGACGGAAAATGTTGCTGCTCCACGGTATTTCTGAGGGCAGCAAGGAGGACACAGCCAAGGTGGCGGTGGAGGTAATCAGGAAACACCTCAAGACCGACATATCTGTTGCTGATGTACGGCGCTGCCATAGGATGGGACGCACATCAGGTAACCTCAAACCCAGGCCCGTAGTTATTAAGTTTAACAGCTCCGCCGTGCAAGATAGTATTTGGTTTGGCCAAACAAAGTTTAAGGCCACCGGAGTCACCGGAGCATCGGAGTTCCTAACCAAGCAGCGGCATGACACTTTCATGGCCGCGCGTCAGAGATTTGGTGTGTCTCAATGTTGGACCAAGGAAGGCATAATACACGTGCTGGCGTCTGATGGTTCGCGTCATCTGGTGGTCAATCTCGGCGAATTGCACAGGATTGAGCAGAAGGATGGCGTGGAAAAACCACACACAGCAGCGAAGCCAGCCACAAAGTCCAAAAGAACTGTTGCCCAAAAAAAATAACTTATTGTTTGTTCTGTTCAACCGCCGGTCCGGGTAGTAGTATGTAACATTTTCTATCATACTTTGTACCCACTTATTTACTCACACGTTTGATCAAATAAGTAATTGAAACATGTTTTTAGTTATTTTATAATTGTCGATCACCGATACTTTTTATTTGTAAATTTCATCTGTCATCTGTCTTATCTGTCAAATCTTCACTTATTTGGGTACAAGGCTTTTGAGATATACTTTTTATTTTCTTCTTCCTTTCTTTTTAATTTTTTATTTTAAAGTGTATGTTTTATTTGTATGTATTAATTATCAATCATTTCTTAAGAACCCGGACCGATGCTCACTCTTGTTTAATTTTAAATATTTTTTTTATTATGTCCCTTTATTATTGTTGGCACTGCTGGCAGGTGGTATATTCATCATCATCCTCTTAGCGTTATCCCAGTTTCAATCTGGGGTCCGCTTACTAGTCTAACCGAATTTGCCTGAATATTAGCTTTTCCACGGAGCGACTGCCTGTCTGCCCTCCGCAACCCGAAGGGATAGCAATATTCCATGGTTTAGACTAGTGTCAGTTTATTTAGAAGGTACTGACGCCCTATGACGACTGTCAAAGATCTTCATGACAACCGGGACCGATGGCTTAACGTGCTCTCCGAGGCACGGGACAAGCGATAATTAACAATTCAATACGCACATAACTCCGAAAAGTCATTGGTGCACGCCGTGGATTCGAACCTGATACCCTCTGCATGGCAGTTTGTTGGTATCTCCACTAGGCTATCGCTGCCTTTGGCAGGTGGTATATTATTGGTTGATTTTAAACTTTTATTATATTATCACGTTATATATTTACATATAATATTTATTAAATTTACATTACGTTTATTTATAGATACATATCATAATATTTATATTTAAGTCTATCATATTATATTATCGCCATTGATATCAACGACATAAGCGACGGTGATAGTTTTCACTCATTAAGTAGCGTAGATAGCTTTTCCAGTGTACCGTCCCTTGCTGACTGTCTTAATTCACAGTTTTCTGAAATGCCCAAAAATTTCAATGCCGTTCAAATCAACGCCCAAAGCATTCCGGCACATTTCTCTGATATGCTGTCCAATCTAGACTGTAAGAGCATTCATGCTATCCTTGTTTCTGAGTCATGGCTAAAGCCCTGTCTGCCTTCCACATTATACTCCCTACCCGGTTTTCAACTTATCAGAAATGATCGAGCGGTTGGGGGCGGTGGGGGTGTTGCCATATATTTGCGCTCACACATCTCCTATACAGTTGTAGATATGTCTGCACAGCCACCGCCTCCTAATGCCGGCGAACATTTATTCCTGGAAGTTGTACTAAACCACACCAAAGTCCTACTCGGCGTTTATTACTATCCCTCATTACGTATAGATTATTTTTCTAGTTTCGAAACCCTATTGGTTAATCTTGTGCCCTCTTACAGTCACGTAATCATAATGCGTGATTTTAATACCTGTCTACTTAAAAATGATTCTCGCTCTTCTACTCTTCTTTCCACTACTATTGCCTGCAATACATATGTCAATACTACCTTCAAGCGCAACACATCATTTTCCGAACTCTTTACCTTCCCTTCTTGATCTAATCATGGTTTCTTCAAGAGAACATGTTGCCTTGCACGGGCAATACCCAACAGATATGTTCTCATACCATGACTTGCTGTTCATCTCTTATAAAATCCGTCCTCCTAAAATCAAACCTAAAATTCTATTGCAACGCAATTTTGGTAGCATAAACACCGAAAATATTCGTGAAGATACCGCAAATATCGACTGGACTCCACTTATGATATCTGAAACTGTCGATGAAATGGTCTGCGTTTTCACAAAACAAATTATAGAGATTTTTGACAAGCATGCACCAGTGCGCCCCGTAAAAATAAAACATCATCCCTCACCTTGGCTTACTGATAACATCAAACAGCTAATACACAGGAAAGCCGCAGCTAAATTCAAATACAAAATTAGACCTGATGTTTCCAACTTGCAAAAATATATTGCGATTAGGAATCACTGCAATAGGGTGTGTAGGGATGCACAACGCCAACATATTCATAACTCTGTGAAAAACGGAGATCCGGCTAAAGTCTGGAAATTTCTTAAAACCCTAGGGGTCGGTAAAACTCATCAACACACTATGCCTAATGACTTCAATATTGACTTGCTCAATCAACATTTCTCTGCTTCGTCCAATATTGATAGGACTACTAAAGCAAGCACTATTCATTATCTTTCATCACTGCCAACCCCTAGTTATCCTTCTTTCGTCTTTAATCACTTCACCGATAGTGATGTTAAGGAGAGTATAATATCATTATCTTCCTACGCTGTTGGTAGTGACTGTGTCAGCCGTAATATGATCCTTCCTATCCTCGACTTAATCCTACCGTTAATTTCTCACATCCTTAATCACTCCTTGTCCAGTGGCGTATTTCCATCGATGTGGAAAGACGCTCTGATTACACCAATTCCAAAAACTTCTCATCCTTCTTTGACTATTGGCCTATTTCTATCCGACCATTCCTCTCCAAAGTCCTCGAACGACTGGTCCACAACCAAATTAACACGTTCCTTTGCAAGAATAATCTCTTAAATCCATTCCAGTCCGGTTTCCGGTTGGGTCACAGCACCGTTACATCCCTAGTCAATATTACGGATGACATCAGAGCTGGTATGGAAGGCAGACAGCTAACAATTCTTGCTATTCTAGATTTTAGCAACGCCTTCAATACAGTGGATTTTGATATTCTACTCAGCCGTCTTAGCTCTCTTGAAATATCTCCTACGGTGATTGATTGGTTTCATAGTTACCTGTGTGGCCGCCGACAGCGTATATGTGTAGAAAATTCACTTTCTTCTTGGTGTAACATTACTGTTGGCGTGCCCCAGGGTGGCGTATTGTCTCTTTTACTTTTCGCAATTTTTATAAATTCTATATCAAATAATCTTCGCTCTTCCTACCACCTTTATGCAGATGATCTCCAAATTTATACGCAGTCGCCATTAGCTGATTTGTCACATTCTATAAATAGCATTAACAGTGACCTGGCACTGATCAGCAGTTGGAGTAAATCTTTTGGGCTTAAAGTGAATCCTTCCAAAACTCAGGTCATTGTTATCGGGAGTTCAAGAATGACATCCAAAATTTACTGGTCTCAACTCCCTCACGTCATCTTTGATAACACTGTTATTCCCATTCAGGACCAAGTAAAGAACCTGGGTGTAACTATAGACTCTTCTCTTACTTGGCGATCGCAGATCCAAGAAGTGAGTCGCAAGGTATTTGCCTCAGCGGGTGCACTTAGAAGACTAAGAAATTTTCTACCAACTGCTACCAAAATTGAACTTGCTAACTCTCTTCTTTTACCCATTATTGATTATGCAGATGTCAGCTATCTAGATATCGCCGAAAACCAGCTTGACAAACTTGAGCGCCTTCAAAATGCCTGTATACGATTCATATTTGGATTACGCAAATATGATCACGTTTCACAATTTCGAGCACAGCTCAAGTGGTTACCCATACGACATCGGCGGAATGCTCACATTCTCTCTTTACTTTATAATATATTATTTAACCCTTCTACTCCCACCTATCTTAAAGGAAGATTCGAGTTCCTTCATGATACGCATAACCGTTATTTAAGGTCATCAGAAAATTTAAAACTGTGTCACGTTTATTTAGGACGTGAACAAAGAATTTGGAAGAAATAAAACTAAGTTTTGAAATTTAAAGAAAAAATTAAAGTATATTAAAAAAAAATTGTTAGGTTCGGCCTAGGTCGTTGCGCACTTGACTAGCCTTCCACACTTCCCTGGCGAGGTCCCGTCCTCCAGGCGTAGTCCAGGTCAGCTCGGACACTCCACTCAGGCGATGAAGGAGACTGGTAATCCGGTTACGTCAGTTGAACCGTGACGTAATTCCTAGGAACAAAGGCCGAATCATTAAGCTGCCGGTATAAGGGGCGCACGGGAAACGCTAGGATGCATGGCAAGAACTAGATTGGCAATTTAGGGCTTATAATGGCGGAAGAATTCTAAGTGTGAAAAAATCTAAATTAATAGTAAATGTAAGCAAGCAGAGACGGTTACAAACGTTGAGCTTTGAAAGTTTAAGTATAACATAGTGGAAGAAAGGCAACTATAAGCATTACACACAGGATAGAATAAAGCTACAATATTTAGTCGGACTCGTACCTCTAAAATTAACACAAAGAATATAATACAACAGGTAGGTAACGGCCGTTAGAAATCTTTATAAATAAATGTGCACAACTTACCCAAGTTTGGGAATCACGGTCACTAAATTAATAATTACAACTGTTTTAAGTATATGGAGAAAGGCAATCCACGCTTAAGTTGATATTAAAGTTTTAAAATATTCGTAAATAACTTTACGTTTAAGTTTGATATTTCGTAATGACGGTTAACCAGTGAGAAAATTAGTCAAGGCGACAGCGTTCGTGCCTCGAGAGGTTCGGCTACAGACTGCCTGTGATAGATAGGTGCGCGCGCGGCGCGCGGCCGCTGGCGGGCGGCGATGGGGAACCGGTACTTCTGTATATATATAAAATAATGTGGTTGTCCGCATTGCTTGTCGTTTTTCTTTTTTTTTATAGTTATATTTAAATTGTTTATTATGTAAATAGTTTAAATTCATTTGTTTATTTTGTAAATAGTTTAAATTAAATTGTTTATTTTTAAGTTGCTTTTTTTAAATTGTTTATTTTTAAGTTATTTTTTTTTAATCAGTAGTAAAGGACATTTATGTACACTATGTTACATTACCCCTCTTCCCAGAAAAAAAGGATTTCAACTTATTGAAATCCGAAAAAAAAATGAATTAACTTACTACGGGTATCTCTTAAGCTTGAGATCCTTAACATGCCAAACGCCAAGGTCGCGACCATTCATGTCTTCTAGAAGGTAAACTAATGGTGATCGTTTAACTTTTACCCGGCATTTTTGAAATTTAGGGGCTAACTTCTTACTAAAATGAGCATCTTTATCGCTCTGGAAGTAACAACGCTTCCAAACGATATCGCCCACACTAAACTAGGCATGTTTGCGGCGCAAGTTATAATGCTGTGTATTTTTTACATGAGCTTCCCACAAAGCAACCTGAACTTTATCGAATATTGGCGATAATTGACCTAAGTTTGCAGCATAAGCATCGCGTGGTAGAAATATAAGGTCTGCTGGATCTGGGTATTCGATGTATGGGGCTGCACCAGTGTGGGGGTGCAGATGTGATGAAATATGAAGGAAAGAGAGCTTGAGTTTTGAAAGCGTATAATTTCCAAAGCACAGGATACAGGCACAATAGATGGTATAAGCAGTAAGGTAAGGCGTAAGTACAGTACAGCTGAGTCCCGACAAGCAAATGGCGTGATCGTACTGCGAATATAAAACAACCGAGCGTGCGTTCCGCGTCAAGCATAGAATGAGACTGGCGAGGAGTTCCAACGGCCGTCTGCACCTGCGCCGGCAGCGCGATCGGAATGTCTACGTCACGAGGCTCTTTATCAATGAACGGCAGACAGAGACAGATCATAACATAATATTTTATAACTACATAAATACGTATGATAGATAGATAGATATTGTGTAAGGTGACACTGTATGTGTGTGGATATGCTTGAAATAGGTAAATACTTTTATTTACTTAAATTTAATATGATTGGTGTCCAGGTCCGCCACACGATGTAATGAGAACCACAAACGACTAACTCTCTTCCGTGTACCAAGAAGGATGGAGTATACCCCGTGCTTTCGTTAACAGAATTATTAATGGCGAATTGGATTTGAGGAAGGTTGGTGTCCCAAGATCTATGATCCTCATCTACGAAACTGGAACCAGCAGTTATTATTGTTTTGTTATATCTTTCCACTGTATTGATTTGTGGAGTGTACTTGGGAGTAAAATGTATGCTAGGAATTTTGTACTTTTTGAAAGGATTATCCAAATCTCGGCTAATAAACTGACTTCCATTATCAAGAATAATAGTTTGAGGTATTCCGTGAACGAGAAAGACGTCATCCTCAAGGTGTTTGACTATTAAATTTGAAGTAGCTCGACGAAGTGGAAAAAGAAGGCAATATTTAGAAAAGCAGCAAGTCACAACGAAAATAAACTGATTCTGTTTCCGAGAAGAAGGCAATGGACCAACCAAGTCGATTGATAGAACCTGGAAGGGACGAGAAACGTCTTTAGGCCTACCCATTTTTCCAGAGACGCCATGGGTAGAATGCTTATGAGCTAGACACGTTTCACAGTTAGAAACAAATTGAACTACTCTAGAATACATACCGGGCCAATAAAAACGAAGTGCTAAGCGCTTATATGTCTTAAACACGCCGAAATGACCAGAAATAGGTTCAGAGTGGCACTGAATTAAAATGTCTGCTTGTTGTTCTTTAGGAATAACCTTCTTCCAAGCAAATTCAACCGTAAGGTCAACCTTAGTTTTCATGTACCTATATAATTCATTATTTTCCACCTTGTAATTTGGGAAATTTATAGGATTAGACTGGCAGCCCTGGAAGATCTTCAGATACCAAGAATCCTGAGTATCAGGGCCTGAAGCCGCGGAAACATCGCCGTTTGAAATAACGTCAACTGGAACACATCTAGAAAGGGCGTCCGGGATAGTATTTTCCTTTCCACGGCGGTGTCTAATTTCAACATTAAAAGAAGAAAGGCGAACTCCCCACCTTGCAAGCCGACCAGTTGGATTAGTGAGAGACATAAACCATTTAAGCGAAGAATGGTCTGTGTAGACTAAGAAGGTTTTGTCGGTCTCAAGGTAACAGCGCCAGTATTCAAGAGCAGTAAGAACGGCAAGAGCCTCCCGTTCTATTGTGCTGTAGTTCCTCTCCGGTTTACTTAAAGAACGGCTCATGTACGCAATTGGATGTTCCACACCATCAATAGTTTGAGCTAACATTGCACCGATACCAAAATTGCTAGCATCAGTGTGCACCTCAAAAGGAAGGTTAAAGTCAGGACAAGCAAGGACAGGTGCTTGAACTAGTTTGGATTTTAATTCTAGAAAAGCCTTGTCAGCATCCCGGTTCCATTGAAACGCAGAGGCGTTCTTTTTATTAGAAGTAAGCTTATTTAGAGGACCTGCTACGGTACTGAAATGTGGAATAAAACGCCTATACCAAGACGCTGTACCCAGAAAACGTTTAACCTCCTTCCTATTAGTAGGAGTGGGAAAGTCTAATATGGCTTTGACCTTATCTGGGTCAGTCCTTAAGCCATGAGCATCCACAATGTAGCCTAGATAACGTAATTGACTTCGGAAGAAGTGACACTTGTCCAGGTTGACAGTGAGATTAGCCGAACGTAATTTTTGGAAAACCTTCTGAAGTAATTCTACGTGTTCCTCGAAAGTTCTGCTAATGATAATTACATCATCTAAATAAGCAAAGACTTTGAGCTCGAATTCAGGCCCGAATAAGAGATCAACAAGTCTCTGTTGCGTAGCAGGGGCATTGGTAAGTCCAAAATCTGTGACTTTGAACATAAAAGTTCCTCGACCAGGAACATAAAACGCAGTCTTCTCTCTGTCCTTTTCATCGATTAATATCTGCCAAAAAGCTTTAGATAAATCAATGCTAGTAAGATAACGCGCATCTTTTAGATTATCCAATATTTCAGACACATATGGCAGCTTATATGCGTCCTTCTTTGTAACAGCATTAAGTTTACGACTGTCTAAGCAGAAGCGGGGCTTTCCATCCTTCTTGCCGACTACTAACACCGGAGAAGACCACGGGCTCTCACAAGGTTCAATAACGTCTAGCGCTAACATCTCATCAACCTGTTCAGCAACAATACGTTGCTTTTCTGGTGACATGCGGTAGTATCGCTGTCGAATAGGTTCAGCATCACCAGTATCTATACGATGTTTTATGACGTGAGTACGACCTAAACCTCTCTCTGCGTACGAAATGTCCTTAAAATTATTAACGACATTGTCAGCTAACAGTTTTTGAGAAGAGTTCAAAGTGTCATAGCCACACAGATGATGAGTAGATGACGAAGAAATTTCCGAGAGCCCGTGATCAGTTAAGAATAAGTTTTCTTTCTCTGATAAATACTTAGGGCACAGGTTGAAAGTGTACCCAAAATCGATTCCTAAGATTAAAACGGTTTCGATCGCTGGAATAACGTGCGCCTTAATAATAGAAAATTTATCTTCGAAGGTCAAGGGTAGAAAAATATAACCAAGGGATGTTATCCTTTGACCTCCTGCTGCAGTAACAGTTATTCTCTCATCGTTGCATAAAATCAGACCTAATGTTATTAAAAGTTCATGAGAGTTCTTACCTAGGATAGTGACGGCGGAACCAGAATCCAACAAACTATACAAAAACAAATCCTTATTGATTCTTACCTTCGCATAAGGCCTAGGGTCATTACTCGGTTTGACATTGAAAATTGTAGAAATATGTTTCCTAGAAAAGAAGTTTTTTACAAACATGAGCCAATCATTCCAGTTCGAGCTATCTGTATGACTAACCGCATGCTTCCTACAATTTTCAGAAACTAGTTTTTTGGTTTGCAGTTTGGACACTCTGGTGTGCGAACATCCTTCATGCCACACTTAAAGCAAAATACTTTACGCTCAGCTGTGCAGTCTTTCATAGAGTGCGTATTAACACGGCAACGGTGACAGTAGGGAACTTTCGAGATAGGCGAAGTTTCGACTTCAGGAGCCTGAATTTCAGAGACCTTTTGTGACCCTTGATGGTGAGCACCGTCGTACCTATTACGAGCGTAAAAATTACCTTGGCTACTAGTCGTCGACTTACGCTTTGAAGACTGGTAGCCAAATTCCGGAGCCAATGTATTAGCTGAAACCGAAGGTGGTTCCTTAAAGAATTCTGAACGACTAAGAAAGACCTTAAACCACGTGAGACTAGTAAAAGTGTCACGGAACTCCAACCAATGGCTATAACACCCATCAAACTTAGGTAGTTGTATTGTGGGCAACTTGACAGGCAAATGTTTGCTATTACGGCTACACTTATCACTTAAACTCACATACTCATTATCATTATTGTATTTACTTAGCAAATCTTGTAATTTAGACAACGTTTTGTAATACTGTGACTCGAACTCAGCGCGCTCAGATAATTGAGCTTTAACATCTTCTACCAAACATTCTACCCGCAACTGTACCTCATCGTAACTATCATACAAACTCTCCAGCTTCCCCACACGCAATTGTAACTCCTTGACTTCACAGCTAGTTAACGGCTTATCGCTTATTGCTTCAAGGTGGTTAATAAAGGCAGTTAAGCGTCCCTTGAAGCTGCCTCGCTTTTTAACTAGTTCTCGTTCTTCGGACATTCTGGGAAGCGAGTGTAAGTCGACCTGGAATTTATATAATGAAAATTAAAGTATATTCTATTCGATAACTTATGGCACAGGCCTACAAACATTAACAATGGTTAACAATTGTAAGAAAGATGTAAATACAGTAATGATAATGAGTATGTGAGTTTAAGTGATAAGTGTAGCCGTAATAGCAAACATTTGCCTGTCAAGTTGCCCACAATACAACTACCTAAGTTTGATGGGTGTTATAGCCATTGGTTGGAGTTCCGTGACACTTTTACTAGTCTCAGTAAACTTGTGAGTGGACTGTATATCCATAGGTCGCTGGTTCAAAAGCAGGCGTTTTGGCTTGAATATGCCCCCGGACGTTGGAAGCAGCAGGCGCGCTTTCAACCACACTGTGAGTCGATGGGCAGTGGACAAATCCTGTTGAACGCCCTTCTGATGATGCCAGAGTTGGTTTGGATATCTGCCACGCGTACAATTCCGTCAGATCCTGGGTGAATTGCGACAATCCTGCCTAATCTCCACTTGAGAGGAGGTAGATGGTCCTCCTTCACAACAACTAACATGCCCAGCTTCAGTGCATCTTTGCAGGTACGCCACTTAATCCTCTGCTGCAGCTCTGACACGTACTCCTTGCTCCAACGATCCCAAAAATGCTGGCGAAGCTGCTCAATCCGTTGGTAACGAGAAAAGGAAGTTACGGAGTAATCTTGAAGGTCTGGCTGCGGCAATGATGTAAGCGGCCGGCCAACGAGAAAATGACCCGGAGTCAGTGGGTTGCAATCAGCTGGGTCCGAAGATAGCGGCGTCAGTGGACGAGAACTTAAAATGGCTTCTATCTGGACTAGTGTGGTGTTAAGCTCTTCAAAGGTTAAGTGACAATTTCCCAACACTCGCCTAAGGTGAAATTTAGTCGCCTTAACACCCGCTTCCCAGAGTCCACCAAAATGAGGCGTGTATGCAGGGATAAAATGGTACTTAATCCCGTCATTAGCCAGCTGTGCAGCCAAGGAATCACAACTGGACTTAAGGAACTTTGCAAGTTCATTACTAGCGCCAACGAAACAGGTACCGTTAGTAGAGTACATTTCACTCGGCTTACCGCGTCGCGAGATGAACCTATATAACGCTAGCAAATATTTGTCACTGGTCAATAATGTGAGGATTGTGGGAAAATCTCCTCCAGATTCCAAAACTTCATTAAATCGGTGCGAATTTTATCTAAACCAACATTATTAGAATCGGTTTGAGAAAAGTTACAAGAAACATTATTCGATAATAATTTACCATTACAATAGGTAACAGGGCCAGACACAATCCAGCCTAATAATGTTTCACACAAGATTGACATACCTACCCCTAACCTAATTCTTTGTGAACCTACCAAGTCCCAGAATAAGTCAGCACCAATCAAAACATCAATTTCTGATGACTTGTAAAAGGTAGGATCGGCTAAACAAATATTATTAGGTATCTGTAGGTCGGTTAAGTCGATATCACGACAAGGCACAACTGAAGTTAATGATGGCAAAATGAAACAATGAATGTTAGCAGTATAACTATTGTTTAAAGATGTCATTTTAAGTTGACACATTTTGCCGACGCGAGAACTCACGTTGTTTATGCCATAGACCGAACCATTTACCTGACTCGTACTTAAGTTTAGTCGTCTACATAATTTATCTGTAATAAAACATGATGTGCTACCGCTATCTAGCATAGCTCGAACTATATATTCACGATAGGTAGCATCGTATACTTTAATAAGTGCGGTGGACAATAACACGCCGCGTTGTTTACGTTCGCCACAAGACAGACCGGTTTCCGCAGACAAAGTCATATTATTTGCACTCGCATTAGTGCATGTTGCGGCGTCAGTGTGTGACGACGTTGATACGGAATGAGACGAGCTACTGTGTGATGTGTTGTTGTTATTTACAACAGCCTTATTCTCCGACGTATGTATTAAAGTGTTATGCCGACGTTTACATAGCTTACATCCCGGCTTTCTGCATCGGTTGGCAAAGTGACGTAATTCCTAGGAACAAAGGCCGAATCATTAAGCTGCCGGTATAAGGGGCGCACGGGAAACGCTAGAATGCATGGCAAGAACTAGATTGGCAATTTAGGGCTTATAATGGCGGAAGAATTCTAAGTGTGAAAAAATCTAAATTAATAGTAAATGTAAGCAAGCAGAGACGGTTACAAACGTTGAGCTTTGAAAGTTTAAGTATAACATAGTGGAAGAAAGGCAACTATAAGCATTACACACAGGATAGAATAAAGCTACAATATTTAGTCGGACTCGTACCTCTAAAATTAACACAAAGAATATAATACAACAGGTAGGTAACGGCCGTTAGAAATCTTTATAAATAAATGTGCACAACTTACCCAAGTTTGGGAATCACGGTCACTAAATTAATAATTACAACTGTTTTAAGTATATGGAGAAAGGCAATCCACTCTTAAGTTGATATTAAAGTTTTAAAATATTCGTAAATAACTTTACGTTTAAGTTTGATATTTCGTAATGACGGTTAACCAGTGAGAAAATTAGTCAAGGCGACAGCGTTCGTGCCTCGAGAGGTTCGGCTACGGACTGCCTGTGATAGATAGGTGCGCGCGCGGCGCGCGGCCGCTGGCGGGCGGCGATGAGGAACCGGTACTTCTGTATATATATAAAATAATGTGGTTGTCCGCATTGCTTGTCGTTTTTCTTTTTTTTTTATAGTTATATTTAAATGTTTATTATGTAAATAGTTTAAATTCATTTGTTTATTTTGTAAATAGTTTAAATTAAATTGTTTATTTTTAAGTTGTTTTTTTTTATTGTTTATTTTTAAGTTATTTTTTTTTTTAATCAGTAGTAAAGGACATTTATGTACACTATGTTACAACTGGAAATGCCGGCATTTTATGACAAATCCTTTTCAGTTACTGCTGTTCGCTTATGGATTGCCCTACCGCTACACATAAGACAGGCTCAGACTATAGCTAGATTTAAAACAATGGTAAAGGATCACTATCTATCATTATAACTTTTCTCATTCTACATTATAGGTATATGTATGTATTTATTTAAATATTGTATACCTACTTATTTGTATGTATATATTAATATTTTATATATTAATATTTAAGTATTTATTTGTATGTTTAAATGTTATTACACGAATTTATATATTTAATATATTTTTACAACAGTACACTTGCAACTACCATTTATTTCCGACCAATAATATCCATCCAAAGGTTGCCTGGTAGAGATCGCTGTCAGCGATAAGGCCGCCCTTGGTACTTGCTTGTTCAGAAAATTTCTACTAATGTATGTATAAATGTACAATAAAGTATAAATAAATTAAATAAATAAATATTTGGTCTTAGTCGGATTGAGCACGAGACAGTTGCTCTCACTCCATTCCGATAGCCTCTTCAAGTCTTTGTTCAGAGCAGCTATAGCCATTTCATACTCATCGGGTCTAAAAGACATACTTATACCTGTATATCGTCAGCGTAGATGTGATAGCGGCTAGTTTGAACACATTTCGTTACGTCAGCACAATACAGGCTAAACAATAAGGGACCGAGTATAGAGCCTTGCGGAACTCCTCTTTTTATCAGAGCCTCCTCAGAAACCCGGACAACTCCATCGCTCGACCTCTGCTTAGCTTGCCTAGTTTGTAATCACTAACGAACACTATAAGCACTTGATTAGAAAATTAATCAGTTTTTTATACAGTATTATAAGGTTTAAAAAATCATCATCATCATCATCACCAGGCTGTATTAGTCCACTGCTAGGTGGTGGATGTAGGCCTCTCCTATGGCACGCCTAAATATTAGTAGTACAAGATCAATATTATTTGCCCAATAAGGCACAGCAGACCAAAATTTATGCTAGGCACCTACTTGGGAGCATCTATAGTAGTAAAATATCCATAAAAGAGCGACATTTTTCACCCATGTGTTAAATGGAAGTATAATATTTTATATCAAAGGCCTCATTGCCCACTCCCTAATTTTTGTAATTACGACTCTGACAAAAAGATACTTCCAAACCTCGAGCAAATAGCTCTTGCGACTGTCCTCTTGCAGGCGGATCAAGGCAGACTAGAGTTGTGAGTCCTCTCCAACCACTAACAAAAGCCGGTGACTCCTTAAAGCAGTCGGGATCACTTTGCCACAGTTTACTTTCTGTAACTTTGTTTACATCCTAAGATGAAAATGACATTCGAAATTCATTGTAGGTACTTTGTCCTCGGATATTGCGTTAACTCACTTATTTATGTATTAGAACAGATCTCATGACGAGGTAACAGCTGCATCAGAAAGTAATATTACTATTATTTGATGAAATATATCTGCAATATAATTATATTAATATAACCACTAACACAGAAATAGTGAAAAATATTTTTAAAGCATTATCGCTACCGCTTATGTCTTAGAAACCCTTATAACACTTACGAGGAAAGTGTTAACAGGAACGCGAGCGTGAGACTCTAACGTAATGTCTGCTTTCGATTTGACGTTCAAATACAGTCTATGTCGCCGTATTTATAGGCAAAAGCTACATGTTCAATAAATTAATAGTTTAAAAGACACTAGAAAAACATGCTTTGATAAATGCACGTATAAACAAAAAATAAATTATGGATCGTTCAAGTTGTCTTTATAACTGGGCTAAAGTGTAAACTATGTGCTTTTAATTATAATATTTGATTGGCTCAGCGAGGAAGACGACATTCACCGACATTTTTTTAACGCCTCTTCTTTAAGGAAATTAAGTACATATAATGCGTCAACGGTGGCAAAATGCAGAGTTCTTGTTCGTGGTCGAGATATCTTTGGTTCCCTTTGGTAACCCTTTGGCGGCATAAATGCTATGCTCTTGTGAGACCTCATGCAGCTTCCGCCAGGAAGGTAGGATTAGTATTTTTAATAATAAATTCTTTGGTTGGTTATATTTTGTTGTTTTTTATATAATAAAATTGGTTTGTTATAACCTTGAAACCTGATTGTGTTCAAAGTCCATTACATGGCCTTTGTCACAAGTGCAAACACAAACTATGACACGAAGATATTCCATCATGGAATGCCAGTGCCTATCTTCCGGCTTCATCATCAGACCTTGAAAGCTAATCGTGGCCAAAGTTTATTACACAGACTGATCTAAGAAATCCAAAACAGCTATAATACGATTTTCCATCATGAAGTTCCAGTTCATGTCTTTCAGCTCCATCATCAGATCAAATTGACAGTACCATATTATTGTATTGTCATCAGAACTACATACAACTGCCAATTTTCACTACGCTACGACCCTTGGAAGATGGTTAAATTAGTTACCTTAGATTCCATAACATACATTTACATTTACATACATGTCGAGTTCCAGATTGTATCTTCCGGCTCCATCATCAGATCAGTTTGACAGTACCATATTATTGTATTGTCATCAGAACTACATACAGCTTGTCCTCGGATATTGCGTTAACTCACTTATTTATGTATTAGAACAGATCTCATGACGAGGTAACAGCTGCATCAGAAAGTAATATTACTATTATTTGATGAAATATATCTGCAATATAATTATATTAATATAACCACTAACACAGAAATAGTGAAAAATATTTTTAAAGCATTATCGCTACCGCTTATGTCTTAGAAACCCTTATAACACTTACGAGGAAAGTGTTAACAGGAACGCGAGCGTGAGACTCTAACGTTATGTCTGCTTTCGATTTGACGTTCAAATACAGTCTATGTCGCCGTATTTATAGGCAAAAGCTACATGTTCAATAAATTAATAGTTTAAAAGACACTAGAAAAACATGCTTTGATAAATGCACGTATAAACAAAAAATAAATTATGGATCGTTCAAGTTGTCTTTATAACTGGGCTAAAGTGTAAACTATGTGCTTTTAATTATAATATTTGATTGGCTCAGCGAGGAAGACGACATTCACCGACATTTTTTTAACGCCTCTTCTTTAAGGAAATTAAGTACATATAATGCGTCAACGGTGGCAAAATGCAGAGTTCTTGTTCGTGGTCGAGATATCTTTGGTTCCCTTTGGTAACCCTTTGGCGGCATAAATGCTATGCTCTTGTGAGACCTCATGCAGCTTCCGCCAGGAAGGTAGGATTAGTATTTTTAATAATAAATTCTTTGGTTGGTTATATTTTGTTGTTTTTTATATAATAAAATTGGTTTGTTATAACCTTGAAACCTGATTGTGTTCAAAGTCCATTACATGGCCTTTGTCACAAGTGCAAACACAAACTATGACACGAAGATATTCCATCATGGAATGCCAGTGCCTATCTTCCGGCTTCATCATCAGACCTTGAAAGCTAATCGTGGCCAAAGTTTATTACACAGACTGATCTAAGAAATCCAAAACAGCTATAATACGATTTTCCATCATGAAGTTCCAGTTCATGTCTTCCAGCTCCATCATCAGATCAGTTTGACAGTACCATATTATTGTATTGTCATCAGAACTACATACAGCTGCCAATTTTCACTACGCTACGACCCTTGGAAGATGGTTAAATTAGTTAGCTGAGACGTGGTCTCAGGTAAGATGTCAGGGTTCGAAAGAAACACTGCTAGACTGAACAGGTTTTTTATTACGTCTCACTACCGCTTACATACAGTATGACCGAACTAGGTAAGCACTGGCCTGAAGGCTGGAATGTAGACTCCTGCTGCTCTCCGACGCTCGCAGGGTAGCTGCTCGTAGGGTCGCCGGTGAGCTGGTCAAAGTGCACGTTGTGTAGGCAGCTCGGTGATTGAGGTGTAAGCTGAGCTGAGGCTCAGGCGGTGCAGCTGATGCAGACCGAGCGGTAAGGCTCAGGCGCAGGCCGGTGCAGTCAGGCACCAGTGGCCTGGCTGTAGGAAGCTCGCAGGCAGGAGCTGATGCGTAGGCGGTGACTAGTAGCGGCACGGCGCCAGCAGCTCGCAGATTGTACCCCTTAGGGAAAACTGGAAACAGCACAGAGAATACACAACAACCGG